>CM072997.1:138311235-138911235 GCA_037038555.1 Rhynchonycteris naso | reverse complement strand
TGAAACAAGCTTTCTTACAATGTTTATCTATAGGGTTAATTCAGGGAGAAACATTCTGAAAACACCTGCGACCTTGCAAAGCTAGCCCAAGGCCATAGTCTGGGAGACTAGCCTCCAGGCCAGAAATAAAAAATCTTTTCAGCAAAAGTAAGTTCTGCTAAAAATCTCTTTGTTTTAGAGAAAGTAAATTTTTGCCAAAAATTATTCATGTTAAAAGCCTTTTCCCCCCCACACTTCATTCCCTACTGGTTTTAATTAAAATTTTAATCAAATCATTGATTGTTATTTTCATTGCTATCCTCTTATATATATTGGTGCGTATTGATTTCTGATTACTATTAATTTGATAGAGTTTATTCTTTCTCAAACAAACCTTGTTATAAAATCAATTAAACATAGTCCTACTATCAAACAAGTTAAAATTAAAGTAAGAGGACCAGTTGCTGCAGACAAAAGGGTAGTGAGCCATAGTGACCAGTTAAACATTCTTTGGAACCAATTCTTTGTTCAAATAATTTTCTTCTCTTTTTTATGTTTGCCCTAACTAAAGATAGGCTTTCTTTAATTACACCAGAATTATTAGCATAGAAACAACATGTTTCTCCTAAAGCCGCACATAAGCCACCTTGTTGAAGAAAAAGCAGGTCTAAGCCTCTTCAATTTTGTAAAACCACTTCAGCTAAGGAATCTACTTGAGTGTCTAACTTGGAGATAGATTGTTTTAAATTTTCTAAGTCATTATTGACCAGACTATTTAAATGGCCCTTTATGCATTTCTCCTCTTACCAAGGCTGTAGTTCAATTGCAGTTGTCTCGGCTATTCCTATATTCCTAGGCTTACTAGTAAAGGGACAAGGACTGGGACTCGTTTCCAAAGAGACAACAAGTTAGGTGGTTGCATTAATAAGCTTCCTTCAATTTCATTGTACAAATAAACTTGAGGCATAACATATACTAGAATTCATAATAGAGGCTTATTCTGTTCTTTAAACCTATTTTTGTTAGCACACCTAGTAAGCCCATCTGTGCAGGTCTACCAAGTATCTTTGGGGGCTCTGGAGTAATTAGCTTCTCCTTTCCCTATCTGATTATTTATGATGAATGTTGTCTTTCACAAATTTTAATAAGGGGAACTGTGAATTGGATAAGATTGGCTTTGTAAACAGACTCCTTGTCTTTGAATATCTCCTAAGGTTAGTCTAGGTTGTTCCCAACTACATTTATTTTCTTGGTTAGTAGAAATAATATTGCATATGATTCCAAGCCCAACATAATAAGGTGGTTTAGATCCTAGCTAGACATAACCTACAATATGCTCCTAATAAGGGTTGGTATTATTTACAACTTTGTGTACTGCATCAAGAATACTAAGAAGGGGAAATTTAGGAGTTAAAGTAGGTATAGGTTTTTTATGCGATTCTAAATTATTAAGTCTGGTGGAAGGAGTAACAAAGGGTGCTTGCATAACAGGTAGAGCAACAGGAATTGGCAGTATGAATTCTCCTAGGGGACCCATGGGGTTCCTAAGTGGGCTTTAGGTATACCTTTGGATGGTTAAAAGTGTTCCTGGATCTTTAGTCCATACATAAAACCTTATTCCCCATGTTTTTCCTGCAGTCCATTCCGGATTTTGAGGGTTTATGATAGTAACATTTATAGGGTTACACCTGTCTATATTTTTGCAGCTGCTGTGGGGGCTATTCTAGATAGAAGAATATGATTATCCTTATTCTTTTTGTTGTTGTCTATAGTGGAAATGGTTTCACAGCCCCAGTAGGGGCAGAAATATTCTTCAATACTGAAACACTTTGTACATTACCAGATCCAGGACAAATACAAATTCTAAGTCTCCTTAGTCCCATTTCTTGGCTTACATAGCTGCACCTAAAGGGCTGTTCCGCTTTCACTATTCCATCTATTTCAAATGCTTTTTTTCTGATATAATGTGTGTTCTCCTTGTACCCTGTTTCAAAATTGCTTTAAAAAATGTCACGAGTCAGGCATGATCTGGGCATTATCTCCTGTCCAAATATATTCTTTGATAGTATCTCTTGTAATTCCATTACTTAACTGAAACCTGTACGGTTATGGTGGCTTATGGGGATTATCTCCTGTACTATAGGAAATTACATACAAACAGCAAAGTAAAACAATTAGACATGGATTATTCTTAATTTTAAAGGGTCCTTGGTAGCTGTGACGGTCCATCCTGAGTCGGACTTTTTGATCAGAGAGTGATGAATCCATGCCAGGATGCCGTCAACCTTTACTGCAGTTGCAATAGTCAGGATGACGTGGTAGGGTCCTTTCCAGGCTGCAGTCAGTCCTTCCTTGATGAACTTCCTGATGAGGATGTGATCACTAGGCTGGAACAGGTGAGCAGGCTCCGAGCTTATGGATCTGCTCCTGGGTTTTCCGCAGCTCCCGTAAAGACTTAATGGATTCTTGGTTTCTTAATTCTGCTAACATTTCAGCTCTAAGTTTGGGGAGCAAAGGTGGAGTTCTCCCAAATACTATTCATAAGGTGTGAACCAAACTTTATAGGGGTACATCGTGTTCTCAAAATAGCAAAGGGAAGGAGATTGACCCAGTTTTCACCCATCTCTAAAATGAATTTGGTTAGGACTTCTTTCAGAGTTTGGTTCATTTGTTCAACTTGTCCCGAGCTCTGAAGCCTATAAGCACAACACAACTTCCAGTTAATGTGGAGTGCCTTTCCTACTAGATGTGAGACCTTAGATATAAATGCAGGCCCATTATCGGACCCAATATTAACGGGCAAGCCAAATCTGGGAATAATTTCATACAGCAATTTCTTAACGACTGTTATTGTGGTCTCATTTCTAGTAGGGAAAGCCTCTACTCATCCTGAAAAGTTGTTAATAAAAACTAATAGATACTTATATCCCGGTGCTGGTGGCTTTATCTCAGTAAAATCTACCTCCCACTGTTCACCTGGGAAAAAGCTCCTCTGTCCCTATTTCTCTTCATGACTTCTCTATTTTGTTTAGCTTTTACTTGGGCACAAATTAGACACTTGGACACTTGCTTTCTGCAGTAGCATCTAAGCCTGGAAGTACTAATTTTTCTTACATAATTCTATTAGCTTAGTTTGGCCTAAATGAGTAACGATGTAGCTGTCCGATACCCTCTTTGCCCAGGGCTTCAGGTAAGAATGGTCTTTTGTTTGGCAACTCTAACCGCCCTTCCTTATTTTTCGACATTTCTTTTCTTATAGCAATATGTTCCTCTAGTTGGTTATAAAAAGGTATCTTGGGCAGTAAGCGTTCTGGTAAAGTCATTAATATTTCTAAAGGCCCTACTGGATTTAAATCGACTTCTTTGGCTACCTTATCTGCTGCCCGATTTCCTTTTGCCTTTATTGAGTCCTCTTTCTGGTGTCCTGGGCAACGAATAAGTGCTACAGTTTCCAGCAACCAAATAGCTTCTAGTTAAGCTAAAATCTCTTCTTTGTTTTTAATGTCCTTACTAACAGATGTCAGGAATCCTCTCTTCTTATAGATTGCTGCATGATAATGGGCAGTAGCAAAAGTAAACCTATTGACAGTGTAAATTTTGACCTTCTTTCTTTTGGCCCACCTCAACACCTGGATGAGAGCAATAAATTCTGCCCGCTGAGTTTAGGTCCCTTGGGGCAAGACTTGGGCCCATATGGTCTTGTCAGGAGTTACTACAGTCGTTCCAGCATATCCCTATCTAGGTCAAAGCTGCTGCCATTGGTGAATAGCTGTATTTCTGCATTAAACAGAGGTGCATCAGGAAGGTCTGGTCTTGCAGTTTGAACAGAGTCTAACACTTCAGAGCAGTCATGCAAGGGGATGCTTGGGTCTTCATCAGGCATCAGGCTTGCAGGGTTGATAGCCTGCGCCTGGACAAACTCAATGCGAGGCTGATCTATGAGCAGGGCCTGATACTGTGTGACCCTAGCATTAGACATCCACCTTTCTGGAGTTCCTCTAAGCAAAGTCTCTCCTGCATGTGGGGCTCTCAGGAACAGTTCTTGCCCCATGGTTAGTTTATCTGCCTCCTTCACCATTATGGCAGTGGCTGCTATGGCTCTGAGACAGTTTGGCCATCCAGATGCAACAGGGTCTAGCTGCTTAGACAGATAAGCAATAGGCCTGCACCATGGCCCTAAAGTTTGGGTCAAAACCCCCTTTACTATTCCTTGCTTTTGTGAACAATGAGCTGGAAGGGCTTGGTAATTTCTGGCAAAGCTAGGGCCGGGGACTCAGTGAGGGCCTGTTTTGAGGGTTTCAAAAGCTTCTTGTTTGTTATCTGTCCAAATTAACTCTTGGGTTTCTGCTGTACAGGAGTATAAAGGTTTGGCTATCTCTGCAAACCTAGGGATCCACAACCTGCAATATCCAACTGCCCCAAGAAATTCTTGAACTTATCTCTTGCTAGTGGGGATTGGAATTCGAAGGATTGCTTCTATATGACTGGAGGAGAGAGTATGCTTCCCCACATCAATGTGGTAGCCTAGAAACATCATCTTAGAGGTGTAGAGTTGTACATTTTTAGCTGACACCCAGTACCCCAGAGTCAGCAATGTTTGTAAAAATTCCTTAGTGGCTGTGCAGAAGCTTACCTCTGTTTCTGCAGTTAGAAGTAAATCATCTATGTATTGTAGCAGCATGCCCTCCAGATGTTCCTGGCAGAAGGTGAGCAGGTCCTGATGTAATGCCTCATCAAAGAGGGTCGGTGAATTCTTGAAGCCCTGTGAGAATCTGGTCCAGGTTAGTTGTCCTGAAATGCCTGCCTCTGGGTCATTCCACTCAAAGGCAAAGATGGGCTGACTTACAGGGGCCAGGTGAATACTGAAGAAAGCATCTTTCAAATCTAAGACTGTGTTTCAAGTCCAGTGGCAACAGGCTTAAAAGTGTGTAGGGGTTAGACACAACTGGGTGTATTGTCTCAACCCGTTTGTTTACCTCCCCTAAGTTCTGGACTGAACAATAGTCTTTGGTTGCCTGGCTTCTGGACAGGCAGTAAAGTAGCATTCTATTGGGATTGGCAAGGAGCAAGAATACCAGCTTCTACCAGTCTCTTAATATGGGGGGTTATTCTCTTTTTAGCTTCCCTTGACATAGGGTATTGTTTCACCCGTATGGGAATGGCACTTGCAGTAAGCTGAACAACTACTAGGGCTTGATGCTTTGCAAGCCCAGGTGGGTTGGTTTCCGCCCAAACTGAAGGAAATCTATGGTGTAGGTCTGTTAAATAGTCATTTGAAACTCTTGTTCTTCCTTAGTATCTATATTTAATAGATATTCTTCTGACAAGGGGCAAGTAACCATAAGCCTCACCTGGCTATCAGGCTCATCATGGAACTCAGCAGAGTTATGACTAAAAGAGATAGTAGCCTTTAGTTTTTTTAATAAGTCTCTCCCAAGTAAAGGATAAGGACAGTCTGAAATAACCAAGAAGAAATGGGTGACAGTATTATCTCCTAAATTGACAGTCTGCCAGGAAGTCCGTGGACAAAGAATTGAATTCTCGGTAGCACCTTGTATGGATGGGCATTTTCTCCCCTGAGAGCGGTCTGAGGGGGGGAGTGAGAACAGAGAAGCTCCAGTGTCAATGAGAAAGTTTACCAGGTAGCCCCCTACTTGTAAAGTTACCTTGGGTTCCTGGGGGCTAACAGGTATGGAACCCTGGCCTCGTCAGTGCTCCTTTCGGTTAAGGACTCTTGGAGTCTGCTGTGACTCTCTTTTCAGCTTTGGACAGTCTTTCCTTCAATGTCCTTCTTCTTTACAACAAGCACACTGATTTCTGCTTGACTCAGGCTTCCCTTTCTTCTCATTCTGGTGTTCTACACCAGCTACAGCTACCTTTGTCGTTCTCTTTGTTTCTTCTCAAGAGTGTCTCTGTTATTATAAACTTTCTGAGCTATTTCTAACAATTGGGAAATCACCATTCCCAGGAAGCCTTCAAATTTTTGTAGCTTTTTCCTCATATCTGGTGTGGACTCTGACACGAAAGCTAAGTTAACTGCCCTAGCATTCTCTGGTGCTTCAGGGTCTGGAGGTGTGTAGACCCTGTAAGCTTCTTGCAGTCTAAGAAAGCTGAGGGAGTTTCCTGGGGGCCCTGGATAACCTCCGACACCTTAGATAAATTCATGGGTTTCTTAGTAGCTCCCCTGATCCTGGCTAACAGAAACTGGTGAAAAGTGTTCAAAGCTTCCAGTCCCACAGTAGTGTTAGGATCCCATTTAGGTTGTACAATGGGAAACACCCTATCAAGGTGGTCCGGATTGTCCTCCTCAGAGTCATTTCTCCCCTGCATGACAGCTTCTTGCCTCTGGTTTGATTCTTTCTCTTCAGTAGTAAACAAAGTAACTAAAAGCTGCTGGCAATTGTCCCAGGTGGGGCGATGTGTGTACAGCACAGATTCCAACAGTCCTGTTAGAGCTTGAGGCTTCTCTGAGAAGGGGATTCTGAGCCTTCCAATTATACAAGTCACTAGAGAAAAAAGGAATGTGGACAAGATTAGGCTTGTCTCTCTACCTCCCCTCTGCTAATGGTGCTTCTCTTAAGGGTAAGACGGGCTCTGCTTCCTTTTTTCTTTTCTTGCCTCCTAGTCTAGGTATTGGCTCTGGGCTTTCTGAAGCGGGTGGAGCTGATGGAGAAGGAAGATATGGGGGGGGGGGCAACTCTGAATCTTCCTGAACAACTTGTAAAACAGGAACCCTTTTGTCTGATTTGGGGGCTGTTGCTAACAAAAGATGATGACTGTTTCTGACTGCACAGCTTTTCATCAAGGGAGGGGGATTCTCTACTAGAGCCCTCCACTGATCTACATATAGGAACTGGTATGGGTGGCCTGGAGGCTTAGCTATTACATTCCATACAGCTCTGACATCTCTAGGATCTAATGAGCCCTGTTTTGGCCACTTTACTCCAAAGGATGGCCATTCTAGTTCACAAAGAGTTCGAAGTCTCCCCTGGCTTAGTTTTACACCATAATCATCAGAAAATTCAATTTTGAAATTTTTAAGCATACACTCAAGAGGAGTTTGACTCTTACTTTGCCCTTCCCCCATTGTTACAAACAATATGAGTACAAATAAACTTCCCAAGATCACAAAAGGGATTAAGAACTGAGGTTTGTGCCAGTTCTCTAAAATGTCTCGTGTTGGATCGTATCCTGAAGAACCAAAAGACAAAGAGTTTTCAGACAAAAGGAAAGGGGTGCCCATGAAGAACCACACACTGGAAACTCAGGCTCAGGTACCTGAGCTCTTTATTCACACATGCACTCAGGCGTTTTCAACACAGAGACAGAATAACAAAACAAAAATGAAGAATGAGATCTTGGCAGGAGTAAAATCGGAGAGGGATCCTTGAAAATAAAGGTCCTCTATCCAGAGAAGAATGCTGGAAGGAGATCCCGAAGAAGGACCAAACCAGGAAATATCTTTCAGGATATCCTGTAAAAACAAACAGAAGTGGCAAAACAGACAGAGAGCAGATATATGGAAGCAAATCCAAACGTGTACTGGGAAGCTTGAGATGGGACTCAGTCCCAGCAACTGTCCTCCCAAAAGCACACAGATCCCTCTTCTAGGTAACTCTCTGCCAATGTCTTGGCACTGGAGAGCCTATTGTGTGAGTTTGGTCGCATCCAACCCTTGATCACAATAATACAGACGGCTAGCCACAAACAGACTACAGATCGAGCAGATTGCAAATCTGCTCTGCTTACCTCTGGAGGCTTTTTTGATGACTCCAAATGGATGGATGGACATACTGATTGTCCTCGGCTGACTGTTGGCCAGACAGAAAAGACCAGCGGGGCCCTGGAATGTCTCAGGTGGTGCCTCCCCTGCTGGGTTTTTAATCCTGGAAGTCAGGCCGAGGAGGTCAGCTGCCCTGCTTGTGCTGCGAAGACAAAAAGACAAATGAGTCCAAAAAAATGTTATCTCACTGGGGCTTCCATATGTTATGATGAAACAGTGAGAAACAAATGTCTTGCTATACAATCATGAAGCCAAATTAGGTAATTAGGGAGCCTTTATTAGCTAGGTATGGGTGCGGACCACACGGAGGCTGAAGCCCTTCAAATCAATGCAACCCCAACTGCATTTTGGAGTTAGGTTTTATAAGGAGAATTACATACTGATTGAGGAATGGGGAGGGGAGAAAGCATAGCAGTAAAATAAAGCACTGAAACAAACTTTCTTACAATTTTTATCTATAGGGTTAATTCAGGGAGAAACATTCTGAGAACACCTGTGACCTTGCATAGCTAGCCCAAGGCCACAGTCTGGGAGACCAGCCCCCAGGCTAGGAATAGAAACTCTTTTCAGAAAAAGTAAGTTCTGCCAAAAGTCTCTTTGTTTTAGAGAAAGTAAATTTTTGCCAAAAATTATTCATGTTAAGGGTCTTTCTTTTCCACACTTCAAAGGGAATTAAGTGGTACAAACTTACAGCGATAACATAAGACACGGGATATGAAGTACTGTAGAGGAAATACAGTCAATAATATAGCAATACTTTGTATGGTGATAGATGGTTACTAGATTTCGTGTGGCGATCGCTTCATAAGGTATATAAATGTCAAACACTATGTTGTACACCTGAAACTAATATAATATTGTATGTCAACTATATTTTAACTAAAAAAAGATCTTTACATTCCAGAATGAAAATTACAACAATTCTTAACATACACATTGTTCTTTAATTAAGATAGTAACTTGAACTTCTGCGATATTTATAATCTATTATGTAGTCTAGTGCTATTCTCTAGTTTTCACAGCAGAAGTCTTAAGCAGACATGCTCCTTCAGGGTAGAACATGTACCTTCTAAGTGTTTTTGGATCTTACACAGTAGTAGAATTGGTTGGTACTTAAACCATTACCCAATTTTTATGGCTGTATGTCTTCAGGTCCACCTGATTCAAAGAACACATGAGAGAAGGTTATCTCTCTGCTTTAACTTTTTTTTCCTTTTCCAAGTTGAGAGGAAGAGTGACAGAGAGACAGACTCCTTCTTGCATGCACCCCAACTGGGATCCACTAGGCAAATCCTGTCTGGGGCCGATGCTCTGCCCATTTAGGGCCATGCTCAAAACTGAGCTATTTTTAGTGCTTGAGGTGGAGGCTCCATGCATGTAGCTGTCCTCAGAGCCCTGGGCTGATGCACTCTAACCAATTAGCCATGGCTGCATGAGGGAAAGAGGGAGAGAGAGAAGGGGTGGGAGAAAGGTAGAGAAGCAGACGATTACTTCTGTACGCCGACTAGGAGTCAGCCCAGGACATCCACATGCTGGGCTGACACTCTATCCACTAAGCCAGTCAAGGCCTCTGCTTTAACTCATGCATGCAGTGCCTTGCACAGAATCTTGTATGTGCAAGGTTCTAGATAATCCCACTATATGTAATTAAGGGCCTCATGATTTTCAGATTATACAATTTATAGAGAAAAATATTTTGCTATTCTTACTTTAAGTTTGTTCTCTCCATTTCTTTTTCTTTCTTTCCTTTCTCCCTCTCTTTCTGGTAATGACAGCAGGGAGTTACTGTCATTAAAATATTATATTCATTGAATATTAAATAGATTATTCTACAAAGTCATGGGGAATCAGTTTGGGAGAGGATTCTTATAATAGGGAGATTTAATATACTGATTTTACAATTTATACATTGTTTTAAAATAAAATTACCGTAATAAAAGTTACTTTTTGGTGTTGCTTAAACTTTATCTCAATATGTAATGTTAAAGAAAAAAGTCAATAAGAGCATTGAGGTTATAATTTGACCTGTGCATGCACCAAGAATGAAATAATAACTTTCTTAATAGCCTACCAACAAAAATGATTATACTTCATAATCCTTGTTAAGCACCATCATTTAAAATTCAGGTTAGAGATGAACTATTAATGTTATACTATTTACACTGGAAAAGAAAAATCATGTTTGTATTATTAAAAAAGAAACAAAATATTATTTATCATTCTAAAATAATTATTGCAGACTCAAGTTTGGGAAATACAAGTAAGTTACTGGTACTTACTTGAGTGATTGTGTTAACTCATAACAAGTGTTCATAAAACAAACACTGATCTTTGAAAACTAGAAAAATGACCTTTGGTTCTTGAGTTATTTCCAATACTTCTGATGGTGACACTGCAGTGAATTCATTGAAGAAAATAGTGAAAGCCTGACCTGTGGTGGCACAGTGGATAAAGCATTGACCTGGAACGCTGAGGTCGCTGGTTCAGAACCCTGGGCTTGCCTGGTCAAGGCACATAGGGGAGTTGATGCTTCCTGCTCCTCCCCCTTTCTCTTTCTCTCTCTCTCTCCTCTCTAAAATGAATAAATAATAAAAAAATAGTGAAATTATTTCACATATGCTTTTCATCTCTTTTGCCAAAAACTTATCTAAGATATTTGCAGTGGCATTACATTCTACTTCTATGACAGTTCAACAGAATAAAAGTTGAATCTAGTCTTACCAGCTGCCTGAATTACCCGATTTTTAAGTGAGAGGAGGGGAGATTTTGAGACAAGATTCCCACATGTGCCCCAACTGGGATCCACCTAGAAACTCCCATCTGGGGCCGATGCAGATTGTGCTATTTTTAGCACCTGGGGCCAACGCTTGAACCAATAGAGCCACTGGCTACAGAAAGAGGGAGAAAAGGGGGAGGAGGGTTAGAGAAGCAGATAGTCGCTTCTCTTGTGTGCCCTGACTGGGAATTGAGCCTGGTATGCTCATACTCAAGGGCTGATGCTCTATCCACTGAGAAAACTGGCCAGGGCCCAAGTATTCTTTTGAATTAGTTTTGGGTTTCTTCAAATATATACCTAGAAGTGGGGTCACTGGGTCCCCATGCTCTCATTTCACCGCTTTACATCCCTGAAATTTTCATGAAGCAGGCTTTTAAAAATGTGAATAATTGCTTTAATGATGTACTAAATATTCAAACCCAACATGAAAATATTTTCTCAAAGATCTAGCATCTGTAACACTTAGGTAATAATGCAAATCACTGCAGTGGTGACTATAGTTCCCCCACCCAATTTTTCTGAATAAGGACAGTTAAGCCTCCCAAGACAGCAAGGAATAATTTCTAAAGAGTCAGTTAAGTAATTTAGAAATTTTCTAACTTATTTTACATTTACCAGAAATCATCAAACCGACATTTAGGAACTTTGTTCATTTCAGGCTGTATGCTAAAAATACTTAAGTGTTCTTAAATACTCAACCTTCTAATAAGTTAATAGTTACAGAATTACTCATCACAAATAAGGGAAACAGGTCTCTCAGCTGTCTGGACTTTGTTGAGTTTCACATAGTGGTAACATCACTAATGGTCCAAATGAAGGGTGGAGGGGAGTGTGGAAAGGATGTAATCGTGGACTACTTTCTGAATTCAGATGACTGACCATTAGATGACAGTAAAGAAGGCACAACTGAAGCGATATAAAGTCAGTAAACAACATTTTACTGAAACATTTCATAACACAGAAAATCTGTCTAAAGTGTAAAGTGACTATCTTACGCAAGGACAGACCCATTTTCAAAGACTAATATGAATACAATAAATATGGAGTTTACATACTATTTTATACACAGACACTCTGCCCACAGCCATAAAAATTTATACTTAACAGTGCAACATATAATTTAATCAGTTGATTTATTTGACAGCTTATCTTACTAAACACAAATAACTACCTGGTTTTCATATATATAATATATATTTTATATGTATAGATATTCAACAACCTGTACAGTTTCTAAACATAAAACTCCCAAAAGGCACAATTGTCTATACAACATGTACAAAAATGGCTGGAGCTGACACAAAACAATTATTGGTCAAAAGGTCATGATTGCACAGAGATTAGTCATGAGTTTATGTCAGAAAAATGTGCTTTAAGGGAAAAAGGGTTTATAAAGAAACCTTTAAGTGTTATATAAAAAACCCCCAAAAGCCAAAAACAAACAAACAAAAAAACCCCAAATCCAAAAGCCACTAAGTTGCTATCACAAGCCTGTCCTCATCATCATCACTGCTCACATCACTGAACTGCACAGTGGCCTGCCTGCGGGGTGGGGGCAGGGCCAAGGGCCTGGGCACCTGCCCATCTGGAGAAAGAGTCTGCTGGCCCAGCAGCTCTGGGGCAGCTTCGGGATGAGCCCTCAGCACAAGCTCTGGTATGGATGCTGGTTTGCCCTGAATAGAAGGGAGTTCATGCTTGAGTTCCACGTGATTGACTGAGGCAACCCTCCCCGTGTGCATTTGATTAGAGCCATCAAGCCTTGCGTGGTCTCTCGGAGGAGCAGGTGGATCTAGCACTTTTTTTGCATTTTTCCACTGGACATGAGGGGACCCCTGAGGAGATGCGGTCCTGCTTCCCTGGCTCCCGCTGGCCACTGGAGTCTTGGCGAGCACCTCCCCGGCTCGGTTTTGGGAAGCTGATGTTTCTGGAGCTCCCTGTGCATCCACTGTTACTTGACTAACTGAAGAAATTAAAGTAGGCAATGCTATGTTCAAGATCTGGAGGCCAGGAATGTGTGCCTGAGGGGTGGCACTGCCCTGTGATGAAGAGTTTGCAGTCAACACCTGCAGTCCGACCGCATTTAGTGCCAGCCCTGGTGGGTGCACTTGTGGGGCAATGTTTGTGTTGGCAAGGCCTACGATATTGACAGTTTCCATGCTCAGGGGCGGGAGTGGCTGCAAGCCCGGTGCGCTGAGGTTCTGGAGGCCTGGCACACGAATTTGGCCAATGGGAATACATGGCACGACACTGCTCAATTCAGCCACTCCAGCGGGATTTGTAGTGCCAGAAACTTCTGTGACAGTATCCCCAGGAGTGCCCACAGTTCTGTGAATGACACTGACAGCAGGAATTGTTAACTGCATTGGCCCAGCTTGAACGGGTACAAACGTAGAATATGTGAGGCTGGCAGGTACCACGTGGATTCCCCCAACTGGAACCATATTGTAAGGTGTCCTTGATTGCTGTTGGGAATGCAAAGGAAGGTGGCTGAACAAATGTGTCTGGGGGGCAGGCAGGCCTAGAGCTGCTGGGAGAGTCCTCTGCAGCTTCTGTTCTTGAGCGCTGGGCTGGGGCGCGGCAATGGAAGGACCTCCCATGGTGGTCTGCGGGTGCTCAGCTGCGGGAGGAGGTCTCACCGAGGATGTGATCTACGGGACAAGAGAGAAGAATCCTTTCAGCATGGGCTTTCTCAATCACTGAGCTAAAATGCTATTCTTCCGAGTGAGGTGAAAGTATGCATATTTGTATTTTATAAATTATGACTGCTAAAACTTATTTTAATTAAAAAACCTTCCAATAAAAAAAACTCTACTGCACTTTTAATCTATTTTCTAGTACAAATAACAGCAGAACATTTTTGTATAGTACTTTGCATTTCTCAAATTTCCTGAACTCTCATTTATACTGAAATTAACCCTGGGATGTGGCCACAGTTACATTCAGCCTTTGCTGTTTTATTGGTGGCATGACTGGCTCCGGCCTACTTCAGATATTAGATGTCACTGAGAAACTAAGATATGAGTTGCTGATAAGTATCAGCTCACGGATACATTAACTAGAGACCCATTCATTTATGAAACAGAGTCCTATTAATAAAGGTCTGTTAATGTTCATTTATTCTTTCTTTTATCCATTCAAAAGTCTATGAAATGTTCACTAAAAATGAGATTTCCAGGCACTGGCAGGTATGTGAGAGATTTGGGGACAAAAAGGCTTAGCGCATAGGTGACCAACATGTAAGTAATGAAATGTTATTAGTAAGAATAAATCTTACCTATCCTCTTATCCCCAAGATTATCATTTAAATATTAGGTTTTTCTTGATATCTATATTATAGAGCTACATTAATTTACATAATTTAATCTAAATGTTAATCTAATTTAAGTGTTAATCTAATTTAATTATATTAATTTATGGTAGTCTACAAAAATCCAAGCTTTCATAGTCTTTTTGTTTTTCTCCAGTGTTACCTAGTAAACCAAAATCTGCCACATTAGGAAATAAATCTTAGTGCAATTGTCAATACATACTAGAGAACAGAGAACTGTCAGTGACAGAAAAATGTATTCCTCACAGAACTAAACACCCCTCCCCACTGATAGGCACACGAACAGGGACCATTCACAAGCAGGAGCCCCCTTGGGCTCAGGTAGACTTTTGGGAGGCCTGTGTCTGGTCCTGAGCTCGTTCTTGAGCAGGAAGCCTTCCCAAGCTGCCATAGCAATTTGATCATTCAAGCAAAGTGAATTTCTTGATATGTTTTTTGGGTCAGATTAACTCTGCCATAGAAACTGGTAGTTGTTTTGCCAACAGGGACAAAGTGCAGAACATTTGATAATCTACTGCAAATCCATCATATCAATGCTAGTGGAAAAACAACTAGAGTAGCCATGGGAGAAATATGTCCAAGATTCATGTTCTTATTAGGCATATATATATTTTCTTAATTTCAAGATGTAGAAAAAGTAAATAATAAATGAGTATATTTTAAAAGATTCATTTGGTTCTTTCACAGGTTTATAATATAATGTGTAAACTCTGATTAAAATACCAAACAAGAATCTGAAGAAAATAAAATACCCTTTGCCCTTAAATAAAACAAAACACAAAAAAAGTGTAAAGAAATTGATTTAGCCATAAATAATTTAAGTACATTATTTTCTTAAGCTCCCCATATTTAACAGGTTAAACAAAAGGAAAAACAAACAAACCAACCATTTACCTGTGTTAAAGCAATAGCCTTTCCTGCCACAGAACTTCTCAGGATTTCTTCTGATTCAGGGTAGTCTACAGACATTTGATGACATGGAGATCTGGGTACAGTTTCAGGTGACCTAGAAGAGTCTAGAGGAGTAGTTGCCTCATCTTCATCCTTCGCAGCCTGCTGCCTGGTCCCTATCGGGGAGTCTGCCTTCCTACTGTAGTCTGACTGTACCGTGCTAAGTACAGTCATCTTGGTGGGCAATGCTCTAGGCAGAACATCCATTGGGTCTGTGTGTACCCCAGAAAAGCAATCAGTAATCCTGATGTCCTCGTCAGCACTCACGGAGTCCTGAAGGCTACTGTTTCTAGACGGAAGATGCTGTGGGCTGGCTGTAACGGAGGGGGCTGCTGACAAAACTGATTCAGCCTGGCTGTCTTCATCATCATCTTCATTTTCATTATCGTCTTCATCTGGGCCGTCAGAGTCTTCGAGATCATACCCAGACTGCTCATAATTGAATCTTTGTCTATCATCTAATAAAAACAACCAAGAGGGTATGTTATAGAATGTTCTACAACTGGCCAAACGCAATCTTTTATCTTATTTTTTTTATAAGCTTGGCAATGGTGTGAGAAATACAAAAGACAAGGACTCTACCCACAGAAAACCTACAGTTTAGTCAAGGAAGAATGCTATGGGAAAGAATGAGCCAGTCAGTCCAGCAGGAACCAGAGAAGTGAGACAGCAGCATAGAGCGGCATGGCCAGCACATGCCTGCTTGAGGATGCAGAACATAAAATAACCCTTGAGAGAGTACACAGGCGAGGACCATACATTAAAAAGAAAAGAAAAGAAAAGAAAAGAAAAGAAGAAAATAAAACAGAAATAAAAGTCCTCAAATATTATACTTGTAAAATACCCTCAAAGGACTGACCTATGTTAAAAAATTTAATAGATTTCAATATAATTATTTTCCTGAGGTATTTTTCTTTGTCTATTTCTTGGTATTTCCTTTTACTGAACAAATTTTTAAAAACCGATGACATTTCATATTAATAAATAAAATAATTTTTCTAATACTTGAAGAGTATTTTAGACATGTTTGCATTGTCCTCAGTAGTAATACTCTCTAATATTTAAGCCTTCCTCTACTTTTTTTTTAGGTAGGTGCTAAATTTTCCCATCATTTTTATTCTATGGTGATTCAACCCACTACTCACAGGAAGGGGAGGATTAACTAACAGTCATTCATATCAGTCTCACAATGTCATGTGAGATTGTATCTAACAAAGAATATTCAAAATGGCCCAGGAAGTCTCAAAATTCTCATAAGCTCATAAACCTTATCTAGTCAACATCATGCAAAAAGAGGGGTTCTTTCCCTTAGAAAATAAGTGTTAAAAATTTAAATCAGAAAAGAATGCAAAACATGTCTACTTCTTTTCTCACTGAGTTGTGGCTAAGAAAATAGCAGACCATGTTCAGTTTAGCTGTGACTCATTTGCATTGAAGAAAAAAATATAAGTAGGCAATTGATTTATTTCCTGGTTTTCCTAAATGGGACGCATATTAATTTATTTTGCCACTCTTTTTATATTACAAAGATAAGTTCATAGAGAAAAAGACCAACACCAACATGGCAGGTAATTATTTCTAGGCTGGAACAGACTAGAACTTTTATGCTGTTTATCTAAATTACATGTTACTTTTACAATTAAAATATTCAAAGATAAAATATATGCATTTAAGTTCCTTCAATATATTTCATAAGCTTTTTGTTTGAAAAGTTCTAGTATTTTGTTGTAAAATAATAAACAAGTAAAACCAACTTATTGAGTCCTAGCAGGTCCCTATGCTGGGAACGGAATGGGTGAATGCTGTATGAACATTCTGATTCCTGCTCGATAACACCTCTCCTAGACTCTGAATTTTGAAATTCTAAACTTAGAGAGTCATTTCCAATTTGTTTGGAATTTGCCACATTAGTGCCAAAACAGATATATTTCTAGAGACATTTCTTCTTTTAAAGAGGAAAGTAGAAAATAAAAACAGGAGAAACTGGATGACTGGGCTAATTTCATTAAAGATCAACCTGCTGCCAAGTCTAACTAGGGATGGACTTGTTTTACCTTAGAAACTATTATTATTTTTTTTTAAGAGTGGACCTAGCTTTAAATTTATAAATTTTCCTAAACCCATCATAAAGCTCCGGTCCCAGATAATTAAACGGCCCAAACTCTAAGCAGAGGCTGTCTGGAGGAAGAGCAGAGACACAGCTTACATCATTGCGGGCAGATGCAACAGGACAGTGTGCAACGGAAGTCTGGAAAATAGCTGGAAGACTGGTCAGAACTGAGTATGGGCTAGCAGGACTGTGTCTATCCTCCGGGTCTACACTCTCTTACAGGCTCTATACCATGAGCCCATCCAAGTGCACAGAGAAAGAGCACAGGGGTTCAAGGATGGAAGAAGACGAACCACAGCCACATAGAAAGGGCAAGGAATTCCACCTGAATCTGTCTCCTCTCCACTATAGAGGAAAAACCTCACCCTGCAATGGGAAGGGCAATACACATGACTGCTCTTAGTACATAGTAAAAAAGCTCACTGAAGAGAGGAAAGGAAATGAACAAGAAAAAAAAAATACAACTCTACTCCTTGTGGAGGAACATATCAGGAGCTGAATCCACCACAAGAGCTGGAGGAGGGGAGAATGTGGCCAAAGCCCAGGAATGTAAAACATGGTGCATGTAGAAGACTGACTAGATCAGGACAATGATGGCATACAATTGCCTCTTCACCCCGCAATGCCAAGTTAAGAGCTGTAAGTGACTAGTAACAAACTACTACTATGACAGAGGCAGAAGAACAAGAATATGTTGAGCATCCCTCTGTGAGGCAATGATACAAAGGGAAGACCTAAAATGAGAAGTGAACAGGTATTGGTCTTATAATCCATCCTTCACTGCAAACATACAGTATCTCTACAGGAATTTGAAGCTTCTGGTACACTAAGGGTAACTATAGCAACAAGAAATCTTTCAAACCCAGTCCAACTCAAACTAGAAAAACTACAACACTAAAGGACAAGAAGGAGAGGTATGCCCATTACCAGGGATAAAACCTATTTACATTATTCTGTACTGTCTCTTACAAGATATCAGCTTTCAACAAAAATTACAAGGCATACAAAAAGACAAGAAAAAAACATTCAGAAGAGAAAAAGCAGTCACAACCAGTCATCAGGACAGATGTTACAGCTGTCAGAGAATTTAAAATAATTATGATTAATATGTTAAAAGCACCAGTGGAAAAGGTGAACAACACACAATATTAAATGGGAATTTCAGATGAGAGGTAGAAACTGCAAAAAAAAGAAAAAAAAAAGAAATAAAATGCTACAAATGAAAAGCATATTGCCTGACCAGGCGGTGGTGCAGCGGATAGTGTGTCGAACTGGGATGTGGAAGATACAGGTTCGAGACCCTGAGCTTGCCAGCTTCAGCGCGGGCCCATCTGGCTTGAGCAAAAGCTCGCCAGCTTGGACCCAAGGTCGCTGGCTCCAGCAAGGGGTTGCTCGGTCTGCTGAACGCCCGCAGTCAAGGCACATGTGAGAAAGCAATCAATGAACAACTAAGGTGTCGCAACAGCAACGAAAAACTAATGATTGATGCTTCTCACCTCTCTTTGTTCCTGTCTGTCTGTCCCTGTCTATCCCTCTCTCTGACTCTCTCACTGAAAAAAAAAAAAAAAAGAAAAGCATATTAACAAAAACACTGTCAAACCCAGAATCCTGTCCCCATTAAAATATTTTTCAAAGATGAAAGGATATACACAGACTTTAAAAAGAAAAAGCAGGGTATTTACCGACAGCAGACCTATTTGACCATAAATGCTAAAGAAAGCCCTTTAGGCAGAGAATACTGTAGTGAATGGAAGCTTGGATCTACACAAAAAACAAAGAGCATCAGAAATAGAATAAACCAAAGTATATTTTTTTAAACTTTTTACTGATTTGAGAGAGAAAAAGAGAGGGAGGAAAGAGATGAGAAGCATCAACTTATAGTTGTTTCACTTTAGTTGTTCACTGATTGCTTCTCATGTGCCTTGACCAGGGGATTCAAGCTGTGCCAGTGACCCCTTGCTCAAGCCAGTGACCTTGGGCTGCAAGCCAGTGACCTTTGGGCTCAAGCCAGAGACTTCAGGATATTGATGATCCCATGCTCAAGCGGGCCACCCTAGGTTTCCAAACGGAGACATCAGCATTCTGGGTTGATGCTTTAATCATTATGCCACCACTGGTCAGACTAAAATTATTTTTAAGAAATATAAATTACTTGCTCTAAATCAAACTGAAAATTCACAGCGAAATAGTAACAACGTACAATGTGCTTATAGCATATACATAAATGTAAAAGACAAAAACAGCACAAAGGATGGAAAGAAATTGTGAATATACAAGGTTATGAAGTCTTTACTATATGTAAAACAATGCAATATTACTTGAAGGTAGATAACTAAAATTTTTAAAAAGTACAAATAACAAGTCAATATAGAAGATAAACAGAATCACAAAAAATGCTCTATTAAGGTATAAAGAGAAACAAAAAGACAAAAATAGCTGGCAATATGGGAAGTTCTAATCCAACTACGTGAACATTAAAAGGAATGGTCTAATATTGCAATTTCCAACTGGTGCGCCACGGTACATGGGTGTGCTGCAAGAATTTTTAAAACATGCACTACCTGACTCTTTATTGAGGGACACTGACCTCTTTTCCCTTAGAGTCAAATAAAAAATGACACCACCAACACAATAGCCGTCTGGTGTGAATGAATTAAAACTATACCTATTATATTGTCAGACTGGCAAAAAAATATATTTTTTGGTGTTCCATAAGATTTTAGTAATTAGTTTATGTGTCTTATGAGATGGAAAAGATTGAAAATTGCTCATCCAACACATAAATTAAAAGAGAGAAATGGCCTGACTGGATAAAAAGCAAGTCACAGATTATATATATTGTGTATAAGAAGTCCATCTTAAATATGATATAAATAAACTGAAAGTAAAGTTTGGAGAAAGACACACTTTTAAATCATTAATTAAATATAGCTTAATAAACCACTATACTAACATCAAACAAAGTGACTTTAGAACAAGGAATATTATCAACAATAAATAGGAACATTATGTAATGATAAAGGGGTTAACTCTCTACGAACATATAACAATCCCAAAATGTACAGTAACTAACTAGAGTTCAAAATAAGTGAGGCTTATTTTGAATTTATTTAAAAATTAACAAAAAAGTAATACATACATACACAATAATAGTTGAAGACTTCAACACTCTACTCTCAGGAATTGATGAAGTAAGTATTTAGAAAATCAGTAAGAACATGGAAAACACTATCAACACTAACTAACAATTACAGAATGATTCCCGCACCAACAGCAAAATACACTTTCCTTATACATATACACAGAACATTCACCAATATATATCATAACCTAAGCTACAAAATAAGCCTCACCATATTTAAATGAATAAATATCGCATCTAGAGAATACTTCTGGATGAAATGAGAATTAAGCTAGAAATCAATAATTGGAAGATATCTGAAAATTTCTACAAATATTTCAGAATTAAATAACCTATTTCTAAATAAATCCACAGGTCAAAGAGAAAAATCTTTAAAAAAATTTTTGAACTAGAAAAAGATATATTTTCAATGCAAATATAACATTAAAAATTGTTGAATGCAGCTAAGGTAATGGTTAGTGGTCAGTTTATTGTATTAAATGTTTTATTAGAAAATAACAAATGTTTTCAATAAATAATCTAAGTTCTCAACTTTAGAAATTAGAAACAAACAAACAACTAAACCCAAAGCAAGAAGAGAGAAGGAAATAATAAAGATAAAAAGAATAAAACTTACAAAAGAAGAGAAATTCAATAAAACCAAAAGCTGGATCTTGTAGGGTAGAGGTGAGGGAATCAATAAAACTGGGCAAGATAAACAAATTACCAACATTAGGCAAGAAAGAGGGGATATGTCACTATAGATCCTACAAACATTGAAAGGATAATAAAGAAAGCTATAAAAAATTCTATACCCTACCAATAAACTGAAATTCAAAATTAAAAATAAAATACATATTTATAATAGAAACAAAATAATGAAATATTTAGATATAAATTTTAAAATGTTCAGGATCTGTACCTTGAAAACTTTAGAACACTGGTTAAATAAAATCAAAGACAGGAAATAAAGGTATGTACCATATTTATAGATTGGAAGTCTCAATACTGTTAAGGTAGCACTTCAACCCACTTCGATCTATAGATAATACAATTCCATAAAAAAATATCACAAGCATTTTGCAGATATTTATTATCTAATTCTAAAATGTCTATGGAAAAGAAAAGAAACTAAAATAGTTGGAACATTTTTGATAAAAGAGAAAAGCTGAAAGACTCACAGTAAAGACAGCATGGTGTTAGGGAAGGAATCATTTAAGAGCAATAGAACAGAAGACAGAGTTCAGAGATAAGCTACACAGATGCACTGAGCTAAATTTTGACAAATGCAATTCCATGAATAATAATCCACGCAAATGGTGATGAAACAAATGGACATCCAAATACCAAAAAAAAAAAACAACGAACAGATACATATCTTCAACCTAATATATAATACTATACTTGTTAAGAACTGTAGAAATCTATGTGATCTTGGATTAGACAAAGATTTCTTACATATGACATCAATGGCACAATCAGTTCAAGAAAAAAGAATAATAAACTGGGTTTTGTTAATATTAAAAAAAAAACTGCTCTGAGGAAAACATTGCAAAGAAGAACAATAAGACAAGCCACAGACTTGAAGAAAACATCTGCAAATCACATTTCTGATAAAGGGATTATATTCACAATATATTTAAAAAATTATCAGAATTCTGATAGCCCTGGTGGGCTTGCTCAGTGGATCCCAGTCGAGTGCATGTGGGAGTCTGTCTCTCTGCCTCCCCTCCTCTCACTTCAGAAAAAAAAAAAATCAATGGTGGTGGTGGGAGAATGGGGGGAGAGAAGCCAGACCTCCAAAGATACTTATTATTGTATGATTCCTTTCACATGACACTCTGGAAAAGGCAAAACTATAGGGAGAAAAAGAGATCAGTGGTTGCTCGGAGTTGTTGTGTAGGGGAGTTTTCTATAAAGCAGTGGCAGGGGAATTTCAGGAGATGAAGGAACAAAGGAACGGTTTAGCATGGAACTGTGCAATTCTGTGCATTTGTCAAAAACTACAGAGCTATACACCACAAAGAGAATTATATGGTATGTAATAAAAACATAACTAGTGAGGAAATGTGTGAAATCTAAGATGAAATGCAAGCTGAGAAACATGACTAACAAACAAACCATATAACCACAATGAAGGGGATGGGAAGAAAGATCCTGACCTCAGCATCCTTAGCAAAGAGGGTTTTGACTGTAAAAGCTAAACACAAAAATAAGTAAACACAAACACTGCACTGTAATTATAAATCAGTTTTTCCAAGTGGGTTTGGATTTTCTTTATTTGTATTTTTTCTGAAGTTAGAAGTGGGGAGGCAGTCAGACAGACTCCTGCATGTGCCCAACTGGGATCCACTAGGCATACCCACCAGGGGGTGATGCTCTGCGCATCTGGGGTGTTGCTCCATTGCGGTTGGAGCCACTCCAGCGCCCAAGGCGGAGGCCATGGAGCCATCCTCAGCGCCTGGGCCAACTTTGCTCCAGTGGAGCCTTGGCTGCGGAGGGGAAGAGTGAGAGAGGAAGGCAAGGGGAAGGGTGGAGAGGCAGATGGGCGCTTCTCCTGTGTGCCCTGGCTGTTGGAATTGGACCCAGGACTTCCACATGCCAGGCTGAAGCTCAGGTTAGAATTTCTGCAACTAGTTTATAGAGATATATTAGAGCTGAACAAGTATGTGAACCTATTGTAGATGAGAATCAGGTTTCTCATTGTAGGTGAACAAAAAAGAACTAGAGAAGGCTAGAATAAACACCATGTTGCTGAATGAAAGTGGAACAGTCAGTATAGACTCATGTTCTCATTTTTATATGGCAGCTTTAAATATGGGCTACATTGAAAGGGCGCAGGAGAAAACCTCAAAGAACTCTTAAGGGACAATGAGAACTTGAACTACACAATAAATACTGATAGTACTGGAATATAGCCCAAAGGATAAAATACACATCACGAGTGATATACTGTATTTTTTGCCCCATAAGACGCACTTTCCCCCAAAAAAAGTGGAGGGGAAAATGCCCACGTGTCTTATGGAGCAAAAGATACAGTATTTTATTAAATATTTTATCACACCATTTGGTTCAGAATTTTTTTTTTCTTATTTTCCTCCTTAAAACCCTAGGTATGTCTTATGGTCAGGTGCGTCTTTATGGAGCAAAAAATACGGTAAATAAATAAACAGATGATTGCATGAATAGAAAATATGGTACTTTTCCTTCAGAAAACTCTTACTAATAATTTAAAACATCACAGTAATACTTAATCACAGGGAAGACCCATCAATGTATAAAAAGGGTATCTGCATAGTCTCAAAGTATCTCTCACAGATAATCTAATATTTACAAAAGCAGCAAGATTGCATTTACAATAGAGTCCTGGCAAAAGTTACCAGTTAGTCAAATGATGAAGGTTAACATGACCAGCAATACATATTGACATAATGTATCCCCTGATATGTGCTAAGAAAAGCTTACCATCCTATCATAATTTCCTAATGATGCACAACCTCAATCCAATCATGAGCATGCATTTAAAAAACCCAAATTGAGAAACAGAAACATTCTACAAAGTAACTGATAATACTTTCTAAAAGTGTCAAGGTCATGAAAGACAAAAGACTGAGGAGCACAAGGAACCATGACAACTAAGTGCAATGTGAGATCCTGGGACAGAAAAAAGACATCAGTGGAAAAACTGGTGAATTCTGAGTTAAGTTCTGTACTTCATGATGTCAAATATTCTATGATTATGTAATATGCTAACATAAGGGGAAGCTGGGTAAAGGGTTAACAGGAAATATTTATACTAGTTTTGCAACTTTTCTGTAATATAAAAATCTTTTTAAAATTGGCTTAAAAAAAAACCTGCCAATGCTCCAGGGTCTGTATTTTACTTACTGACACCAATATGCTGTCTCATTCACATGAATTTACACAGTATCTACCGCCCTGCTATTCTTACACTGATCAAGATTTATCCTCTGATAAGCAATTTTTTTCCTATTGTTTAACTGGAAACTATTAATTCTTTTTATTTTTTATTTTATTTTTCCTGAAGTTAAAAGCGGGGAGAGGCAGTCAGACAGATTCCTGCATGCCCCCACTGGGATCCACCTGGCATGCCCACCAGGGGGCGATGCTCTGCCCATGGGGGGTGTTGCTCTGTTGTAGCTGGAGCCATTCTAGTACCCGAGGCAGAGGCCATGGAGCTATCTTCAGTGCCGGGGCCAACTTTGCTCCAATGGAGCCTTGGCTGCAGGAGGGGAAGAGAGAGAGAGAAAGGAGAGGGGGAAGGGTGGAGAAGCAGATGGTCACTTCTCCTGTGTGCCCTGGCCGGGAATTGAACCCGGGACTTCCACACACCGGGCCTATGCTCTACCACAGAGCCAACTGGCCAGGGCCTTGGAACCTATTAATTCTTATAAGCCAATTACAACATATCCATTGGTCAATTTAAAAGCATAGTAGACTTGACTTAGGGGAGGGAGATGTTTTAAACACACAATATGGTGTACAGAAGATGTGTGACAGAATTGTGCTCCTGAAGCCAGTATAATTTTAACCAGTGTCATCCCAATAAACTCAATTAATAAAAAAGAGACTTGGCCAGCTGGCTCAGTGGATAGAGTATTGGCCCAGAGTATGAAAGTTCTGGGTTCAATTCCCACTCAAAGCACATAAGAAAAGTGACCATCTGCTTCTCTTCCCCTTTCTGTCCCACTTTCCTCTCTCTTCCATCCCGCAGCCAATGGCTCAACTGATTTGAGTGTTGCCCAGGACACTGAAGATAGGTTGGCTGGTCCAAATGACAGCCTCAGATACTAAAAATAGCTTGGCTGATCCAAGCATTGGCCCCAGAAAGGGGATGCTGAGTGGATCCCAGTCAGGGCACATATGGAAGTCTGTCTCACTATCTCCCATCCTCTTACTTAAAAAAGAGAGAGAGAGAGAAAGAGAGAGAGAGAGAGAGAGAGAGAGAGAGAATAAAAGCACAGGAAATTTCTCCAAAATATGCCTTAACCTATCTACATGTTTAAAATTTTTACCACCTAAAACTGTTACCTTGTATCTATTTTTGCATTTTTATTCAGTGGTACATATGATGAGTAACTTGCTCTGTTCCACTTCTGGCCATTGAGACTCTAAGAAGCCCTGGCTTAGTACTACTTACAGACCAATATTATTTGATCATAACTAAAACGCAATTCAGAACTTGAGTTTTTTTCAATGATTTAAAAATAAAGGAAAATGCAGTTAATTATTTTAAAGTGTCAAGCCCACAACAGGTGTCAGAGACAAGATTCAGACCCAGCTTCGCCTGTCTCCTTAATCTGTGCTAAACACTCCACATTCAAATATCATATTTTAAAAATATAACTAGAATGAATTGCAATCAAGTAAAAAATTTACAGTCAATAAGCTAGCTTATAAATATACATGAGTTGAATGTTTATAGGTACTGACATTAAAAGCTTCATATAATTACTTTATTATGAATAGAAGAACATATGAAATGTAGTCTCTGGACACATGTGGCTCACTGGCTATCTTGTAAACAGTTTGAATGGCACACAGCCAGGCTTCTTAGTTCACATGATGTCCATGGCAGCATTCACACCACAACCACAAAATTTAGTGGTTATGATAGAGAAGGTATGGCCCCCAAAGCCTAAAATATTTACAGGCGGGTCCTTTACAGAAAAAGTCTGCCAACGTCTAGATTCTATTTCATGTTTAAACCTAACAACCATCCTGTGATCAAGTTAAAATCAAACATACACAAAGAAGTTAAGAAATATATAGGACACCAAAGCCAGAATTTAAAACAAGAGTTTTATACATTTAGGATTCCTGTCATTAATCCAGTAAGATATAGTGACTTCTCACTGTTACAATTGTTCTTTCTTTTATTGGGTTGTATTATATAGCCTGTAATACTCCAAGCAGAGAAAGCTAGGTCTTCCCCCTGTTGTCCCCTAAGCACTCTAGAACAGACCTAGGGACCCATATACTTACTTAACAAATTTATAAATAAATAGCCCTTAAAGGTTCTGTTTAATATATGACCTCCTAGATACATGACCCATTCACTATAAATTCTTCCAATACTCAGTAAATTTTATATATGTGGAAAATTAATTCCTTTATTGCCTGTGAATTTAAATTCATGAGGGAAAAAAGGAGATGTGCAATGCAGCAACACTGTTTTTCAAAAGTAAATGTTTTGATAAACTTATGTCAAATAACTTCCCAAAGATGTATTTCAAATGTATCTTCCTGGGATCAGTTGGATGAACTGCACACTGCCCTCCCACTGCTGCCAGACAGTGACACCTGCTGGATAAGTTGGGCCCAGAGACAGCACCAGGAATCACCACTGACTCCACTGAGGTCAGCAACACCCTTCCCTAGCCCCAGCCCGCCCCAATATTCTTTTGTTGTAGTTTGTCTGTCTCTGTTTTACTTATATGTCTAGAAATATTACTTTGAAATCCAGATAAACAAAAGCAACCTGGAGAAAATAATTTTTTTAAAGTATGCGACTGCTGCAGTAATGTTTTTTAGTTTTTGTTTTTAAAGATAAAAACATCATTAAGAATAATGGGCCAGAGTTTTATGTTTGTTCACTTTAAGAAGTAAACCATAAGACTATCATGTATGTGCCATTTATTAATGATATTGATGTTTTATTTTAACTGTAATTCTTAAGGCCTATTACTGTTTCATATAGTGCATGGATGTTTTTCTTAAAGGGAGTAATATAGTTTCCCATAAAAATCCCAATAAAAATATATTCTACAGGTTTTATTTAGAAAGCATTTGTTAGTATTTTTATAAAAATCACTTAAATTATTATTACTATTTTAAGTGAAAGGAGGGGAGATAGTGAGACAGACTCCTGCATGCACTCCAGGATCTACCTGGCAACCCCTGGTTGGGGCCTGATGCTTGCTTGAATCAACCAAGCTATTTTTAGTGCCTGAGGCTGATGCTCAGACTAACAGAGCTATCCTCAGTGCCCAGGACTGATTCTCAAACCAACTAAGCCACCGGCTGTGGGAGAGGAAAAGGAAAAGTAGGGGGAGAGAGGTAGATGGTCACTTCTCTTGTGTGCCCTGACCGGAAATGGAACCCTGGATGTCCATATGCTGAGCTGACACACTCTATCCATTGAGCAAACTGGCCAGGGTCCACTTAAATTATTTTTAATGGTCAATGTGATACATGTTTTAAATACTGTGATCTAACATCACCATCTTACACACATTATACCCTGCCATAGCAAATGAGTCTCAGTTTGGCAGAAGGGCACATATTATTAAGATTCCTAGTGTTGAAGTCCAGAATTCTGTTGACAATTTTTTGGATCAAAGCATGAAAAGCAAATAGCTAGTAGCATGATTTTGGACACCAAAAGTTAAAATGTTTTTGTTAATAGCAAGAATACAGGAAAAAATTCCCAAGACTGTATAATTTTGTATGGCAAGAATACATACAGGGCATGTGAGGCTGGCCTGGAAGGATTTCATAAGTACATATTACAATTACAGCTTGAGTTGCTATTTTTAAACTAAATGAAAACTTCATTTAAATGCCAAATGTACAAACTTTAATGGCTGGCTTAGAAAAATTTATAATTCTCTCTGCTTAATTGGCTAAAGGAAAGACAGCTTACCACACAGCCTGCTATTGCTAAGGGTGGTAAAGAATTAAAAAGACTAAGGATCTTTTGGGTCTTTGGTCCTTCATCATACCATGTGCACAGTGACGTTTAATAAGCACTCTTTCCCAGCCAGGGAACTAGCACATTATGCTGAAGAATGACATTCTGGGTATTGTGTGGCTGTCACAGTACAAAATGAGTTTAGGATCCTTTAAAAAAAAACAACTAAAGGTTGAAGATAATTCCAGGGAAAAAAAGTACTGAAGTTATTAAATAGAAATAAATCTGGAGTAAACGTTTGGTGAATAAAAAACAAGGCCGACATAAATAACTAAATACAAACACAGCACAAAAAGACTTTGGTTTTGCCAACGAGTCCATAAGCTGAACAACACATTACCAAATGGCAATGATGTTTACAAAATAAATCAGTATGATGGCATAGAGAGCGATACTCTCTGACCTTTAGTGAGCATTTAATACATTTCGTTAAATGAATGAAAGTTCAGAGATGAAATTTCTTGGTGTCAATTATGTGTGTGCTACAGAAAAGATCAAGTAAATGATCAATCCCCAAAATTTGTCCTATAACCCTAAAAACACCGTCTTTTGTTTTGTGGGTGCTGTTCTGCAAAGTCTGGCAGGACTAGAGTCAGAATGCTGTCTACCAAATAACACTTAGTGTTTTTTTATTTTTGCAAAGATTTACTCCATTTCTTGGATGTCTCTGATAATCAATACTTAAATATATGTAGTGAGTTCTCATATATCTTGTTTAGTTGATGAAGTATATATGACTGTCACAAAATGTGTCAAATCTGACAGTTCTTTTTAAGGTACTGTAGGGCTCTACTACTAAAAATCACTACCACATTTTAAATATGAAATGTGAACCATGGCTATCAAAACTGCCCAAGAATTTTATGCAGTATCAAGCAAAGACAATGTCACAAATTTTCGTATTATTTAAAACTTGATGTTTTACAGTACTGGTTTCCTAAAAGGTATGTGGCTCCTTAATTTGGATACATTTTTCTTTAATCACTGTATTATTTATTGGCATCTGTAATCTACCAACATATGTAATTAAAGAACAAATTTCAACTGCTTAAAAAAACCTGATGTTGAGAGATATTCCGTCAATTGTGTTTTTTTAGTTATTTCAGACTTTTACTTTTCACATAGCTAGACCACATGTCCCTCATTAAGTGCAGTGGTAGAGACATAATGAAAGGTATCTGAAAAGCCACTGTAAGCATCACAGGTTAGAAAGCAAACTGTGATTACTGCTGTGGCACCTTAGCCTTTTCCTGAATTTTATTGCAGATCTGCAACAAATGGAGTCCCAGTGTGGTTTTCTCTGTGCATGGACTGTGAAAGGGGCTCAATGTCAGATTTCTGTTAGATTAAGAATATAAGAAATGATATCATGATCCCAGGATGCCACAAAAGCATTAGCCCTGGCCAGTTAGCTCAGTCTGTTGGAGTGTCGTCCCAAAATACCAAGGTTGCATCCCTGGTCAAGGTGCATACGGGAAGTGACCAACGAATGCACAACTAATTGGAATAAATGAATGCTTCTCCCTCTTTCTCTTCCTCTCTCTGTCTCTCTAAAGTTAATCAATAAATTAAAAAAAAACAAACAAAATGTTCACCATAAGAGCAAGTTATGTGTCAAAAGACCCTAAATTGCATAATGCAATTTTATCACTTATTTTATCATTCATTAGACCTGGAAAATGGAGAACTGCCAGGCAGGAATTTCAATAGGGTAGAGGATCCCACTTGGTGGCTAATGTCTCAAAGGAATCCCTGCCATGAACCTGATTGTTAAGATGGTGACCCTGCAGGGAGGAAGCAGGGAAGAGAATCTAGAGTATAATAAGATCACTTGAAACTGACCAGCCTCTTAACCCCAGAGCTTTGTTCTACTAGTAGCTATAAACTTCAAAACTTATGACTGTAAACTTGAAAATATTTATCCTCACCTCTAATTTTTTAAAAGCTTCATCTACTACAATATCTAATAACTTATATTTTTCCTTGGAAAATGAAATTGATAGTAAAATTAAACATTTTTTAACATGTTGCTCCTTGTAACAGCTTTATGGCACTGATAAGGGCAATGTTTTAAAAGATACAGAAATATTAAAGTAGAAAAAAATCAAGCCCTTATCTCTCATGACATTCTATTCTATGAAGAAAACTCTACACTATAGTAATGTGATGCTGGGCCAGCGTAAAAATTAACTCCAGGGGAAATAATGCCCCCTAATGTAATAAATGAAGAGTGAGATTTCTAAATTAGTTATCATACATGTATATATACACACAAACTGAATGTCAGGAGGGAAAAAGCGTACCAAACTTTCTATCCAAATGTGTAAACTATCTGGTGGAGAATGAGGAACTTGCTTTTTTTATAAAAACAGCCTTCCAGAAAAAGAGTTTTTCTCCTTGGTATTATTACTATTATTGCTGTATATAACTTAATAAAATAATGCTTTTTTTAAAAATCCAGTTAGAGGCAGGGAGGCAGAGAAACAGACTCCTGCATGCGCCCTGACCGGGATCCACTCAGCAACCCCGTCTGAGGCTGATGTTCTTCCCATCTGGGGCCACTGCTCTGTTGCTTGGCAACCAAGCTATTTTAACACCTCAGATAAGACCATAGAGCCATTCTCAATGCTTGGGGCCAACTTGCTCATTCGAGCCATGTCTGCAGGAGGAGGAGGAGGAGGAAGAGAAGGAGGAGGAAGAGGAGGAGGAAGAGAGAGAGAGAAAGAGGGAGGGAAAAGGGGGAGGGGTGGAGAATCAGATGGTCACTTGTCTTGTGTGCCCTGACCAGGAATCGAACCCGGGACTTCCACATGCTGGGCCAATGCTCAACTGCTAAGCCAACGGGCCAGGGCCAAAATCATGCTTCTTTTAGTCTTACTGTCTAAATTCCCACTACAAAATAAACAGAAGCAGGGGAAAAAACAAACCACAGCAATGAAAATTCCAGGGACTTTTGCTCAAACACCTCCCTTAGTCCAGAACGCCTGCCTTCCCTTACCTTATCCTTTCATGGAGACCTTTTGAAATAAAGCAGTGTATGAATAAATAACTTTCTTCCCTTTCTTCTGGGACACTTAGTCACCCTTCTGCAACCAACTGAGCAATCACCGCTCTTCCCTGATGTCAGCCTTGGGATGTGAGCCCTGCCACATCTGAGCACACTATAGCCTACAGCCAAGGAGCAGAACTCCTAGGGGCAATGACCTTCATCCATGAAACAGTGTTCAAGTGATAAATAGAGAAATGAAGGAATCTAAAAGGGTGTAAACTTTTCTTCTCTGGAACTATTGAAAAGATGAAATAGATTTTTATCAATCTGGAGAGATCATTATTGAGGATGCAAAAATGGAATAGTATGATAAATTATATTCTACTTTTCTGACCTAATGAAAAAATAGTAAGAAATTACCAAACAAATGCCTTCACCACTTTAACAATACCTATATAGACCTTGGCCATATCAAGCAAACACTATTTACAGGCATAGACAAAGGCATTAAATATTACATTATAGCTACTATTCAATTTTAGTAAAGAAAGTTAATCCTGAGTTATTTGCTAACAGTTATAGGTCATTTGTTCTCAGTCATCCATTCGATCAACAATTAGTGAGTGCTGTGTTCTACTTACTAGGTGCAATCCTAAGGAGCTGAGATAAGAGCAGCAAACACAATGAGATCCCTGCCCTTGCCTCTGGTGCTTATACCTCAGTGCTATAAAGATGGAGCTGGGTGAGAAGGAAGGCAGGAATAAGAGAAGAGTTTCAGAGATGGCCAGGAAGGGTGAGTGGGCTGGAGAGCTCAGAGTATGGCAGATCACTGCTCGAAAGGAGACAGGAAACCACTGGAAGGCTTTAAGCAAAGTAATGATATTTTATAAAAATCACTTTGGCTGCTGTTTTGAAAACAGTCTGTAAAGGGGGCAGGGGTTGAATGACAAGAGACCTGTCAGAAACTACTACAAGGAATTCAGTAGAGATGATGGTAGCTTTGACCAGGGTCAAGTGGCAAAGAAAGTTAAAGGTGGTTGAATTTTGAATACATTTTGAAGGAAGAGCAGAAAGGTAGTAATCTGCTGGATTAGAGGCAAAATTGGGGCATCAAGGATGACTTCAAGATTTTCGGTGTAGCAGCAGAAAGGATGGGAGAAGACTACAGGCAAAGCATGTTTCTTAGAGGTAAGAGGTAAACCAGAAGTTTGGGCCCCATCAAACTTGCAATGCCCATTAGATATCCAACTGGAGATAGTGTATAGGCAGATGGGTATATAAATTTGGAGTGAATATGGGAATTATCAGCATATACAGTGTGTCCGTAAAGTCATGGTGCACTTTTGACTGGTCACCAGTCAAAAGTGCACCATGACTTTACGGACACACTGTAGATAGTATTTAAAGCCAGAAGACAAGGTGAGTTTAACTAAAAAGTGAGTATAGCTAGAAAGAAGATTGGAGACCACACCAATTGGGCCCTATATTTAGGGGCTGAGGAGATGAAGGGAAGTCAGCAAAGGAGACCAAAAAGAATAGATAGGGACAGCAAGATGGCGATGGAGTAGGCGGACGTACCAACTTCCAACTCCCAGAACCAAAGTGGATTATACCTTAATTTTAAGAACCATCATCTGGATAAACCAAGTTTGAACTAAACTAAGTGGACTCTTCAACCAAGGAACACTGAAGAAGCCACATTGAGACTGGAAGGAAAAGCAAAAACGTGAAGAGGGCGGCCCAGCTCCCTAAAGCGAACGGCAGCCCGGAGAGACCTGTGAGGCAGGAAGAGAGTTTGGTGGAGAGGGAGGGACCTGGGTCCCAGGAACAGAGCCCCAGCCTGCAGTCCCAGAGCCTAGAAGAGGCGTTTGGACAGTATTGAGCTGTGAAACAAGTGAGGATACTGTTTGTGAGAAAGGGACAGTTTTCTCAGACCCAAGATTCTTAAAGGGACAGCGCAGAAAACCTCTCTCACAACCAATCACCCGAGGCTCTGGGGAACGGGAACAGAGAAGAGGACCAGAGTAGCGGGAAGAGAGTGTGGACTGGAAGGCACAGGGAGAAACACTCTGACGGACAGCCACCCTAACCCCTGGGCTGAGTCACTTCCCTAATAAAAAACAAATATTTCCCCTGGAACTAGCAATACCAGCAAAGGGAGACAGGACACCAGCCAAACAAGCTCTCCCGCAGCACTTAGAGCAGAGCTGCTTAGAAGGAGGGAGCTTCCAGGACTACAGTATGGAGTGTTAGGGTCTGAGCTGTGGTGCACCCACCCATACTGCTAAGGGCTGGATGGAGGGACGGTGGTGGCGGGACACTGAAACGCGGTTCTGTCAGCGGGGGTGGAGGCCCAGCCAGTGTGAGCTCGGTCTAGCCTAGCAGGGGTGGAGGGAACATGGGAAAGCTGTTTGGCAGCTGCGGCCTGCCTGCAGCCCCACCTGTGGGGAAAAAGTAGGAGGCCAGGAACGGGCAGAGATCTCCTCTGAGACCCTGCCAAAGCCGGCCCTGACTGCAGGGATGGGGCTAGGACCAGGGACAGGCGGAGGCTCGAGGCTGAGTACACGCCAGCAGGCCCACACGCCCGAGAAACCGCGTTTTGCCATCCTGCCACAGAGAGTTGGCTCTGAACGCGGGGGCGGGGCTGAAGCTCAGTACAAGCAGAAGGCTCGCGGCTGAGCGCACGCCAGCAGCCCCGCCCGGCTTAAGAAACCGTGGTTTAAGATCCGGTGCAGGCAAGCCCTAGCCTCAGGGGTAGGGCTAAAGCTCCAGATAGGCGGAGGCTCACAGCTGAGTGCATGTCAGCAGCCCCGTCCAAATCGAAAAACTGTGGTGAGCAGGCTCTGACCATGGGGGTTGGGCAGAAGCCCGGGAACAGGCTGGGTCTGCAGCGGAGCAAAGGTGCTCACCTCTACCCTTGGGGCTAGGCTTGTGGCTTGAGTGCAGTGCGCAACCCAACCTGTGGGGGTGAGTAAAAGGCCCAAGCAGGCTGAAGCTTGTAGAGCCGGGCACCAGAACACAGCCCCTCCTGCAGAGGAGAGGCGGAAATCAGCAACAGCCGCAGTGGGCCGGCGCTGGAAACGCCCATACACAACCACCCTAGGCAAATGCAGAAAACGTGGTGGGCATGCAGACAGACCACAACTAGAGAAAACAAAGGAAACACCCATTGGACTCCAGTGGTCACACCCTTCTTATACACAGACAAAATGGGCAGGCAGAGAAATGCAACCCAAATGAATCAAGAGAAATGCCCAGAGAAGAACCTGAATGAACCAGATAGAACCAAATTACCAGAAGCAGAATATAAAATAATGATAGTTAGGATGTTCAAAGAGATTAGAGCAACAATGGATAGTCATTATGAACATCTGAATAAAGAGGTAACAAGTATAAAAAACGAAATTGAGATAATAAAAAAGAATCAAAAAGAAATGACAAATACATATCAGAACTGAAGACCACAATGGAAGGAATAAAGCAGGATGGATGACACTGAGGATCAAATCAGCGAGTTAGAGGACACAATAAACAAAGGCACAGAAGCAGAGTAGAAAAAAGAAAAAAGACTCAAAAAATCTGAGGAAACTCTAAGGGAGATCTGTGACAACATGAAGAGAAATAACATCCGCATCATACAGGTTCCTGAAAAAGAGGAGAGAGAACAAGAAATAAAAACTGTATTCAATCAAATCATAGCAAAAAACTACCGTAAATTAATGCTGGAAAACATTTCACAAATTCAAGAAGAACAGAGAACTCTATTAAAGAGAAACCCAAAGAAATCTACACCAAGACACATCATAATTAAAATACCAAAGCTAAGGGATAAAGAGAAAATTTTAAAAGCTGCTAGATAAAAAAGGGCTATCACCTACAAAAGAGCCCCCATATGAATGACATCCAACTTCTCAACAGAAACACTTGAGGCCAGAGGGAATGGCAAGATATATTCAAAGTAATGCAGAACAAGAACCTACAGCCAAGACTACTCTATCCAGCAAGGCTAACGTTTAAAATTGAAGGAGAAATAAAGAGCTTCCCAGACAAAAGACGCGTGAAGGAATTCATTAAAACCAAACCAATTCTGCAAGAGATATTAAGGGGCCTATTGTGAAAAGTTTAAAGGGACGTAAGAATATAGCAAAAGAAGTATACAGCTTTAAAGAAGAAAATGGCAATAAAAAACTACATATCAATAATAACCTTAAATGTAAATGGATTAAATGATCCAAACAAACGACATAGGGTAGCTGCGTGAATAAAGAAACAGGACCCATACTTATGCTGTCTACGAGAGACACACCTTAAAAGAAAAGATGCACATAGACTGAAGGTAAAAGGATGGAAAAAAATAATTCCTGCAAATGGAAATGAAAAAAAAGCCGGGGTAGCAATACTTATATCGGACAAAATGAACTTTAAAACAAAGGCTGTAGTAAGAGATAAAGAAGGACAATACATAATGATACAAGGAACAATTCAACAGGAAGATATAACTATTATAAATATCTACGCACCAAATATAGGAGCCCCGACATACATAAAGCAGACTTTGATGGATATAAAGGGCGAGACCAACGGCAATACTATAATAGTAGGGGATTTCAATACCCCAATAACTTCACTGGATTGATCCTCAAGAGAGAAAATTAATAAACAGCAGACTTAAAGGATACACTAGATCAACTCGATTTAATAGATATCTTCAGAACTTTTCACCCTAAAGCAGTAGAATATACATTCTTTTCAAGTGCTCGCAATACATTTTCTAGGATAGACCACATGTTAGGACACAAAAATGGTCTCAACAAATTTAAAAAGATTGAAATCATATCAAGCATTTTCTTTGATCACAATGCCATAAAACTAGAAATTAACCACAAAAGAAAAACTGAAAAATACTCAAACACTTGGAAACTAAATAGCATGTTATTAAAAAAATGAATGGATTAACAATGAGATCAAAGAAGAAATAAAAAAGTTTCTAGAAATGAATGAAAACGAGCACATATCAATTCAAAATTTATAGGACACAGCAAATGCAGTACTGAGAGGGAAGTTCATTGCACTACAGGCATACCATGAGAACCTAGAAAAAGCTCAACTAAGTAACCTGACCCTGCATCTAAAAGAACTAGAAAAACAACAGCAAATAAAGCCCAGGCCCAGTAGAAGGAAGGAAACAATAAAGATCAGAGCAGAAATAAATGACATAGAGGCTAAGGAAACAATACAGAGGATCAATGAAACCAGGAGCTGGTTCTTTGAAAAGGTAAACAAGATTGATGAAACTTTAACTAGACTCACCAAGAAAAAAAGAGAGAGAGGACTCAAATAAATAAAATTAGAAATGAGAGTGTTGAAATAACAACTGACACAACAGAAATACAAAGTATTGTAAGAAAATACTATTAAAAACTCTGTGCCAAAATATTAGACAACCTTGGTGAAATAGACAAATATCTTGAATCATATAATCTTCAGAAACTCAATCAGAAAGAATCAGAACACCTAAACAAACCAATTACAACAAATGAGATCAAAAGAGTTATCAAAAAACTCCCAAAGAAGAAAAGTCCTGGGCCTGATGGCTTCACAAGTGAATTCTACCCAAAATTCAAAAAGAACTAACTCCTATACTCCTCAAGCTATTTCAAAAAATTCAAGAGGAAGGAAGACTTCCAAACCTCTTTTATGAGGCAAGCATAATTCTGATCTCGAAAGTGGGCAAAAACAACACAAAGAAAGAAAATTATAGGAAAATATCCCTGATGAATTTAGATGCTAAAATTCTCAACAAAATACTAGTCAACCGGATCCAGCAATATATGAAAAAAATCATACACCATGATCAAGTGGGATTTATTCTGGAGAGGCAAGGATGGTTCAATATTCGCAAATCAATCAATGTGATTCATCACATGAACAAAATGAAGGACAAAAATCACATGATAATTTCCATAGATGCAGAAAAAGCATTTGATAAAATCCAACACCCATTCATACTCAAAACTCTCAGTAAAGTAGAAATACAGGGAACATTCCTTAACATTATAAAGGCCATCTATGACAAACCCACAGCAAACATCATACTAAATGGGCAAAAATTAAAAGCAATCTCCTTAAGAACAGGAACCAGGCAGGGGTGCCCCCTTTCACCACTCTTATTCAACATACTTCTGGAAGTCTTGGCTACAGCAATCAGACAAGAAGAAGAAATAAAAGGCATCCAAATTGGAAAAGAAGAAGTAAAACTGTCATTATTTGCAGATGCTATGATATTGTATATTGAAAACCCTAAAGTCTCAGTCAAAAAACTACTGGACCTGATAAATGAATTCAGCAAGGTGGCAGGACATAAAATTAATACTCAGAAATCAGAGGCATCTCTATATACCAACAATGAACTGTCAGCAAAAGAAATTAAGGAAACAATCCCCTTCACTATTGCAACCAAAAAAATGAAGTACCTTGGAGTAAATTTAACCGAGGAGGTTAAGGACTTGTACTTGTAAAATTATATAAAACATTGATAAAAGAAATCAAGGAAGATACAAACAAGTGGAAGCATATACCGTGCTCAGGGTTAGGAAGAATAATCATCATTAAAATGTCTATATTACCCAAAGCAATTTATAAATTCAATGCAATATCAATTAAAATACCAATGACATACTTCAAAGATATAGAACACATATTCCAAAAATATATATGAACCAAAAAAGAACACAAATAGCCTCAGCGATCTTAAGAAGAAAAACTAAAGCACGAGGTATCACTGTTCCAGATATCAAGGTTTACTACAAGTCCACTGTACTTAAGACAGCCTGGTACTGGCATAAGCACAGGCATATAGATCAATGGAACAGAGAACCCAGAAATAAACCCAAACCTTTATGGACAACTGATATTTGACAAAGGAGGAAAGAACATACAATGGAGTAAAGACAGCCTCTTTAACAAATAGTGTTGGGAAAATTGGACATCTACTGCAAAAAAATGAAACTAGGCCATCAACTTACACCATTCACAATAACAAACTCAAAATGGATAAAAGACTTAAATGTAAGCCGTGAAACCATCAGCATCTTAGAAGAAAACATAGGCAGCAAGATCTCTGACATCTGTGGCAGCAATATATTTGCCGATTTATCTCCACGTGCAAATGAAATAAAAGGCAAGATAAACAAATGGGACTATATCAAACTAAAAAGTTTTTGCAAAGCTAAAGACAATATAAACAGAATAAAAAACCAAACCACACAATGGGAGAACATATTCGACAGCACATCTGATAAGGGGTTAATAACCAAAATTTATAAAGAACTTATAAAATGCAATACCAGAAAGACAAACAATCCAATCAAAAAATGCGCAAAAGAAATAAATAGAAATTTCTCCAAAGAGGACATACTGATGGCCAATAGGTATATAAAAAATGCTCAACATCACTAATCATTAGAGAAATACAAATTAAAACCACAATGAGATATCCCCTCACACCAGCCAGAATGGCACTCATCAGCAAAACAACACAGAATAAGTGCTGGCGAGGATGCGGAGAAAAGGGAACCCTCTTGCACTGCTGGTGGGAATGCAGACTGTTGCAGCCACTGTGGAAAACAGTTTGGAGATTCCTCAAAAAATTAAAAATCGAACTGCCTTTTGACCCAGCTATCCCACATATAGGAATATACCCTAAGAACACCATAGTACTGAACGAAAAGAAGAAATGCGCCCCCATGTTCGTGGCAGCATTGTTCACAATAGCGAAAATCTGGAAACAGCCCAAGTGTCTGTCAGAGGACGAGTGGATTAAAAAGCTATGGTACATATATACTATGGAATACTACTCAGCCATAAGAAATTATGACATCGGATCATTTATAACAAAATGGATAGACCTTGATAACATTATACGGAGTGAAATAAGTAATACAGAAAAAACTGAGAACAGCATCATTTCATACATAGGTGGGTCATAAAAGTGAGACTACGAGACATGGACAAGAGTGTGGTGGTTACACGGTGGGGGAGGGAAGAGAGTGTGTGATAGGGAGGAGGGGAGGGGCACAAAGAAAACCAGATAGAAGGTGACAGAGGACAATTTGACTTTGGGTGATGGTTGTGCAACATAATTGAATTATAAGATAACCTGGAGATGTTTTCTTTGAACATATGCACCCTGATTTATTAATGTCACCGCATTAAAATTGATAAAAAAGAAAACTAAAAAAAGTAAAGAAAAGAACCACTGCCCTAATCCAAACACTAAACCTAACAAAACCCCTAACCCTAACCCTAGCACTAACAGTAACCTTAACTCCTAACCCAAGTCTAACCCTAACCCCTAATGCTAATCCTAGCCCTATCCCTAAACCAAGCCTAACCCTACCCCCCCCCAAAAAAAGAATAGGTAGTATATTCTGGGGTTGTGTTAGACTAGAACATAGTACACCCTCCAGGCACACAGTAGCACAGCTCCATCTTATAGGCTTTCTCCCTACAAACATGGGCACCTGAAGAATTGCTAAACACAATTCTGTCTTTTATTGTCATCGAATTATTGGAATGAAACTTTTAAAGAATAGGCCTAGCCTAGACAGTAATCAAGAAAACACAAAGACAGCACTATCATCCATCAAATTGTTAAAAAATTTAAATTCTTACAATATTAGGTATAGTTTAGGATGTGCAAAAATGGAAAGTCTTTTCTGAAAGAACAATTTAAAAGTATAAAGCAAAATTAATTTCTACATATAGGTTGTACTGTTTGTGTAAAAATACAAACAAAAGTGCCTGACCTGTGGTGGCGCAGTGGATAAAGCGTCGACCTGGAAACACTGAGGTTGCCAGTTCAAAACCCTGCACTGGTCTGGTCAAGGCACATATGGGAGTTGATGCTTCTAGCTCCTCCCCCCTTTCTCTCTCTCTCTCTCTCTCTCTCTCTCTCACTCTGTGTCTCCTCTCTAAAATAAATAAATAAAAAGAAATTAAAAAGAAATTTAAAAAAAGTATATACTACTCACAGATATATATATATATATAGTGTGTGTGTGTGTGTGTATATATATATATATATATTACATATATAGTTCACATTGCTATAAGGTATATATGAAAGGTTTTAAGAGAATAAAACCTAAGAGTTCCCATCATAAGGCAAATTTCTTTTTTCATTTTTTGCTTTCTCTTTTTATTGTATCTAAAAGAGATAATGAATGCTAACTAAACTTACTGTGGTGATCATTTCACTGTGTATTTATGTATATATATGCATTAAAGGAATTGAAATAAAAACCCTTAAAGGCAGTTAGTGTTTGCTTGAGAGTGTTTGGCAATTACCTAATGTGTAATGCCTTACTTAGCCTGTTTATTCAAACATACATTAAGCTTGACCACATGGTGGCACAGTGGATAGAGCATCAGACTGGGATGTGGGGGACCGAGGTTTAAAGCCCCTAGGTCGCCAGCTTGAGTGTGGGCTCATCTGTTTTGAGCACAGCTCACTAGCTTGACCCAAGTTCGCTGGCTTGAGCAAGGGGTCAATTGCTTTGCTGTAGCCCCCTAGTTAAGGCACATATGAGAAAGCAGTCAATGAACAACTAAGTTGCTACAACAAAGACTTGATGCTTCTCCTCTCTCTCCCTTCCTGTCTGTCTGTCCCTATCTGTCTCTCTCTCTGTGTCACAAATAAAAACCCCCAAAAAACAAACAAAAAAACATACATTCAATTTATGAAAAATATTTGAAACAGATATGAGAAAATATTTACAGGGCGGGGAAAAAGCTGGTGTACAGTTGTTCATATGGAAAATAATACAATAATTAAAAAATAATAATACAAGAATAAATTCTGTGTTTTATGTACTCACAAATGTAAGCTCAGTATAATCATCAACTCTGGTGTGAAGGCATAAGTGCATGTAATAAACTCTCTGTAATCTTTTTGTATTTAAAAAAATTCAAAATATTTTTTAAAAGGAAAACAAGACAATTTGTTTAAAACAACAAGTGCTTACTACCTATATCCCAAGTCTTTAATAAAGCAAAAGCAGAAGAATGTATTTTGTTGGCATATTAATAATTACTAGGCCTCTGGTTTTCCATAATTCGAAAATACACCCACATGCTATAATTTACAATAAAAACTGTGAAATAACTTTGAGTACACTACCCATAAATACAGTAATTAAAAAAAATTAAACAGAGAAAAACATGTTAAAACTACCTAGTTTTATCAAATCTAATCTGAGGAGAGAATTAGGCTATCAGTTTGAGTTAGACTTGCATCAAGTACTTCTGGAGTGAGATGAGGAATACAAAAATGAATGGACAGATATGTAACTCCATCAGTCAGTCAGTCAGCCAATCTAAATAATACATAATAATTTATGAAACCATACTTAATTCTCCGTTGCAAATTTGGGATATAAATACTCTCTTCCTTAATGAGTTACAAGACTCTACAAACACTTTAGTTAATTTTTTATAAGATTCCTCTACTTGAAGAAGTAAAACATATGAGAATATATTATAATAATAATGCCTTTTACATTTACACATTTTCTAGACATCAGTATTTCATACGGAAACCTCTCCTTCATACCTTTTCTAATCTGTGGGTAATCAATATACTTGCTGACAGACATTGTTACTCCTTTTTCCTAGCTTTTTAGTTTAAATTAATTAGCATAAGAGACACAAAAGATACTGACACAATTAAATTCCTAGAAATTAAAAAAATAGCTTCTATATGTGGAATCTAAAAGCAAAACAACAAAAAACAAACCCCTCCAATCAAAAAGCAAACCCACAAAAAAAGAGATCAGATCTGTGGTTACCAGAGGTAGGCGGTAAGGCAAGAAGGAATTGAAGAAAGGTGGTCAAAATGTACAAAGTTCAAATCACAAGCTAAGTACTAGGGATGTAATGTATAGCATGATAACTAGTTCACACTGCTATATGGTATATATGAAAGGTCATATATATATATATATATATATATTGTTCAGGGACATAGAGAGAGTCAGAGAGAGGGATAGATAGGGACAGAGAGAGATAAGAAGCATCAATCATTAGTTTTTTGGTTGCCATTGCAACACCTTAGTTGTTCATTGATGGCTTTCTCACATGTGCCTTGACTGTGGGCCTTCAGCAGACCAAGCAACCCCTTGCTGGAGCCAGTGACCTTGGGTCCAAGCTGACGAGCTTTTTGCTCAAGCCAGATGGGCCCACGCTCAAGCTGGCGAGCTCGGGGTCTCGAACCCGGGTCTTCAGCATCCCAGTCCGACGCTCTATCCACTGCGCCACCACCTAGTCAGTCTTATATGAAAGGTTTTAAGAGAGTAAATCCTAAGAGTTTTCTCATTACAAGGCAATTTTTTTTTTCATTTTTTGCTTTCTCTTTTTATTGTATCTAAAAGAGATAATGAATGTTAACTAAACTTATTATGGTGGTCATTTCACTATATATTTATATATGGTTATATATAAAAACTTTTACATATATATATATGTTATACCATCGTGTTGTACACCTTAACATTATAGTGATTGATATATGTCAGTTACATTTCAATAAAACTGGGGGGAAAAGCTTTTAATAAATATGTTCCTAAGACAAAAAAATTACAAGTTAATGGGATATGTAGTTTTAAATCCTAATTGTCATCTTCAAAATGTATCAAAGTATCAAATCATGTATGAAATTAAAAAGCTCCTTACTGTCCTAAACTTGTTATGATTATCTTTCCTTTCTACAAGAATACATCTGTTTATTCCCCCAAAGGGTAGTTACAGACAATCCTTCCCTGGGCTCACAACAAATCATATCAACTGTACACCTAAGATGTAAGTCACTTTTCTACCATATTCAAAAATAAATTCGAGCTGATTCATTTAGTGCAGAGATCCCCAAACTATGGCCCGCAGGCCACATGTGGCCTCCTGAGGCCATTTATCCAGCCCTGCTGCACTTCCGGAAGGGGCACCTCTTTCATTGGTGGTCAGTGAGAGGAGCACAGGATGCATCCGCACCCACAGTTCCCATTGAAATACTGGTCAGTTTGTTGATTTAAATTTACTTGTTCTTTATTTTAAATATTGTATTTGTTCCCGTTTTGTTTTTTTTACTTTAAAATAAGATATGTGCAGTGTGCATAGGGATTTGTTCATAGTTTTTTTAATAGTCTGGCCCTCCAACGGTCTGAGGGACAGTGAACTGGCCCCCTGTGTAAAAAGTTTGGGGACCCCTGATTTAGTATGTTACTGATTGTCAGGTGGATTAGAAGCATTTTTTTACCTTTATTTTCAATGATGTATTTTGTTGGCATATTAAAAATTACTAGGCCTCTGGTATTCCATAATTCCAAAATGCCTTGTTTTCCTTTGGAAATTTTCTCTATATCAAACTAATACATATTAAATAAAACAATCAAATAGGTAAATGTTTAAGGTATTTTCCAAAAAGCAGAACAACTTTTCTTTTCTGATATTTAATTTTTGTTGAAAATTTCCTGGGTTTTAAAAAGTCTTAAAAAAGGATAATTCTATTTTCTGATTGGACAGAACAGATGAGCAGGTATATTTTCGAAACCTCAACATTGGTTAGAGATAAATATTTTCATTTGTTGAGTTGACATTGCAAAGAAAACAATTGGTTAAGTTTTTCAAAGTAGCAAACATTTTGTGGAGCAAGCAAACATTTTATTCCACAAATATTTCTGGAGCAGCTGCTAGGTGCAAGGCACTCTGCTAACATCTGTGGGTGAGGCAAGTATGGTTCAGTCACCTATTCTGCTCGTGATATACAGTACTCAAGAGTTTCAATGGGGAGATAAGGAAGCATGGAGATCATCACTCACAACGTAAGGCAGAAAAGGAGTCAATTTCTCAGACAGAAAACTAAAGTACACTACAGGAGTTCAGAGAACGGAAAACTGATTCCCACAAGTAGTGCGGGAAGGAAAAATCAGAAAAGGCTTCATGATAGGAGTGGATTATGAGTAGATCTTGAAGGAAAGTAAGACATTGACCAATGCGGACTGGAAGTCAGGCTGCATGGAGATTGAGGACAAAGGTTTTCAGGGCGGGTTGTGTAAGTAGAGAGCTTGATTAGTGTCACAGAAGCAGGAAATTCAAGCATTAGGGTAGGTAAAAGAAATGAGAAAAAAAAGAGTTAAGAAGCAGGTAGGCACCAGATTACAGAGGACTTTGAGGACGTAAGGTCAAGTGGCTCATACTTTTTATCTGGAAGGCAAATGGAAACCAATGAAGACTTGCAGCAGAGGAGCAGTATGATCAGACACATGCTTCCGGAAGATTAATTTAACATCAGTGGGATAGATAGTAAGGAACACAAATTAGAGATGAGTAAACTCTATCACATGAGGAATCTATCGCATAGTATAAATAAGAGTGAAAATAGAAACTAAGCAGTATCAGTGGAAATGTAAAGAATATGGATGCAAAAAATAGTACATTATAAATAGCACTTATAAAAAATATGGAATAAAACCTTACCTGATTCTTCTGTATCTTGTTCATCTATTAAACCTACTGAGACGCCTAAATCCACACATTTCTTGCTATGTGTCTTGGACTTCATGTGTTTTGTCAGATTTCCTTAAGGGAAAAGAATGTTTACTAAGCTTACATAGTATTATTTTGCTATTGCATTTGTCATCACTGGCAAATTCCATTCTTATTTCAAGTGAAAGTAAGGTTGTGCTTGTACAATTCCAATGACTAAAATTTGGACAAAAAATATTGGTATCTATATGTTTTAAAACCTTGTTATTTACTATTAGTAATAGATTGTCTTCTTCAAATCTATTCCTCTTCTTTGATAATGTCTACTTTGGGTCAGTTTTCCAAAATCCCAATGCTTCTGCCTGGGACCTTAATGGTTTCATATCACTAATTCTTTACCAGGTTTTGTCCTTTTTTTTTTTACGTGGCATAGGAATAGGATTTAGCTTTTGAGCAGGCAGCTTCCTCCCCAAATGGTCCAAGTCACTGGGCAGGAGACCCAAGCTTATTTCAGAAACCCTAGACTCCCCCTCCCCTTCAGCATTAGCATTAAAACCCCATGTTTGCAGGAGTATATCTGGCTTTGATGTCCCTATGGACCTTTTTTTTGTATCTGTTCATCATGCTACCTTGGAGTTTCTTTTTGGTACCTGAGAATTAGCCTTTTTAAATTTTGAGCTTGACTATTAAAAACTGTATTTGGTTGTTGTTACATTATGAACAGTAATTCTGTGTGTTTGGAACCAAAGAAAGAATTCCCTGCATTAATTTCACTTCACCATATTGACTAGAAGTCTCAAAGTTGTATCTCTAAAGGTGTATTTCCTATGGCAGCTGTTCTATTGTCCTCTGTAAGTATTACCAGGTTAAGTGGGAACCACTGACCATGTTAGCCCCGAGTGATCATGAATGCAGGGGAGAGTTCAGATTCTTCTGAGGGCTACGGAGCAGAATGCCACACACATACAAAATTGCCAACAAGGGAAAATTGCCTCCTGTGAGAAAATAAATAAAATCTAAATACTGAGTTTGGTAAGTAGAGCAAATTAGTATTTGAGACTAAAGTCTAAGAGCTAAAAATGTCTGAATCATTTGTAGAGTTTGGGCCTGCAGTAGATGAAGGACCTGCAAAATTACTGTAAGTATGTATGGAGCCTCGATTCTACTAAAAATGCTCTAAGCCCATGGAACTGGTCACACCTGTTCAAGTCAATTCCTGCACTAGATAGTATGCATCGCATCCCATAGCTCAGTGCTTCAGAGGTTCAAGTATAAGAGGGTGCCCGGTCCAAATAATGTCTAGGTTTCATCAAACTCTGACCCCTATGATTCTAGAGATATCACCTGGCTTAAATAGCTTGGTCACATCGGACATTTACTTTAAATACACTTACAAAAAGAAATATAAGGCAAATATGGTAAAAGAACAATAATTATTTTAAAATAATGGGTATATGGGTGTTTATTATACAAATCTCTACTCTTCTGTGTGCTTCAGAATTTTCACATTAAAAGGTTACAAAAAATGATTTGGTCCTGTTAAATGGCTAAAATTTCCACTTAAATATCAAAATATTTTCTAGTATAATAGTATTACCAAAATACAAGGTTCACTAGTAAGTTCCTTTAAAAATGATTTTGTTCTCTAAATAGATAGCCACAGAAGGTTATTTCCTTTCTAAAAAGTTAATGTATAATTTTAACTGGGCATACTAGGGAACATAAATTTTTAATAAGCAATTTTCACATAACTTGAGCTATTACTATTAACCAACTTCTTAAATAATTTAAAAGAAACAAAACACTTTGCCTTTAAATATGCATATTAAATGCAAATATCCCTTGGCAATAATGGAAATTTTGTGCATTAATTTAATAGATATAATTTTCAACAGATTTAATAAACTTTAATCTAAATCATCTGGAAAGCATGAGAGATTTTGTTTCTGTGTTTTTCTAGTTACAAATAGAGTTTAGTTTTCTATAATGTAAATGGCACTAAATCCTACAAAGATGCAAGCTAACTGCTTATTTCCTGTTGACTGATCTTAAAGAAGACCAGTGAAAACAAATCAATTATTTTGAAAACGTACTCAATAAAATAAACTAAGAGCACAGATGATGGAAGTATTGATTTAGAAGCATCAATTTCTAGCACTACATATCATTCCTTTGATACAATATTTTGCTATCTCTGCATGTATATTATATACAGTGTGTCCGTAAAGTCATGGTGCACTTTTGACTGGTCGACTGGTCAAAAGTGCACCATGACTTTACGGACACACTGTATATATACATATATAGCATGCCATTATACCACTATTACTTTTGCTTAATAACCAGACACATTCAATGAGTAGAGTTGAATTGGATAGGAAAACAAAGTAAATGAGAGTAGGGCAAAAACTACAGCCTAATACAAATCTATTACTATTTAGCTGTCTTTAAGAGGTACTAAGAAATCTCATTTATAAAAGGTAGACTGCTATAAGGGAAGTTGACCATAAAAAAAGTGTACTGTCATGCCAAGAATAGGGAAATATTAAATTCTAGTATTTTCTTTACCAGTCACCTTAGCTAGGGTAGCTTTCCTCAAATAAATATTTATCACATAATTCCTATGAATTATCTAACAAAACAAAAAATGTAAATTCAGATATGCAGCATATTAGAGAAATGAAAACTTCTAACATACAATGATCACTTTTCAGGGGTCATTATGCTCTGTCCACCAGTTAGTAAACATTTATCTAAAATTTTACATGGTGTTGTTTTGAGTTATTTCACCAAGATTAAATACTTGGTGAGTCATAATATTTTCCTTTGCCAAGAGATCTCTGTAGATTCATTTATTTTCCATATCTACATTTTCCTTCCTTTCTTGCCCTTATTTTATGAACATAATTTGTTAAATATCCTGATTACCTGCCCTCCTTCTATTGAGAAATACCCGTTTCATATTATACCTCAATCCTCTTTATTTGGGAATATCATTCTGTACTTGGTAATCTTTTATTAGTTATATTGGCCTATTACTGGTGTTCTGGTCTCATACTAGAAATTAATAGATGTTTCTTAATCATAGAATCAAAATCAGCAGAAAAAAACAATAAATTGAGTTAAAAGATCAAAACACTTTATCCTATCAAAGCCTTCACACTAAACCAGTAAAATTATCATGTAATTCACCCTCCTTTTCCAGAACGAGGTTCTATGTCACAATCAAAGGACTATAGGATTACTGCTTCCCCCAACTCCTCATGATTTCTTGAAGCTTTTCAGAAATATTCAAGGTTATTTAAAGAACAGTTTATTTTTTCATCATTCTTATTTCAGATACTATTGGCATTTAAGGAGAACTACTTTGAAGTTACTTAGATGCTACAGTTTAGAACTCTCTTTAAATGTCTATAAATACTGGTCAAAAATGTAATAAATTTTGCTGAAGAGCTGAATGCTCTTTAAGAGAAAAGCTGTAAAGACAACCAATAACAAAGGTAAAGAAAATGTTAACTCAAAAAAGATAAAAATATTCTGTTAAAAATTATCAGTTAAATATTTTTACTGATATAATCCTCTCAGACAGATAATTTTATAATTACATTGCTTTGTTTTAGAAAGCCTTACTTTTTAAAGGGTGTTAGGTAAAATTAAAATTTTCAGTAACAAACTTTCATATAATGATTCATCAACAAGGGTCCTAATGGAGAAAGTAAACATTTTATAGTAGTGCATTCATTATATGCAACAGCAAACTTGAAGAGGGCAAAATTACCTTGACTATAATAAAGGTTTACAATTTTAATAATATTCAGGGTGGGACAAAAGTAGATTTACAATTGCTCATATGAAAAATATAAAATAATTAAAAATAATAGAAGAGTTAACTGTTTTGTGTACTCACAACTGCAAACCTACTTTTTGCAGTTGCAATATAAATAATACTAAATATAATTTTAATGACTGGTTCAGAGTTGTATGAACATTAAATAGTACAAAAGTTAGAACACTTCTGAAGCTGAAATTCTACAGAATTTGGGTAAAAAAATCATAAAAAAGAAGAAATGGCTGGATGCCTAAAATTAGATAATAAATTCATGAATGTAATCATAAGTTTACTGCAGTTATTATTTTAATTTTTTCAATCTTTTAACACCTAAGTAATCATAAAAATTATAATCATGAAATTTTCTTTTTGTTTTTCAGCCCTAAGTTAAGTATTTTTGAAAATGTCTTAGTCATGTTACACAACTGTAACTGGGGTAGTAAAATATAAAAAGGCCATTGTTCCTTTTAAAATGTTATATTTATTTTATGTATTCTAAAAGCATGTAATTAAAAACTTTTTTTTCTAAAAGGTCCAGAAACATGAAAAAAGACTACAAGGTTAACAAGATGCAATTTATATTAGTCTATTTAAGCTACTGCATCCTTGGTCAAAGAATATATAAAGTTGAGTCTTAGTGCGACTAACTCAATGCACATAAAAAGGTCCATGAAGTGATGTCATCTCATACCTTTTGTCTTAAAGGAGAAGTTACAGTAAGTGCAGTGGTAGGGGCGGACATCTGTATGAGTTCGTATGTGTTTCTTTAACATACTAGGTTTCTTACAACGTATTCCACATTCTTCACAAATGTACTTTCCTCTTCCCCTGCCTCGGACATATACATACTCTTCATTTGATTTATATCTAATTTAAAGAAAGAAAAATGAATAGGAAATTGGATACTATGTCTCTGAGAAAATACTGATTAAAATTCAACCTAAAAAATAAAACAAGGCACAATTTTTAGACTCAATCAATATAAAGTTTATGCATATACAAATAACAGAACATTCCAGTTTTCCAAATCAACCATTAAAATTCTAATAGCTAATTCTAACCAACCAACTTTATTCAATACTAGGTTTAATTTCAAAATATTTCCTCTCTGAAGTCACTGGGTTTAAGTTTTCATTATTGTTAAATTCAACCACAACCACTGTAATTATTGAAATATTTGAGCTTAACGATAACCACAATTGGCTTTCACATTTTGCTTTTCTCATAGCCAAATACACAAGGACATCAAATAGGTAATGATATCATTTCTCTTAAAGCAGGTTTTCCAAGTCATTCCTTATTGTAAATCAATGTGAACCTCAAGATTCACTCTGAAAACTTTGCTTTTAGTTGCTTCCTAGGACCTATGTTTCCTAAATAGTTATTATCTTGAACAAAACAATTAATATAATAGTGAATATATATTTTGCCATGAAGATTCTGTCAATAAGCTGAGATACCTTGCAATACTTATATAAAATTGGCACTGGTAAGTCTTCATTCATATAAAAGCAAATGTACATTTAAAAAGTTTAAATGTACATTTAAGAAGTAAAATTTGTACTTGCCCTCCATCAAATATTTTAATTCTTCTTGGTTCACTTTTGATTAAGGAATTTTCTTTATCTTGCTCACTGTTAATTTCAGAGGCATCTTTATTGCTGAATTCAACTACTGTGGACTTTTGATTACCTAATGCTCTCTGAAAGGGAAAAAAAAAGAGAAACTAATTTAATAAAACTGAAAACACAAACATGCTGATGTTTCACTTGGAAAATAAAAAAGACAGAGTACAGTACATGGAGTTAACTTCATGAAATGCATTTCAAAGAAGTAACAAGTTAAAGGTCATTTGCTTTATCTCCTTCCTTATCTTCCACAGCAAACTGATAAATTTTATGCTATTTTAAAATTTCACCACAGTCCACTGACACTCCAAATGAAGGCTTTACAACCTCCCATCCTGGTACTCCATGAGTTTCATAGGGTTTTTTTTGTTTGTTTGTTTGTTTTTTTGCAGGACAGAGAGAGAGTCAGGGAGAGGGATAGATAGGGACAGACAGACAGGAACGGAGAGAGGTGAGAAGCATCAGTCAGTTTTTCGTTGCCGTTGCAACACCTTAGTTGTTCATTGATTGCTTTCTCACATGTGCCTTGACCGCGGGCATTTGGCAGACGGAGCAACCCCTTGTTGGAGCCAGTGACCTTGGGTCCAAGCTGGCAAGCTTTTGCTCAAGCCAGATGGGCCCGCGCTCAAGCTGGCGAGCTCAGGGTCTCAAACCTGGGTCTTCCGCATCCCAGTCCAACGCTCTATCCACTGCGCCACCGCCTGGTCAGGCCATAGGGTTTTTAATAGACTAAATATTTCTTCTTATAGCTAACCAACCACTCATATTACAATTTAAGTGTATTTCTTATAGAGTTTATTCTTCGAAGATGGCAAAGAACTAGTTACTCCTTTTGGCATAACATTTTCTCATACTCCTAAGAAATATGACTAAATCGCCTTCAATTTTCATAGATTGTTAAGTTAAAGTATAAGCCGCATTTCCCATTATTTTATTCTGCCTTCTCTCATTACTTTAAACCATAATTGAACTTAGCCAGTTGGCTCAGTGGATAGAGCGTAGGCCCAGCATATGGACATCTCAGGTTCAATTCCCGGTCAGGCCACACAAGAGAAACAACCATCTGCTTCTCTCTCCCTCCCTCTTTCCCTTCTGTCCCTCTTCTCTTCCCGCAGTCAGTGGCTCAATAGGTTCAAGTGTTGGCCCTGGGTGCTAAGGATAGCTCGGCTGGTCTGAGTGTTGGTCTCATGCACTAAAAATAGCTTGGTTGATTCGAGCACTGGTCCAAGATATGTGTTGCCAGATGGATCCTGGTCAGGGCACATGCAGGAGTCTCTCTCTTTTCCTCTCACTTAAAAAATAAACAAAACAACAACAACAAACAATGATTATGTTTATCTTTGTATCTTCTCAAAAGCTCCTGAATAATGAGACTATGAGATACAGGTACAGTTCAGGTCAAAAGTTAGGTTTTGGTCTGATAATAATTAAATCTCTAAAGAAAGGTAATGAACTCAAAATGCTAACACTGGGTGATCTTCTATAGAAACATTATGATAACACCAACTTAGGACTTTGCACAACCATGTCAACCACACGTTTTCTCACTTCTCAGCCCATTTCACTCTCACAGCTTCGTGAGGCAGGCAGCAAAAGTAGATTATATCCCAATGAGGAAGAATACTCTCAGGGTTGAGTCTCTTGCCCAAGGTCAAGTATTAACAGCAAAGGTTTAAACTCCAGTACCCTGGCTAACTCCCAATACAAGACACAACTTTTCTAATCAAGGGCCTCTTTGGTTTGTATGATAAGAGGGTGTATGCACCACAGATAGAGGGTCTCTGTGGTTTCTTAGAGCAACCTGGGAAGATCCTGTCCTTACAAAACTAGAAGTCAAGAAAAGCTGTTGGCCTGAGTTTCTCAAGAAGGAACAATGACCCTGACAGGTAAAAAGAAAAAATGTAACCGTCTCCTTCTTTTCCGGCAAACACATCAGGTTTCCCCTCCACTTAGAATATATACACACCTTTCCTTGACTTTATGCCTTTAAGAGTAATCCTATTTCTCACTTCTTTTTCAACACCAAATTTCCACTATCTTCTGCTTACTTTCCTACAATCAAATCTGGTTTAACAGCTACCAATGAGCTAAATCATTTCCTTCATCTTTATATGCTTGACCACTCCATGGCAAAATACGTTGTTGATGCCTAGTTTCTCGTAGAAATACTTTTACTTCAGCATTTATCTGTTCTTTCCCATTTTGAATTATAAATACATTAACATTTGGGTTGTGAATTAGCAGTCAACCCAAGACCTAATCCTCCAAAGACACGTGACCAGATAACTCAAGTCTCCAGTGGTATTATAATTACTCAGTCCAAATACCATGTTAGTTGTCACCTTTATTTGACCTCTCTGCTTGAACAACTATCCTTGAACTACCTTCTTCCTTGATCTGTGATACCACTTTCTCACAGCTCTCTTCCTTACTCTGTTAACAGTCTCTTATGTGGACTTTCTTCATCCATTCAGCCCTGGACAGTGGATCCATTCCAGGCTCTTGTCTCTTCTTTATACTTTCCCTGAGCAATCTCATTAATTACACTGACACACTGAAGAATCTCCACACTGCACCTGGAGCTCTCTCCTAGTTCCCAATCTAGCAGGTATGTGTATTTCCAGAGGCATTTCCACCAAGGCACTGGGTACTGAAGGAAAGCCGTCTTGTCTTTTACTGGCGCTTCAGGAATACACAGGAAGTTCTGTTTAACTTCTCCTGCTCAGGTCTCATCTTCCAAGATTCTGATTTAGTAAATCTAGAGTAGAATCTGAGTACTGAAAAATTAAAAATTCTGAATGGTTTGGCTGCACCCTCCTTCATTGAGAAAGTCTCTATAGCCCCACACCACCACGCATATTCTTTGGTTTTGACCTACACTTCAAACTTTGAAGTATGTCACTGCTTTAAACTTACAACACCTTCTAGCCATGAACTCCTCAGGGCTCATTAAATGAACAAATTCTTTGTCACTTCCATGTCACTCATCAAACTATTAAAATTTCTCATTCTTGTCTGCCTGAAAAAAAAATTCTTTTTTTTAAAGACTCCGCTCAAGTCAGCACTTCTGGAACATCTTCCCTGTACCACACCTCCTCAACGACTGGTAGTGTTACAGACCTCCTTCTTTTAAAGCTGTGTGTATTTCTACTATAACACTGAACTGTGATGTTTTCCTATTGATAAGTATGTATATGCTTAAGTGCTTGTGAAACTGCAGAGGTCAAGGAATTAAATTATAATTCTACATGTCCAGAGTCTAATCTATCCATCATTAACCCCTAAATACCCTAATCTATCAGTAACCACATAAATAATTTTCCCATTTTATAAAGCCAACAACTCTAATAAGACTGATTCCACCTTACTCTATGAATCTTGATCAAATTAACTTAATTATCAAGTGTATGAGTTATTTTGGGGACCTTCTCTAATACTAAGATGATTGTCAGGACTACAGAATAGCTCTCAGTGTATTAGTAAGCACAAAGTATAAACAATATCCTCTCACTTAAACAATAAAAAAACCTTCACATAAGAGAAAGATGAAAGTAAGACCACGATTATTGTACATTAAGTAAAGACTTAAATATTCAGCTAAAAAAAAGTGCTTAGGGTTAAGTTATCATTTTCCAAATGTTTTAAGAGAGAAAGGACTCCAGGAAACCCTACCAATGTCACTCCCAGGGCATGTTTATCATCCTTACTTTCAAATAACTACACATTCTCAAAGCATAATTTGTCATTTACAACTTCTGATTAATTTAAAGGCATCAAAATATGTTAAAACTCATTTGCACTAACTATTTCAGAAGATAAATAATATTTCAAATACCTTGCTTAAGTTGTTTTTCCACTTGCTTGAATAGACCAATAAATCTGATTTGGAATGGGTGGTTATTGCTTGACAATACAGTGGCTTTCCAGTCTTTTGTTTTGAATTAAGAAGAGAAAGAGCAACTTTTGTAGGCAAACCAAGTGGATTTGGATTACTGGTGCTTACAGTCCAGTCAGTATAGGCTGAAGTTTTCTGGTCATTCTGAAGCAAATGTAATGTTTTCTGTCTTAATAGATAACACCAGGTAAAGCTGGTTGTGGTCTTCAGGCTGGGGAAAGACAGCTGCTGTGTGCCTTCAGCATCCAACACCGAGAGAGCAGTGCTTATAGGTTGACTTTGTTTTTGAATGTCCACTTCATCATCTTGATTTTTAACCTCTGGAGACTTCCTTTCTTGGTTACTGTCTACGTGTTCCAAAGAAGAAAGGTGGGTCTTTTCCGAAGGTGAATTTCTCACTGTAAGATTTAGCGAGGCAGATGACTTGATGCTTTCAAATTCTTGCAATTCTTTTATAGGTTCTATAACTACAGACTTACAGTGTCCAGATGACAAATTATCAGATGGTAAAACATCTGTGATATTAACAGTCTCATTACTAATTTCAGGTTGAGAAAAAATATCCTGTTCCAATGTCACACCTTCAAGGGGCTCTGCAGTACAGACCTGCCTCACTAAAACAGGTTTCTTCTGCTTATGAACTTCGTCAGCTCTTAGACGCAATGGGTCAAACAGTCTAGTATCTGTTGCACTAATAGCTCCATTTTCCTCTTTAGGTCGCTTTTGGTGCTTTTCCATAGCAATGTCTAAACTATTTGCTGGGGAAAGCATCCTTTTACTTGAAGCTGAAGATTCTTGTTGGGGGGAAAGTCTACCAATAGACATTTTCTTAGTTCCTGAAAAGGGTTCTGATAGAGAATTTTGGCCCATCTCTGGAAAAACATTTTTGCAAACAAGTTCTTCCTCTGGGTTTGGCAAAGCATTCTGGTGAACTTTTTGCAACTTTGGCAGGGTATTTTGTTCTTCACTGATTGGCACCACACTACAATTAGCTGGGCAAATGGACTGGCTGGACAGATCTTGGGTCACAAGGATTTGTGGCAGAGGTGTGACGGTGGCAAAGCAGTAACCTGGAACATTACTCTGCAGGTGCACAGGCAGGGTAAATGATGCTCGCACCTGCTGTACCAGACCACCAAGTGGCCCAAGCTTCGGTGGTGGTGGAGAACATGAATCAGACATGGCATCTACTGATCTGGTTGGTAATGCTAATGAAGTCATTCGACAGTCGGCCCCAACTGGATCTGAAAGAACCTGCTTTGGCAAAGAATGTACAGGATTAGAAGAGCAAGACGGGCTTGAAGTAAAAACCTGACACTGAAGCTGGTACTTGGGAGCAAAGCAGTCTTCACTTTTAGAAGACACACATATGCTGGGATTTGCATCTGGTTTGACATTCTGTGTAGACACTTGCGGAGATATCTGTGTGTTTTGGTGGCCAAGAGGTGCATGGATTTGATTTAACAAATTAATACCAAAAAGTTGCTGAGCAGGAAAGATGTTAATTGAGTTGCAATTTGAAGTTTCTGTTTGCAGATCTTGAACTTGAGGGTAGGAGTGTACAGCAGTTGTAGGAAACTTGGTGAAGGATGTATTGGTAGGCTGAGGCCCTTGCAATGCCACTGCATTCACACCAGGAAGAGCAATAGTTTGGAAAGATAATGAGTTCCCAGGGGACAGATGACTCTCTGGAACTATGTTTAACGATATCTGTCTTATCAGTGGGCCTCTCCTTCTTTCTAGGAGAGGAACGTGCCCAGTCACGCCCATACCAGAAGGGGACGAAGGGGACGTTGGAGGCTGAATGTCAACAGGTGACGTCGTCTGAGGTGGAGCTATGCTTCCACAGTCGAATGACTTACTTCTGAAATCGGAGACCTCCATGGATGTTTGCATGCAGGTAATTTGTTCTGAGGCAGCACGCCTCATTTCCCGCTGAGTTCCAGGAGTGCTAAGTGTACCAGAACCAGCCGGGATCATGAGGAACTCTGTTTTATTGAGAAAAGCAATCTGGGGGGAAGCTTCAGTTTTAGAAACGTCCTCTACATCTAATGAAGCTGAGAAACTTGAGGTGTGGGATAAACTGCTCTCCTTACTTAGACTCCTAGACAGAGTGGAATCAAAACTGGATTCAGTTGAGGAATGCTCTATCTCAGCAAGACGGAGCCTCTTCTTTTTGGGTGGTAGTTTCTCCGTCGGTAATTTTGACAATGTTTCACTACGCTGAGGCCAACTGAACTTCTCTGATCTTTCCTGATCGGGTCCTTGGGCTACAAGGTCCCGATCTGGTTCTTCCGTGACCAGAATTTCTGGGACTTGGATGTTGTGCTGCCGAACAAGTCTCGAGGGCTGTCCTAACACATGCCGTTCACTTGAAATCTTTCTTGAACCTTCCTGAAATTCTGCTCTAACAGCATTTGACTGTATTTGCTGTTGAGTGTTCAGAGAAGTGTGACTTTCCTCTTGGGAAATTCCTATCACTTTCAGGGACCCAAGCTTCACTGCTCTACTCAGCTCTGGGAAAGAAATAGGAGAGCCTCTTTCAAAGGACTCAAGCTTGTCAAATGAACTGGGTCTACTCAGGGAGTTTGTATGCTGGATGACTGAGATCCCGGTTCCCTGTCTCTTCATCTCTGTCTTGTCCTGGGCAGCTGAACTTATCTGCTGCTCTACAATGGTAGCCAGCTTCGGATCCATGATCTGGTCGGGACCTCTGGCAACAAGCTGAATTTGGGAGTTCTGCAACCGGATATTTCGATGCTGCTGGTCAACTGCGATGACAACACTATGTTTAGGCAAACTGGAAGCAGAGCCGAGGGTGTTTTGGAACTGAAGGCCTTCGGAGCTCTTTGGAGAAGCTCCACTTTCATTTGTCTGAACTTCATCATCATCGCCGACACTTTTCATTTTCCTCCTTTTCCTTATCTGGGGCGCCTGTTCCCAAACCCCCGTGGAACCAGCCACTCTGTAGTGTAGAATCTGTGGCTGTGTGCTGCTGGGCATGGAGCTGTGCTCGGGTTCTCTCATGGTGACCTTCGTCTTTGGTCCATGTAACTCTGAACAATAAAACTTTTTATGGTTTTCGAAATTTTCCAGTTTTCTATACCTGTTTCTACAAGTTTCACACTCAAACATTGTCCCTCGCCCTTGATGAGACTTCTTTTTTTCTATTTGTGAGCATGGCGCCAGTGACTTGTTTCTTGCTGCTACAGCTTCGCTACTGGCATTGCATCCTTGATAGCTTTCGTCCAAGGACTGTCCAGTACTGAGAATGTGATTTTCACTTGTTGAAGAGTCTTCCACTGCTGCCTGTCTGACTAGGGTACGGGGATGTCCGCCTTGGGACACAGAAGTGTTAGGTCCTGATACAAAGACATCATCATAGAAAGAGCCAATTTTGTCATCAAATGACTGACTCCCTCTCAGTGGGTGAGGGGGAGGAATTATGTTTGCAGGAACTGCAGAATAACCTGTGGTAGGCATGGAGTTACTTCTCGTTATAGGTAAACAGTCAAGGGAGGGTACAGACAGAAGAAACACTTGCTTTGATTTCTCAGTAGGGGTAAAAGGAGACTTTGGTATATCCGAGCTTGAACTCGTTCTCCGTCCCATTGGTTTTAAATCAAATTGGAAAGAATCCTTAAATATGTATGATTTGGGGGAATCAATACTTCCTCGTCGGGAAAGAGAGGTTCTCCGAGGCTTTACACTATCCAGTTGCTTATCATCTACCAAGGCTTCATTGTCTGAGATAAGCTTTGATATCCGTTCTTCAAGAGTTTTTGTTGCCAAAGGTGGGCGCATCTGTCCTGGTAGTGATGCTTTTTCACCTGTTGGCAATGTAGAAGGTGCTGGTGTATTGACATGTGGTATAGAGGGTCCATTATTCTTATTTGAGTCTTGTTCTACAGTGGGTAATGTTCTGGCAAATGGAGTTGGTGGGCTCACTGTTTGATCGGCACTTTCAGAACGTGAAAAGTAACCAGAATCTGTACTTCCTAAACTTCGAGGACTCAGAAGTTTTCCTTGTTGCTCTTGGGAATGATCGGTAGCCTGCTGCCTTTGTAGTTGGGCATGAACTGTTCCTACATGAGACTCCTGTTTTGCCTCTGACTGACTCATGCCTCCTTTCTGATGGGACTTTCCATCAGTCTCTAGGGAAGACGTCCAGGCTGAATGTGACAGTACACTGGTAACCTGAAGGTCCTTCTGTTTCTGTGCACTACAAAGTTCGGGCTTAGAATCCGTAAACTTTGGGCTGTCAACTCTTAAAGGAGATACGTTCACAGGATGGACCACAAGTTTTGGTAACTCTGTCACAGCTTGTGATTCTGAAGACTTGTCCTGTACTGAAAAGCTACCCATCATGTGATCTGGATTGCCTGTAATGGAACTTGATTTTGGTAAAGCTTCAGAATTTGATGACACTGTCACAATCTGCACAGGTTGCAGGTCCAGGGAGCCCGAGCCGTTCTGTCTTTCATCAGCAGTGCTCTCGTCATCACTCTCCCCACTGTCTTCCATGTCGGAATGAATACTAAGTGCTTTGGGGGACTCGTGTGACAAGAACAAACCACCAGCATCTGGCTGCAAAACAAGACCCAGTTTGATAGTATGTGCATGGGATTTTTTGTGCTTGTACAGATTACTTTTAGTCTTAAATGAAAATCCACAAGTGACACAGGGATAGGGTCGCTCTCCAGTGTGGGAGCGGATATGCTTCAGAAGCACACTCGGCTTTGCACAAGCTCTACTGCAATACTCACAAATATATTTTCCTTGTTTTTTTGGCTTCTGATCTTTCAGAAGAAGATTGCACATTTGCTCTAGGCTGTGATTCACGACAGAGGTGACAGGAGTTGAATTATGAACTGGTGTGGGGGGTGACTGTGTAGAATGGGCTGGATTTATAGACATAGGTGAAGCGGAATCTGTTTGCTGGTTTTGAGGAGTAACCTGAGTTCTATTGGAAGGTGAAACTAGACCTACAGATGATGTCACTGCTATATGATACACTTGTTCAAGTTTGGTGTTTGCTTGGTTGTGCAGGTTTGTCAGTGATCTTGTGAAAACTGAACACTCTGGAAGCTGTTGCTTTTGTTGGTTAGGTGTAGAAACAAAGGGTTCATGCTGATTATAAGAACGAGATATGGACTGAACTGACGCCTGCTCACTCCTCTGAGCAGCAGATACATGCACTGTGCATGAGGAACAAGAGGACTGTGACTCAGAAACAAATTCTTGGGAAGTCTGATTTGGGGCATCCTTTGAGCTGTTTTGTAATTGAGAGGGGGGTCGTACAGTTTTATTTGGTCTTAGTTTTTCTATCTTAACTGCACAAGACGAGCCCTTTTGTGACAAAGTGCTCAGTTCTGGCTCCATTGCTTTCAGTAAGACATCAAATGCGGTGTTTGTATATGAGGAGGAGGGAGGACTACAATTAGAGGAGATACATTCACTATGGTCAGTCCTGGTTTTACTTGATAAAGAACTAGAGTCACATTTTCCATCTGGGGAATTGAACTTGGCAGGGTCAGAGCCTTCTGACCTCCACCTACGCAATTCAGATGAGTGCTGCAGAAACAAGGGCTTCTTTGGGGAGACAGACGCTTCAGTCTTAGAGGCCTCAGCGCCTATCCCAGGTGTTTCTCCATTGTGTTTGGTAAACTGCTTGGCGTGTTTCACAGGATTCCAATGCTGTTTTCGGTGAGACTCTGCAGCACCCTGAGAAGCAGCGCAAGACACCTCTTCTGTGTTTTGTTTCTGTTTTGCCTGAAGAGGATTTCTCAGTGGGGATTTTGGTATTTTTTTCTGGTGATTCTCAGCTACAATCTTTTTTCGTTTCACACCTTTAAGTGATTCTGAAGTTCCTTTAATACCGGCCTCCAAGATTTCTGTTTCAGAAAAACAAAACAAAACATAAATTGGTAAAATGGTACACATAACAACTATAATCTTTTTGAAAAATTAAGATTACCATCATGGGGGTGTTATGACCACTGAACAAGGTAGTCTGAGGAAAGTCTATTTTGGATAACACTGTACTCTAACGTTCTTAAGAATTATGCGAATCAAAACTTATTAAAGCAATTGCACAAAGATGGCAGTGTACATTTCTAGAATGCTGTGTTCTTCTTTTGACCCCTACTCACCAAAATCTTGGAACCAGATCTTTCAAAACTAAATGATCCTCCCCTTCACTCTCACAGCTGAGGACTGTGTCCACACAATAGCCTGAGAGAGCTGGCCCACAAATATGAAAAGTCAGCTTCTTAATGCATGGTATTTGACTGTCTTATCATATTTAGTATCTTTTAAAGCAAACTTCTTAGAAAACTCTTAAATATTATTATTCAATCTATGCAATACTGATACTCTTATGAGAAAATGGTCTTCTACATAATAATTTTTAGAGTAAATGTAGTTTATCATATCTCAAGATAATCATGAGATAATCAAGCTGAGCGAACCATGAAGCATTTCTTTATAATTATATTAACAGAAAAATATGAAAGTAAAATAAGGCATTTAATTTGTGTTTCTTCACTAAAAAAATTAAAAAGTCATAATGTTGTAATATCTCTCAGTTAAAAAAAAAAGTCACCAATTTACCTGAACAAGATATTCAATGGCTATGTTTCTTTGTCATTAATGATAGGTAGTAGGTAGGAGGTATGTATATAGAGTTTATTGCACAAGAGATAAAACCACCTCCATTTCTGGCTGTGTTGAAAATAAATCAACATTTAAATAATATCAACAGCTCACAATTTCTGTCAACTACTATATTTTTGAGAAATAATTACTTGCCATAATTTAATTTGTTTCCATTTGTTGAGTCCTTGAGCACTTAAACAAAAATTACTCAAATTTATGTTACTTATTTGTAGAAGAGCCAAATATTCTAATTCCTCATTATTTTCAAATAGCAGTTGCAAGGCACATATTTAAAATTCATATTAGACCAAAATGTCTATACTATAATACCCACTTTGCATTTACTGAAGATAAAATTTACATAAAATAAAAATATATTCTAGTGGCCTTGTGACAGTTTATGTGCTGTCATATATTTGTTTATTGAAAAAATATATTCTAATCTGATAAAGATACAATTACTCACCATAATCAGAAGGACCAAAAAAAAAAAAAAAGTGGCAGGGGTGGGGTCCCATAACTACAATGTTTCAGCTAAAGAATAAAGTATCCGCACTGCTGCTGTCTTTACAAAATGCTGTTTTCCCACTGCTCTTCTCTCTTCCAGATGGATGTAATAGAGTCAATATGTGCTTCCATCTTTATCTTTTTTTGTGTTTGCTTTCTCTAGAATTTTCTAAAGCTTTTCCTCTATGTCAATAATTTGATTTCCAAGCCATTAAGTTCCTTACTGTTTCAAATTTATCTGTTAGTTTTGGACTGATGTTGTTTTGTTCTCATTTTGTTCCCTTAGCTCCATATTTCCCATTTCATCTCATTTTATTGTCTCATATATTTGTTTGAGCTTTTGCTTTAATAAATTTATGGTCTTATTAAGTTCTATGAAAAAATCTTTTGTTTCTCAGGTAATATTTTCTTTAAGGCTGAACTTTTGGTTTGTCTTTTCATGCTGTCTCTGCTTTCAACTGCCCGAGATCATTGGAAATTACAAGGGGGTGGCATTCAACTGAAAATATGTTCCTAACAGTCTTTTTCTAGGTTGAATTTATTTATTCTTCTAAGATTTTGTTGGATCTCTTTAACAGGGTTCACTCTCCTTGTTTAAGGGATAAAGCCCATTCCACCATGGGTGGTTAGGTGGGAATGAACTGGGATGTTGAATCAGTCTGTACATTCAAAGACTTGTTACTGCTATTGTTGTTAGGAGGTGAAAGGATGGTGGAAGGGATAAGAGAGAAAGAGAGAGAAGTAAAAACAGGGAGGGTACCAGACACATAAAGGAACATTGCACTATTTATTCTAGAGGTGACTGAAGCCTCACCACTGATTGTCAGTCTTCTTCCTCAGTTCTCAAGATTTGGGACGTGAGTGTACAGAGTGGGTAGCTAAACCACCTGGCTAGGAATTAAAGAGAGAAGTATCCTCTTGGGAAACAATGCCCTAGACTAGAAGGGGAAGACCCTTGGGTCTTCAGAGAATGATACACATGGGGTAGTGTTTTAAATTCACCTTGATTAATTTTACACCTATTTAGAGAGTGACTAGAGTTATTTTCTCCTGCCCCTTTCCTTATCTATAGAAAATAGAATAATCATCACACAATGTGACTATATCTACATCTAGCCTTGAGTTACCACAGGCCACTGAGTTTAGAGGATACATAGACCAGAATGCCTCAAAACAGAAATACAGTTGGTGGAGGCATGTAGGAGGAGAGCAGGTATGTATTTACCATTAGCACTTGAGCTTTTCAATAATTTTAAGGCACTTTGTTTTTATGGGAGACTGACAGAAAAATTAACTAGAGGATGAAGAAGAAAGATAAACCATGCAACAAGTGATAGAAAACAGCCCAAGAAGGGTAACCCTTTAATATGCTATGCTCATGCCCATCAACCAGTGCAAAGGCCCAACCTCTGCCTTACAGAATGAACACTGCTTCATATTTACCACCTTATCATTTCACAGCTGTTTTAAAAAAATAAAACAACAACAACACTAGGGTTGAACAAGCCTGGTACACATAACCCTCCGTGTAGAAGAAGACATACAACCCTCTTTCCCTATGCAGTAAGAACACACAATCAGATTGGAAAGCAGGTGGGAAAGGTTCAAAACAGAAATCAGTCAACTGCTGAAAATTACATTCTGGTCAGTGTGACACTCCAAATGGCTGAGAGGAAGGCAGACACTCTGAGATATCAACATATCAGAAATCCAATTAGGAGTTCATTTAATGCATAAATCACTCAGGAACAGAACCAAAATGGGCAGTGTTGTCACTATCAGAATTTTCTGACTTGTTGGACTTCATAAAAAAATCAGAGCTCGCCATCAGGTCGGCAGTTGGCAAAAGTGTGAAAAGATTAGAGACCACCTGGTTGGAGGAAGGTTAATGGTTAGGGAAAGAGGAGCTGAAGTTGCTAGGTTCTCGGAGTTTAAGGCAGTGGCCTTTCATTTTCTCCCGCACAAGCCTAGTCATTACTAGGGCTCGTATATTTTTTAAAGAAAAGCATCAGGGAGTTTAGATAGTACTCCCAGCTGGTTTCCAGAATCACTTCTAGAGAATAACATGGAAAAGAACAAGCAACTTGGCCTTGCTGGTTGGCTTAGTGGGTGGAGCGTTGCCACAGAGTGCTACTGTCCTGGGTTCAATTTCCGGTCAAGGAACACAGGAGAAGCAACCATCTGCTTCTCTCCCTCTCCTGCTCTCCCTTTTCTCTCTCTACCTATCTTGCAGCCAACAGCTTGAATAGTTTGAGCGTTTGCCCTGGGCACTGAGGATAGCTCAGCTGATTTGAGCAATGGCCCTAAATTGGGTTGCCAGATGAATCTCAGTCAGGGTACATGTGGGAGTCTGTATATCTTCCCCTCCTCTCACTTAAAAAAATAAAGTAAAATAAAATAAAAACAAGCTATTTTCCTGGCTCAAGATAGACCCTTATTTGCCATTTAAGTGTGACAAAGAATACTGTCCAGGGCCTGACCTGTGGTGGCGCAGTGGATAAAATGTCGACCTGGGAACACTGAGGTCACCAGTTCAAAACCCTGCACTGGTCTGGTCAAGGCACATATGGGAGTTGATGCTTCCAGCTCCTCCCCCCTTCCTCTCTCTCTCTCTCTCTCTCTCTCTCTCTCTCTCTTATTCTGTGTCTCCTCTCTAAAATGAATAAAAAAAAATACTGTCCAGGTTGGTAGTAGACATGGTAAACTACTACCTACCCTTGATTGAAGGTGAATCTCTTTTTCAGCTTTACTCAGAGACACATCAGTGTGTAAGATATGAGATATCTTTTGGGTCTTGAGAACATAAGGACTTCATGTTCTCTAACAATTGAGAACATACTGGGTCAGAGAGTCAAGAGATCAGAAGCAGGGAGGCCATTTACAAGGCATTTCAGTAACTTGTGCAAGAGTTAAAAATGTTACTTTGAACTCAGATAGTGACAGTGGGCCTCTTGGCTGATTCAAAGTAAGAAAGCTTGAAAAAGGGTTGCCAAAGATTTTTCTGTCTTTATTAGGGGAACTGAGCTACTTTGAGGGAAATAAAAATTAATTTACTTTCCATTCCACCAAATCTCAAGCTCAGTAGATATGCACAGAATTATAAATTGGAGCTGCAAATCCAGAACTAGAAATTTTCAGTAGGGAAATGGTTGGGCTAATTATGGCATAGCCACTTAACGTAACATTATACCCATTTAAATAATTATGGAGATTAAATATTAATATAGAAATTATAACATATTAAATACACTTGCATATTCTTTTCTTACCTTAGAAAGAAGTCTGGGTTAGAGGCACAGATCTGAGAGAGTACACAGTGAGAGCCGTTTTTGTAAAAGTACATAAATGACAAGAAACATTTGCTAATGAGAGAATTTTCCAAGTAAAAGAAACTAAGGGATGAATTTAATATTAGGTAAGCTAATGATGCAAATCATCACATCAGGAGAAATTAATTAGAACTTTACATGACCATTTTAAATAAGGTTAAATTATTCAACATCCATACCTTATTGTAAAAAAAATAAAAATAGCTCAGTCTGCTTCAGAATGTAGAAACTTAAAAAGTATTGCTCCCACTCTAACAAAAAGGTGAGAAACATCACAAAAATCAAACATCTCTTGAGCCTATCAAAGCCAAGGCCACAGGGCAGCCATACAACCTGAACTCCACGGAGGGACATGTGGACTGGCTCAACTGGCGCTGGGCAGGGCAGATGTAGAGGCAGACATGCAAATTAATGAGAAAGTATCACCTAAAATTGTAACAAACTGCTGGCAGCTGGATAAGCCTGTCCTCAGACATGAGGAAGTTCACACTCACTCCCAGGATCTTTTCAGTAGGCCTCCAGCAGGTGCTTACACAGAGGAGAAGGAGGGAGACCAGGGAAAGCAGTTCTCCACGTGCAGCACACTGGCTGCTGCTGTGGAAAAGGCACAAAGCCCCAAGGTCTGCCTAAACTATTCTCTCATATGAAGCAAAAGCATTGAGCTTTAAGCTGCTAAGGACAAAAGAGTTGCAGATATGATACCTATAGGCATGGGTAAAACCCACTGTGGCTTGGGAAAAGGTGAACACTTTCTATCCCAATAGAGACAGGAAACTGTCCTAAGACCACAACCCCATACCAACAAAATGAGAAGTGTTCTACCATGGGCGAGGGCAGGAAACATACAGAGAATAAAAAACAAAACAGCCTGACCAGGCAGTGGCGCAGTGGATAGAGCGTCGGACTGGGATGCGGAAGACCCAGGTTCAAGACCTCGAGCTCGTCAGCTTGAGCGCGGGCCCATCTGGCTTGAGCAAAAAGCTCATCAGCTTGTACCCAAGGTCGCTGGCTCCAGCAAGGGGTTGCTCCGTCTGCTGAAAGCCCACGGTCAAGGCACATGTGAGAAAGCAATCAATGAACAACTAAGGAGTTGCGACAGCAACGAAAAACTAATGATTGATGCTTCTCACCTCTCCGTTCCTGTCTGACTGTCCCTATCTATCCCTCTCTCTGACTCTCTCTCTCTGTCCCTGTAAAAACAAACAAAAAAACAAACTATAGCCAACTTCTCAACTGACACTATAGAGTGACAGTTTTACACTATACGTAAAGGAAAAATAAACTGACCCATAATTCTAAGTTGAAAAATAATAGTTTTCAAAAATGAAGGCAAACACTCTTTCAGAAAAACAAAAGCTGAGAGAATTCATTCTGGCAGACCTGTACTGAAATGTTAAAATTGTACTTTGGATCAACACATATAAATCAAAACCTGTGAAAATGATAATAATAAAAGGAAACTTAAAATAATTTAAATTTAAAATTTAATAAATCTTACCACTTTAAAGCATAATGCAGGGTAAAGCTGCACTGTCCCATATAGTAGTATGGAAGGCAAAATAATGGCCCTGCAAAATGTCCACACTCTACTCCTCATAACCTGGAACTATCACCTAAGGTGGCAAAGGGGACTTGGTAGATTTGATAGGGTTATGGACAATAAACTGGGTAGACAATTCCAGATTATCACAGAACCCCTTTAAATTTAATCAACAACAACATAAAAAGAAGCAACAGAGAGTTTTGAAGTGTGAGACTTGACCTGCCATTGCTGACTCTGAAGATGGAGAGAGGGAGAGACAGCCCAAGGAATGCAGGCAGACTCTAAAAGCGAGGAATGGCCTTCAACGGCCAGTCAGCCAGGGGCTCAGGCCTACAGCTGAAGGAATTTAGTGTGCTCATAACCTGAATGTGCAAGGAAACAGCTTCTCCCCTAGTGCCTCCAGGAAGAATATGGCCTTGAATACTAAACTAGTAAGACCACATTAGACTTCTGACCTACAGAGCTATTAAATAACAAGCATTTTAAAAACTAAGTTTAGAGTGTGTAATTGTTACACATCAATAGAAAATCAATATGGGTAGCCACTGGACATATGTGACTAAATTTAAAAACAAAGTCTGCTGCTCAAAAAAGTTAAAAATATATACAAAATTACGGATGATAATGACATTAAACAAAAAATAAACAGCAGATAAATGTCTGGAAAATCCCAAATACTTGGAAATTAAACAATGTACTTCTAGATAGTGTAAGAGTCAACATATTTCTAAGTAGTATAGGGAAATTCAGAAAATCAAAAAAAAACTTTATGTCTATAAAAACATGATAAAAATATATTCCATGCCAATAATATGCAACACTCACAATCAAACACTAGAGAAATCTCTGATGTCTGGGACAGCTTAAGGATTCTTGCAATAACCACTATTTTTTAATCACTTATCTCGATGATCTAGTTAACACAGTTTAAAAAATAAAATAAAACTGATGGAAAGAAAAATATAGCAATAGCATTACTTTTTGATAATATAGAGAACCCAAGAGAAATAATTGAAAATTACTCTGTCAAACTAGAGTTCAGTAAGGTAACTGCCTATCAAAAGGATACAATTACCAATTTTTACTTATACCCAAAATAATTAGTTAGAAACAATAAAAAAATATTCTATTTATAACAGCAATTTTAAAATGTCTAAAAAGAAATGTAATAGAAAATATTCAAAATATACATAAAATTTAAGTTTTCAGAATAGTTAAAAAGGCTTACAAAAATGAAGAAGCATACTATGCTCCTTAGAATACATATTTTGAAGATATCAATTCATTTTTAAATTTCTAAATTTTATATAATTTCAAACAACAAAATAATTTAAAAATATGATCATAAACTTTCTAAATTAGAAAATAAAATTCTGAGAAAGGAAAGATATTTTGTAAAAACAATTATATGAAAGACATTAAATGATTATAAACAGTAACTGCTCAAGACCAGATGAATGGTTAAATGAAAACAACAAAAAGATCCATAATATACGTGTATTTAGTATATAAAAAGGAGCATACTTCAAAATCTTGTAAAAGGGATGATATAGTTTTTAAATATGCAATGCTTGTTTTGCACATGGGGCAAAAGATTAAAATATATCTTCAGCAAACACCATGGGTGGGTGCCAAACTAGAATTCTATGCTTCTTTACTCAAAACAATTTTTCAAAAATAAAAATATTATTTTTAACAACTGATACTTGAAATTATTTGTCACACAGAACTTTCTCTAATAGAAAACTAAAGACTATTCTTCAAGTAAAATAGAATTCTAGTGGAAAATTAGAATTAAAATTAGTTCCCAGATAGGAAACTAGATATGTAAGATGAAATAAGTAAAATGGGCACGCACACACGCACACACATATATGTGGCTAAATCAAAATGAGTAGCAACTGTATGTAAAATAACAAAGCATACAGAATTCAAATACATGATAATAAGAACATGAAAGTCAATGGCAGGATAAATGGGTGAGAGAGAGACAAATAAAGCTATGATGAAGAGCCTGAGAGCCTGGAGTCAGAAGATAGTACAACAGCAACCTCCAAGAACACCTGAGAACATCATGCCTCATTAAATGTATATCAAGTACAAGATTAGAGCAGGTCTTGAGACACAAATGAAATATAAGTTAAGTATGATTGAGGATGATCAAGTTAGGTTTCAACAGTGTTGTTAATATTCCTAATGGAAGAATACATTGAAAAAACATCAGAACTAACCAGTAATCCTGAACAATAACTTTAACCCTGAAAAGGTAAGAATAGAATATAAATGGAGTTTGAAGTCAACTCTCATCCAGAGTAAGACCAAAACTCATTTAGTTTTAAAAAGGTAAGAGATATAACATTAAATTTTTATAACATAATAGGTAACAAAGTACATTTAAAAATACTGTTCAAAATAAATAGTAAAATAATTATGGGGTGAGAAATCAGAATTCACCATTAACAGGCTATAATGTATATCATTTAATTCAGAAAACAGAAAAAGAAAATGTAGTAGAATAAGACATACTACATTTTACACTTTACAAACTGTTATTACACATATCAAGTTTCCAAAAAAGTTTTAAACATGATGGAACTGGAATACAGAGATGGCACTGGAGACTCCTACTACCTCTCATCAAAATTATGCACAGGTATTATTCTCATACAAATAAGCTTGTAATAAAGTATTTGACACAAAAGAAGATCAAGATCAAATAGCACATTAAGAAGCCAACAAATAACAGCTCATTCAATAACTAACTGAAAGTAAAAGATCAAAATCTAGCAGTATAAATAAAACAGTTACTAAAATATTTGTGCAATAAATCAAAGCATTTTAATACTCTAGAACAGTTTATATATAAAAATTTGCTAGGCAGTCAGTATGACTCCAGAGAAATAATTAGACTGTGGGAATAAAATTAAAACAAAAATAAAGTCAGAAATAAATCATATTTCAAAATATTTGAAGTATATAGTAACATTTATCTTTGAAATTTTTAATTAAATTGCAACAATACTAGAACAAAAATGGCTAAACCAATATTTAAGCATTTACTTTCTATAATACTAAAAAATGAGTAACTTGTATTTAAGGTTCAGTAAAACTAAATTTTAATACTCTTCTAATAAAAAACATTTTGATGTTTTGTAATAAGTTTATAAGAGCTGACATTATTCTGATATGTTCTATGTATCACAATAAAAATAAGAATTATTTAAAATAAGCTGAACACTAAGAATATTAATTTAACATAAAAACCAAATAAGTAGATCCTTAAGAAATGACATTGAGTCACACATAAATTTTCCTGCTAAAAAGAGTTGCAAAAATGCTGACTCTACTTTATTAAAAAAAAAAAAGATTTAAAAAGCCGAAGGAATTAAGCAAAAACAGAAACAAAAGACAAATGAAAATCCTTATACACACAGAGGGGAGGTTGGGGAAGATAAAAGAGGGTCAAGCGGGTAAATGGTGACTAAAGGAGATGACTTGGGTGGTGAACACACAATGCAATATACAGATGAAGTATTATAGAACTGTACCCCTGAAATCTGAATAATTTTATAAACTAATGTCACCCTAATAAAGTCAATCCAAAATTTTAAAAGGAGCTAAAACAGTTGTTTCAAATATATTTAACTGTATCTTCAAATAATCCCTTTCTTGATTACTTAAGAAAATAATTTTAAATAACTTTTTTTAAAAAATGTTGATTGATTTTAGAGAGAGAGAGACGGACAAAAACATTGATTAGTTCCTATATGTGCCCTGGCCAGGGACTGGACTGGCAAACTCTGTGCTTCGAGATGATGCTCCACGATGCTCTAACCAACTGAGCTATCTGGTCAGGACAGGACAACATTTTGTTCTTTTGTAGGAACTGTAATGTTTTAAAAAAATTTATAGCTAGCTGTATTTTCTTTCAAAGAAATCATTTCCATTGGGTCTTATCTTTGTTTCCTCATGGATAGAGAATCTAATATAGAATACCTTTTATCAATTTTATAACATTTATAGTTTATTTGTTTTGAAAATCTGAATCATTTGTACATAAGAGTCTTATACATAAATTTTCTCCTCCTCTGGGAGATTACACAGAACCAGAAGAACTATCGCAGAGAAGTAAAATTTTTGTTATTGATCATTCTAATCTCATTGCATTGTGGTCAGAAAACAAACTTTTGTATTGTTTTAGTCCCTTTTATTTTATTTTATTTTTAATTTTTATTTTATTCATTTTAGAGAGGAGATACAGAGTGTGTGTGTGTGTGTGTGTGTGTGTGTGAGAGAGAGAGAGAGAGAGAGAGAGAGAGAGAGAGAGAAAGAGAGAAAGGGGGGAGGAGCTGGAAGCATCAACTCCCATATGTGCCTTGACCAAACCAGTGCAGGGTTTTGAACTGGCGACCTCAGTGTTCCCAGGTCGATACTTTATCCACTGCGCCACCACAGGTCAGGCCAGTCCTCTTAAATTTATTGAGAAATTGTTTAAGTACTACATTATGGCTTATCATGGAGAATGGTTCATGTACACTGAAAAATGTGTATTTTGCTGCTGGTGGATGCAATGTTCCATAAATGCCTATTAAGTCTAATTGGCTTATTTTGTTGTCTTTTATTTCTTTGTTGATCATCTGCCTACTTGTTCCATCCATTACTGAAAGTGGGATACTGAAGTCTCCAATTGTTCTGTTGAATTGTCTATTTCTACCTTCATTCCTATCCCTTTTGCTTCACGTTTTTGGGGCTCTGTTGTTAGGTGGCTATATGTTTATAACTGTTATATCTTCCTGATAAATTGATTCTGATTCTTATTTCTTTAGAAAATGCCCTCTGTATGTCCAGTAAAATATTTAAGATTTTTAAAAGATTTTATTTATTCATTTTAAAGAGGGGTGTGAGAAAGAGAGAGAGAATAAGAAGGGGGGAGGAGCAGGAAGCATCAACTCCTATATGCGCCTTGACCAGGCAAGCCCAGAGTTTTGAACCAGTGACATCAGTGTTCCAGGTCAAAGCTTTATCCACTGTGCCACCACAGCCAGGAGCCAGTAACATATTTTAAGGTCTCTATTGCTGATATTAGCATGGCTACCTAAGCTTTCTTATGTTTGTTTGCGTAACATCATTTTCCAACCTTTTACTTTCAATCTAGTAGTGTCTTGAAATCTAAAGGGTTTCAGTATAGACAACATATAGTTGAATCTTGTTTTTTAATCCAGTATAACTTGTGCTTTTTGATTTAATTTATTTAATTCATTCACATGTAATGTTATTGACAGTTGAATTTAGCTCCGCCATTTTACTTCTTTTTTTGATATATCTTGGTGTCTTTTTGTTCCTACACTTCTCCTTTACTGCTTTAATTTACATTAAATATTTTCTAATAAAACATTCTAATTTCTTTAATGATTTTTTTTACTAAGTTTTTTAGTTACCGTATTTCTCCATATATAAGATGCACCATTTTTCCAAAAAATTTAGGATCTAAAAACTGGGTGCATCTTATACAGTGGTTGTAGATTTTTTACTTGCATTTCCTGCTTTCTCATGCTTGTTTTTGTACTCATTGTTGAAGACAGTGAGTGATTCGTCATCAGACACAGATGAGGACAAGGTAATAAATGAGAGTTTTGATAGTGATGAGAGCTGTATAAATTTTATGATGAGGAAAAAACTACAACAAGGGTTCTCTTAACTTTAGCTTTCAGAGAAAATCAAAAGACAAGGCCTGGCCAATTTGCTCAGTAGGTTAGAGCATCATCCCGAAAATACAAGTTTGCAAGTTCGATCCCCAGTCAAGGTACACACACAGGAAGCTACCAATGAATGCACAACTAAGTGGAACAACAAAATAAATGCTTCCCTTCCCCCTCACCTCTCTCTCCCTTCCTCTGTCTCTTTAAAAATCAATCAATACATTTAAAGAAATTTTAAAAAGATAGAATTCATTTGTAATAGTTGTCCATAGTCTCTACTAAAGTTTAAAGAATATGTTATAAAGTACTGCAGCCCAGATTCTGAAAGGCACTGTACCTCATTTCATTGAGTTCATGTAGAGACACCTAGTCCAGATAAGTTTTGAAGAGTTTTATTAAAGGAAGAAATTTATTAAATATGCCGGCCACATACAGCTTACATGGGGCAGTCTCAAATCATGTGCGTCTATAATAGTCCAGGGCCATGATGGCAAACCTATGACACACGTGTCAGCACTGACACGCGTAGCCATTTTCGATGACACACAACCGATTGCGGCCGCATACCAGAGAAGTATGGGGCCACATGCCGAGTAGGACGTTTCATCCTCCGCTCCTGCACAGCCAGGTGCAGTAGCCAAGGATAAAACATTTGCTGTAGTGTAGACACTCTGCCGGAGGTCTGTAGGCCAAAACAACAGAACTCCGGCACAGAGCGTCCAGTTCTGGGACTTCCTGTTAGGCTGTTTTTCTCGAAGTGACACACCACCCGAGTTATGCTTGGTTTTTTGGCGAATTTTGACACATCACACTCAAAAGATTGCCCAACACTGGTCTAGGGGCTGGTTATATACCCTTCATTATAAATGAGCGAGGAAAAACCCAAAGCCTGACATCAAGGCATAAACTTATAACCTTTGTTTTCTCCTATACAGGTTTGGGAAAAGGATGAAGGGAAGGGGGATGAGACACAATTCATTAGCAAGTTTATAACATCTGTCTATAGGATTCATAAAAAGACATTACTTCACATTAAAACTTACAAGGTAATACAATGGTAAAAATGTCACTGTACATATTAAAAGACATTCCTATATTTTCTAGTGTTCATTTGCTATTCCTTTGTCCAGAGATACAAACATTAACTACATGCTTTCAGGAGGGGAGAGGTAGTTTCCATGGGGACAAATGCCTGGAAATGGCCCATTAGTATGAGAAGAGGTTTCTTTTAATTTTTCTCTCCCTACACCTGGCTAGCTATTCACTCACTTCCTTATAGGTGTGGGGAAAGGTCAGAGAATCCAAATCTCCTTCCCCTTTGCATTTATAACACAATGCCATTGGCCATCTTGGTTTTATGCTATAAAGCAAGTACAGAGATCATTTACAAAATCTCTCTGCACGCCTAGCCCAAATTAATGTTCTTTAAGCTTCCTAAAATATTAATATTAATTCTGTATGTAGCCTTTGGTACCTTACAACAAATGAAGACTTTATTTTTCTTCGACTTACATAAATGACTTGCACACAGTACCATATACACATATACACACAGTTAAATTACACAGATAATTTAATATAAAGAAACAACTTACTTCAGGTATACAATCTAAGTTATAGCAAAAGAAATAAAAAGATATTTACTTAAACACACTTCAAAACTAAAAGTAATGGTACATATTAGTGAAAATCCCTGCCTGTTATATATGTATTAAAAAAAATCCATACTTCTGCCCTTCCCCCCACCCATACATCTTCATTTATTCGACAAATATTTTGCAAATGTCTCTGTGTGCACTTGAAATTGTAGGACTGGCCAGAATAGGCTAGTGGACAAACTCACCTGGGGGAATCCTGATCCATATGGCAAGGTGATAGGGTGGGAGGGTGAGAGGGTGAACTAAGGTCTCATAAGCCCTGTTATGAAGCTTTGTCTTCAGGCTTAAAGCCACAAGAAGCCATAACAGGGTTTTGTTAAACAGTTTCTAAGAGGCTAAATACTAGGCAGTGGGTCTTCAGAGATAAACATACTAGTAGCAACATAACTGGTCACAACTCCTGTGCAGTGCCTGTACCCTCAATACAATGTTATACAGTCTGTTCAAACCTATTTTCCCACCAACTAAACATCAGACTAAGTATCAACATTCCTACATACATGTGTTCTCATTTAAATGTTTTCCAGTCCTCTTCCTGACTTTCCTCACTCATCCACAGAACCAATCTCATTTGCTGCTTTCAAATCTTTTCTTGAAATTGTTAATATTACATCCCATGCTTGGTGCTCAGGGAAAAATTCTAAGTTATCTTTCAAAATTTGATATCCTTTTTTATATAAAGCATAGCCCAACAAAACATCGTCTATGTCAGTGGTTGGCAAACTGCAGCTCTTTGGCCCTTTGAGTGTGGCTCTTCCATAAAATACCACGAACAGGCGCTGCCTCGATAAGGAATGTACCTACCTATATAGTTTAAGTTTAAAAAATTTGGGTCTCAAAAGAAATTTCAATCGTTGTATTGTTGATATTTGGCTCTGTTGATTAATGTGTTTGCTGACCACTGCTGTAGTGTAACAGTAGCAAAAGAATATTTTGATGAATGGCACCTTGTTATTTCCATAATTGTTGACTTTTCTATTTTTTTTACATTTTTTTCCTAGAATTTCTCCCAGTTATCTGTCTTCATTTTATTTTGCCTCCCCTTGCTTTTATTTTCCATTCTTTCTTCCCTAGAGTTATATTCCTCAGTTTCATGCAACATGTGTACTGCCTCCTCTGACCTGAGGAAATCTGAAAAGGAGCATGTCTCTATGTAGGCAACAAACATCTGAATTTGCTACTCTTTTTCTTTTTCCTTTTGCCTTTCTCTTGTCTTACATAGAGATTACAGCAGCAAAGCTGGAGAAAAGTCAATACAAATCAACAGCAACACACTTTATTCTTTTATGTCCCTTATTTATATAGAAAATACCAAGGCTATGCATGAGGTCAATTATCTGAGACGTGAAGAGAACAGATTGAACATAACTAGGGTTTATTTTCCCTGATCATTCCTCCATGAATCCCCAAGTGAACCAACAGAATAAGATCCATCCCTTTGTTTCTCAGTCTTCAGGGACACTGTCCTCAAAGCAGCTCAAATCCACACATCAATCAATACATGAAAACTATTTCATCTATCTTGTAAAAATTGGAGCACTGGACATAAATATATACTTTATAGAATCTCAGAAAATGGGTTTTGAACATTTTAATCTCCCTGAAATCATGATGCATCTTCTCATCAACTGAAAGAGCACCGTGTCATGGCTTAACTGGCAGTGATTTTTCTCCCTTTCTAAACGGTGCGTGAAATCATTGTGCATCTTCCAATCCAAAGCATTTTGAAGTCAATGGAATATGCTATAGAAGTACAAAGGATGAAAGTGTCTCTATGAATCCTATAAAAATAAAATCTTGGTAGTTATATGAATCTCTGATTTAATATATGATTGCTGAATCAATAACAATCAGTAACACTTAGAAAATGTTGAGAATTTTATTTTCTCAAATTTTATAGGAAGCAAATTTTTGTTTTTGCATTTAGACACCATGAGAAAAGGATATTTTAAAGACACTTATTTATTTAAATTTGGGGGGATATTTTTCTTAAGTGAGAAGCAGGAAGGCAGAAAGACAGACTCCCACATGCACCCCATGGGCATCCACCCTGCATACCCACTTGGGGGCGATGCTCTGCCCATCTGGGTCATTTCTCTGTTGCAACCAGAGCCATTCTAGCGCCTGAGGCAGAGGCCATGGAGCCATCCTCAGTGCATGGGCCAACTTTGTTCCAATGGAGCCTTGGCTGTGGGAGGGAAAGAGAAAGATAGAGAGAAAGGAGAGGAGTAAGGGTAGAGAAGCAGATGGATGCTTCTACTGTGTGCCCTAGCCAGGAACTGAACCAGGACTTCCACATGCTGGGCCGACGCTCTACCGCTAAGCCAACTGGCCAGGGCAACATTTATTTTAATGTACTAAAAACTTTCTGTTTATAATTATGCAAATTATCTTCTATAAAGCTGGCACAGTCTATCTGAAAGGTAATGATCTCCTGGGATTTGGTACCTTTAAATCTCAAAATATTGACAATATCAACATAGGATACCTTTAACTCATACACATGAAACAAATAATTAAAACAACACTAACTTTCCTGTAATTCAAGTAACTAGCATGCCTATCATGCTAATGGAACACTTTATGAAACTTGAATATTTAAATTTGAAATTCCAAGTAATATTAAAAGGAGATGACATTCTTTGTAAAAAATAGAAAATCTGTTGCTATTTTCCCAAGGGTAATTTGTTAAGCACTGCTGCTGGTCTACAGAAAACCTCATGAATTTTTATTCTACCAATTCAGATTTTATGATAATTTAGGCAAAAACTGAGTTAAGGTTTATGGGTTCATTTAAGGTTTAGACCAAGGGTCCCCAAACTTTTTACACAGGGGGCCAGTTCACTGTCCCTCAGATGGTTGGAGGGCCGGACTATAAAAAAAAACTATGAACAAATCCCTATGCACACTGCATGTATCTTATTTTAAAGATACAAAACAGGAACAAATACAATATTTAAAATAAAGAACAAGTAAATTTAAATCAACAAACTGACCAGTATTTCAATGGGAACTATGGGTGCGGATGCATCCTGTGCTCCTCTCACTGACCACCAATGAAAGAGGTGCCCCTTCCAAAAGTGAGGCAGGGGCGGATAAATAGCCTCAGGGGGCCGCATGCAGCCCGCAGGCCATAGTTTGGGGACTCCTTCTTATCTATTTGCCAGGGTTAAAAAGAAGGGCTGATGCATAATAAAATTTACTTAGTAAAATAATGAAGTAACAACTTCACAAGAAAAACACAATGAATTTTCTAGAACATTTAGTATTAAGAGTTTATAAACACTGTTATTTAAAATAATTGCCCATTAAATATGCTCATTTTAATACATTGTTTCTCAGTAATTAATTTATAAACCCAAGAACAATGACTTGTTGAAAATATACACTTAACTGGTTAATAATAAAACAGCATTTCTTTAAAAATGTCTAGAAGTTTAGACATATCACTAAAATACTAGACTAGCATTCAGCTGGCGGGATCGAAGTGACCTTTCATTTTGTAAATTGCTAATGACCTTCCAAGTTTATCACATTTTAACTCAGTCAGTCAGGTTTTGTTTGCTTACACATACGTTCTCCCAGAATGTTTTAAAACATTCTATCTTATATTAACATCATGCATTTTAATTTAATACAGATCAGTCCCACTTTTCTATTATGCCACCTAAATGTTAGTTTCATTTAGGAAGAACTTCATCACCTCTAATTATAAGAAAGCACTCTTGCATTTTCTTAAATACTATATATACTTAGCAAAATTCTTAAGGAAGAGAATGTCTTGGCATTAAAGCATAAGTTTATTAATATAAAATATTATTCCAAATCAACCACCATTTGTTTTTGAATATCCTATATGAAATTTAAAAGAGAGTATGTTTCACTCCTCACATATTTATTCCTATTATATATAAGGAGCTTAAAAATATTTTTTAGGCAAGTAGGTGAACAAACTCTAGCCTGCTTAGTCACACCGTGATTGGAATCCATGGTCTAGTTTTCTGCTCCCCATTATTCTGCTACTCTCGCTTCTGAACTACTCAGTTTAGTTTTCTGTAGGAACCTAACTTCCCTCAAGCTTCCCCAGTCAACAGGAGGATAATTCCAGAGCATAAGTTATTCCTCTGTTAACACAAATCCTACTTGTCATGCGACTCTCTGGAGCAAGTCTGAATATCACTTAATTATTTCAGTAGTACAGATTCCTTACTATATTTCTCTAGGCCATTTATAACCTATTTATATTTAGGACCTATTACTCTTAAGTACATGGGAAAGTAAATTATTAACAAAAGATAACTTTTAAATAAACTTTTGGTGGCTGGGGTATATGATGCTGAAAGGAAACTACTGGTGTTATGGTAGAGATTTCAAAATTTTTCTGTTTGAGACAGAATAATGTGAAAAATCCCAATGCAACCTGACCTAATATCTCCACCTTTTTCTAAACCCATTGTCTGAACCCTAACTATTTTTCCTTGAATCATCACAACTTATTTAAAGGAGGTGACTGCTATCATAATCTCATCACTCGAATGGTACCACATTCCCCCATGTACTATAGGATGCACCCATATTTGAAAAATATGGGGTCTAAAAATTGGATGTGTCTTATTATACAGTTGTAGTATTTTTACTTGCATTTCCCACATTTTTGCACTTGTTGTCTTGCTCTCAAATTGTTTCGCACTTGTTACTGGTATTACGGTAGGTTATGTTTCGCCCACGTTCTGCTCAGAAAAGATTTCATACAGTGCTGAGTTCAAGTTAAAAGTGATCCAGTTTGCAAAAGTGAATGGAAATCATGCTGCTGAACATAAGTTTCGTCGTCCTCCAACTGAGATCAATCTGAACATGGGTATGGGAAGAAGAAACCCTACTAAAAATGCCAAGGCAGAAGGCGGCCATGGGAGACAAGTCAGCAAAAAGGCCTGATTAAGAGAGGGAACTGAAGATAGGGACTGAAGAGCAAAGGGCAATTGGAATTCCTGTGTCCACAAAGATGGTTCAGCATGAGGCAAGAAGAATTGCTGATGAAAAAGAAGTTACAGATTTCAGAGGACACAATTGGTGCTTCAGGGTTATGAAACAGAATGGACTAAGCATGTGTACATATACCAGATATGCTCAAAAGATGCCTGAAAGCTATGAGCAGAAGGTCCTTGAATTTCATTATTTTGTCATTCAGTGTCGGAAGACACATCAGTTTGAGTTGAGACAGATTGCTAATATGGACAAATTCCCCCTTCAATTTTATGTCCCAAGTAACAGAACTGTTGATAAGAAGAGGATGAAAACTGTAACTGTTAAGACAATGGACATGAAAAGAGCCATTATACAGTTGTTCTAGCTTGTTGTGCTGATGGAACCAAGCTCCTCCTATGCTGTTTTTCAAACTGAAAACAATGCCAAAAGAAGTCATCCCTCAAGGAGTGATTGTCCACATTCATGACAAGGGTTGGATGGATCAGGATGGGAGAAGATCAGCTTTGAGAAAGTTGGGGAAGGAGACCAGGTGGGTTCTTATGCAAACCTGCCTATTGGTGCTTGATCAGTTCAGGGCACACATAACAAAAAAACACAAAAAAATTGCTGCAGAGCAAATAACAACAGAACTTGTCATACCTGGCGGCTTGATATCCCAGCTCCAACCACTGATGTCAGCATTAACAAACCCTTCAAAGATGCCATGAGAGACAAAGGGAACCAATGAATGAAGTTTTCTGGGGACAATCTGACACCAGCTGGTAGAGTGAAGAAACCAATTATAGGAGAAGTTTGCACCTAGGTTAAAAGATCCTGGAATAGTATCAAGATTGAGATCACTGTCAAGTCATTTAAGAATATGGCATTTGAAATGCCATAGATGGAACTGAGGACAAGGCAATATATGGAAACAGTGATCTGTCATCAGACAGAGATGAGTAGTTATATGAATTTTATAATGAATAAAACTTGAGTTCCTTAATTTTATGTAATATATATTTTTTCCAATTCCAGGCCCCAAAATTAAGGTGCATCTTATACATGGGAAATAATATGGGTAATTTAGAACAGGACTAACTGTACTACAGATTCAGCTATCACTGGAACACAGTTCTCATCCAGGCTGATGGATGCAGGGTGATATTGTAACAGCACAGTCCAAGGCCTGGCCTCTTCATGTTACTTTTTCATTGACTCCATGGAAAAATATGGTAAATTTAGCTGAAAAAATATTGAATTCTAAATTTCTAACATAAAAACCAGGGGCATTTTCATAGAACATTTCCTGAGATATTTTTTACACAGTATTTAGAAACAGAGAAAAAAATTAATTTAGAAATGCAAATTGGTTTCATAAAACAATATAACAATGCAATTAAGTAAATATAATCATTAACAAAAAATAAAAATAGCCTGATCAGGCAGTGGCACAGTAGATAGAACGTTGGACTGAGACACAGAGGACCCAGATTTGAAAGCCCAAGGTTGCCGGCTTGAGCGCGTCTCATCCAGCTTGAGCATAGGCTCTCCAGCTTGAGCATGGGATCATAGACATGAACCCATGGTCATCGGCTTGAGCTCAAAGGTTGCTGGCTTGAAGCCCAAGGTCACTGGCCTGAGCTCAAGGTTACTGGCTTGAGGAAGGGGTAACTTGCTCTGCTGTAGCCTCCTGGTCAAGGCACATATGAGAAGGCAATCAATGAACAACTAAGGTGCCGCAACAAAGAATTGGTGTTTCTCATCTCTCTCCCTTTCTGTCTATCTGTCCCTATCTGTCCTTCTCTCTGTCTCTTTCTCTGTCACACACACAAAAAAAAACAAAAAAACAAATTTAAAAAAACCACCAAAAAAACCCCAAATATAAAATCCCCAACTATGTGGGGAAAGCATTTTATTGAGAAGGCCAAAGTATAGAAATTGATGGAAGGAGCCTGTATGAAACGATGTATAATAGAAGTAAAACAAAAATTAGGAGGAAATCAGCGCTGGTCTGGTGGCCATGTGAATAGAGCATTATCCTGGCATACAGAAGTGGTGGTTCCTTCCTCAGTCAAGACACATAGGAGAAGCAATCAGTGAGTGCACAACTAAATGGAAGAATTAAGTAGAACAATAAGTTAATTGTTTCTGCTTCTCTCTCTCTCTTGCTCCCTTCAAATCAATTAAAAAAAATTTAAATAGAAGGTTTAAGTGATCCCCCCCACACACAATAAAACAAAAAACGACACAACACAATCAACAGTTCAAATGCTATGGAAATGTTTACCTGAAACCTATAAATGCTTATTGATCAATGTTACCCTATCAAATTTAATTTCTAAATTAAAAAAAGAAGACCCTGTGGCCCTAGCCGGTTTGCTCAGTGGTAGAGCATCAGCCCGGCGTGTGTTAGTCCCAGGTTCAATTCCCGGCCAGGGCACACAGGAGAGGCGCCTATCTGCTTCTCCACCTGTACCCCTCTCCTTTCTCTCTATCTTTCCCTTCCCCTCCCACAGCCAAGGCTCCATTGGAGCAAAGTTGGACCTGGAGGCGCTGTGGATGGATCCATGGCCTCTGCCACAGGCACCAGAATGGCTCCGGTAGCAATGGAGCAATGCTCCAGATGGGCAGAATGGGCAGAGCATCACCCTCTGGTGGGCTTGCCAGGTGAATCCCAGTCGGGCGCATGTGGGAGTCTGTCTGTCTGTCTCCCCACTTCTTACTTCAGAAAAATTTTAAAAAAATGAATAAGCCCAGTTTCCAACATAAGAAACTAGGTAACAGAATAAACTCAAAGAAAAAGATCAAAAAGATAAGAGCAAAATTGCAAAATCTAATGAAACTGAAACAGATAATACAAAAGAGTATCAGGAAAGTCAAAAGGTGGTTTAATAAAGGAGCAAAACAGACAAACCTCTTGAAAAAATAATCAGAGAAAAAGCACAAATAAACAATAAAGATGGAGACATATATACATCCAGCAGTAATAAAAGAGAGTAAAATACCATGACTGATATTTTGCCAATAAATATGAATACATAATAAAATAGATAAATTATAAGAAGAATATAATTTACTATAATGGAAGACAAGAAACCTTGAGTAGTTCCATATCATTAAATACATTAACTTTGAACTTGAAAATCTACCTTCAATCCCTCTCAAAAGTCAAAATATATTCTAAGACACGCCTACTAAGCTATCATTTCTGTATTAAACAAACACTTCAACAGGAAGCATAAAAATTCAGATTTCAGATAACCTTAACATCCATCAGGTAAGAAAAATTCTAAAAAAGTAAATTTATATACTATTATCTCTTGAACATGAATATAGAATTCAACAAATATTAACAAATCAAATCTAGCAGTACATTTACAAAGATTAAATATCAAGACTAAATTGCTCTTATTTAAGAAATGCAAGTGAGTGTTTAAACATTAGAGGAAGGGAATAAAGACCATAAGATCTTCTCTACATACAATGAAAAGCATTTGATTTAAAAAAAAGAGTCTCTTAAGGCTTTAAAATCTAATCAAAAATAGATGATAACCTCCTTAAACGACAGGGGGTCTTCGGGTCACAACAGTCTCGACATACAACACCTACAACATTTTGAGTTTACGATGCTCACTCCCATAAAAACTTAAAAAATTGAGATGTGAGTGTCTCAGCTTATGCTGTTAGCGTCATACCTATGGACTACGTGGGAAAATTAGCTTGCTTGCGTGCGGTGAAAGAATACACAGTAGTAAAGGGGTGAATGAGAGAGTTGCAGTCTCCAGAATGCTTGCCTACGCCATTTTGGACTGTTAAAAGGGCCAGTGTTCCATTTGTGTTGCTTTGTTCAGCGACTTTTTGGCCCTTATCATGGATCCTATATTTATGTCCTTCCCCTTTTTCTGTGGCTTAGTTGTGTTCTTATGTTCTAGATTATGGTTTTACAACTGTGTTAGGATAGGTAAGTGACATAAGCTAGGATGTGTTCCAGCTTACACCAAAATTCAGGTTATGTCATTGTTGTAGGGATGGAACCCAAAGAACCCCTATATTGAGGGGAAAACAAACTGAACCCTCCCATAAAAAGACATCAAATATTTTAATGGTGAAATAGTAGAGGAATTCCCTTTAAAGTCACAAACAAGTCAAGGATGTCAACACTACCATTCTTTTGGTATTCTACTGGAGCCAACTGAGTAACAAGAAAAATAAACAAAGATTTAAAAGGAAAGAAACTTAGCTGATATGACTGTTTACAAGAAACCCTAAAGCATTTAAAGACAAATTTTCCAGAATGAATGAGTTTAGCCAGCTGGCTGGAGATAAGATGAATATTGCATTTCTATTTGCCAACAAGAGCTAGAAAACAATTTCACTCTCTCTCACATACATGTACAATCAATAAAATCAGCAAATAAATAAAGTCACAAGAAATAAATCTAATGAAGTAAGTACAAGGTCCTAATGGAAAAAATAAAATAAAACATTAATGAAAATACAAGTATCAAAAATATATTATCTTGCCTGGGCCAGTTAGCTAAGTTGGTTAAGAGTGTTGTCTGCAAACAAAGTTGCAGGTTCAATCCCCAGTCAGGGCACACACAAGAATCAACCAAAGAATGCACAACTGAATGGAACAACAGTGAATGCTTCCGTTCCCCCGTCCCCCTCTCTCCCTTCCTCTCTCTCTAAAAATCAACAACAACAACAAAAGTTAAGTCTTGGTCAGATAGCTCAGTGGATTGGAGTGCTGTCCTGGAGCACAGAGGTTGTCAGATCAATTCCCAAGTCAAGGCACATACAGAAGCAGCTCAATGTTCCTGTCTCCCTCTCCCTACCTCTCTCTCTCTCTCTCAAAAAAAAATTGTGTGTATATGTGTATATATAAAGTGATTCTCTCTCTCTCTCTCTCTCTCTCTCATATAATCTTTATGGATAGGAAGACTGAAAACTAGGACAACAGTTTGCCCTAAGTTCAATGCAATATCAAACAATATTCCAAAAAGTATTTTAAAAGCTTATTCTGCCTGACCAGGTGGTGGCACAGTGGATAGAGCGTTGGACTGGGATGCGGAGGATCCAGGTTCAAGACCCCGAGGTCACCAGCATGAGCACGGGCCGATCTGGCTTGAGCAAAAGCTCGCCAGCTTGGACCCAAGGTTGCTGGCTCAAGCAAGGGGTTGCTCAGTCTGCTGAAGGCCCCTGGTCAAGGCACATGTGAGAAAGTAATCAATGAACAACTAAGGAGTCACAATGACAACAAAAAACTGATGATTGATGCTTCTCATCTCTCTCCATTCCTGTCTAGACATCTGTCCCTATCTATCCCTCTCTTTGACTCTCTCTCTGTCCCTGTAAAAAGAAAAAAGTAAATAAAAAGCTGATTCTGTAATTAAAATGGATAAGCAAAAAATTTAGGAATAGTCAAAATACTCCTGAAAAAGGAAAAACTAGAGGAATCTGCTTTACCGTATAAGAAAATAAAGTAATAGCAACTAACACACTATGATATTAACCCATGCATGAATAAAACCGAGAGCTAAAAAACAAACACATACATTCAGAGAAAATTAATGTGAAACAGAAAAGTGAGAATCTACTCAATAAATGTTTCAGGGACAAATGGTTCTCCACTTGAGTAAAAATAAAAGATATTGGAACCCTAACTCACAACAGAGGAATTTTTCATCTGAACATGAAAGTTTAGAAGAAAACAGCAAAAAAGTATGTTAAGACCTTATGGTAAGAAAGAATTTCTTAAGACAAGCAAGCAAACAAAAAATCCCAACAAAAAATACTAATCATAAAAGAAAAAGATTAATAGATTGATAATATTAAAACCAAGAACTTCTGTTTATCAACAGGTAGTTTAAAGAAAGAAAAATAAAGTCAAAAACTAAAACACATAAAATGGATAAAGGGTTGTTATCTAAACTATATTTAAAATATATTAAGATTTTTAAAATGCATAAAAGATACCAGCAAGCATTTCAAGAAGTGCAAGTGAAGACATGTTTGACATTGTTAGTATTCAGGGAAAAATAGTCCACTCAGGTGCACAAGGATCTGAGAATATTCACAGTAGCATTGTTTGTGACAGCAAAAAGGTAGAAATAACCCAAGTTCATCAACACAAGAATGGAGGAACAAATTATGTCACTCAATGAAGTATATCATTCAGCAGTTAAAAGAAACAGCTACATACAATAATTGTACACCAATCTTAGAAACAATGTTGAGTGAAAAAGCTGTTACAATTGTACACTTTCGTTCTTCAAGTTCAAATTCAGCCTAAATTAAAAAGGGTATCATTTAAGAATAAATCATTAACTTTAAGCAGCACTAAAATGATGAACACTAAGTAAGTAAGGACAGTAAATACCTCCTCCAACAGGCATTCAGTGTACTGGGCATTCAGTGGGCTACAATAAAGACTATCATGCACGTTTATGCAACAATATTAGCAACATGTCAGTTCTTCTATAATCACCGATAACCGTGTTATTCTTATGCTTTACACTTTCATAGCTTACATAGATTAATTTATGTCAAATACTGTATGATAAAATTTGAAATAAAGTATTAAAATTAAAGCTTATTCAAGAGATAGCACATAAAAGTTCTCCTAATAAAATGATCTATTTAATTCTTCCCAGTTTATTTTACACATATTCCTTATTACCACATCTGTGACATTCTTTATGTTATTTAAATCCCACATACTGATTATAGAAATAGTGCCAAGCACAATGGATTTTAAGAACAAGTAAATAGCACTCTAAGGAAGAATATAATGACAAAATGGAGAACTTGGCAAACGTTGCATGCTGTATTTTTCCCTAAATTGGTAAAACCAAAACAAAGCAAAGCCATCTGATTTTTATTCATACATTAACATAATTTAGAGCATTTCTATATTTTATGTGTGTTAATGGATAAAAGTAAGTTTCTATGACACCACATTACAGATTAATCTTTCCTTAAAATGTTAGAAAGCAGGAAAGGTGTCTATTTTAATCTATCAATTAACAAGGTTTTTTTTTAAGGCCTACCATTATGTTAAAACTTCTCAAGATAAATTAGCTACGTATCCTAATGAAGAAGAGGAAGGAGGAGGAAGAAGAGGAGAAAGAAAAGGAAGAAGAAGAAAGAAGAAGAAAAAAGAAAGAAGGAAAAAGATGAAGAAGGTGACGGAGAAGAAGGAGGAAGAAGGAGGCGGAAGGAGGAGGAGGAAAGAAGAAGAAAGAAGAAGAAGGAGGAGAAAGAAGGAGGAAGGAGGAGGAAGGAGGAGGAGGAGGAGGAAAGAAGGAGGAAGAAGGAGGAAGAAGGAGGAGAAGGAAGGAGGAAGGAGGAGGAAGAAGGTGGAGGAGGAAGGAGGAGGAAGATGGAGGAAGGAGGAAGGAGGAAGAAGGAGGAGGAGGAAGGAGGAGGAAGAAGAAGGAAGGAGGAAGGAGGAGGAAGGAGGAAGGAGAAGGAAGAAGGAGGAAGAAGGAGTAGAAAGGAGGAAGAGGAAGAAAGAAGAAGGAGAAGAAAGGAGAAGGAAGGAGGAGGAAGGAGGAAGGAGGAAGAAGGAGGAAGGAGAAAGGAGGAGAAAAGAGGAGGAGAAAGGAGAAGGAGGAGGAGGAGAAAGGAGAAGGAGGAGGAGGAGGGAGAAGGAGGAGGAAGGAGGAGGAAGGAAGAGGAGGGGGGAGGAGGAAGGAGGAGGGGGGAGAAGGAGGAGAGAAAAGGGGGAGGGAGGAGGGAGGAGGAAGAAGAAGGAAGAAGGAAAAAGAAGAAGGAGAAGGAGGAGGAGGAAGAGGAGGAGGAGGAGAAGAAGAAGAGGAGGAGGAGAAGAAGAAGGAGGAGGAGGAGAAGAGAGGAGGAAGAAGGAGCCTTAATGATCACAATGTCCACAATGGGGATGAGGCCTCAGCATGCCTGTGAGCACTGTAAAACATAGCCATATGAAGAGGAAAAATAAAGCATGCCGAAGAAAATAGTGGAAAAGTGACCCCTTCCAGATAAATTATTTTAATCAATAAAAACGATAAATAACTCATTTTTTCCCATTGACTCTGAGATGATGAAAAAGAGAGAGCATGGGGAGGGAGAGAAAGAGAGAGAAAAATCAGCTTGTTCAACTTAGTTGTGAATCCACTGACTGCTTCTCATATATGCCCTGACTGCTCGAACTGGTGACCCCAGGATCAGGCCAGCAACCTTGGCACCCTAGGATGACACTCCAGCCACCACGTCACCAGCCAGGGTTAAATAATTCAATTTTTAAAGTACAATCTTCAAAGGAAGAACTAAACTTCCTTTAATAAAATCGCTCAGCAAGCAAAGATTTGAGAAATCTCAACACCTTTACTACTAAAATATTTTATCTCTTGTTGTTAAGACAAACTGGTAGTACTCCTTAATTATATCGGAAAGAAAACTATTTTATTTTTAATTTGTCCAGAATGTGTATGTAAAAATAAAAGCCAAATAGCAATTTTAAGCAGTGAATTGCATAGAACAATGCTCATTTGGTATTCATCCTAGGTCGTAAATAAGTGTAGCCTGCCAAATGTAGCCCGCTAGATTATTCTAAACCTCATTATCCATTTTCTTTTTCTAGAACCTTTGTTCCATTTCCTCCTTCCTCTCAGGCATTTAGTTCACTGTTTTTAAAAGTCTTTGCCACGGGGTTAAGAAAGAAGGAAAAGGAAGACAAACACTCATTTATTTTTGCTACTTGAAGCAGCTCTAAACCATTACTAGACATGAAAATGGCTGACTATGAAAAACAAAGTTCAAGATTGATCACAGCCTGAGTATCTTTAAATGCTTTCTGCCTACAGCTGTGTGGGGAAAGGATCTTTAGTCAACCTTTCAGAGGCACAGCATGACTATGGTGATTTCTCTGCTCTTTCCATGCTTGTTTTTCTGCAAGAATGTCATTAAAGGGTCATATTTGATATGGATCTTTCACAGATTCCATGGAAGAGGGGAAGGCAGAGAGGAAAAACAAGGTGGGGACCCTTCTTCAAGGTTTGCTTTGAGTACAGTGTAACTATTCCTACCGACCCCAGACAATCCTGAAGGTTTCACAGGCTGTCCCGAGAGATGGAGAACCAGGACAGACAGAAATGATTTCCACTTAAGTCACCTAGTTAGGGAACCTAACCAGATTTAAAAGATATTTAAAAAGTAAAAGACGTTCAATTGAAATCCCACTAGGTTAATTTACTCTGTTAAAATATTCCACTGCAATCAGAAGATATAACAGGGACAAAGAAATAATAAATTATGAAATCTAAATGCCAAAAAGAAAAGTTTATATCCTTTTAAATCAACTTGACTCCTTAACAGATAGTGCTGAAACACTATCCACCTCACTGTCTTCCCCACCTCATTGGTTGTTCTACATTCCTTGTATTTTTTCATATTACCTGGACAATCAGACTGATTTCTATAATGAAAACCAATTTTTACCTTTAAACTTCTTAGTTTTTATACAAAATTATACCCACTGTAACTCGCAAAACAACACAAAGACATATAAACAAAAGTTTATTAACTTCTTCTGCCCTTTCTCCCAACATTATACAGATATCTGTGTATAAATCCTTTCAAACTTTATCAAATCCTATATAACAGCATATGTGTGTGCATGTGCATGTATGCATGAATGATTTTCACTGAAAAAAAATGTATCGTATTTTACGTGCTATATTGCAATTTCATTCTTATATAGCAACAAATTATCACAGTTCATTGAAATAATTAACATTTTTAAAAAGGTATATAACATCCCAACATACAAATTTATTACAATTTTTTTCAACCACTTCTCCACTGATTAGCATTTAGGTTATTTTAGTTGTCTCAGATTTTTATCGTTTCAAAAAATACTGCATCACATAAACATATATACACACATGTGCATGAATACAGCCATCAGCATCCATTGTACTGATTCTATTACTGCTATGGAAGTCTCATAAACAAACTTTCAAAAGAGCTACAACAAACTTCACTCTTGCCAGCACTTCCACTCCTAGAACAATCACTGTCCTATCAGCAATATATTAATTAATGTGTGGGAAACAATTATAGAATATGTTATGTAGCTAAAACATTTTATAAAGCAAAGTCCATATATATTTTAGGTATCAATTAGTTTAAAGTAATTTTTAAGTGCCATATGCTAACACTAATTTAGTAAAGGCTACAAATTACAAGGTATCTATATAGAAATCTCTGCAAGAATAAACTGAGGTTGATTTTCATTTACCTTTTTTTGACACTTCTGCCCCATTAAGTTCTTTTTGTGCTTCTTCAATTTTGTCTAAGAAAAACAAAAGCAAATTTTATAGATCAATTAATTCACCATATAAAAGAATCCAGGAAAACAAACATACTTCCTATAAACACTTTGTGACACACAGAAATAAATATTTATTGAATAAATTACATATTTATAAAACAAACATGTATAAACTGTTAAAGTAGTGATATATTCCCCTTTAAAATTATACATATAATTTTAGTCATGACTTAGTCACAAAGACCATTTGCAATTAACGTTCCATAATGCAAAAATTAGTGTATTTAAAATAATGAAGTACAGTTAAAAAATATATAGCTTTCTAATACAAGTAGCAAAATAATACTTTTCTGATGAAGACATGTAAGTGCCCAAAGGGATTTTATCAAAGATATAAGAAATGCCTATTAACTTAGATATAAGTCTAAGCAAAGTTTTTAGATGATCTAAGACCAAAGTCAAACATGGAAGAAAGGAAAATAAAGAAAATGAGCTGAAGAGCAGCATGACACTTATCACTTTTGCCAAGCCTTGATAACAGGATAGAATTGTCTATAAAATGTGTGGGTAGAATACTGCATTAAAGAGATATGATATAAAACTACTAACTACATTCATGAGAAACTCCAAGCCAAAACCTCCCATTTAGAAGCCCTGTTCTATAGAAACTGAGAAAATAAATGTTTACTGGTATTTAAAAAAAATAACAGAAACTAATAACTACAGAACTGCTATCTATACACAAAGTTCTGAAACAGTAGGTATAAGCCAGAAGCAATAACTAACGAAGACCTGGGAGGGCTGCTTATAGAAGGGATGAGGAAGGGAGGCACCTGCAGGCCAAGGCCTGCAGTGCCCTGAGCTGAGATTGTGGGCACAACTGGATTTTGTAAATTAGCACATGTTCTACTTTGGCAACAATTAATTTAAATTTTATAAGGATATAAATGTTTGGTGATTGACAGCAATCAATTACAAGTTTAAATACAGTGGTCTATGTGCTAATTATAATGGTAAAAGTTATAAAATGCCCAGGGTACTCTTTGTACTGAAATAAATACAATACTAATAATTATTTAATATTTTAGATAGTCCATGAAAGCATAGTTTAAGTGCTTTCAATATGTTGGTACTTCCAGCATGCACAATCAGCCTCCAAAATGATCTCCAATGATAAACCTCCCACTACTAGCCACAGAAGATGTAACCTTCAAAAAACATCCTTCCCCAAATACAGAAAAGGCACAGATCCCAACACAGGACACTTAAACTCTCATCTACCTGCCTCCTCCCCCATGAGTCTTGCCTGAAAAACCAGAAATTCAGAGAACCTTTCAAGCACTAATCAAACTTCTTTCAACTGCTCATTGATCCACACAGGGTGCCAAATCACAGCAGAGGTGGAGCAGTAGAATAAAGGAGATGGAGAGTCTGAAATATTAAACGCTACTATCAGCTCTGGCCAAAAGTAACTACATTTTCGCCTGACCAGGTGGTGGCACAGTGAATAGAGCACTGGGCTGGGATGCACAGGGCCCAAGTTTAAAACCCTGAGGTCACTGTCTTGAGCGAGGGGTTGCTGGCTTGAGCTCAAGGTCACTGGCTTGAGCAAGGCGTCACTTGCTCTGCTGTAGCCGCCCCCCCCCAATCAAGACACATATGAGAAAGCAATCAGTGAACAATTAAGGAACCACAACAAAGAATCAATGATTCTCATCTCTCTCCTAGTCTGTCCCTCTCTCTGTCTCTCACTGTCTGTCACAAGAAAGAAAAATAAATAACTACATTTGCATCCTGACAACTGCATTCCCCACAGCAGTATCTTATTTACTCCTGCTAATTATCAGATCCAGAATATAAGATTTATGAATAGAGACAACCTTTGGAAATAATATAATTTTTCTTATTTACACACTTTATTTCTCATAAAATGATGAGTGAAACTGAAAATAGTACTAAAAATAAAAGTATTAAAAGCAGAAAGTGGATCCTGCATTCAACAGTCATGTTACTTCAAAGAGAAAAATACCAAATGCATAGATTAAAGCTAAATTAATGTAACAAAAGGGAAAGGCCCATTTAGAAAATACAATAAACGAAATACATTGTAGACATTCAATAGGTAAATAAACACATCACAAAACTTAAACGCATACTCCTTGAGAAACATAAAAGAGAAAAACACTATAATTTCTATGTCAGCAGTTCATTCAAACTAAGAACCATACATAATATATATTGTATATATTATATATAGTCATAGTAGTAAGAACTATGTTTAAGATGTTTATGCTTGCATAATTTACCATTATATAATAAAACTTTTTATTAATAGAATCAATTGCGAATCAAAGCAACAATAATTCAGGACAACACATATGTAAAGAATAGCTACTATTTATTTAATAGATTGAGGTTTGGCCAACTTCTGTTTGTACTTTAATATAATATATTCTTATAAAAATGACCTCAATTTACATTTGATCACAACATTCTAGTCTTTGTTTTTAAAATTTTACATTAAGTTGCCCATTTCTCTTGATATTCACAGAGTATATATCAGCAGACTTAGGATTCTGTGACTTTAGATGTAAGTATCACATCAGTGCCTGCCTACATGTATAGCTCCAGTTCAGGAGGAAACACAGTCTTCCATTAAAGGGTTTGTAAGCAGCTATGATTAAAAGCTTTAGCTTCAATTTTTATATAAAAAGTCCTTTTTATATTTAATCTTTGTTTTATGATTCTCCTGGTAAAATATGATGTTTTGAAAATACTAACAAAACTACAGAGAAAGTAGTCATTTATTGTATGCTCATAACTGGTTTACACAAGGCAATTTACTAATATTTGAAAGCAGTATTTATTATTCTTTTCACGATGTCCCAGGGCAAGAAATACATTTTACATTCCAGCCAATTACACATGCATACATATGTGTGTACATAATTCAGAAACAAACTTATCCACACTCTACTTTCTATCCTTTCCTATTAAAAATGAACAACACTGCCTGGACCAACTCCACTGACTTCACAACCCACTGCTGAATTGTGAACATACAGCTTGAAATTCACTGATAAAAGAAGCAGTTCTCAATACATCTTTTTTTACCTTATTTCCTTTACCAAAACAAGGGTAACACTTCCCAGCAATAATATACAGTATCTTATTACAAGCCTTGATTAGGAGCTAGCATGGGGGGAGGCAGTGTGCTGTTTAGGATGAGATCTCAGATTCTGAAACATCTTCCATCATGGCCTCCCCAATGTCACTGTTATCTCAGTAACAATTTCACAGAGAATTACACATTTACAAATCAGTATGTCTCTGTTGCTGTTGCTTATAAATAAAAATAAATATTCATGCAAAATACACACATACCATGTTGGTAAATCTAAAGTAAATAACGCATTCTCACTATAATGAGCTCCTACTGTACTTAATTAAGATGTTTATGTTCTAATTAATTCAATTTTTTACTACACATATTTGGGTTGTCACCTGGAAAAAACTCCAGGAACAAATAAAGGCTCCATAATCTTCCCTAAGATACAGAGGGACCTGTGGCTGGAAGAGTGGCAGGCAAGGAGACGGGATACTAGTATTATAGGTTAAATTTTGTTTCTGCAGCTATTAGAAATATGTATCTTTTTATAGTTTTTCTTCTCCAATAAAGCACAGAAACTATTTGTTAATTAATGGTAAAGACTATGAACAATCTTGAATAATGCTTTAAATATTTAAAAACTTTTGTCTGAAAACAATGCCAAAATATTTTTTCACCATTCCTAAATAATTATAAATAAAGAAAAAAATATATACTTGTGAAACATAATCTGAAAACACTGAGCAAAAAAATAAAGAAGAAGGCCTAGAGCCCTTAAGAAACAACCTGTCTTTTAGGGTTCTAGGAAGACAAGATACTTTTAAAAAATTTCTTTAATAAAACATAAAATAAAGCAATCTTTAAATGGTCAGTAAGCACATGCTCTCTGAGCAGTGTCACTGTATGGTAAAATGCGAGGCCTCCCTTACCACCACAGATGCCTAAACTCCTTGAGACACTTGGGATCCAGGACATTGGAGCTTTGGGGACCAACCCCTACACAGTTGGAAAAAAATCCCACAAAAGCTGTACATTATTATTATATTAAAGGTCTCCCCTGTGTCAGGTTCAACAGAAAGAAGTAGAGAGAAAGAAAAGAGAATGACTCTCCTGTAGGGGCTTACAAGTGACTGTATCCTTCAATTGGTCATTTTAATATCCATTTGATGGTGAACACAAAGCCTGAATACCCCGGTGTGGCATCAGAGTTCTTTGTCATACCACAACCTCTGGGCCTCCCTGTACCTTCATCCCTACTCCCATTTTCTTTTCTGTTTCAGTTACACCTAACGCAGGTTTTGTTAGTTCCCTAAACCTCCTCCCAGAAGACCCCCTTCACCCCATCCCTTCTCTATGTGACATCCTTTCAAGATGTCACCTCCTTTAGGACACCTTCTCTAACACCTGCATTCAGAACCTTTCCCTTCCTTCTCTTATCACCAAATCTTGCATGTATAACTCCATTTTTCTATAGCTAAATATCTTATAATCACCAGTAATAATGACATAAGACCAACCTGAGTAATTTACTGATTGTATAAACGTGGACAATAATCTGCCAAATGACAGAGAGAAATACTGATATATTATGAAAAAGAGAAAAAGGAAACCTATACACAATACAGAAACTTGGCACTGGGTATTTTCACTTAAGAACCTAACACTTTAGGTATGCTCTTTAACATTATAAATGAGTTCTACGCTTGGGGAACAGTATCAGTACACTGAAAGCACTTGAATAGACATTACTGCATTCAATCTATTAACTTAAATTATTTCTACCTTGAAAGTAAGAAGTACAAATTGCCAGTTAAAAAGTAGTCCCGGGGATGCCAATTACAGCCTAAGGAATATAGTCAATAATATTGTAATTACTATGAATAATGTCAGGTGGTACTAGACTTACTGGGGTGATCGCTTCATAAGGTATATAAATGTATAATCACTATGTTGTAAACATGAAACTAATATAATATTGTATTTCAACTGTAATTAAAAACTAAATTTAGAAAAAAAGAAATAATTTCTACTTTAATTATATTAGCTTATCCTTCCTTCTTGCTGTTCTGATTAACACATATCAGCTCTGCTCTAAAAGCATTCCTCATCACTTAGCTCTGAAAAAACAAAGTTTAGAAATGGTAACCATAAAATTCTCTGAAATAGATCCTAATGAACTGTAAAAGGCACCTCTATTTACTGAAAGAGATACCATCTGATTGAAAAAAGTCACCATATGTGACTGTACTATTTTTACTACTGAATAAGCCTAACTCCTACGTCCCTTCATTACACATCAGTACAAGCTCCTTACTCTTACTGCTAATTGCCAGAGCTATTTCAAGAAGACTCAATATACAACAATGATGTAATGTTAAAAATGCATCCAATACCTATACCCCTTTATAGATTCTCTTTCCAATGAAGATTATCCTGGTGTTCACTACTAAATCAACAAAGTAAATCTACCATTATAAGTAACACATTGTAACCTAAAATTTATATATCTTATACATCACCCGAGACCTACGTCTTTGAAGAGGGCACTCTACAATAATGTCAAAAATGATAGTCTAGATTAGTAATATTTCAAATTGAAAAATACTGCTTGAAATCAGAGACTCAACTCTGTGCTAATGAATTTGAAAACTTTGGTTAACCAGTAAAAATTCTAGAAAAACATAAAATTACTCAACTTGATCCAGAAAGGAAAAATAACTCAACTAAAATAACAACCACGGATAAAATAGAAACAGTTACCAGAGAGTAACACAGAATTGCCGTTTGTAAAAGGTTTAGGCCCAGGAGGTTTTTAATAAAATTCTTTCCAATTCTGAAGACTAAGCATTTCCTAAACTGTTCCAGAGCACAGACACATAAACGGAGTTCTAAATCATTTCATAAAGCTGGTTTAATCTGATATCAAAATGTGAACAAAGAGGCAGAAAAATCAACACTACAGACAAGTCTCACATATAAATAAAGATGTAGCCATCTTTACAAGAACCATAGTCAAGATAAGAAAGCCAGTTCATGTAAGGTGTTAAATAAGTATGCAAAGGTATTTCAATTATCAGAAAGCACATTATTATAACAAGTAACAACAAGTAACACGAGAGAGGGAGAAAAGGTAATCTAAATAATGTCATACCACAATCAGTCCAAGCAAGGTGTAAAATAAGTCCGCAAAGTAAGGTTCTTGTAAAGACCTTCAATATAATAATAACAGCAAGTAACGAGAGAGGGAGAAAAGGTAATCTGTATAATGTACTTGGCTAAATCACATCTATTTCTACTGCAAAAAAAAAAAAACAAAAACCACCTTCAACAACAAATATAAAAGGCTATATACTAAAAAAAAAAAAAAAAAAAAAAAAAGGCTATATACTTTCTTATATTAATCAAGTGTCATTCTAATAAATAACCACGAAGAAATTAGCCAGAAGAGAGCAACCTGAGGGATCAGAGAGAAACACAGTCAGTGGAAAGTTGTTGGTTTGGTGAGTTTTTCAAAGATGTTTATAGATCCAAAGGGAAGAACCAATAAAAAGAAAGAAAAGATAGCCTCACTTGTGGGGGTGCAGTGGATATAAAGTATCGGGAAGGAAGGGAGGAAGGGAGAAAGGGAGGGAGAGAAAGGGAGGGAGAGGAAGGAAGGGAGGAAAGAAGGAAGAGAGGGAGGGAAGAAGGGAGGGAGGGAAAAAACGATAAAAGATAAAAGAAAGAGTAGAGTATATAAAGGGGCAAAACTCTGGAGACAGAAGACAATATCAAGAGTCTAGGCAGAGGGCTGGTTTTGAACAGGGTGACCCCAGGGAGAGCCTCTGAGGTCTCAGGAAAGGGAAGGTCAGCTGCAGAGCTCACTGATGGCAAAGATAAGTTTGAGGGCATTCGCATCCAGTTACCTAAATTTATAAGATAAGAAGCATAGCTGTCTACAAAGAAAAAGAAGTTTCATATTTGTGTAAGAAGCCTTAGACTAGATAAAGTAATGGATGTAAATGGAAGAGCTGACCAATTTGAGGGTAAACAAACGCATTGATGAATAGCAACAAAGGATCCAGGAATGAGGAAATCCATGAATTTTTGGTGGGTCCAATGTGCAGAGCAGTGTTATTTATTCTAACAAAGTTTGGCAACCTGGATAAAGAAACAAAGAAGGAATGCCAGATTTGGATTTTTCCAGGAGGAAGGACAAAGAAACTAGTGAGGTGCAGTGCCAGAGTCAGTCCTATGATCAATCAAATACACAAGATGGGTAGTGGCGAGGAAGGAACTGAGAAAGGAGTAGGTACCAAGGCAGAAGAGAATAGCTGAGTGTAAAAAGACCAAGGGCTGTAAAAAGATCAAACTGGTATGGAAAAAGTAAGGTAGAGGCAAAAGACATGAACAATCTCCTAATCTAGTATGATAATGAGTTAAAGAATAGCAAAGAATAAGAACAAAATATATAGGCCATAGTAAAGTTTAAATTGCAAAATGCCTAATCTTGCTAAACTTTTATGGCCTGCCCTTTGCAAAATTGTTCATTTATTCTTTTCAAAAAGCATGGTTCCATCACGATATTGAAAAAACTTAATAGTTCAAGAAGAAAAGAAGACATAAGGCCCAACATGCTTTTAAAATTATAAATCAACTAAATACAATGTTTCTTCCAGAAGACAATCATCTTGATATCAAAACTGACCATGACACTAACAAAATGTACATTGAATAAGTTTGTGACATTGAACCATCTAAGGCAGGGGTCGGGAACCTTTTTGGCTGAGAGAGCCATGAATGCTACATATTTTAAAATCTAATTCCATGAGAGCCATACCATGTTTAACACTAAATGCAAGTAAATGTGTGCATTTTATGTAAGACCAACACTTTTAAAGTACAGTAAGTCTCTGAATTCTTTTTAAAAACGTTGTTATGCTGTTGCTAACCAATGATGAATAAAGTACTTCTTACCATTAATGCGACTTCTGTTGCTGCATGGTTTTGCTGATGGCTTTGTAGTCTGGTTGAAATGTGGTGAGGTTAAGCTTCATGCAGGCGTTGAGACTTCCAACCGTTAAACGTGATTGTAGGTTGGTCTTAACATTCTTTAGATGTGAGAAAGACTGCTCACATGCATACAGAGAGCCAAACATTGTCAGTACAGCAATACTCACACGCTGCAGTGTGTGGTATATGACGGGAAGCGCGTTCCAAGTTTTGACAATCAGCTGCTCCGCGGGTTGAAGTTTTTTCATTTCTCCCCACTTGTGTTTGCTCGCCAACTCTGATTGCTGTTGTACAAGTCTTTCCAAATCTTCATTCAGTGACTTGAACTTATTCACCCACATGTCTGAGGCCTTCAGGTCAGCAGCTTGTAGGTCAAAATTTCTAATGGAGACCCCAGGGATGTAACTCACTCAGGTCAGCGCTGTCCACTGCACACTCGTGTGGATGGGTGATGAGCTTAAAAAGACGAGTGCACTCATGAAATTCTCCAAAGCGCGCTTTGAATGACTGCAAGAGATTAGATGTGAAGCCCGCTAGCTGCTGGAGATCAAGATGTTGAGCAGGGTCACTTGCTGTGCATGCATCTTTAAGCTCTCCCAGTTTTTAAAAGTGTAGTAAACGACTTGTTTCAATGTCGGCGATAAAGAGTTTCAGCTTGTTTTCAAATGCAAACACTGCTTGTTGAAGGAATAAGACTGTATTTCCAATGCCTTGCCTTTTCACTTTGAGCTGGTTCAGATGTTCAGTCATGTCAGTGAGATAGTAGAACTTCAGGAGCCACTCAGTGTTAGCTAACTCAGGGTGCTCGATGTTTTTCATTTCAAGAAAAGTCCAGATTTCCCTCAAAAAAGCCATGAAACGGCTGAGCACCTTCCCTCTTGACAACCAACGCGCATTGCTGTGCAGAAGCATACCACAATAATTATTCCCAACTTCATCCAGCAGTGTTTTAAACTGGCGATCATTTAAAGCTCAGGCAACAATAAAGTTGACCACCCAAATGACCAGCAACATCACCTCACTAAGAAGCTCGTCACACATCTGAGCACAAAGTGCCTCCTGAGGTAGGATGCAGTGAAAACTTAGGATGGATCTCTTTTCATGTTCACGAAGAAGCACTATGAAACCTCTGTTTTTCCCCACCATGCATGGAGCACCATCAGTACACACCAAAATAAGTTTATCCATCGGTAGATTTTTTCTTTAGTGAACTCAGTGAAAGACAGTAGAGCTGAGAATTGTGTCTTTATCAGGCCACTTCTCAAACTCGGTACTTTTTTTGTCCCCAGAAATTAAGCATTTATTTGAAACTGAAAGAATAATTTGTCTCTTTTTCTTTTGCATTGTCCGCCCCATTAATTTTCCCAGAATAAAACATATTCAAACAGACTTTCCTGGTTTCTAGAATACCCTTCATCCTAGTCTAGACAAATAGGACCTTTAAACAGAATAAAAGGCACTCCGACATCCTTTGGTGAAGACAGCAGGACGAATGTATAACTGCTGTCTCCAACGAGGGCCAAACTGCACTTTTAAAACTGAGTTATTATACCATGTTATCCCTAGAGGGTGCTAATAAGACCACTGACATTTATGGTTGAGCACTCATTTCATATGAAGTAAAAAGCAAAGCAAACTCCCAAAGCCTCCTTCACAAAGTCTCACACCCTTTGGGAGCCCATGAGGAGTCTAGCCAAGGGGTTAAGCTTGAAGTTGAATAGCTCCTTCTTTAGAAAGCTGCCAAAGCAACTTAGCTCAGTGTCAAGTCCCTTAGTGCCACTCTTCCAGCTCCTGGTCTGATGACCCCGGATACATCACCCAGAACAGTAGAATTAACTCTACCGCATACAGTCACATAATGTTAGTCATTTAAACACCTTGATACTGAGGCTGAACCCTATACCAATTAAATCAGCATTTTTAAAAGTTCCCAGGTGGTTCCAACATATAGCCAAACTTGAAAATGAATGTTCTCTAGATTACAGATATTATCAGATAAGATTCAAAAATAATAAAATGCAAATATGAATTTTTATCAGCAATCTTATCAGCTATCTCTTGGAAGCAACTTTTTATCAAGTAACAGGGGCAGCAGCAGTGTCATTATCTGTCTGCCTTATCAAAGAAGCTGCTGAGTTAGTGGATACCACTAAGGGTAAGGAAAGGGAAGGAAAGTTCCGTGTGTGCTTTGTGGCTAAGAGTGTCCAATTAAATTATACTTCTAAAAATCAAAACCAAAGGATATATTCTTAATAAGTATAATACCAAAAACAAGTCTAATGTTTATTTTTTAATTTATTGATTTTGGGGGGGGGGGAAGAGAATTAAGGAGAGAGAGAGTGGGAGAAAGAAACATCGATTTGATGCTTCCAATGGCTAATTTTTGTGCGTGTCCTCACTGGGGATTGTACCAGCAACTTTGTCATATGGGGACGATGCTATAACCAACTAAGTTAAATGACCAGGCTGACATCTAATGTTTACTATTAATGTAAGCCCTAAACTAGAAAACAAGTTTCCACCTGAAAATTCAGTGTTTGAAAATCAAAATAACTATTTAAACATAATAAACTATTGTGAAAAGATACTGAAAACTGACATAGATGAACTGTTTTCTGATAATCACATTAAAATACTTTGCCAGTTGTGGTTTAGATACTATTAGAGTATGACAATACTAGTTTCCTCTTCCTATTTCATGATTAAGTGAATGGAAGAAGGTAGTCATGGTAACCATGGTAGGGACAGAAAAGAATATGAAGACAGAGTGTTCTTATCCTCAGAGGCTAAATGTCAGATTTACTTGGGTTACTAACCCAGTAACAGATCCACACATGCGCACATACATGTGTGTGCACATTCAGGTGTGCATACGCACACACATACACATACCACAAACACACACATTGTAAATACAGGGTAAAAGGTATAGATGTAGAAATGGTTAAAAGAGACCCAAAAGGTGTAGCTCTCAAAAACTGAAAATAACTTCTGGCTCTTCAGTCTGGCTATGTGCCCCACCCTGTCAGCAAATAGTAAATCCACTTTTCCCTCCCATTTTTTAAATGCCCCTACTAAAAGAAGGAAGGAAGAGAGAGAGGGAGGCTTAAATATAAGGTGTTGCTATTTTACCTGGGGCAAAAATACAGAAAAGAAGCACAGCGAACCCTGGCTGGCTAATGGCATGCTGCCACCTTCTATGTGCCTAGGGGCTCTTCCTGGCATAGCCTCATCTCCCAGAAGCCTACTCAGCACACACTCATCATCAGTAAATAAAGCTCACAGTGTGCCAGAAAACTGTGACAACTGGACTACAGATTGGGGTAAATAGTATCTTGATATTTCAGATTTCTTGTTACACTGGTTCCATTTTGCGATCTCAAACTATGGCAGATACAAATAAATCTCTATCATTTAAGAAGTGAAAAAAGTGTTGGCCCAGCGTGTGGAAGTCTCAGGTTCGATTCCTAGCCAGGGCACACAGGAGAAGTGTCTGCTTCTCCATCATTCCCCCTCTCCTTTCTTTCTCTCTGTCTCTCTCTTCCCCTCCCGCAGCCAAGACTCTACCGGACCAAAGCTGGCCCGGGTGCTGCGAATGGCTCCATGGCCTCCACCTCAGATGCTAGAATGGCTCCGGCTGCAACAGAGCAACTGCCCAGATGGGCAGAACATTGCTCCCTGGTGGGCTTCCCAAGTGGATCCTGGTCAAGCACATGCGGGAGTCTGTCTCTCTGTCTCCTGGCTTCTCATTTCAGAAAAAAAAAAAAAAGAGAAAACAAAGATTAGAAATGTGAGGAAAGAAGAAGGGAAATGGTATAAATAACTGTACAAATGCCTTTTGGGTAGAAGAGTATTTAAAGGCACAGAAGACTGGAAGAAAAGACTACAAATACAAAATGATAAAGAAATGTAGACATTTATAGGAAATCAACTGTGTGATCCATAATATTATTGGTCAATCATTAACTTAACTCACTCAGAGAGAAATCCTCTAAATACATTTATAAAACACATAATTCAATCTGCTGATCAAATTACTATGAATAATACAGTATTATAGGAAAGCAAATTATTTGGGAACGATTCACATTATTGTTTGAGGCTAGTAGCCTAAGTAATCAAATAACAGTTCATACAACTTTGTATATGTGTGCTTATGAATGTGTGTAGTAGATGTATTTATATAATACATAGTATGCATATATTACCATGTTTAAAATACACCCGCACACCATAATACATACACAGCATGTCTCCTTCACTTATCTCCACTGTTATCTAGTAATATTTTTTTTATTCATTTTAGAGAGGAGACACAGAGTGAGAGAGAGAGAGAAAGGGGGGAGGAGCTGGAAGCATCAACTCCCATATGTGCCTTGACCAGACCAGTGCAGGGTTTTGAACTGGCGACCTCAGTGTTCCCAGGTCGACGCTTTATCCACTGTGCCACCAAAGGTCAGGCATAGTAATATTAACAAATCATAAAAAATAACAAATACTATTGGGCTCTTTGTACACTTAAGTGATTCTGCCAAGTGTTTTTTAATTTTAATTAATTGTGTTTACATAGATCCTAGAGTCACCCCGAATGCATCCCCCCTCCCCCATATTCCCTTCTACATCTCCCTTTTCCCCTCCCTACAGCATCCTCCTCCTTCCCTTCAGGTTTATCCCATCCTATCATCCCCTTTCCCTCTGTCCTCTTTTCCTCTGGTCCCTTTGATCCCTCCTCTGTCTCAATTCCATTCCTCAGTTCTCACTGTTCCTTGGATTTCTCAAATGAGTGAGGTCATATATTTTTCTTTCTCTGCCTGGCATCTTTCTCTCAACATAATAGTTTCCAGGTCCCTCCATATTGCTGCAAAAGGTAATGTTTCCTTCTTTTTCATAGCCCCACAGTATTCCACTGTATATATGTACCACAGTTTTTTAACCCACTCGTCCACTGATGGACACTTGGGCTGTTTCCAGATCTTCGCTATTGTTAACAATGCTGCCATAAACATGGGGGTACATTTCTTTTCTTCAGTGGGTGATATGGTATCCTTGGGATATATTTCTATAAGTGGGATGGCTAGGTTAAAGGGCAGTCCCATTTCTTATTTTTTGAGGAATCTCCATACTGTTTTCCACAGTGGCTGCACCAGTCTGCATTCCCACCAGCAGCGCAGGAAGGTTCCCCTTTCTCCACATCCTTGCCAGCACCTATCATGTGTTGTTTTCTTATTGAGCTCCATTCTAACTGGTGTGAGGTGGTATCTCATTGTGGTTTTAATTTGCATTTCTCTAATGATTACTGATGTTGAACATTTTTTCATCTGTCTATTGGCCATCTGTATGTCCTCCTTGGAGAGTGTCTATTCATTTCTTGTGCCCATTTTTTGATTGGACTGTTTATCTCCCTGGTGTGGAGTTTTACAAGTTCTTTATAAGTATTGGTTATTAACACCTTATCAGATGTATTGTCGAATATGTTCTCCCATTGTGTGGTTTGTCTTTTTATTCTGTTCATATTGTCTTTAGTTGTACAAAAACTTTTTAGTCTGATATAGGCCCATTTGTTTATCCTGTCTTTTATTTCATTTTCCTGTGGAGATAAATCAGCAAATATATTGTTGCAAGAGATGTTGGAGAGCTTACTGCCTATGTTTTCTTCTAGGATGCTTATGGTTTCAAGGCTTACATTTAAGTCCTCTATCCATTTTAAGTTTATTTTTGTGCATGGTATAAGTTGGTGGTCTAGTTTTTGCAAGTAGCTGTCAAGTTTTCCCAACACTGTTAAAGAGACTGTCTTTACTCCACTGTATGCTCTTACCTCCTTTGTCAAATATCAATTTTCCATAAAGATGTGGGTTTATTTCTGGGTTCTCTGTTCTGTTCCATTGATCTATATGCCTGTTCTTATGCCAGTACCAAGCTATTTTGAGTACAATGGCCTTGTAGTATAACTTGATATCAGAAAATGTGATACCTCCCACTTTATTCTTCTTTTTCAAGATTGCTGAGGCTATTCGTGTTCTTTTTCTGGTTCCATATAAATTTTTGGAATATGTGTTCTATATCTTTGAAGTATGTCATTGGTATTTTAATTGGTATTGCTTTGAGTTTATAAATTGCTTTGGGTAATATAGACATTTTAATGATGTTTATTCTTCCTAACCATGAACACAGTATATGCTTCCACTTATTTCTGTCTTCCTTGATTTCTTTTATCAATGTTTTATCATTTTATGAGTACAAGTCTTTAACCTCCTTGGTTAAATTTACTCCTAAACACCGTATTATTTTTTAGTTGCAATAGTGAAGGGGATTTTTTCCTTTATTTCTCTTTCTGACATTTCGTTGTTTGTATATAAAAATGCCTCTGATTTCTGTGTATTTTTATATCCTGCCACCTTGCTGAATTCGTTTATTAGGTCCAGTAGTGTTTTGACTGAGATGTTAGGGTTTTCTATATACAGTATCATATCATCTGCAAATAATAATATTTTATTTATTCTTTTCCAATTTGGATGCCTTTTATTTTTTCTTCTTGTCCTATTGCTGTAGCTAGGACTTCCAGTACTATGTTGAATAAAAGTGGTGAAAGGGGGCACCCCTGCCTTGTTCCTGATTTTAGGGGAATTGCTTTTAACTTTTGTCCATTAATTATGATGTTGGCTGTGGGTTTGTCATAGATGGCCTTTATCATGTTGAGTTATGTTCCCTGTATTCCCACTTTGCTAAGAGTTCTGATCATGAATAGGTGCTGCATTTTCTTAAGTGCTTTTTCTGCATCTATTGAAATTATCATGTGGTGTTTCTCCTTCCTTTTGTTTATGTGGTGAATCACAATGACTGATTTACGAATGTTTTACCATCCTTGCCTCCCCAGAATAAATCCCACCTGAGTATGATGTATGATTTTTTTGATGTATTGATGGATCCGGTTTGCTAATATTTTGTTGAGGATTTTAACATCTAAATTCAGCAGGGATATTGGCCTACAATTTTCTTTCTTTGTGTTGTCTTTGCCTGGTTTTGGAATTAGAATTATGCTCACCTCATAAAAGGTTTTGGAAGTCTTCCTTCCTCTTGATTTCTTTGGGAATGGCTTTGAGAAGGATAGGAATTTGTTCTTTGAATATTTGGTAGAATTCACAAGAAAAGCCATTAGGCCAGTGTTTTGTTTTTTGGGACCTTTTTGATAACTGTTTCGATCTCTTTTGGTGTAATGGGTCTGTTTAGGTTTCCTGATTCTTCCAGATTAATTTTTGGAAGATTATTATGTTTCAAGGGATTTCTCCACTTCACCTAGGTTGTTTAATTTTTTGTCATACAGTTCTTCACAGTATTTTCTTACAATATTTTATATTTCTGTTGTGTCGGTTGTTATATCTTCACTCTCATTTCTAATTTTATTTATTTGAGTCTTCTCTCTTCTTTTCTTGGTAAGTCTCATTAAAAGTTCATTGATCTTTCTTACCCTTTCAAAGAACCAGATTTTGGTTTCATTGATCCTCTGTATTGTTTCTTTAGCTTCTATGTCATTTATTTCCACTCTGATCTTTATTATTCCCTTCCTTTTACTACTTCTGGGTCTTATCTGCTGTTCTTTTTCTAGTTCTTTTAGATGAAGGGTTAGGCTGTTTATCTGAGCTTTTTCAAGCTTCTTAAGGAATGCCTGTAGCGCTCTGAACTTTCCTCTCAGGACTGTTTTTGCTGTGACCCATAAATTTTGAGCTGTTTTATGTTTATTATCATTCGTTTCTAGACGTTTTTTATTTCTTCTTTGATTTCATTGTTAACCCATTCGTTATTTAATAACATGCTATTTAATTTCCATGTGTTTCAGTATTTTTCAGTTTTTCTGTTGTGGTTGATTTCTAGTTTCATGCCATTGTGATCAGAGAAAATGCTTGATATGATTTCACTCTTCTTTAATTTGTTGAGACTGCTTTTGTGTCCTAACATGTGGTCTATCCTAGAAAATGTACCATGAGCACTTGAAAAGAATGTTTATTCTGCTGCTTTAGGTTGAAAGGTTCTAAAGATATCTATTAAATCAAGTTGATCTAGTGTATCCTTTAAGTCTGCTGTTTCTTTATTCATTTTCTTTCCTGAGGATCTATCTAGTGATATTAGTGGGGTAATGAAATCTCCTACTATTATAGTATTGCTGTTGATCTTACCCTTATATCCATCAAAGTCGGCTTTATATATTTAGGTGCTCCTATATTAGGTACGTAGATATTTATGATGATTATATCTTTCTGTTGGATTGCTCCCTTTATCATTATGTAGTGACCTTCTTTATCTCTTACTATAGCCTTGATTTTAAAGTCCATTTTGTCTGATATTAGTAAGTATTGCTACCCCAACTTTTTAGTAATTTCCGTTTGCATAAAATATTTCTTCCATCCTTTTACCTTCAATCTATGTGTGTCTCTTGTAGACAGCATATATATGTGTCCTGTTTCTTTATCCACGCAGCTACTCTATGTCTTTTGATTGGATCATTTAATTCATTTACATTTAAGGCTATTATTGATATGTAGTTATTTATTGCCATTTTATTCTTTACAGCTGTATTCTTCTTTGGCTATATTCTTTCCTCCCTTTGAACTGTTCACAACAGGCCCCTTAATATTTCCTGTAGTACTGGTGTGGTTGTAATGAATTCCTTGAGTTTCTTTTTTTTTTTTTTTTTGGTCTGGGAAGCTTTTTATTTCTCCTTCAAATTTAAATGATAGCCTTGCTGAATAAAGTAGTCTTGGGTGTAGGTTCTTGCTCTGCATTCCTTTGAATATTTCTTGCCATTCCTTTCTGGCCTCAAGTGTTTCTGTTGAGAAGGCGGATGTCATTCTTATGAGGGCTCCTTTGTAGGTGATAGCTTTTTTATCTCTAGCAGCTTTAATATTTTCTCTTTATCACTTAGCTTTGGTATTTTGATTATGATATGTCTTGGTGTAGGTTTCTTTGGGTTTCTCTTTAATGGAGTTCTCTGCTTCTTGAACTTGTGAGACCCTTCCCTGCATCAATTTAGGAAAGTTTTCAGCTATGATTTGATTGAATAAAATTTCTATTTCTTGTTCTTTCTCTTCTTCAGAAACCCTTATGATGCGGATGTTATTTCTCTTCATGTTGTCACAGAGCTCTCTTAGAATTTCCTCAGACTTTTTGAGTCTCCTTTCTTTTTTCTGCTCTGCTTCCATGCCTTCGTTTATCTTTTCCTCTAACTCGCTAATTTGATCTTCAGCTTCATCCATCCTGTTTTTAATTCCTTCCATTATGTTCTTCATTTCTGATATTGTATTTGTCATCTCCGACTGATTCTTTTTTAATATTTCAATGTCCTTTTATATACTTGCTATCTCTTTATTATGTGTTCATAATGAACATCCATTGTTGTTCTAAGATCACTTAGCATCCTAACAATCATTATTTTAAACTCTGCACCCCGTAGTTTCGTTATTTCCATATCACTCAGTTCATTTTCTGGAGGTTTCTCTTGTGGTTTCATTTGGATTGCACTTCTCTGTCTTCTCATTATGTCTGTGTGTTTGGCTGTGTTGTTTGTAGAGCTGGTTGACTCAAGGCTTGGTGTTGTCTGCCTCCAATTTTCAGTTGTGTTATTTCTTGTTCTTCTTGGGTTGGCATCAGCTGTTGTTTGTAATCCACTATCGGATTTGGCTTTTCTAGTAGAGCCTCTTTGAAGTCTTGATTTATTTGTTTTTTTCTCAGTTTTCTTAACTTGGTGGTAGTCTTGTTACTGATCTCAGCTGGGGGCTTATTTGAAACTGTATTCAGGAATGCCATGGGTCTAACCTGAGACTCTGAAGGCTCGATCTGCCAGTTATTCTCTCGGGAGCCGGGTGCTTTCTCTGCTTCAGTAGGGGGAGGTGTATCTCAGATCTCCATGGAGACCTAAGTTCCTGTCCCTCCTCCCCACTTCTTGTTTTCATCTGTGTCTTGTTGTGCTGACTGGAGCTGGAGAGGTATCTTGAGATAGGTGACCCGGAACCACTTTAGTCTGTGTTATGAAGAAGGACCAACCCCTCCCCCAGCTATGGCCCCAGCACTGGATGAGTCAGCTTCTCAGGTCAACTCATGCATTCTGCTTGTCACTGTCTGTCTCTCTCTCCCCACTTTCCTTTTAAAAGACAAGCCAGCTCTTTCAACACACCTCATTCACAGGTCTCCAGGAAAGTGGCTGTGGGCAATATTTCCTACTCTTTTCCTTGGAATGAGAGCCCTTCTGGGTTTTTCACACTGATTGTTTCTAAATTACTTTGTAATCCAGTTTGGTGGTGCGAGCTAGAAGTCTGTGCATCTGCCTACTCCGCTGCCATCTTCAGGTCCTCTCTGGCAAGTATTTCTTAAGGATAAATTTTATAGAGCATAAAATTCCCAATCTAAATTGTTATAATCCAATCACTTAAAAATCACATGCTTTAAGCATTCATAACAATTAAACACAATGTCATTCCCCCCCCCCCCCACACACACAAAGGAAGTATTTAGCTAATACCCACATTTGCAAGGACTCTTGCCAAAAATAACAGTAATTAGGCTTGTAGCTTCACATGTATAAATCTGATCTATTCAAGCCAAAAATAGCTTTCTGGTCATTTATCATCTATTGTCATTTGCTTTAGCGGCTAATTGCATCATATCAACCAAGTTAGGCAAATCCTGGTGGAAAACACACTAAAATATAACTGAGCCTAAGAAAAATTAAAGTTCTTTCCAGTGATAATATTGTAGCACATGAAAGCTAACCATGCTGCAATTATTTCGGATAGCTAAGGTTAACTATTTCCTAAATACCTTTAAATATATGTTTTAAATAAACCAGCAAAATGGACACACATTTCTTAATACTGATGGAGACACTACAAGTTAACTATTTCAACCCAACATTAGAATTCCTCTTCTTGAAAACCCTCCTCTGGAATGGGCAACCCTACCTTTCACGAATGCCACAACACACAGCTTATATGTCTCTCATCTCTGCTTCCAACTCAGTGTTCTTTCTTCTGAGGACTGCCTCCCAGTGCTCCCCTTACACCCACCTGGGAAGCCCTCAGACCCTTTTTTTTTGGGAAAAAATCTATCAATAGATATAAAATGATATAAAAAGATATCAAAGTGAAATCCATCACTAGTTATAAAATATAAGCACTTACTATGTCCTGGCACTGTTCTAAGGCCTTTAAAGTGTACTGAATCATTCAATCCTCATAAGAAAACCTATCCAGGAAGAGGAATTGCCCTTCATCTCCATTTTACAAAGAAGCAAATTGTAACACACAAAAGCAAACCTCCAACAGCTAGTAAGTGCCAGGTTTAAGCCCAGATAGACTGCCTGCGAAATGTGACCTTTTTCTTACTATGCTATACTACTTCCCCGTATTATTTATATACACCAAAGGAAGATCCTGTCTGAACTAGCAATTACACATCGTTTGTGTTTGATCTTGAATATCACATGCTACTCAGGCCCTTTTAAGATCTTTTAATGGGGCTATGAGCGTGCACAGCAACAATAACCAAGCTCCTCTCACATTAAGTGTGTGAACATGTACATGTGTGTGTGTGAAGTTGCTCATTTCATGCTCATATCACCTACTAAAATCTTAAACTCCAGGATCAAGATCTATCATAGTCACTTTCTTACCCTGGCCCCCAGTATTTATCTTTATCTCACCATATTTTCATGACCAAGATTAAATCCCAACTATCAGAAATGTCTACTAATAAATCCAGAAAAGAAATAGTTTACCTCTCTATAAATCCCACAGACCTCTATTCTATACTATTGTATGTCATAGATTTTATCTATTTAATTGTATTTCATTGTATCCCATATGCCCATTGTGTTCTCATTTATTCCTTATATAAACCTCTTTTCCATCTCTGAGATTTTTAAGATACCTGAAGATAGAAACACCAATCCTCAGAGCATACATACAACCCTAGAAGCACAGTGTGTGTTTAACTGTGGATGAATTCTTACATGTCAGAGTGAATAAAGATACTAGGAATGTCTCCACTGCTTCAGTAAGGCCCACAGGGAAGATAACTCACAATAGAAAATCCAGTTGAAAAAGTCCTTTTCCCAGAGGAAAATAAAGCAATCAATAACTGATCAACAGAACTGGTGTGAGATGTGGAGGCGGGGAGGGAGAATAAAGAAAGGAAAACTCTAAGAAGCTATCAGGAGAGGTAACTTCTCTTTCCTTTTTGTCTCCTCATAGGCTAGACCTAAACATCTACAGGCCTCAATTTGGCTCAGAAATGAAATTTCCATTTTACTATGGTAGAAATCACTAACAAACACACTCAGACACACACAATTTCAACAACATAATTTTAAGGGGAAAAATTTTTTTATCACTGCTAAATTGGCGTTACAATTTTACAATATAAACATTTAAGTTTCAGTTACAACTCTCAGTGATTTTATCCACTATTATTAATAAAAGATCATGAGGTTATGCATATGATGATCTAAAGTAACCCCAGAAAACTGAATGTTGACATTATTTGTCGCAGAAAGAAATTTTGTCAGGTTTCCCCGAATGGTGTGCCACAGAAAGGATCTGGAATGCTCGGTCCTTACCATTTTAAAATTTATATCGTATACTGTGCTCACTATAGGGATGCACTGCTTTACTCTGTCAACTTCAAAACTGTAACTCAAAAAGCATGAATATTATTTGATCTCCAAGGAATTATTTACTTTACCACTGGAAGACTTGGAGGGAAAAGCTCTGGGGCCAAGGACAGAAACCTAGATAGGAATGGGGAGGCACAAAAGCCTAGGAAGAAGTATGAGGCATGCCACTTGCCAAAATGTGAGATCTCTCATCTCTCAAGATCACATCCAGCCTTTAGAGCAAGGCAAATCATTCAAGTTTTAAATGTGTAGTCACTTGGCAGCCACAGACTTAAGACTTATGGTTTCCAATATTCACAAAGGGCTAGGACATTGCTGAGAAAGACATGTGAATCCCATGCAAGGCCAAGCTAGCACACAGGGGTTCACTCAGTTGGTGAGTCAGTCACGCAGACTGTCCAGTGTCCACTTCTCAAACCTTCATTGTTCTTTACTCTTTGTTGTCAGGAGCATAACACTCTAGCAAACCCCAAGACCTCTGATTTTCCCTCCAAAAATCACTCTAAACTGTCCACTTCCAACACATGGTTCAAGCCCTCCCATCTCACCGAGACTTCTGCCACAGCCTATGCCTGGCTTCTATGTCTTTTCTTGCCCTTCCCTGCTGTCTGATCCACAGTCCATGTGTAGTCACACCCTCCCAAGAACCCTCCTGCTCCCTTGCATTATTCTCGCTTATTCTTGGTCTTTTCCAATAGTGTCTTCAACACACATTAGCATAATCAACATATATTGCTTACTTACCTCATTAATGTCTCTTTCTCTATATATGATTGGTAGTAGTTTTAGGTCAGGGGTGATTTTTAAGGGCATCTGGCAATGTCTGAAGACATTTTTGTTTGACAAAATTGAAGGGCTGCTGGCATCAAGTGGGAAGGAGCCAGGGATGCTGCTACAACATACAGGACCACCACCACAACAAAGAACTATGCAACCCAAGACGTCATTACTGCCTACTGAGAAACCCTGCTGTGCATGAATAGATATTTTAATGTATATCTAAAAAGGGTTCACTAATAATTAAATCATAGCCGTTAACATTTTTATTCTATTAATCATTTCCAAACAGAGCAATAAAACATTACTGGATTACTACATTGTATTTAACATTATGAATAATAATATATGCTAGCAATTACTACTACCATGGGGTAGGGGGAACATACTTCACATTAGCATTGAAAGTACTCAAAACATATTTCATATATTTCATTTTTAATTACCTATGAAAAAGCTGAGACATGAAGAGGTAGAGCTGCTATGTCACTCAGCTAAGGAAAAGCTGGGACTCCACCCTAAAAAGAAAGCTTTTCCCACTATGCCAGATTACAGTTTTTACATGGAAGAAACAGTAGTTAAAATTTCATGGCTTCAAGTCCTGTTCCACATCTTCTTATCTCTATGACATTGGACAAGGTACTTTACCTTCTAAAATTCAGTTTCTTCATCTGTGATATGGGTAAAAAAACAACACCCACCTCACAAAGTTATGTGAGATCCAAAAAAGGCAATAAATGTAAATGTTTATAAAAGTAGTTAGCTTTAGTTGATACTCTTTAAAAATTACCTATTATTATCTGAAAAATACACAAATAATATAAACCTGATATCCTTTTTTCTTGAATGAATAGTGGAAACTAATTTTGGTTTCCATGCCAAATAGGTGTACTTTAGAATTAAAAAATGAAAAATAAAAAACAAAGATAAATTGCATAAATATTTGTACTTAATAATTTATAAACTTTTATGCTTTAGAATATATTTAAAAAGTAAAGAAATTTAATCTTAATATACAATATTCCAAACAAACAAGAAATAGAAGTTTTCAGTAAACCAACTAAAGTTTATCATCTAAAGGACAGTTTTACAAATAATCTCCAACAAATATTTATTGAACAATCTCTGAAATAACTTAATTTGAAGTTAATGCTTTACAAGTAAATTCTGTAATCAATTTGTACATTTCATAAAGCTTTTCAGTAGTACTATATACCACTATGAATGTTTCTATGCCTAGATTTTCCATAACACTACATTAAAAAAAAAAAAGACTTGGTTTGGTATTTCTTTCATGGATTAATTAATTAATGAACTAGCTATCTATCACTCTTAAAAAACTGTAATATGCATTAAGTAGTCAATGACTATAACAACCTTACAATGTATTCTCTACCTACATCATTTTTGACTCAAATGCAATGAAACAATATTATAATTAATAGCATAAACAAAAAAGCTCTCATTCAGACATTATCAGAAAACTGAGAGGTCAAGTAAGTTTCTCTGTATGTGGTAAGTTGAACACATTATATGATTTCCTTAAGAGGAACATATCTTAAACATATTTTAAACAGTAGGTCAGAATTTAAGTTAAAATTACTAGTCACATTTGTTTTTAAACAAAGGCATAATTATCCACAATGCTATCCATGAAAAACCAAGACTAATATAATCATATTCAATTTATCACTTACGTTAAAACAAAACAAAAACATAAAATGATCACACTATAAATTCATTGACAATTTTACATTTAATATTAAACTATCCCCTAAAAATATATTCATAGCAATGACAAGATTCCTATAATTCAGCTAAGATGTAAGCATATTTATCAACAAAACACACTAATTTTGTTCTACCTATTATGTAGAAAAATTCTTACAACTTTCATTATTTCATTTTTTTCCTATTATCTAGCTATACCACTCTGTAACATGTATATATTAATGAGGCCAGCTTAGTAACACATTCATGCTTGGTTACAATTTAATCTACCACATTAGCTTTTTCTGAGTGTTTTATTCACATCATAATTTATTTGAGTTGCTCTTTATGTCATTTATCTTTATGCAAACATGCCAGCTGAAGTTAGTTTCTTATTATAAGGGTGTACATTTGGCTTAACATGTTTAGACTCTTTAAATCAAATCTCCAGTGTACGAAATCATATGAAGGGTGGAAATACATACAACATTACAATCCTTTCACTTCACATAGAGAATCCACAGGCACTTCCACAAACATGTCCGTCACGCCCAGGGGTCTCTGCACAGTCTCGTTACCAGCCATGACAGGTCAGCCAGCCCCCAAATCTGTGCCACCTTGGCACACCTGAGCTCCCTTCCCCTTCCCGTCACATACTGGAGCAGCTCTAAGACAGAATCGCTCTCACAGGCTGCAGTCCTAGGAGTCCTCCCCCACTACTTCTCCATGGCAACCGCAGCTACAGAAAAGCTGGTCCACCTCTTATGCAAATGAAAAGAAGCCACAAATGTCAGAAGTCACAACATCTCCCCTTTTCCTCCCTACTTAATTTCCTTCTTAAGGTAACAGTAATTCATTCTCTCATTTTAATTTTAGAACACCTCCACCATTCAATGGATGGGAAAGTAACTTAGGAAAATTAGAGTTAAAAATCCATCTGTATGACCACGTACATAATGTGACTGAGAATCCAAAGATGATAATGATTTGCTAAGTTGCATTTACCAAGCCAGTACATCTCAGCAAGTCCCATTGTATCTGAGCATCCTAGTATGAGGTAAGAATCCTTTCAGATATTAACTATCCAGTAATTCAGCTTTCTTAGAGACAAAGAGAAAGACAGGCCATCCATTATGATTAACAAAATACACTCAGCACTCAATATGCACTGCTTCTTTTGAAAGTTCATATTTATTTAGAAAAGTTAACGTTGTTATTTTAATTTTTTAAAACAAATAGTCAATTATCTATTAACAATCCTACAAGAGGAAAAAACTGAACAGATTACTACTCTTCAACTGTTAAAAGATATAGCTCGTATTATAATTACTTGAAGTTTCCTTTCCTAAATTTATTTTAAAAAATAAAGATAATGGAAAAAAAAGTAAAGATAATGGTTAGTGTAGAGATTGGAGAGCACAAGTAATTACTATTCATAGGCTGATGACTAACAACAACTGACAAATTTTAAAAAGTCATATTTAAAAATGTTTAATCCATGGACTGTACCAAAATATAAAAATCTATAAATTGTTAGGAATACTATGAATTTCAACTGAAACAACATGGAGCAAGATCCTACCAATGGTGGATGGCCAACATAAATGTGCTTGCTTTAATATCCTCCAAAAGATGTATTCTCAAGAAGAAATAAATTAAAATTAAAATAGTTATGCATTCACGGAAAATACAAAAGAATACTCAGTAAAATTTTTAAGCACATCCAAGTGTGTGAGCACATTTTTTTATTTTTATTGTCCCATGAACAAGGCAACTTAAAAACTTGAATTATTAAGCAAATGTTTACCAGCTAACTACCAGTGTGCCGGAAGTAGAGTCAAGAGATTCTAGTTAAAGCATGAAGATTGGAAACAGCTCAGCAAAAGAGGCCAACCACCCGCAGGTATTCAGCCTTTCTGAGGTTCTAGGATATAACGAAGCAAGAGAGACAAGATCATGAAGAACTTAGCATCATGAAAAGCATCTAAGACTTGATCCTGGGGTCAATGGTTAGAGTACAGGATTTTAGGTAACACAATGAGATATTCAGAGCATAAAATTACTAAAATTCTTCATTGCTTGGGTTCTAAATGTTTAGTGGGATCCCCCTGCCCTACAAAAAAGTAAGGGATAAAAAAGTAGGAGTGTCTATGTATATCAAATTAAACAGCTGCTAACTGCACAGAGCAAGCTACTCTAAAAAAAAGTACGAACTGAAATTTTTCAGAGCTTAACAGGTCAACCTGGTGTGAATCAGACCATCAGACTTGTGCCAAGAGTCTAAGAACATAGTCTCAGCAACACCACCAGCATTAGGAAGCTGTATACACCTGGGATGCCGGCCCAATTCTGGGACTCATACCAACCAATTCATCTCCTGGAAAATCTACCTCCTTGCCTCAATGTTTCATTTCAGGGTTTCCTATGCCAAAATTCTCTGTTCAGGTTATCTGTCTTCCAGGCTAAGAATTAATGGGCAATTTTATTCATTTTTATAACCCTAACATCTAACACAGTATTTGCTCCATCAGAAATAGCCAAAAATATTTTGAAGAAATACATTCCAGGTTCTTCTCAGCTTATTCAGAGCAACAATTTTAAATTTTTATTTAAGAATTAACTTCAAAAGAGTTAACTTGGATATGAGCTTAAAATGTAATGTAAATCATCAATTGCTTTCTTTAACCGTCTTTTGACCTATTTCCAGTTCTCTAAACATATGATTGATGAATGCTATTTTAAAAAATACTAAAATTTTCAGAATTACTATTAAACAATTTATAAATGCAGTAAATATAAGTTTTATACAACATTTTTCAAATCACTGGCAATTACTGACAACTGGCAAATGTTCCCAGATCAATATCCCTTATATTACTGAACTGTTCTGATTTTAAAATGATCTTCTTTCTAGAATCCATATATACAGCTATGAATAATGTAAAAAGGAGAAAGGCATACATCCAGACCTCTCAATGATATTGAGGCATTTTAAAAAATAGACACAATAGCTATCAGAATAAGTCAGGTTATCTAAATTCTGTCCTCCCCCCAACTAAAGAGACATGACAGCTCATCACACTGGCTTCAGAGATTTATTAACTCTAAACCTAACTCCCTTCACATATAATGATTATAAATTACTAGGAGGGATTCTGAAGAAATACCAACTCCCCTCCCCTCCTCCAAAGATTAATCAAATTTTACATTCACCACTCTAATCTATTTAGAAATGACAACTGAGATAATTTCTTAAAGCTCCTTTTAGCCTGACCAGGAGGTGGCACAGTGGATAGAGCGCCAGAAAGGGATGCAGAGGACCCAGGTTTGAGACACCAAGGTCGCCAGCTTGAACGCGGGTTCATCTGGTTTGAGCAAAGCTCACCAGCTTGGACCCAAGGCCACTGGCTCCAACAAGGGGTTACTTGGTCTGCTGTAGCCCCACAGTCAAGGTACATATGAGAAAGCAATCAATGAACAACTAAAGTATCGCAACAAAAAACTAATGATTGATGCTTCTCATCTCTCTCCGTTCCTGTCTGTCAGCCCCTATCTATCCCTCTCTCGGTCTCTGAAAAAAAAAAAAAGCTCCTTTTAAGTCTGAGATAGTAGGATGCACTGATTAACATCAAGATCATCTCTAGACAACAGACTCACATGCAAACTACCAGAATGAGGGCAAGGATGAGCATGAAATTTGCCTTTAAGTGTCTAGATTACTGATTCCCAACCATCACAAGTGTTAGGATGTCTTTCAAACAAAATAGTATGTATTCCTCCTGTTGACTTTAGCTGTACTTTTACTCTATGTTGAACTAGGAAACATATAAATGATAAAAATATGTAAAAGTAATAATTTTAAATAAATCTGTATTTCATTAATCACAATAGCATATACATTCACTGAGCTATTTAAAATAGTAGCACCAATACATTCAATGATTAAAGGATCATCACTAACTCATTACATAGATAATATTAAGGAAAAATACCACTATGGGAGCCAAAACAGAATAATAATAATCCCATATCTATACCTAGCAAAATACCCAGAAAGTTATTAGAAAATATTTTCTGAAATTATACAAAATATATCTGAGAAGTAAACTGCTGTCACTGATTTTAAGTGTGCATTATCAGAAGTATTCCCATTGAAGTCAGAATTTTATCAGTGATACTATTTAATACTGCATTACAGGTCCTAGACAATTCAATAAAATAAAATTTTAAGAGGTATCAAAATTTTAAAGGCATACACAAAATCATTTATTTACACCTATATGATAATCTAATTGGGAAAATTCAAAACATCAACTTAATTGGTAAGAATGAGTAAGAATTCAGTAAATTTGCTATAGAAAAAAACAACTTATAAAAATTAAGTTTTAATGTACTTTAAAACAAAAATAGTACATAAAGAAAGAGCAAGGCAAATGTGACAAGGTATTAATAGCTGTGAACTTAAATGAAGAAAACATGAGTATTAATTATATTAATCTTACTACTTTTAAGAATATCACACTCCCTCAGTAGAAGACTTCATACAACATGGTAAGTAAATTCAAGACATTCCTTTCTCAAATACTCTACTTTGCCCAGTTACCCTACTAGCAGTTTATTTATCCTATTTTACCGCCCAATAAATCCCAGGACATTTAAACATTTTCTGCTCAATCTCCTTCATGTTCAGTTCTTTGTTAATTAATCACTTTATATCTAACCTTTAGTTCCAACTTTTGCGCCAGATTAAGGTTAAATCTAATTGGACCCCTAGAACAACTGCAGAGCTCTTCGGATCTAATATATGACTTCTGTTAACTAAACTGCTGATTAATCAAACATATAAAAAAAGAACCAAATATTAACTCACCATTTTCATGAATATTCCACAAAGTCCATTTCTACTAAATGAGGTACAATATTCCCCAGTGTCTCACTGTACTAACATTATAAACAGCATCTTAATAAGACCCTTGGCTTGGGCACATTTGTAACTACATCATTTTGCTTATTTTGTGCTTCACTTGCTTTGTGAATAGGTCAATGATTTTTAATCATAGTTATGAAATCTCATTCTTCAAAACCGCAACTGGCTGGCTCAGAAAAAATTTCAGCTCAGAAGTCAAATACCCAGAAGCAGGGGTCCCCAAACTTTTTACACAGGGGGCCAGTTCACTGCCCCTCAGACCGTTGGAGGGCCGGACTATAAAAAAAACTTTGAACAAATCCCTATGCACACTGCACATATCTTATTTTAAAGTATAAAAACAAAACGGGAACTAATACAAATGTAAAATAAAGAACAAGTAAATACTGGTCAACAAACTGACCAGTATTTCAATGGGAACTATGGGTGCGGATGCATCCTGTGCTCCTCTCACTGACCACCAATGAAAGAGGTGCCCCATCCAGAAGTGTGGCGCGGGCCGGATAAATGGCCTCAGGGGGCTGAATGCCGCCCAAGGGGCTGTAGTTTGGGGACTCCTGCCCAAAAGCAGTAATGATTTCTTCTACTCTTGCCTGAGTTATTTGGTGAGAGGAAAACTATAAATAAAGTATCTATTGTATGTCTGGTTTGTGGCAGCTCCTCAGATAAAGCACAGCAGTTTTCTATTTTAAATAGAAGCCATAAAAGATAATAAAATTGGAGGATAATTTTAATTGAAGAATTCTCTTTTCTTCCCAGGGTAGATTCAAGTGCATGTTCTTATGGCACACTGTAACACTTGGTTTATAACATATATTACAATGTAATTCTGTAATAATTTATGTTTTACTGTTATACATTCCCACCAAGCAGTAAGGTCTACAAGAACAAGTCCCTGGTCCATCTTGTTTTACACTGTAGTCTTGACCACCTGGAGTGAAGATACTCAATGGACATCTCACAAGAGTGAATGAAAGTAGATAAAAACTGAAAGCTTCTAAACTGTTTTTGATGACTTTCTAAAGTAGGCATTTAAAATGCAAATATTTTTTTCTTAAAGTTATTGCAGGATAAAAACATAAATATTACAATACTCAATTAGGTTCTCAAATGCTCAAGACTTTAATGATCAAATACTATGTTATGTCATTAAATCATGCACGTTAATCAGTAAAGTAAAAAAAAGAGGTTCCATGATAATCATTAGATAAAATGAAAACTAATAATACCACAAGAGAATGTTAATTATGGTAAAGTAATATGATGCAGTATCAAGTACTCGTTTGAAACCGATGTCTATAAGAAATTTTAATAAATACAAAAAACTATGTGTGCTACCATTAAGGCATGGAACTTGCTGTGTCTGTAATGCTGGTGGCCGAAGCCAGGCAGGTTCACACTGGATTCGGGCAGACGGTATAAAAACTGCAGAGCCAGAATGGGTTGGTTGGGCCATTATGTTTAATAAAGTCTCACAACAGCAGACAAGTACATAGGCAGGGGAACTGCCTCTCAGGCAAACAAACCATAAGATGGCCCTCACACCTGCAGGCAGGCAGGCAGGCAGGCAGTCCGTGCATCTGCAATACCCAATCTCCCATCTCTCTCGAGTGTAAGCACCCATAACCTTATATAGACTATGCACACGTTCCTCTGCCACATGCTCACGCACTAATCAAACCAAGTGCTTGCAGCTGGTAACCCCACATGAAAGCCTAACAAAACTGCGCCACAGGGTCCTATGCAGAGGTACTTGCAGCCTGTGAGCAATGCGTAGTGTATTCCAAGGAGCACCCACGGAGACAACTGGCATTACCTGGACAGATCCAGAGATGTCACGTTCCACTGACACGGTGGCAAATAGACATCATTGAACCCTTACCAAAGTTAGATGGGTACGAGTATGCAGTCACATGTGTAGATACTGTCACCAGTCTGCGTGCTGCTTACCCTGCCCATAACCCAGACCAAAGGGCAGTCATACAGGCTCTGGACCATCTGAGTGCTGCGTACATGCTGCCATGGTCCTTGAAAGTACAATGGTATCCATTTCATGGGTTCTATAGTGAAACAATGGACTCAAGACCTAGGAGTGGACTGGAAGTACCATGTCGCCTACCACCCACAGGCTGCTGGTATCCTTGAGCAGTATAATGGACTGTTAAAGCAGGGGCTGCGACAAGAGGGCACCAGCTCCCTTACTGGATGGACACACTGCTTGTGGACAGTACTCCGAATTTTGAATGAGAGACCTCAACATGGGGCGGGGAAGGGGGCAGCTCCAGTGGAGGCCCTCCTGCACCGGGCAGCTGCTCCCATCCAGTTGCAGATACGCACCAAGGACGCTTTGCTCAGGCCAGGTTTTGGACAGCAGGGTAATGTGCTTTTGCCTGCCTCAACAGCCCTCCTTAAAGGCCAACGGCTTCAATGGACACTGCCCTTGTAATGCCGTTGGCTGAGGCCAGGCAGGTTCACATTGGATTTGGGCAGATAGCAGAAAAACTGCGGAGCCGGAAAGGGTTGGGCCATTCCATTTAATAAAGTCTCACAACGGTGGACAAGCACACAGGCAGGGGAACCGTCTCTCAGGCAAACAAACAGCAAAATGGCCTCTCACAGTGGCAGGCAGGCAATCTGCCATCCGCAATCTCCCTGAGCGCAAGCACCCATAGCTTATATAGGCCATACACACGTGGCACTTCCATGTGCTCCGGCACTAATCAGGCAAAGAGCTTGCAGAGAACAAGCCTAACACAGCTGCCCCACAGCCCTGGACTGCACAGGTCCCCCACCTACAATGGGTGGCCTTCTTGGCACCATGGGGTAGGGAGCTAGAGGTGGACCTCCAGTTAACTCCCTGGGCAACCAGCACCTGGCCACCTAAGGTAGGAGTGTATTATCCCTTGAGTGCTTGGCGGGGGGACAGCATGATGAAGGGCACCTCTGCATTTTCCCTATGGCCCATAATGAGTTCTCCCATTCTGCTGCACATAGAACCAGCAGATCCTGGTGAGCAGCACAATAAGGTTTGGAATGCCTGCCCGGGGCGGCCTCTGGTACCTGCTACTGTGCTGTCTGCAGACAGAACTCTGACCTGGATTCTGCCAGAAGGGAAAGATTTGCCTCCCTTGGTAATGCTGACCACTCTATCATTTCACCCATAGTTGTGTCTGTAATTATGTTGTAGTCTGTACTGTTTTTGTTTTTATAATGTACCTCACTCCTCACACAGGGACCATCATGGAAGAAACCTGTCGCGTAGACTGTGAGGCTAGAAACCCTAAAAGGGTGGGATGTGGGGCAGCTGTGTTAGGCTTGCTTGTGGGTTTACCGGCTGCAAGCACTTTGCTTGATTAGGCTATGCACACGGCACAGGCACGTGTGCATAGCCTACATAAGGCTGTGGGTGCTTCCCCTGGGCGGAGTTTCTCCCAGATTGCCCTCCTGCTTCCGCCCTTGAGGTGTGGTTTTCCTTGCTACCACCTTAAGGTGGTAGCAGGTTAATTTTCCTTTATTTATTAGCTCTTTCCCTTTTGTTTATTCACTCACCTGTCCTCATGAGCCTACAGTACAGGGGTATGGCCCCATGCTTTTTGGCTCCGCAGTTCCTCTACCATCTGCCCAAATGAACCTGCCTGGCATTACAAGGGGGAAATACAGCTGCACAGTGCAATAGGCACACAGTCCAATTACAGGAACTATACAGCTTTTTCAATAATGAAAACCAAATTATTTCAAAAACTGGTGATGAGAATCCCCACCCCTTACTCCAAGATACTACTGCCTGAGCATTTGTTACAAGTCTTCAAAACGTAACTTTTCCTAACCATTTTGGCATTCATTTTTAAATCATGAGACAACTGTTATATTAATAGGTAGCTCTTAAATACATGTTTGCCTACTTTGGTTATTTCTGATAAGATAAATTTCATTACTTACAGGTGTGCCCTTGCTAGGTAAAACACAACCTAAGAAGAGAATAAATATATTCATAATCTGAATGGATATATCATAGTCTATTCATTTAAAGCTGGGTACAACTGGAAGTTAGTTTCCAAACACCAAACCACTTTTAACCCAAAGTCATGTTTCACACATTAACAACAGCTGTTGCCATCTCTTAGATTTTTAAGAGCTAACCACACACCATGACATGCTTTACTAAAATGAAAGTCCCTCTACACAGTGTTTGAATTCATTTTGAAACCAAAGAGGACAGTTTCTCCAATAACTCATCTGGGTAAATTCATATAAAAATAATTTTCCAGAAAGCCATATAGTCTCTCCTACAAATGTTGAAGCATAATGATGAGCATGTATGTTTATGGACAGAGAAGCTAACCAAAAGCAAAGAAAGAGCACACTAAGTCATAAAGGATGAATAATAACAAATAAACTCCAATCCCTCTAATCAGGCAAACTTAGAATTCCCACTCATGCACTCCTCCCCACAATCTCATTCCCCAAAAATAGGGAATAGAACAAAAAGGTCTGCATGTCAACAGGTACCGTGTAATTAAGCTAGTTTCCTTTCCTTTGGAAATATACAGCACAGGACACTACACGTCTACACATATCTGCACTTTTATATTGCACCTATATCTTACATAATGTGTATGTTTACATATATATACACTTACACACACAGCAAAGACAAAAATGGAAGAATAACCTGGTTATTTTTAAATTTTATTTTATTTTTATTTTATTCATTTTTAGAGAGGAGACACAGAGTGAGAGAGAGAGAGAGAGAAAGAGAGAAAGGGGGGAGGAGCTGGAAGCATCAACTCCCATATGTGCCTTGACCAGACCAGTGCAGGGTTTTGAACTGACGACCTCAGTGTTCCCAGGTCGACGCTTTATCCACTGCGCCACCACAGGTCAGGCTATAACCTGGTTATTTTTAAATGCTTACTTACTGAAGGGGCATGACAGAGACAAAATCTGGACTTCTTTGACAATACCTTGTTTTCTAGATTATACTTTGGAACTATGTAAATATTTTATATAATTACAAAATGAAAATTTAACTGAAACCATCACTAAAAATAAAAAGAAATGTAACAAATGAAATTTCAGTATGTACTGATTGAGTGGTGGCATAACCATATAGAGAGGAGTAAGTGACATTATGACACAATACTTTAACTAGTGGTAAATACCCTAAGGACAAAAGGAAATACACACACAAAAAATGCTGACGGTAGTATTGGTGTTATTCTGAAACTGTTTGAATTATAGGATAAAGCAAATAAGTGCTTCTACCATACCAGGAGTCATTGAGAATAAGGTTTCTCACTGTGAGAGAAAGGATATACAAGGTCAAAGAGGTTTAGTACAAACCTTATAGTCCAGATTATTGTCTTAAAACATATGTGTATTTGTGTACGCATAGACAAACACAGAGAGTTTACTGAATAGGCCAAGAATCGATGGCCAACCCAGCAGCAATGACCACACCTGGCACCTAGACTGTGGTTCTCAGACAGTTCATTTCCCAGCACATCTGGGCTCCAACAACAACAAAAAAAAGCATTTTCACTGGTGGCAACCAGGAACAAGAGCACAGCTGACTGTGCAAAGGAGGAGCAGAGACGTGCAAAAATGAAGGAACACGGTCTGCTTAGAGGAAGTACATGGCTCCGCCTGACCACAGAGTAAGTGGAAAAAAACAAGATTATAAACCTGCATGACAGAGACAAAAACAGAGTTCTCTAAAAACAGAGTTGCTTCCAGAACTCATGGAGTTGGTGCCCCTGTGCTTAGAGCAGATAACGGTGCTGGAGCAAGGACAGGTTACAAGTGAGAGGCCCAGGACAAGCTGATCATATAGACAGGAGGTTTCAATTGTTTTCAGGAGCTATAGGGACAGGGACACTGAATGAGTACGGACCTAGACCCTATGTAAGAGCCCACAACACCCATCAAAGTCCACCACAATCATAAACATTCTCCCAGGAAATACCTAATTGCTCATTCTTATTTTGATTTTACAAACTAATTCATCAATATCCAGCTGCTGATATCTAAAAAAGCAAAATTTCACACACAAAAAAGTTCCTTCATTACATAATAAAAATTGTTGAAGACCCAAAGAAGGCATGCTAGAAAAAAAGGAAGCTTATTCACAAATACAATTTTAAAAATAATCTTGAATCATCTCTAAATAGTACTACACATAAATGGTGTTTCTTACCTGAGGTAGCAGAAAGAAAACTATCTCTATCCACTATTGTGATCATTTGTGAACAGAGAACTGCATAGTGTACAGGGAGGGGCAAAAGTAGGTTTGCAGTTGTGAGTGCATGAAACAGTTTATTCTCACATTATTTATTAATTATTGTATTTTCTTTCTTTATATATTTTTTTACAGAGACAGAGAAAGGCAGAGAGAGGGATAGATAGGACAGGAATGGAGAGAGATGAGAAGCATCAATCATCAGTTTTTCATTGTGACACCTTAGTTGTTCATTGATTGCTTTCTCACATGTGCCTTGACCACGGGCCTTCAGCAGACTGAGCCACCCCTTGCTGGAGCCAGCGACCTTGAGTCCAAGCTGGTGAGCTTTTGCTCAAGCCAGATGGGCCCATGCTCAAGCTGGTGAGCTTGAAGTCTCGAACCTGGGTCCTCTGCATCCCAGTCCAACGCTCTATCCACTGTGCCACCGCCTGGTCAGGCTGTATTTTCTTCATACAAACAACTGTAAACTTACCTTTGTCCCATCCTGTATATCAAAAAACACTTGTTAGATTTTTAATATTATATAGTCATTGAATGAGAGCAATCGATTCAAGTCGAGCAACTAGCACGATCGATGGTCTGCGCAAAGCCTCACGCACTCCACTGAACACAGACACGGTCAGCTGTCACCCCACAAGCTTGCCACCATGGTCAAATACCACTGGGTCTCTCTTCCCAATGGTGATGCCCCACCCATCAGGTGACTCTCAGAGAGAGAATAAAGAAAGGAGAGCAGGCACAAAGAGAAACCCTCAGATGGGAGGCTACTCTTGAGGAAGGGCATGTGCCAAAATTATCTTTCACCTTAAATACAAATGAATAATACCATAATAAATAGCATTAATCCCAAACTTCCCTATAGTACCAATACTCCTACATGTTAATACCTGCTTCAAAGGTACTCCTATTACTTGATAATCTAAACCCTACAATAAATGTTATAAATGGTTTGGGACAATCACCCTACTGCCTGCCCCCCCCCACACACACACACTTTTTTTTTTTGTATTCTAACTTGAGCTTTTCTTGTTTGGATAATCAAACCAGGAGATGGTTATCTGCTGAAATACGATTCTCTGATACACTGTGAACAGCTACATTAACACTTTCTCTTACTGACAATCTATTAAAATGCAGTACACAGCCTGACCTGTGGTGGCGCAGTGGATAAAGCGTCGACCTGGGAACACTGAGGTCGCCAGTTAAAACCCCTGCACTGGTCTGGTCAAGGCACATATGGGAGTTGATGCTTCCAACTCCTCCCCCCTTTCTCTCTTTCTCTCTCTCTTTCTCTCACTCTGTGTCTCCTCTCTAAAATGAATAAAATAAAAATAAAATAAATTTTTAAAAAATAAATAAAATAAAATAAAATGCAGTACACAGCTAGTGTGCTCAGTGCAGATCACATAAACAATACCGAGGCTTGATTCTGGTCCGAACTGAGCAGACTAGTGGTGAGAAAATAATACAAAAATGTTCCCAAGCAGAAAGAACAGGTTCACCACTCTGCTCAAAGGCCAGTGCCAGGGAAACAAGCTTGTGTGCCATTTTCACAAAGATTGAGGTCATTTTTACTTAAATAATATTTAAAAAACGAAAACTCTGTTTTTAACTTCCAGAGTTCCTCAACTCAACTAAAAAACATAAATATTTTGAAAAATAAACATTCTATTTTAGATCTTTATATTGAATTTCTAAATAAAGAGTGCATTCTGGTACCATTAACAATATTCATCATGCATGTTTTAAAATACCCTGTAAATCACAAGTAACATCTTGATAACCTTTCTTAAAAAACATAAGAATTTGGGGATCCAAGATGGCTATAGAGTAGGTAGAAGCTATAAACACATCCGCCCAGAGCCAAACCGGATTGACAACTAAATTATAGAGCAGTCAACCTGAATGACCAAGTGAAGGACAGCTGCACAAGAGTACTATATCCAAGGATTTACAGAAGCAGCTAAATAGACTGATAAGAGGGGCAGAGACACAGAGTGGGCTGGCCGACACCCACGTGCAGTGGATGTAAAGCCAGAGGGACATTGCTGCTGCAGCGGCCCCCCCTGAGAAGCATGGGGTCTTAATCCCATGCTGGGATCCCCAACATAGCCCCAGCGCTGGGAAGAGGAGCCTGCATAGCATCTGGCAGTGCACTCCACAGGCAGATGTCGTATTAAAAATATAAGCCGTCCCTTCTAAATACTAAATGATCATTTCATGTCTGGGTGACAGAATTCAGAATATTATAGTCATAATGCTTTATTCAAGCAAAATGTCATTTCCTTTATCTCCAGGAGTGAAAAAATCTAGACTCTTGGGTCTGTCACATTCTGTTTTCGGTGCACGTGGAGGTGCCTTCCCATGGCACCGTTCACCAGCTCTCACCAGGGGATCCCACTGTACGTATAGAATTCATGACTTTTTCAGGGGAACAAATTGGTACCTGAAATTGGGATGCCTGATTAAATTAAGAGCTTAAAACATTCATGGGCAAAAAAGCTAGTAAGAAAAGGAGGTTCCAGATATATCATAACTGCTAAAGGGGAACATGAAGAGTCAAGTATAGAGTTCAGTTATAAACTCAGAGGGGCTGTAGCTACATCCCAAAACTATGCCAACTGCTGAAGTACTCAGATTTTAAAAAGCATGGAAGCACTGTACTGAATAAAAGAGTGCAATTAACCCAAAACAGGGGTGTGAATGTCTTTCCCAGATGGCTTACTAAGGAAAGCGTCTTCCATGACTGAAGGTAATACTTCTTACGATGGAGAGAGCAGTAAATTCAAATGCTTCCTACTCAGTGCACCTATAGCAATAAGTTGGCCTGCATGGAATGGCCTACAGCTTCATACATTTAAGGATGAAAACAAAAGGAAAAACCATCTTTAGATAACGCCTCCCCAAAACCAGAGTGAGGGAAAGGCCAAATGGTGCAACAGCAATCCACTATGTGATAGCAAAATAATAGATGTGTCTGTGGGTAGATGACATGCACTCATAACAATTCTGACTCAATGGCTGAGTGATCTGGGACACAACTGAGCTGCAGGGGTGACAGTTTGTCTCCCAGTACCATGATCATTAAGATGTGGCAATACATGGGACTATATCTAGTATAGGGCCTGACATAAAGTGAGCACTCAATATCATCCTCCCTTTTTACTCTTCCAAGGACTCCCTTCCAAACCACTGTTCCACCCACTGGCCAACTGCACAACTTCCTAATTCCTTTGACAATGATCTTGGCAAAGTGCCTATAGTCATTTAAAACTGCAGTCTTTTTGTGTCCTGATACATTACTGTACATGAGGTATACTTTACAAATAGCATGTCCCTAAAATTAAAAGTTTTTAGACCTACACATATTGCATAGGCATTCAGAATTGTTACTATTATGTAATTTATAAATTACTGTGAAAAGTGAAGGCCCTGGCCATAGCTCAGTTGGTTAGTGTCATCCTGACATGCCAAGGTAGTGTGTTTGATCCCTGGTCAGGGCATATATAAGAATCAACCAATAAGTGCATGACTAAGTGAAACACCAAATCAATATTTCTATCTCCCTCCTTCTCTCTCTGAAAAATAATAAATAAATCAATAAATTAAAATTTTTTTTTAAGTATTTGAATAGTATTTTATGAACTTAAAAGTGTGACAGCAGTAAGATGAGATACAAGGCTCTGGGTAAGACACACCAGAATCCTATGTCCTGTGTCTGCTCTGCCACTCGATTCTCGTGGGGCCATGGCTCCTCGCTCATGTACGCCTTGGTTCTTCTCTTTACAAAATGGGAACAACACAAGTACCAACATTATACAGGGGTTTTGTTTGTTTGTTTTGTTTTGTTTCTATTCAATGCAGTAATGAAGACTGCAGATATATAGTAAGAACTCAATAAATGTTGGTCTTAATTATCCTTAATAACATAAAATATTATTACCATATGGTTAATTTTCAAACTACTACTCAAGTTTAGAATATCAAAGTGCTTGAGAAATATAGAAAAAAAAGTTGCTGAACACAATCTGAAAGTCCATAAAATCCACAGAAGTGGTTCAGATATTCAAGGACAAACAAGGTAAAAAACTTTTAGTTTCTATATGACTTAAATCATTAAAAATTCTCCTGGTGAATTCTGGGTAATGACATTCTTTGGAAACCACATTCGTTTATAAAAAGAAACTTCAGATATTAAAAATTAAAATTAACTGTTGGGTTTCACATTGGTAGAATTTTAAAAAACTGTTGCCAACCATGGCTTTCTGATATTTGTACATTATAATGAAGTTTTAATGTACAAATACATTATAATTAGGCATGTTTGCGCCACTACAGATGTTATAGAAAGCATGTAAGAGGCATGCACTATTAAAATTATAATGCATTTTTAATTGTTAATAAATGAGGTTTGAGATCTGTTAGAAAAAAAGGTGTTTGTATGCTATGAAAAAAACCCACTGCTAACACACCCACTGAGGCTGGGGAGGTCAATCACCAGTAACATTGGTCTCTTCACATACAGTGGTACATTTCATTGGTGAGTAAATTCATCAGAAATTTACCAATAAAAATAATGTCTAACTCAAGCCTTTATTCGCTGTACATCCCAAGGGACCCCTTCACACACTCTTCTGAAGTTGGCAGCACAGGGGCCCTGGGCCACCTTTCCATTATGACAGCCCCTTGAAAAATATGCCTACCTCATGACACAAACCAAATAAATCTCCCTTAACATGCCAAACAGACTCAAACATGCCCCTACCTTTATTTCAGATTGATCTAACATGTCAGGAGCCAATTCTAATGTGGAACAAAGCCATCCTGCTCCTCTATCCACTAAGCAATTACTGGGACCCTCCAAGGACCAGGAGCCGAGATGCCTGTCTGAGGAGAATGATAGATTTATCTGTACCCACATACAAGTTCACATAATCTGACTTCTGACCAATGTTACATATAAAAATGCCCCACAGACGATCAGGGTTAGCAATAGAGATGAATGTACTAAAAGGAAGCCAAGATTCACACAATGTTTCATCACCCTGGTGATCTCATTAGTCTAGTGTTCTCAACAACTCAGCTAAATAGACACAGGAGCCTTATACAGGTATTGATCAACTTACGACCATTCGACTTTACGACCACAATCGCTAGCCACGATTGCTCCGCGTCTGGAGCAGGTTTTGTATGCACCTGTATTTTGTAATTTTGTATGTTTTGCAAATATTGAACCAGTTGTACTGGTAATGCAGTGTTTTACTTAAACCTGACGAATGTAAAAATAAGAAACAAAATGGTGTAGAGATTATACAAATGGCATAAAATGAACAAAGAAAATTATGATATATAACAATAATGAAAGAAAATTATGATAAAATATGACTTAAAGATTTTTATAACCTCATTTCACAGTACTGTACATATAATAGCCTACTCAACTTACGACCAAATCGTGTTACGACCGGTCTGTCGGAACCAATCGTGGTCTAAGTCAAGCACTAGCTGTAAATAAACATGAACTCTCTCACAAAGCAAATTCAACTTAGCTGTACAGACAATTACAGGTAAGCATCACAGTGGAGGCTCCAGAATGACTGCACAGGAAGGATGCAGGGCCAGTCTGCTTGGAAATAAAGAAGGAGGTAGCTAAGACATGTAACTACAACCTGTACTTGCATGGCAAGCACAGGGCTGTAGTTAGAGATGGGAATCAGAGACACATGATTAGGGGGAGGGGATGAGGTGATGAGACAGGGCTGGCAGTGCTGGGCTGGGGTGGGCCCCAGAGCTTCCAGAGGTATACTTTGGTACCTGCCCTGAGACCCGAATTAAAAAGCTAAAATTTTACAGTTCAACCAAAAAAATGTTTTTTGTTTAGAAATGAGAATATAGTTTCCATTAGAAAAGAAAATACACATGTTGATTGGTGGGTTGACTAACTCAACTCATTTAAAAAGTCCATAAAATTTGCCTTCTAAAATAAGAAAATATAATACAGATCCTAATTATTCATTGTGACACTATTCCTTGGGGAGGGCAAATTCTTACTCAGGAATCCAGAAACCCATTTTCAGTGGCTACCATTCAAGGCACTAAAATAGTGGTCTCGGCAGGGGCAGGCCCACCCCACAGAATGCATGATGTGCATGTGAGGCATTAAATACACACACACACACACACACACACACACACACACACACACACACACTCTCACCCCTTTTTATCATGCAAAATCCCAAATATATATAAAAATAGAGAAAACAGTATAATCCTGTCTTCTCATTCCCACCCATCTTCAGCCATCACCCGTACTCCTCCGTCCACTACCTGAGATCCACCCCTCTGACTACTCTGAGGACATTCAGAGGACAGAAATCAGACGTATTAGAAATCTCACAAAGCTTAGAACTAAAAATTCTAGAAGAGGCAGTAATAATCCAGCAAGAAAATACTGGCAAGTGTCTGATTCAAAAGGAATCTCTTCTGTGCTTGACAGTGAAGCAACCAAGGGCTCCGAAGCTGCAATCAAATCCAGAAAGCTGGGACATGCTGGCACATGAGAGCTCACAGGTGTGCAGGTATCACAGGAAATGCCTAGCTAATTAACCATTTCTTTAAAAAAAGAGAATAGGTAAACACAGACTTTAGAATCAAAATTTAGGACATTTAAAGCAAACATTAAGAAACGTTATTTTTTATAAAAGGATAGTAAAGCCTAATTTACCCTTTTCTACAGAGCAATACTACCTCAAAGGAAATATCTGGTCTTGAGGGAACAAAAATACCTTAGCTATTACCATGGTCTGTGGCCTTTCAAAACTAGCCATACTCAACAAAATCTTATCCCTTAGTATTTCTTTCTTCTCATTAGGCAGAAATTTAATTTTAAATTAATTAACGGCTAGTTTAATTTTCTCCTGAATGGGATAATAATAATAAAAAAATTGCAATATACTAATCCAGATCATACCTAGAGTTACAAGTAGTATAAAAAGATCTTATTTAATAAGTTCTCACCTTAACACTAGACACACAGCATTGACCTTCAGGCTATCTATTTGGCTAAAATAGTTTAACTGTTATTGGGTACAAATTAAAACTGTTATGAACTAACCACTGGTATAAACATCCAAACTATTAAATAACAGAAGTCAAATAAATGTTAAGCTGCCTCTGAATTATTAAAAATTAGTCTAACAATATAAATATATATTTTGAGCAACTCTAACAATGTGTGCATATAATATTTAAATTTAGTAAGTGTATTCAAATACTTTTCCCCAAAATATTCAAAACATGTCCAAGTTGGAAAACTTACAAGTTTCTAAGACAATTCTAATTATACAAACTCAAAATCTACTCTTATTTGTCTTTATCCTGGTAATGAACTATTTCTACTTCACTTACAAGGCTCCAAGCCCATGTTTTCCTATCTCACACAGGTGAAAACTTTGTCAAGGGGCCTGTTCCATTCAGCAGCCCTCTCTGATTACAATCCCACTTGTCACTTGGGCCACACTACAAGTGTTAAAATGTCTGACACATCTGTACGAGGTACTTTTATCTCAATAATTCAATTCACATAAGTTTTCTGTATCAAGGAAAAAGTCGGTATATTGACATATTACTACTCTTTCCCAGATGCCATAGTTTCTTTCTAGAAAAAGCAAAACAAAATGCTGTGGTACAGTCTCAAAAATCTATGGCTAATTTAAATCAACAGTCAGCATTTAAGACGTTATATAAATCCACATATTTCCTTATGAAAGACAAGTCAAGAATCAGATCAATGATCCTTTGCTGTGTGATAAAACTAAATTCTTAAAAGAAAATGTGATTTAAAATTTTTATCTTTTAAGATTATCTTCTGTGAATATCATAAAAGATTTGCACCACCTGGTGGAAAAGCAAAGATTCAAACACAGTTAAATATCTTTATTACAGAGCATTTCTTAGGTCTTCTTGGACCAAAAACCCTTTTTTGATCCAAGCTGATGAAAGAAAGCCCCGAGTCCCTTTCTCTCCAAAAGCAGGCAGGTACATGCATACTCACAGAAGGTGCACACTCAAACAAATAATAAATACTTAAACAACTCCTGGATCCAGCAACAGAAAACATTCATCTTTTTGTTTGTATCTCCTCTTAGCTGCCTAGAGTCTGAATCTTTACATCACAGTTGGAAAATCCACCATTAAGTGAGTCCTAGGTAGTCAAGCCCTCCCTCCTCTTTCTAGAGCCACAAGGCCAGAGAGTTGCTCAACCTTCCTGAAGTTGGGCCACAGGGTGTGGTCAGGCAACCAGAGCTTGCACCTGCATACTGTAACCACAGCAGGGCATGCAGAGGGTTGGTGCTCCCCATCATACGCTGCTTAATGTCCAAGAGTGTCCTTATTGTGGCCTTCCAGGTTCTGGCTGCACACACAGCTTCCTACCTGTATTTTAAAATAGATGTCCACCTGTGTTGGCCATTATCCGAGCTATCCAATATCCTTCCAATAAATTTCCTCTCTGAGTTAGAGTCCGTTTCTATTCTTTGTCATCACAAATTTCCACTTTATTATAAGCTTCCCATCCCCAATCAAACATCCCCTATGGCCTTCTTACAGACTTGGAGCCAATGGATCAAACAAAGGGTTAAAGGGCTACTGGAAGTGAAGATAAGAGAGATGAGCAGACTAATGCAAAAATATTGTTATTATAATCGAAGCAGAATCCCCACGAGTCAACCCAAATAGGCTTGCTTACCAGGTAGCTCTCTTGTGGATCTAGCTGGTACTTAAGACAACAGGCATGGTTTCAACCAAAGGTGATTGGCAAACATTTACTGAAAGAAAACTGGTAAAGAAAAGCTAGGTGTCATAGAAACAAAGGATAATGCCCATCTTTATATACCTATCTTTAATGGACAAAATAGGGGTCTGTACCTCCTTCCCTTTAGGGATGCCACGTGAAGACAAGTACATCAATGTGCCCTCAGAACACCTGACTGAGTATTCAAATTTGAAAAAGGCAACCCTAATTTTTAAAATCTCAGTATTTTTTAGTTGAAATAGAAAAAAAAGTCTAAATCCTTTTAGTTCAGACAAATAATGACAAAAAGAAATTATATATAAGGACACACTGCTAGTCTCTGGTAAGAGCTAGGACCCAGGGGTTGATGATATAATTTATTCTATATGCCAGTTACGCTGATAAGCATATTAAATAGAGCATCTGTTTTAATCCTCATCACAAACCAGTGATGGATGTATCACAGTCATTTTATAACAAAGACAATGAAGCTCAGCAGTTAAATACCCATCCACAGAGCTCATAAGAAGCAGAGTAGAGATTCAAAACTGTTCATTTCTAAGTTCATCCTGGCCTGTTACTTTCCCAGCTTTGTGGTTTGTAAGCTGGGGTGAGGGTAGAGGTGCTCTTAACATTTTGCGTATGCTACCTATGTCTCTACAGTCTAATAAAATCTATGAATTTTGACGAAGAGGGATTTTAAATGCCTAACAAATTTAAGATTAAAAAGAGAAAACAATTACACCAAAATATACTTCTAAAGCATTAAAAAATATATTTGAGAAACTGTGATATCTGTGCTTCTTTATGAATGCATTAAGATCTAATATAGCGGTCTCCAGCGGTCAGCAGCCAGGGAGAGGCGAAGGCTTGCACAGCACGAGAGCAAAAGAGGGAGACGGCAAGATGGCGATGGAATAGGCAGAAGGTCCAACTTTCAAGTCCTGGAACCAAAGTGGATTATAACTTAATTTTAAGAACCATCATCTGGATAAACCAACTTTGAACTAAACTAAGTGGACTCTTCAACCAAGGAACACTGAAGAAGCCACATTAAGACTGGTAGGAAAAGTGAAAATGTGAAAAGGGCTGTCCAGCTCCCCAGAGCCAAAGGCAGCCCGGAGAGACTCGCGTAACGGAAAGAGAGTTTAACGGAGAGAGAGGGACCTGGGTCCCAGGAACAAAACCCCAGCCTACAACCCCAGAGCCTAGAAGAGGCATTTGGACAGTATTGAGGTGTGAAACAAGTGAGGATACTGTTTGTGAGAAAGAGACAGTTTTCTCAGACCCAGGATTCTTCTTAAGGGACTGCGCAGAAAACCTCTCTTACAACCACTTACCCGGGGCTAAGGGGGACGGGGAAAGAAGAGAGGACTAGAGCCAATGGAAGAGAGTGTGCTCTGGAAGGCACAGGAAGAAACACTCTGAGGGACAGCCACCCTAAACCCTGGGCTGAGTCACTTCCCAAATCAGAAACAAATATTTCCCCTGGAACTAGCAATACCAGCAAAGAGAGGCAGGACACCAGCCAAACAAGCTCTCCCGCAGCACTTAGAGCAGAGCTGCTTAGATGGAGGAAGTTTCTAGGACTACAATATGGAGTGTTAGGGTCTGAGCTGCAGTGCCCCTACCCACACTGCTGAGGGCTTGCTGGAGGGACAGTGGCAGTGGGCCACAGAAAGGGGGCGGAGGTCCAACCGGTCTAGCCCAGCAAGGGCAGAGGTGACACGCGAAAGCAGTCTGGCAGCTGCAGGCCCACCTGCAGCCCCACCTGTGGGGGAAAAGCAGGAGCCCAAGAACGGGCAGATATCTGCTGCTGAGCAGGGGTGCGCAGCATCGCCTGGCTTCCTACATTTGCGATCCTGCGCGAGCCGGCCCTGAACTAAGGGGCCAGGTGAAAGCCCGGACAGGTGGAGGCTAGCAGCTGAGCATGCACCAGCAGCCCCGCCCAGCCCAAGAAGCAAAGGTTTACGGCCCTGCACAAGCCGGCTCTGACCGTGGGCCTGGGCAAAAGCCAGGGAACAGGTGGGGACCGCAGCTAAGCCAAGGTGCTCACCCGTGCCCTTGGTGCCTAGGCTTGTGGCTTGAGTGCCATGCGCAACCCCACCTATGGGGGCGGGTGGAAGGCCACACCGGCTGAGACTTGCAGAGCCTGGCACAAGAACACAGCCCCTCCTGTGGAGGAGAGGTGGGAACCACATCAACAGCCACAGCAGGCAGACACTGGCAACGCCCATACCCAACCGCCCTAGGCAGCGGCAGAGGGGGTGCCGGGCCTGCAGACAGACCACACCTAGGGAACACATAGGCAACACCCACTGGACTCCAGTGGCGACACCCTTCTTTTACACAAACAAAATGGGCAGGCAGAGAAATGCAACCCAAATGAATCAAGAGAAATCCCCAGAGAAGGACCTGAATGAACCAGATAGAACCAAATTACCGGATACAGAGTTTAAAATAATGATAGTTAGGATGTTCAAAGAGCTTAGAGCAACAATGGATAGTCATTATGAACACCTAAATAAAGAGATAACAAGTATAAAATACGAAATTGAAATAATAAAAAAGAATCAGACAGAAATGACAAATACAGTATCAGAATTGAAGAACACAATGAAAAGAATTAAAAGCAGGATGGATGAAGTTGAGGATCAAATCACCGAGTTAGAACAAAATCAACGAAGGCAAAAGCAGAGCAGAAATAAAAAGAGACTCAAAAACACTGAGGAAACTCTAAGGGAGATCTATAACAATATGAAGAGAAATAACATCCGCATCATAGGGGTTCCTGAAGAAGAAGGAAAGAATAAGGAATAAAAACTTTGTTCAACCAAATCATAGCTGAAAACTTCCCTAAATTAAGGCTGGAAAACGACTCACATGTTCAAGAAGCACAGAGAACTCCATTAAAGAAAAACCAAAAGAAATCTACACCAAGACACATCATAATTAAAATACCAAGGCTGAGTGATTAAGAGAAAATATTAAAAGTGGCTAGAGAAAAAAAGGCTATCACCTACAAAGGAGCCACCATAAGGAAGACATCTAACTTCTCAACAGAAACATTGACGCCAGAAGGGAATGACAAGACATATTCAAAGAAATGCAGGACAAGAACCTACAACCAAGACTACTCTATCCAGCAAGGCTAACGTTTAAAATTGAAGAAGAAATAAAAAGCTTTCCAGACAAGGAAAACCTAAAGGAATTCATTAAAACCAAACCAATCCTGCAAGAAATGCTAAGGGGCCTGTTGTGAACAGATCAAAGGGGGAAAAGAATATAGCAAAAGAAGAATACAGCTTTAAAGAATAAAATGGCAATAAACAACTATTTATCAATAATAAACTTAAATGAAAATGGATTAAATGACCCAATCAAAAGGCATACGGTAGCTGCATGGATAAGAAAACAGGACCTATACATATGCTGTCTATAAGAGACACACCTTAAAACAAAAGATGCACATAGACTGAAGGTAAAAGGATGGAGAAAAATATTTCATGCAAATAAAAATGAAAAAAAAAAGCCGGGGTAGCAATACTTATATCTGACAAAATGTACTTTAAAACAAAGGCTGTAGGAAGAGATAAAAAAGGAGTCTACTTAATGATAAAAGGAGAAATTCAACAGGAAGATATAACCATTATAAATATCTATGTGCCGAACTAAAAGCACCGAAATACATAAAGTAGACTTTGATGAATATAAAAGGTGAGATCAACAGCAATATTATACTAGTAGGGGGTTTCAATGCCCCACGACCTTCACTGGATAGATCCTCAAGAAAGAAAATTAACAAAGAAACAGCCAACTTAAAGGATACACTAGATCAACTCGATTTAATAGATATCTTTAGAACCTTTCACCCTAAAGCAGCAGAATATATATTCTTTTCAAGTGTTCATGGTACATTCTTTAGGATAGACCACATGTTAGGACACAAAAGTGGTCTCAACAAATTTAAGAAGATTGAAATCATATCAAGTATTTTCTCTGATCACAATGGCATGAAACTAGAAATTAACCAAACAAACAAAAAAAAAACTGAAAAATACTCAAACACTTGAAAACTAAATAGCATGTTATTAAATAACAAATGGATTAACAATGAGATCAAAGAAGAAATAAAAAAGTTCCTAGAAACGAATGATAATGAGCATACATCAACTCAAAATTTATGGGACACAGCAAAAGCAGTCCTGAGAGGGAAGTTCATAGTACTACAGGCATACCATGAGAAGCTAGAAAAAGCTCAAATAAGCAACCTGACCCTGCTTCTAAAAGAATTAGAAAAACAACAGCAAGTAAAGCCCAGGTGTAGTAGAAGGAAAGAAATAATAAAGATTAGAGCAGAAATAAATGACACAGAGACTAAAGAAACAATACAGAGAGGATCAAGGAAACCAGGAGCTGGTTCTTTGAAAAGATAAATAAGATCTATGAACCTTTAACTACATTCACCAAGAAAAAATGAGAGAGGACTCAAATAAATAAAATTAGAAAGGAGAGTGGAGAAATAACAACTGACACAATGTAAAGCCAATAGTCGCGGCCACCATCACAGCCGCCCGACCCATGCAGGTTCACATTGGATTCGAACAGTCGGTAATGAAACAGCAGAGCTAAGACCTGGTGAGCCATCAGCTTTAATTCTAGCTTGCACCCGGCGGGCAAGCAAAAACACACACTGGGCTCCAAAACCCACACATTCAGTGCTCACAAAGCTACTGACTTATCCGAGTTTCCTAGAATCAAAGGTTTCTAGCTCACCACTGATTCACCACTGTTTCCCATCTCCTCCAGCACAAACTCTTAACAAACTGGCTTCTCCCTCAGCACTCTGCCATCTTGACTGCTTCTCCTGGCCTCCATGTGGCCTTACTCTGCTCTACTCTCTAATACTAACCTCAGGAACTCAGGAACCAAGAGAGAGATCAAGCTACTGGTCTCTCCCACTTTATACCATAGAATCCAAACACTTAATCCAATCTACAGACAAGAAAGTCTCTGATACAAAGCCACCCATCTGAGGCATAATGGGATTCCTCAGGAGAGTGCACCACCCTACATCATCCAGTCAGTCAAGGGTGTAGGGAAGAGCTTACTCTTAAACTAAGCCTTAAGCTATAATGACCCGGCCTGCCCACAGCCTGTTCCAGAACACACATTAATATCAACGAACTTCCATGTGGGCAGTGCCATCTTTAACAAAGTGAGCATAATATATTTTATCTGCCCAACACACAACATAAATACAAAATATTGTAAGAAAATACTATGAAGAATTGTATGCCAAAACAACTAGACAACCTATATGATATGGACAAATTCCTTGAAACATAAAATCTTACAAAAATCAATCTGGAAGAATCAGAACACCTAAACAGACCAATTACAACAAAGGAGATTGACACAGTTATCAAAAAACTCCCAACAAAGAAAAGTCCTGGGCCTGATGGCTTCACAAATGAATTCTACCAAAAATTCAAAGAAGAACTAACTCCTATCCTTCTTCTCAAACTATTTCAAAAATTCAAGAGTAAGGAAGACTTCCAAGCTCCTTTTATGAGGCGAGCATAATTGTGATTCCGAAACCAGGCAAAGACAACACAAAGAAAAAAAATTATAGACCAATATACCTGATGAATTTAGATGCCAAAATCCACAACAAAATATTAGCCAACCGGATTCAGCAATATATGAAAAAAATCATACACCATGATCAAGTGGGATTTATTCTGGGGAGGCAAGGCTGGTTCAATATTCGCAAATCAATCAATGTGATTCATTACATAAACAAAAGGAAGGACAACAACCACATGATAATTTCAATAGATGCAGAAAAAGTTTTGATAAAACCCAGCACCCATTCATGATGAAAACTCTCAGCAAAGTAGGAATACAGGGAACATACCCTAACATGATAAAGGCCATCAATGACAAACCCACAGCCAACATTATACTCAATGGGCAAAAATTAAAAGCAATCCCTTTAAGATCAGAAACAAGCCAGGGGTGCCCCCTTTCACCACTTTTATTCAACATAGTTCTGGAAGTCCTAGCTATAGCAATCAGACAAAAAGAAGAAATAAAAGGCAAACAAGTTGGAAAAGAAGAAGTAAAACTATCATTATTTGCAGATGATATGATATTGTATATAGAAAACCCTAAAGTCTCAGTCAAAAAACTACTGAACCTCATAAATGAATTCAGCAAGGTGGCAAGATATATAATTAATACTCAGAAATCAGAGGCATTTTTATACACCAACAATTAACTAGCAGAAAGAGAAATTAAGGAAACAATCCCCTTCACAATTGCAACAAAAAAATAATAAAGTACCTAGGAGTAAATTTAACCAAGGAGATTAAAGACTTGTACTTGGAAAACTATAAAATATTGATAAAAGAAATCAAGGAAGATACAAACAAGCGGAAGCATATACCGTGCTCATGGTTAGGAAGAATAAACATCATTAAAATGTCTATATTACCCAAAGCAATTTATAAATTCAATGCAATACCAATTAAAATACCAATGACATACTTCAAAGATACAGAACACATATTCCAAAAATTTATATGAAACCCAAAAAGAACACGAGTAGCCTCAGCAATATTAAAAAAGAAGAATAAAGCGGGAGGTATCACTCATCTAGATATCAAGTTATACTACAAGGCCATTGTACTCAAGACAGCCTGGTACTGGCATAAGAACAGGTACATAGATAAATGGAACAGAACAGAGAACCCAGAAATAAACCCACACCTTTATGGACAACTGATATTTGACAAAGGAGGTAAGAGCATACCATGGAGTAAAGACAGCCTCTTGAACAAATGGTGTTGGGAAAATTGGACATCTACTTGCAAAGAAATGAAACTAGACCATCAATTTACACCATTCACAAAAACAAACTCAAAGTTGGTAAAAGACTTATATGTAAGCTGTGAAACCATAAGCATCTTAGAAGAAAACATAGGCAGTAAGCTCTCCAACATCTTTCGCAGCAATATACAGTGTGTCCGTAAAGTTATGGTGCACTTCTGACCGGTGACCAGTCAAAATTGCACCATGACTTTATGGACACATTGTATTTGCCGATTTATCTCCACGGGCAAGTGAAATAAAAGACAGGATAAACAAATGGGACTATATCAAACTAAAAATCATTTGCACAGCTCAAGACAGTAAGAACTGAATAAAAAGACAAACCACACAATGGGAGAACATATTCGAAAATATGTCTGATAAGGGGTTAATATCTAAAATTTATAAAGAACTTGTAAAACTCAACACCAGGAAGACAAACAAGGCAATCAAAAATGGGCAAAACAAATGAATAGACACTTCTCCAAAGAGGACATACAGATGGCCAACAGGCACATGAAAAAATGCTCAACATCACTAATCATTAGAGAAATGCAAATTAAAACCACAATGAGATACCACCTCACACCAGTCAGAATGGCGCTCATCAGCAAAACAACACAGAGTAAGTGCTGGCGACGATGTGGAGAAAAGGGAACCCTCCTGCACTGCTGGTGGGAATGCAGACTGGGACAGCCACTGTGGAAAACAGTATGGAGATTCCTCATAAAATTAAAAATCGAACTGCCTTTTGACCCAGCTATCCCACTTTTAGGAATATACCCTGAGAACACCATAGCACTGTTCGAAAAGAAGAATTGCGCCCCCATGTTTAGGCAGCATTGTTTACAATAGCGAAGATCTGGAACCAGCTCAAGTGTCCTTCAGTGGACGAGTGGATTAAAAAGCTTTGGTACATATATACTATGGAATACTACTCAGCCATAAGAAATGATGACATCGGAGCATTTACAACAACATGGATGCACCTTGATAACATTATACTGAGTGAAATAAGTAAATCAGAAAAAACTAAGAATAAATGATTTCATACATAGATGGGACATAAAACTGAGACTCAGAGACATGGACAAAAGTGTGCTGACTATGGGGAGGGGGCGGGTACGAGGGAGGAGAGAGAGAGGGGAGCGTGAGGGGAGGGGCACAAATAAAACCAGATAGAAGGTGACAGATGACAATTTCATTTTAGGTGATGGGTATGCATTATAATCAAATGTCAAAATAACCTGCAGAGGTTTTCTCTGAACATATATATCCTGATTTATCAATGTCACCCATTAAAATTAAAAATTAATAAAAAATAAAGAATAAAAAGATCTAATATAGCACCTAATAACTACTGTTACCTGCCTTTAATAGAAAGAACGTCAATAGGTCAAAAATTAAAACAGTAAATTTGCATGCATAAATGTCCTAAGAGATATACCATGTTCCTTAATGCATACACAGGCTGCTTTAGAAAAACAATAAATGGTAGAATTTATCTTTTAGATTTTATAATGTTGAAGAATTAAAATAAAAACATTCACTACTATAACCTGTTATATACACAAAATACTTTTTCTGTAATATTCAATAAAATTTACAACCACACAAAACTCTATTATCCACAAACACTATGTTCATTTTCAGCTATAACCTACAGCTCAGCAATAAAATACAGAAGGGGACTGCAGTTTCATGAATCAGGATTCAGAAAATTTAATTTTTGCTACTGATTCATGTACTGCCTCAAGAATATCATCACTAAGCAATATATGAGTGACCATAATAGCAATTACACAAAGAAATGTACACAGACAGTAGTTTTGATTCTGTGTACTTCATCTGTGTTTGCTGAAAAGCCAGACAACCAAAACTGTTCAACAATTATAAGAATGGTGCACCAGGAAAAAGATGAATAATACAGATCTTGCTCTGAAAGAAGAAGAGCTGCAGGAGGTACAAATGAAGCAGTCGTTTCCATCCTGCAGGCGACATACACCCCTCCATCCTCTGAGACCTGGGCTCCACCACCCACTGTGCCCCTTGCACTACTCCTCACTGTGAAATTCACCCTGGGGAAAAGAAGGTTCTTCTAAGTACACACATCCCCCATGACTCACAGCCACACCTCTATCTGCACTGTAGCCTCTGCTCAGATGATCTGACCAACTCCTTTCTAATCACTCTCCAAGACCCAGCTCACACATCCTCTCCTCTGGAAATGATTGTGTGGTCAGCTGTTTAAGTGTCATCTACACGATCATATAAAGTCACCTAAGAAGCTTTGAATCTCTGGTCTCTAGAACAGTGCCCAGAACACAGTCTGACATATTAGAGGAAAGAGTCACTCATCAAATGCTCAGCCAACGTCTGAAATAATTTAAAATGCTCACACTGCTGTCAGCACTACAAAAGCATTTCCACAAAGACCATTTCATTGTATATTCTATAGTACACACATATTTTATATACAGCAATCATTTTTCATGTTTCCACAGGATCCCCAAAAAATATCATTTAAAAAGGCTGCTGGTACAGAGAATTAATTTACTATCTAATTTAAAGGGCACTTGTGTCATTTTTACTATTTTGCCATTAAAAATACACTAAAATGAATATCTCTGGGCAAGTATCATTTTGCCTCTAATAATTTCTTGGGTTCAACTTCAAGAAATAAAACATCTGGGAAAATGGGTTTATTTAAAGGGGTTTAATACTCAGGTATAAAGTTCCACTATGTCACAAAAAATGACTATATCTATTCCATACAACCTCAGGAGAACTGGGTGTTAAAATCAGAATCAAATGCACTGGTATATAAAAATTGTTATCTCCACACTTTCCATTTTCACATTTTATTACTGAGAGCAATTTTCCACATGTTATTTAATCATTTATAACTTCCTTTACCCATTTATCTATTATCTTTTCTTATATATTAGAATAAGCTGCCTTTTTAATATTAACTTCATCTATCAGTTCTGAGAGAAATTTTTACATCTGCATTCTAATTCTCTAAAACTGAGAGTGTAATCTCTTCAGTTGCCTGAATGTTCTCTTACATTTTCTACTTCTTCCCTATATTTTGATTTTCTATGTATCTGCTCTTTAAAATTCATTTTGATTTGTGAGGTGAGGTATGTACTTTACCCCCCAAACACCTATTCAGTTAATCCCATCATTGTTTTTAAATGATCCTTTCCTGCTTTTATGTATATGTTTATGAATGTATAAGAATAATTCTAAAATTATGAATGTTAGAAAATAAGATTCACTTTAGAAATAGATTTGGAAACAAGCAACTTTGCTGATATATACACAAGACCAAAGAACAAGGGATACATGAAAAGATATACTATACGCAATTTTCACCAAAATTAGATTTATTTAGATTTTACCTGTCAATGGGTCCTGACATTCCACTTCTCTGAACTGTTATTATTTTATTAAAAAGGGAAAAGAAGCCCTGGACAGTTAGCTCAGCCAGTTAGAGCGTTGTCCCAAAACACAAAGGTTGTGGTTCTGATCCCTGGTCGGGGCACATAGGAAGCAATCAATGAACATACAACTAAATGGAACCCCAAATGAATGCTTCTCCCTCTGAAATCAACTAATAAAAAAAAAGAGCATGATCATAATTCTTTCCTAAAACAATATATACAAATTTGAAAAGGATAATGAATTATTTAAATGCACCTTATTTTCAGCTACAATAAGTCCTACTGGCAGAATTTTACAGAACAAATAGAAATACTTTTAGAAAAATTTAGCAGTTCAAATAACTTGGAAATATGATAAACAGCTTTCATTGTCTCAGATTAAACTCAGGTCAATCTGATGCAAGACCATATATGTGTGTGTATTCATACACAGATAGACTCTGCCATATATGCTCACATACTTTATATAACTAAAAATAATACTCACATCCATGAGGTGTCAGTAGTTCTTCACACATTTGGTGGCAAGGTCTTGATTCACACAAATGGTATTTTTCCCAAATCCAACGTGTCCAAACCCTGAGCTTACCAGTGTTGTTTTTCCAGGATATTTTTGTTGAGAGCCTGTACTTACAGGGCTTTTCTAGTAACATGTCAGGTCAGATGCCACATAGAGCCCGGCCCATCTCTTAAGTGGAGAAACCACACCAACTGTCCAAGTTGCTCTCCTTAGCCAAGTCTCTCACCACTGAATTTCTTTTTATTCTCCTTCAGTCCCCAATAATAAAGGGAAGTCAGAAATATTACATGTGTGAGTGTGTGTCTGTGTATATGCAGGTTTTATGCACTAAAATGGGAACTTGGAGAATTAGTTTAATGTTACAGAGAAAGTAAAAAGAATTCTCAGGGTTTGAAGGTAGTATTCCCATTGAACCAAAAAGCACTGCTTCCCTTCCCAGGGTCTCCCTGCAGCCCCAGTGGTCCCACAGCACTTTTCACTTTGCACATGTTATGGTCAGGAGCTTGTCTTAGCACTCCTACTAACAGCAGGGCCTGGGAGGCTGGCATTTCTGCCAGAGTCACTTTGACATCCTCCACATCACTCAAAGGGCATGTCACCATGCACAGTTATCCTGAGTGTACAAGAAAAAATATCCAATCTACATGGAATAAAAAGTCTAAACCCTTACTTTATGTAACAAAACTCTTCTTAAAAAATTATGATAGGTACTGTTTCCAAAAATATGGTTTTTAAAGTTGACGGGGTAAAAAAGTAATAATTTTATAAACCTGCTATTGACCTCTCATCAGAGATATACTTTTACCCATGTTTCATAAAAATGACATGCATATTGTAACTCCACACTTCATTCTTGCAATAAATGCAGGTGCTAAAAGGCCATTTTTTGTTTTTAAAAAATCCATTATTTCACTATAGAACTTTGGCTGTAGCATGTTTGTTGGGGCACATATGAGTTGTTAAATTAGACCTTATTCCAGACAGCACAGGCATGCAACTCCTGTGCGAGGTGGCTACCTATAAAACTCATGCATACTCCCATTCACCATGTAACCAGCAACTTCCTGGCTTTACTTCATGAAGGAGATATGAATCCTGATTTCCTGTATGTCTAGATTCTGCAATGTCAATATTGTTAAATTTATTGCTATCCAAGTACTTTATTTTCAAAAATTCCTCTTGATAAACACATGATCCACAACAAACACATTCCTCAAAAGAAATTAAAAGCTCCCAAAAAGAAGAGGCAGTGTCTAGAAATTTAGCTTTAAAAAATTTAATAAAAAGCATTATAAAATATTCTGGCTAAGGTATTTGCTAAAATTAAGTAAAATGTTAAGTAAAATGAATTGTTAATTTCTCAGTTCTAAGAATCATATGAAAGTATAGTTTTTATTAAGAGGATCTGAATGTGCCACAGTCCAAACATATCCTCTCCAAAACCAAAAATGACATTAAAACCTGAAGTAACCAAAGTTACCAGTTCCTCCACACAGAGGCTCTGAAGTTGAACAGAGTGAGCTCTGGTCCATGAGATCCAAGAAAATGGCCTATAAAAGCCTTTTATCTCTGTTGTAAGCAACACTCTGTGGCAGATGATAAAAACTGTCAGACACAGTATGAGTTTGCTGTAGCAACGAAGTCTAACCTTTTCCAGTGCTCCATCCTCTATGAGAAAAGCCATTATATACACTCAGTTGGTGTTAAAAACAAAAAGTCTTTTATCTCTACTAAAGACCTTCTTTGACCCTTACAATCATGTCCTGAATTGTCTAGATAATGAATTATCTTCTTTCATTTTATAGACCTCCCTTACAAGACAATCATATACACAGTAAATCCTCACTTAATATTATCAGTAGGTTCTGAGAAGCAATGAATAACAAATCCAATGTTATCACAAGCTAATTGATACAAACAAGAGTTAAGTTCCTATAGCATCTCATCAATGTTGTCACAAAAGGACCTTATTAGGGAGAGGATTTGCTTTACATGAGCTCATTCACTATAAAGTGTCCATAATAAGTTTCATTGCCACTTATAAGCATATAAAATTTAGATTTTAGAAAGAAAATCACTATGAAGTATTGGGAATATTTGTATATCTGGAAAGAGCATTGAACCAAAATGTACTCTGAGGAAAATACAGTGAATGGTTCCATTACTGTAGGAAGTACCAACATTATTCTATAAAAGGAAAACTTAAAAGCAAAAGTAGATAAAGCAAGAAGTACATGATCTGATAAAGAAGAAGTTACCAAAACTATATTCCCAACCAGAGTTTATTGGGTCGGTATACTTACTAACATTTACTGAATACCTACTATATGCCTGATAGTGTATCTATGATGTTACTCTTTCCCTTAAGTCACCAATAAGCGAATAAGATATTATTCATACTTTAAGGTGAGAAAACATGAACTCAGGAATTAAATAACCTATAAATGACAGATCTAGCACAGAATCAAGATTGAATCCTAATTCCACAACTCCAAACTTCAAAGCATTTGCTTCCCCTGCCCCCAAACTAAACCACACTTTCAGTCCTGGAAGCTCAGATGGAAACAGCCTATGGCATTTCTTATTGAGGCTGTTTCCATTCCCTTGCCACCAGCTCTATCGGTACAACAGTTCAATGAAGAGGCGTGAGCTGAGAAAACCAAGAACTTCACTGCCACTGCCAAGCCAGGCTCACTAGAAAAGCAGCACTGTCCCTTTAAGTGGCAATCCCATCAGCAAGAAAACACAAAGAGTGGGGCTCTACTAGCCTGAGCCTGAAGGCCTGTTAGGAGCAAGCAAAAGATCTGTTTTGACAGGGAGTTCTGGGAGATGAGACAACCACAGTGCCCTTGATTAACTCTCTACAGATATCCCAGGTTGACCAGAGATTCTACACATGTATCACAGACACCGGAGTGGGCTCATACCACCCACACATTCCTTGCTGACAGAGATAAAAAATACACACACGAAGAAGATGTAGGGCCTGACCAAGCGGTAGCGCAGTGGATAGAGCGATGGACTGGGATGCGGAGGACCCAGGTTCGAGACCCTGAGGTCGCCAGCTTGAGTGCGGCTTGACCATAAAAGCTCGCCAGCTTGGACCCAAGGTCGCTGGCTCCAGCAAAGGGTTGCTCGGTCTGCTGAAGGCCCATGGTCAAGGCACACATGAGAAAGCAATCAATGAATAATTAAGGTGTCACAATGGCAACGAAAAACTGATGATGGATGCTTCGCATCTCTCTCCGTTCCTGTCTGTCTGTCCCTGTCTATCCCTTTCTGACTCTCTCTCTGTCCCTGTAAAAAAAAAAAAAAAAGAAAGAAAGAAAAGAAAAGAATAGGTAGGGGGTCCTGCTGAAAGTAAAAGCCATGGCTGACATAAAAAGTGCCTGAAATTTTCATGTGTACCCCAGACCCACACACAGATCCATTAGCAGGGAGTGAAAGCTTTACTGACGTGAGGTCATCCTCTGATCAATCTTTGTTTGGCTGAACACAAAACCATGCTCCTCAAGGGTGACCCCCTAGTAAGCTATGCTTAAAGCAACAAGAAAACAATCAAAAAACAAATGAACAGAGATATCAGCAGTCTCACAAAATGGGAGAGACAGCCTTCACAGATTTATTTCAGGCAAGTTATTAAAACAAACCAACAACAAAAAAACAAAAATAACAACTCACAAACAATAAGAATTAGAATCCAGAACTGCTAAATTCCATTATCTGATATATAAAATACCAGCAAAAGACTTGGAGACAGCCTGACTGGTGGTGGCACAATGAAAAGAGCATTGACCTGGGATGCTGAGGTCCCAGGTTCAATACCCCAAGTGTGCTGCCTTGGGTGTGGGCTCATCGGGCTTGAGAGCAGGCTCACCAGCTTGAGCATGGGTTCACTGGCTCAGCTGAAGCCCCTGGTCAAGCCATGTATGAGAATAATCAATGAACAACTAAAGTAATACAACTCTAAGTTGATGCTTTTAATCTCTCTTCCTTCCTGCCTCTCTCTCTCTCTTTCTCTCTCTAAAAAGAAACAAACAACACAAACTTGGAGACATTAAGAGAAACAAGAAGGTGTGATCCACACTCCAAAAGAAAGGCAGTCAAAAGAAACTGTCTCAAGTGTCTCCAAATGTTAGCTTTAAAGGTTAAGACTTCAAAATAGCTATTATATGAATATATTAAAGAATGAAGGAAAGCATTTGTAAAGCATTTAAAATAATGTATGACAATGATAACTCAACAATTTTAAAAAATCATAAAAAATGGAAATTCTGGAGTACAAAAGTACAAAAAATAAAATTAAAATTTACTAGCAGGGTTCAACAGAAATTTCAGCTAGCACAATAAAATATTAGTACAGCTGATGACAGGCCAATTGAATTGAAGCAAGTGAGAAACAGAAAGAAAAAAGATTAAAAATAACGAACAGAGAAACAGAGAGCTGTGAAACAACATCAAACTTACAAATATACTATTTGTAATAGAAGAAGAGAATTAAGTGGCAAAAATATTTCAAAGACAACGACTAAAACTTCCCAAATTTGATTAAAAGCAAAACAGCTAATCTCCATATCCAAAAAGTTCAATAAAACTCAAAATACAAAAATATGCACACCTAACTAAGTACAGAGTATTCAAACTGCTCAAAGACAATGAGGAGAACTTCAAAGCAGCATACAACAGAAGTTTGTTGTACATCAAGGAAAACAAGATAAACAGCTAACTTATTCTCAGAAACAATGAAGGCCAGAGGCAATGGAGACTGTCCAGAGTGCTGAAGGGCATGTGGGAAGGGGATCATTGACCAACATCCTATATCCACAAACTACTCTTCAAAACAGAAAGAGAAAAAAAAGATATTCCATGAACTTTTTAAAAAAGAGAATTTTTGTTACTAGAAGACATGCCTTCCTTACAAGAAATGCTATATGAAGTCCTTCAGGTTAAATAAAGTGACGCAGTTTATTAATTCAAATCCACAAGATAAAATGAAGAGGACCAGAAATAGTAAATATGCACTTAGTTATAAGACTTTATTAATATTTTTCTTATTTCTTCTCTTAAAACTCTTTTAAAAAACATAAGATTGTATAAAGTCATAATTTAACACTGTATAGCTAGCTTTATAACATAGAGGAATTAAACATATATGACAGTAACAGTATAAAGAAAAAGGAGATAAAAAAAGACAAACTGGGACAAAGTTTGTATATTTTACCAGAGTTGCACCAGTATTACTCAGCTGGTAGATAGTAGTATACTACGGTGCTTATTATAATCTCTAGAGCTGCAAAGTAAATTACTCGAAAGTATAGTAAAAACAAAAAAAGCAACACAGAAATCAAAACTGTATAATAAAAAAAATTAACACAGAAAAGGGCACTGACATACAGAACAAGTATGAGTCAAATAAAAAAGAAATAGTAGAGAACATTTTATGAATTTGACCCCAAAGGCAAGGGAAGTAAAGGCATAAATAAATGAATGGGACTCTATCAAGTTAAAAAGCTTCTGCACAATAAAAGAAACTGACAATAAAACAAAAAGGGAATCAACTGAATGGGAGATGATGCATGCAAACAACAGCCCCAAAAGGGGTTAATATCCAAAATATAAAGAAATCATACAACTTAATACCAAACAATCCAATTAAAAAGTGAACAGAGGACCTGAACAGACACTTCTCCCAAAAAGACATACAAATGACCAAAGGATATATGAAAAGATGTTCAAATTCATGAGCCATTAGGAAAATGCAGATCAAAACTAAAATGTGATACCTCCTTACATCTGTTAGAATGGCTATTATCAACAAGACAGGTAATAAGTGTTGGAGAGGCTGTGGAGAAAAAGGAGCCCTCATTTACTGTTCATGGGAATGTAAAATGGTATAGTCACTATGGAAAACAGTATGGTCATTCCTCAAAAAATTTAAGAAGAGTGTTACCATATGACCCAGCGACTACCTGAAAAACTCGAAAATATTTCTTCACAAAGATATATGGACCCCTATGTTCATTGCAGCAATACTCACGGTGACCAAGACATGGACACAACTAGAGTATCCTCTGATAAAGGACTGGGTAAAGATGTGGTACATATATACTGTGGAATATTACTCAGCCATAAGAAAAGATGAAATAGTGCCTTTTGCAACAACATGAATAGACCTTGAGAATATTATGCTAAGAAAAAGCTAGGAACCATATGATTTCACTCATATGTGAAATATAAAACTGAAACTCATAGACACAGACAACAGTATGGAGGTTTCCAGAAGAAAGGGGTGGAGGATAGTAAAGGGTAAAGAGGGCTAAATATATTATCTGACTTCGGGTTGTGGGCACATAACGCAATATATAAACCATATATCACAGAAATGTATACTTGAAATTTATATGATTCTATTAACCAATGTCACCCCAATAAATTTAAAAGAATTAAAAAGCAGTAAAAAAATTTAAGAAATAAAATGACAGACACAACTCCAACAGTAATAATAATGACATTAATGTGAAAGGAATAAACACACCACTGAAAAGACAAACTGTGAGACTGGATAAGGACCTATTCCAACAACATGCTGTCCACAGGAGGCAAACCGTAGTTAGCTTCACAATAAACGGGCAGGGAAAGATACATCATGCAAACTTAACCCTAAGAGAGCTAGAATCTCTTAAGTACATCAGGTAGGTAAAACATGTGAGCAGCCAACTTGACCTAAGTGACATTTATAGAACACTCCAGCTAACAACAGCCTTGGACACGTTTGCTTACATTACACTGGGGAACAAAATTTTTGTTGCATCCAAAAAAAATTGTTCTTACCTAAATCGAGTGTGCTGATCTCAAATCTGACATTAGTTTTTCTCTATAAGCTACAGTTATTTTGCAATCAAGATTTTAGGTTTTCATCTTATTGTAAAATTTTCAACATTTAGTTTAACATAATGAAATAGAATGTCTTCTTGGGCATCATCTTTGTGAAAATATAATAATTTATATAATGCAGTAAATACACTAATACACTAAAAGGTATAACTGCACCAGAATTTGTCTGCACCCTGACCGACCAGGTGGTGGCGCAGTGGACAGAGCATAAAACTGGAATGCAGAGGACCCAGGTTCGAGACCCCGAGGTCCCCAGCTTGAGTGCGGGATCATCTGGCTTGAGCATAAAGCTCACCAGCTTGGACCCAAGGTCGCTGGCTCGAGCAAGGGGTTACTCGATCTGCTGAAGGCCTGTAATCAAGGCACATATGAGAAAGCAATCAATGAATAACTAAGGTGTTGCAAAGAAAAACTGATGATTGATGCTCTCTCCATTCCTGTCTGTCTGTCCTTATCTATATCTCTCTCTGTCCCAGTAAAAATAAAAATAAAAAATTGTTTACAATTTCGAAATAGAACATATTAAAACACTTATTTTAATCATAAAATTTGTGTAAAAATCATTTAAATTCTATTCAGGCAAAAATTTGCGTTTGTACATCTTGCGTTTGTGTACTTCTTGTGAACAATCTTATTTGATGCTCCAGCACTAGTCTGCTCATCACTAACAGCTCCAAGATTTTCGGGAAACTTATCAAGGTAACTGTTCAGGAAGTAAATCTTAACGCTCATGTTACGTCCAATGTCGCAGAAAGCCAACAGCATCCTTTGAACCAGAAGTTCATAGTTTTCTGCTTTTTTGTTGCCAAGGAAGTTCTTTGTAACTGCCACAAAAGACTGCCATGCTGCTTTCTCCTCCTTATTCATCTTCCTGGCAAATTCTTTGTCACGTGTGAGGATTCAAAATTGAAATCCATCGAATACACCTGCTTTTATGTTCTCTAAAGACAGGCAGAAAAAGCAGAAATAATATGTTGAAGGCATTCATTTTCTCTATTCAAAGCCTGAACAAATTGCTACATTAAGCCAAGTTTGATGTGAAGTGGGGGGAAAATGACCCTGTCTCAAATAACTACAGGTTCATTCACAATATTTTGCATCCCTACTTCCAGAGCTTCACATTTCGGCCATTCCTCTGTGTCCAGTGTTTCTCCCGAGCTCGGCTATCCCACAAACACAGAAAGCAAGGATACTTCGTGAAACCTTTCTGTTGTCCTAGCAGGAAATTTACCAATTTAAGATCCACACAAATGATCCAGTTATGCTCCCCATACTTCAGAAAGTCGAGGACAATTTTTATGTCATTATAATCTTCTCACAGATGAGTTGAATAACCAATTGAACCGCTGCATAAACATTACCATTGTGTAGGAGAATACATTTAAGATTCCGTTTAGAGCTGTCAAGAAATAGCTGCCATTCTGTTGAACTATAAGTGGTAACATCTCGCTGGCTGAGAAGACTACTGATATCATGACAGTAAACAAAGTGTTCGTCTTCAGAAAAAAAGTCCACAAAAATTTGTTTACGCTTCCTGAAATGGGATAGATACTTTAGCTGACCAGTGAAGTACATTCTTTTCTCGAAGCCTAGAGGCTAATAACTCAGCTGCTTTCTTTGATAGGCCCAAATCTCTTACTAAGTCATTCAATTCAGGTTGGCTAAACTACTAAGGGCTTAATGACTACTTGGCATCAGAAGACCCTTCAGATTCTACAACCATTTCCTCATGCATCTTATCAAAATATACTTGATCACCATGTTCACTTTCTTCATCCTTAGAAGAAATAAAACCATTGAAAACTGGAACCGGGAGTGTCTCAGAATGTGGGATAGGTCGTATTGCTGAAGAAATATTAAGATGTGCGATCATATGCCATTTTTTCCTACCGATGCCCTTTGTATGGATCAGACATAAATAATAGTCACTGCTGTGGTCCTTAGATTCATGCCAAACCATGGGAATACCAAAAGGCATTCTTTGCCTTTTTTATTTGTCCAGTCACAAAGCATTTCCTCACAATTATGACACACAATATGAGGAGCCCAAGTCTTGTCTTGATCGCCAAGGGCGATCTTGAACTTGAAAATAGGCAATATATGCACTTGTCACAAATGATGAAATATTGTGCCTTTGACGTTGAAGTGTGTAACAGCCACATATATAACAGAAGGTGTCAGGACTATTCTTACATTTACGCCTACTCAAAGAAGCCATTTTTCAATCTCAAAACAAAATAGGAGGGTGTTTTTATCAGATAATAATTTTTTACATTTAAAAACAACTACAATTATGTAAAAGTGATGTTTGTAAAACATTAATTGCCTTGTAGTTATGTTCAATCCAAGAGTCACTGCCCTTTAACTTCATTTTAAAAACCAATGCATGCCATTAACTGTAACAAAAAGCAATTAAAATTGCATAAAAACTGGAGCATGCACCCAAAACCGGATTTCAGATTTGGAATCAGCGATGCAGAAATATATAGAAACAATTCTAAAACCTCATGCAACAGAAATTACCAAAAAAATTGTTCCCAATGTTATTCATTATAGTCTAAACCCAAAAACCATTCAGATGTCCAGCAACTGGTGAACAGATAAATCAAATGTAATACAGTCATGACAGAATATTAATTAGCAATAAAGGGTAAGAAAAACCCTGAAAGACAAATCTCAAAATCTCAACCATTATGTTAGCTGAAAGAAACAGACATAAAAGACTACCATTTGTATGATTCCATTATAGTAACTGCCCAGCAGAGGCAAACATAAAAATCCAGAAGGCTGACCAGCAGTGGCCTGGGTCCGGCGATAGGTGTGAGACCGATTAACAAGCTCAGGGAAACTTTGGGGATGACGAGCATGTTCTAAAACTGGATTGTGTTAAAGACTGCATAACACTGTCCCTTTACCAAATATTACTGAACTGTACCCTGGTAATGAGTGAATTTTATTGCACATAAATTATATTTTAACAAAGCTGTAAGAAAAAAAGCTATTGTGCAATGATTTGACTGAGGCAATAAACTACAGTCTAAACACTGAAAAGGGCATTCTGTTCCTTCATGAAAGAGTGTATCACCAAATTCAAACTCAATGCAAACTCTAGTTTATCAAAGATGCTCATGTAAATGCTATGAGCATGTTACATTAATTACATGGCATTAATTCTATTAAACATAACAACATCAACTTAAATATCAACATATAGAAGAAGGCCAAATACTGTATTTAAGCCCTGTGCCATAAAGTCACACATTTGTTTGTATCTGAACTTTCATGTGTGAGCCATTATGGTAGTTATGTCTGCAACTATAAATGTCCTATAAGACGGGCAGAGCTATTGACTCCACAGGGTGTCTAACACATCCCAGTAGGAACTGCAGAGGTCCAGATCAAAGCTTCACAGAGATGTGGCCACAGTGGCCCTTTGTTTTCACCTCACTTCATGACCACTACAGGTTCTTCCTTTCACTGAGAAAGGAAACATGCTCACAGTTACTGATTTTCATACTATTTTGACCCATGCTAACACTGGCATGTATCAAAATAAAAAAGCTAATGTTACAATGTATCTATCAAGAATTAACCTTGCTTTCAAAAGTATTTTCCAAAATACTCAAATAGTTATCATGACCTCAATTAAGCCTACTCTTAACATACTATTTAAGCTTAAGGAAAATAAACCAACATAAAAATATCATTATATATTTTCTACTCACTCTCATCACACTACCCCAAAACCACAATCAATAAAAAATTTCTTGGACATTAAAGTACTGTAGAGAATATTAAGAATTCTGATGTACCAGAAATTTAATCATGTTCTCAAAAAAACTATATATAAATTATAATGCCTAATGTACTAGAACTACCATCACTCGAATGACTCATCCCTTTTAGAGGGTCCCATTCTCTGCAGACCTCCCTCGATGGCAGGACTGCTTCGAAAGGAGCATTCTACAGAAGGCACTCCTCTCAAACATGGTTCCATTTTACTGAAGAACAATCCGTCACAAGATTTTTGGGGTACAGCACTATAAATCAATGAGTATAATATTTTTCTGCCACCGTGAATTATATGTAGAGGTGGCTAAAGAAGGACAATACACTAAGAAAATGTACAGTATTGTATCTGACACAAAAGCAGGCTCCCCAATGATCTAGGCCTTTGGGTGGAATGCTCAGGTCACCAATACGAAACCCCATGCTTGCCTGGTCAAGGCACATATGAGAAGCAACTACTATGAGCTGATGCTTCTTGTTCCTCCCTACCACCTTTCTCTCTCCTGTATCTCCTCTCTTTCTAAAGTCAATAAATAAAATCTTTAAAAAAGAAATCTCCTAACCCTTATACCTTAAAAGTGGGTTCTGCATTTGCCCTTTATCTATATCTGAAATCTGGAAGAGTCCACATATATCCCAAATAGTAAACTTTATATATATTCTACTGTACTCACTGCATAAGAATTATAAGTTTAGGGTGGTTAGCAATGAGGTGGTTAAGTGGGAAATCAGAGCCCCAGTCTTTGTCTGGGATCTCCCACATGGCCAGGCGCATGGAAACTACACTTCCCATAAACCTTTGGGAGAAAAGCAACTGTCCATCAGCCAGTGAGATTTCACTACGTCATATTAGCTAGACGACCCCAGGAGGGCCCCTTTTAAAATCTGGCGCCATGCAGTCCCCAGCGCAAGATTCTTGGCATTCATCTCCTGTGCCAGTGAGTCCTGTCCAAGAAACGCTCTGTACCAAATAAAGCCTTAATAATTAATACTTAATAACTACACTGATTTTCTTCTTTCTCGGCAGGGAAAATACCTTACAATAAGATTTTTTCTTCTATATTTTATTTAGAATTTTAATGTTTGCATATTAGTTTCCCCAGAAATAGTTTCTAAGTCTTTAGCTCCAAAGTTTCAAATGTTATACTGAGGCTCCCATTTAAATACAGCAATGCTCCATTTCAAACAAGACATCTCTACTTTCAATTATGTATTACTAAGCAAACCATGTAAGCAAACACAATGGAACAACTATTATTTTTCCCTTGAAAAGTCTGGATATTCCTTCAACTGACTAGGATAGCAAATCTAACTTAGAGTAATATATACATACACAACTCTGAAATTGAGTTCCAACAATTAAGGACACAGGCGTAGGGGATTCCTTCAAATTCTGACCGCCTGAGTAATGGAGACTCATATGTGCTATACTTGACAAGCTTTATTTTGTAACTGGGATGGAGTGCATTTCCAAGCTCTTCTGAATCAGAAAAGCTCCTTCTACTAGCAGCACTAACAAGTATTAGCTTGATAGTTAAAAAGCAAAGGCACTGGAGGCCCTGGCCGGTTGGTTCAGCGGTAGAGCTGAACCAACCGGCCCGCTGTATTATAGTCCTGGGTTCGATTCCCAGCCAGGGAACACAGGAGAAGTGACCATCTGCTTCTTCACCCTTTCCCCTCTCTTTTCTCTCTGTCTCTCTCTTCCCCTCCTGCAGCCAAGGCTTCACTGGAGCAAAGTTGGCCTGGGTGCTAAGGATGGCTCCATGGCTTCGTGTCAGGTGCTAGAATGGCTCCGGTTGCAACCAAGCAATGCCCCAGATGGGCAGAGCATCGCCCCCTAGTGGGCATGCCGGGTGGATCCCGGTCAGGTGCATGCTGGGGTCTGTCTCTGCCTCCCTGCTTCTCAGTTCAGAAAAATACAAAAAAAAAAGAAAAAGAAAAAGCAAAGCCACTGAAGACACCTACCTGTGGGACACTGGGCAACTAGCAACCTCCCCATGTCTCATTCCCATGTCTATAAAAATGTATCAATAATAGTTCCTACTAACCCACATGGTTTTTAGAATTAAAAGAGCAAACAAGCAAAAAGTACTCTGAATCTGCCTAATACATCTGTGACCAGCGTAGCTCTTTTCATCACCACAAATACAACTTTCTTCATGTCACCAGCCCACAACAAACCATAACTAAGGAAAGCAATATGATTTAAAAAAAAATTCTAAAGACCGTTCCAGAAATACCATCTCAAACAAGATACAAATAAACTGCTCAAAGTCAATTCACCTAAACATCTTTGGCCAACTTTCTCACCTGTAAAATAATGAGAACAATGAACTAACTGACCTCAAAGGTCTGTCTTTCCCAGCTATAGATCGTGGATAATTCTCTTGGAGAGGCTCTTTAGAGGAAACTAGCACCATTAAGACAAAACTCTCTGGTACACTGGTATGGTTTAACTACCTGCGTACCATTCCAGTTCATTTTTTATTTAAACTATCAAACAATGACCCAATTTTATGTTTACTCTATTTCTATTTGGATACTAAATGAATATGAAGCAATAAAATATTCCCTAAATTTTATAAGCAGTATATTAAGCAGTTATACGATCTCATCTTTTTCATCACTGGCCAATCTGAAAGAGTTGGAAGATAAGCACATATACCGCATTTCTCCATGTATAAAATGCACCTTTTTTCAAAAAATTTGGGGTCTATAAACTGGGTGTGTCTTATACAGTGATTGTAGAAGTGTGACATTTCAAACACCATAGATGGAACTGAGGACAAGGCAATATCTGAAGACAGTGATTTGTCATCAGACACAGATGAGGAAAAGCTAATGGATGGGAATTTTGACAGTGATGAAGAGTTGTATGAATTTTATGATTAATAAGACTTTTACATTCAATAACTTTATCTAATACATTTTTTTTCAAATTTTGTGCCCCAAAATTAAAGTGCATCTTATAAATGGGAGTGTCATATACATGGGGAAATACGGTAAGCATGCTTCAAATGCAAAATACATATGTTTCAGTAAATTCATACTCTAATCATAGAGGAATCCAGAAATATTATGTGTATCTAGACCCCACAGTACCTTAAAAATTAAGCCTTGTATCAATAAAGCAGTTTCACACTTAAGGACTGCTATTCTAATTACATTGCAGCCAACTGCTTTGTTATCACTATATAATTTTTAAATAAATCGGCATGGCAGCATAGCCTTAGAAGATTTTCTAGAAAAAAAAAATCATCATAGAAAATTCCTAAGCACCTTCTGAAAAAACTCTTCATTTTAAAGTTTTTAAAAAAATCAATAATAATATAATGCTGCACCATATATAAGCCTAGTGATCAAGACCTTCCTTCTGAAAGACTGACTTGAGTATTGAAAAGAAAGGAGCCTGTTTGGTTATAAGCTTCTGTGCTACAATGAGTAAAAATAATGACTAACAGAAAAACAAGTGTTTTATAAGAAAACCTGAGCATTAATTGGCACATTAATATGCAAAGGAATGCTGTTAAAATGTTTTAAAAGAGTAAACATGTAAATAAAAAAATAAGGCACTTAATTTATTCATAAAATGTTTCTTCAGATAACCCAAGCATCAACTTTAACCCAGACTTGTTCAAATTACATTGCATTCTAAATATGGAGCTTAAAAATTTATATATATGATAGAAGATTTTATGCCTGTTATGCTTTTTTTTACTCCACAGTGATATAAAATTATACCTCATCAGAACATATTTGGTGCAAAGAAGTTCTAAAATGAAACTGCTGCTCTGATTAATCATATCAATGCATTTTATATTAGCTTTTAAAAAGAAAAAAGCATTTGGTTAATAAGCATTCAAAGAGCATCAAATAATCTCTCAACATAAAATGAAAAATAATTATCTGGAAATAAAAACAGACTTGCTATATTAAATTTTTTCTCCTATTTTTATCCTAGTCAAACTGAATAATATTAGCTACTTACATGATAGCTCCTAATAACTTCAAATCGCTTTTTCACCTATTTCATCAAAAACATTTTTTAAGTGATTGCTTATTTCCTTTCTAGCTAGTCATATACATTTTCTTAACAAGCCATGGGGTGGGTTATTCTCTCTACAACATTTCTGACTTCTCAAATCTCAAGGCTGTCAACACAGAACTGCTGAGCTAACATTACTATGTGAAAAGCAAAGCATAAACAGATGAAATTCTATCTGCAAATCATCAAAGTCAAACCTCTTCTACTCATAAACTCAACAGGAAAATCCCCCATATAGTAAGAACTAAAAGAAGACTCTATTTATCGTGGTGATTTTATAAGACAATCACCAGTGGGCCTACACACTGATAGCAAATAAGAATATTCCCATCGATCAGATTAATCCTGAAAACTCCTTGGTTTCCATGGTCTACACACAGGAGGGGAGCAGGGGATGGAGAAAAGGTACCATCTCAGAACCTAAATAACAGTGATGACCAGAGCACTTCATTTCAACCCCACAATTGTGATGTTAACATTTTAAAAATTAGTTCAGTGATAATAAAAAAAGATCTCACAATCACTTTCCTGAGAACTAGATGCAGGCAGAATACTATGTTTAACTTCCTTCAGTGTCAAAAAATGAAGCAAGGTTTGAATGAGTTCAGGCAGACAAATGGAGAAGTCAACACAGTGGGTAAGAATTTTCTTTCCCAAATTATTTTCTGCACTGACCTCTTCTAAATCCCACTCCTTGAGTAACAAGAGACAGACATATCAGTAATCAATGCTAAGCACTTTATGCAGCATCAAAATGCAGGTAAACATTTTATACAGGCAATCCTCACAATCTTTGTTTGCAAAGCATATGCAACCCAAGAGTTTAACATAAACCAGTTTTTTAAAGAAAGTGAGTGTTAATAGGTGTGACAGGCTTTGTGCCAAATGCTTACACTTGCTATGTCACCTAAGCTTCACACATTATTTCTAGTTTACAGACAAGAAACCGAGGAAACCAACAATCCAGTTTGCCTAAGGCCACACAGCTAGTTTCTAATAGCCTGAAACCAAATTCCTACCATTATATGGTACTGAAGACATCAACTCTAGGAAATCTCACATAAAATAAAGGAAACTAAGCAAAATCTCACTTTAAATAAAGTTAATAACTACAGCGTATCTTTGAATAACGTTTTGTTCAAAATCCTTTCATTACAATACAAACTCTTATTTATATCTGTTAGCTTATGATAAAACCAGTTTCATTATACGCAGTTTTGCTTAATGTTGTAGAACCTACTGAGGAAGCTGAGTGAGTGAGGACTTACTGTAGTTAATCTATTTAGGCAATTAAAATTTTGCATTGTAACATATTTCTCAATCAGATGCTACAATTATTTGAAGAAGAATTTTTTACTCAAGGTTCCAAAATGTAAATACATTTCCTACAGACAAATCATCTTTATCCCTCTAGTTTACTAAAGAGCTAAAATAAATACTGTTTTGTTGAGCACAGATGACTAAAACAGTATCTTTAAACATATAATATATATCCAGATTAACACATTTTTCACCGCTCATGAGTTAAACTCATATTTGTGCACTTGCATTAGCTACTTCAATTTTACTGTATTTGTGAATCTTCGCCCTGAGGGTTGAAGTTCGAAAAACAGCACACCATTCTCTGTTCTCACACGGACTCCTTTTCTCCCACTCCTCTAGGCATGAGACCGCAAAATTGAAGGTGCCATAAACTTGTCCATAAAGTTGACCGGTCAAAAGTGCACCATGACTTTACAGACACACTTTACAATCAGAGTGTTGAACCATCTAAACTTGGACTATCTTCTAACCACTCACAGTTTGAATATCCATATCAAGGATATTGTAAAATCTTTCTTCGTCGTGTTCAATCCAACTAGAACATGTAAAGTGTGTATTTCAAAAGGAAAGTACAGCGAAACAAGATATATTTGCAAAACATGTTGTGTACCATTACATGTAGGTGATTGCTATTCAGTATACCACACCAAAAAAAACCTACTAAAATATATAATATGTATAAAATATAATTTGTAGCAGATATGTACAAAGTTTCATTTAAATTCATTATGTGTAAATAAATTATAGTGAAGTTTATTTAGATTCTTTCACTTTCATAGTCAATTACAAAAGAATAGCCAGTGACATGAGATAACTTCTGCCTAATATTGCTGACCAACAATGTGTTAAGATGATAGACCTGCCCTGGCCAGCTGGCTCAGCATTAGAGCATTAGCCCCGCATGTGAGTGTTCTATGGGTTTGATTCCCAGCCAGGGCACACAGGAGAAGTGACCATCTGCTTCTCCACCCTTCCCTCTTCTTTATCTTTCTCTCTTCTCCTCCCGCAGCCATGCCTGGATTGATTGGTTGGAGAACATCAACCCCAGGTGCTGATGAATGTTCCATGGAGCTTCAGCCTAAACTAAAAATAGCTTGGTTGCAAACATGGCCTCAGATGGGCAGAGTCTGGATTGCCAGGTGAATCCAGGTCAAAGTGCATGTAGGAGTCGGTCTCTCTACCCCCCCCCTCATTTGGAAAGAGAAATTTTAAAAAAAGATAATAGATCTGTAGAAGAATAATTATGATGCAATATCAAAAGGAGAGTATGCCACCTGTAGACACAAGTAATGAGGCCTGCTATATGTCAGGGGTAGGGATTAAAAGGGGGTAAGAGAATAGGAAAGGGGGGAAAACTCAAGTGAAATCTTTGGCAGAGAACAACTCCTACACAAATTAAAAAACGGAGTGGAAATGAAAAGGGGGAAGAGAGGCTTTCCAGAAAGATGAGCAAGCCCAAAAAAGCTGGATTTTCATGTTAAACTCCTGAAGTGGCAAAGACTTTTCATCAAACTAAAGATATGAAGGCTAAACTGCGAAAGTTTGTCCTCACCGAACTCGGAACTTTGGACTTCACCTTGTAAGGCAATGAGCATCCATAGAATCTTCCAAAAATGTGTGACTTGGCTGTGCTCAGATCATGACCTCCTAAGAGCTACTACTGCTCACATGTCTTACATTATAATAAAGAGAAAATAAGCTCTCTTTTTTCCACAGTGTGTTCTGAGCTAAATGCACTCAACCAATAAAAATAAAAAACTACACCAAATTCTTAAAACGTTTTTCAGAAGGTGAGTGCTTAGTATTTTCCACACTGATTTCCAATCTTAATGTTGACGAGTCTTTAAAACCCTATACTCAAAATCAACTAAATTAAAATAGGTAACACCTACTTTCTTTCTTCCCAAAGCTTTTAGAGATATTCACAATGATGATTAGCACAGCACAAAAACAGTGCTTTAGTTTAAGGGGTCTGACATGAAGCCCCTGTGAGTCCCCAGCTCCTCCATGCAAGCAAAGGCCTGGAAGATGGTGAAGATGTGTGATCAGTAAGAAATGACTGCTAGGAAGATGGCACTTTCCTGCTGTCAAATTCATCACATCCACACATGGGCGGTCTCTGGCCTTGGAGACCTAGGACAGCATACAATGTCTTTCTTCTGAACACCATGTGCTTCTCTTATGCGCTCCTGAAATTCGTATTCAACCTCACAAAGGGTATGTCAGTGTTAAACTCTACCCACCTGCATCATGCAAACAGACACCAAAGACAAAGGTTTACATGGCCAAGGGTGAAGAGACTAGAATTCAACAAACTGAAGAGATCATCCATCAAGTCTAACTCTGTCTCACTTCCAATGCCCCAAAATTCATGTCCTGCCCTTGACACACCAATTCTTTTCATACTTTCCCACTGAACAACCTCTAACACAGTGGTTCTTAACCTTTTTTGAGGTACCAAACCCACCAGTTTCACATGCGCATTCACCGAACCCTTCTTTAGTGATAAATAAAATATGATTTTTTTTTCCAAATTCAAGACATAGTTATGTTTTTTTACTGGTCCACAAAATGAGCCGTGCATGAACATCACCTTACTCAAAGAACAAAACCAACAAAGTGCATGAACTCACAACAAATTACGGTATTACTTTATTCAGGTCTCCGTGGCAGAGGCTTCCGAACCCCTGAGACCGACTCATCAAACCCCTGGGGTTCGATAGAACCCAGGTTAAGAGCCACAGCTCTAACAACAGACAACTATAAACTCTTATCTCCTTACAGGAGCATAGTCTGTGCCAAATTTTAATTCCGTGAAAATTTTCTTTTTTATTTTTGTATTTTTCCGAAGTCAGACAGACTCCCGCATGCGCCTCACCGGGATCTACCAAGCATGCCCACCAGGGGGCGATGCTCTGCCCATCTGGTTTGTTGCTCTGTTTTAGCTGGAGCCGTTCTAGTACCTGAGGTGGAGGCCATGGAGCCATCCTCAGAGCCCGGGGCCAACTTTGCTCCAAAGGAGTCTTGGCTGTGGGAGGAAAGAGAGAGATAGAGAGGAAGGAGAGGGGGAAGGGTGGAGAAGCAGATGGGCACTTCTCCTGTGTGCCCTGACTGGGAATTGAATCTAGGACTTCCACACACCAGGCCGACGCTCTACCACTGAGCCAACTGGTCAGGGTCTCCATGCAAATTTTGTATACGCCTCCATGATAGATCCATATATTGTATTCTTTACTTGCATAACACTTTTAATATGTGAATACCCACATGTATATATATTCTCCCTGAAGTAAAATTCATATGCCAGAAAATTACATTATGTTTATTGGTGGTTTTGCATATCTATAAGGCTATACCAAGCTCAACTAATAAACCAAGAATAAATCAAACAAAAAATATATTTTAAGAATTAAAACTACCACTGAAGTATAATAAGCATATAAGCTGAAATATTTTTTAAAAATATAAGTCTTCTATTATTGACCTAATTACCAAACACAAAACATATACTTCACAGACTATTTTCCAAGGAGGCCTAACAAGAGGCTCTGTGTCACTGAAGACCCCGAGAGACAGCACACACAGTATGAGCAAGGAGCTCGCCACTGCAAGCAGGGTTGTGACTGACTCACTTGTCGGTCTTCTGGTTTCCCCTCTCCCCATTTCAGAGCTAACTTTATGAGCTAGGTTTCCTGTAAGCCAAAGCAGTGGGTCACAAATAAAGCAAAACATGACATTCAAATTGTCAGTGAGATACAAAATAAATACTAAAAAGTTCATTTTAATAGTTAATGTTTCCCTTGCTTTAACTACCAAACTGTACCAAGGGGAGCGAGTCTCAAATATATTTTTAGTAGAAAAGCAGAAATTTTTCAAGTGCCTCATCTTAGTACTTTCTTGTCTTTGCTTACTCGGTTTTTCCAACAGAAACAACTTTCCATCATTCTTCTCTGCTGAGTGAGCTAAGTACCTGGCTCAGATACCACCTCTTCCATGAATTCCTCCCCTATTGCCCAGTCAAGGTGACCCCACCCCTGGGTCTGGTGAGGCTGCAGGTTTCCCAACATGGCTTTAGTAGGTTGTCTTGTGCTAATCTACTTTGATCTCTTCTTTAGTGGCTGAAAGTTCATAACTGACTTAGTCAAGCAACTTTCTAAACTCTAATGGGCCAGAATCCAATTTATTTTAAGTACTCCTAGAAAACATTAAAAACATTTTATTTCAGAAAACAGCAAGTTTATTATTAAAACTTTTAACTGCACACATACTAAATTTAGACTCAGACTTGATAGACCTTCACTATCCCATTCCTCCTAATTCTCCCACTCCAATCTCTTAACTCTCTCCCTCCATCTTTTCCCCAGGAAGAAAACTTCTTATGCACTAGTAATGAAGAATAACTTAAAAGAACTTAGATTTCCCAAATTACTTCATGGCTTCTACCCCCAGATGAAATGTACTCACTCTGCCTTGTCAGATTCTCGGACAATTTCTCAGCCTCAAGAATCTAGTTCAAATGGTACTTTTTCTTCCCTAAATCTCCATTCTGCCCCATTCATTCCAAGCTGCCCTCCCACAACCAGGATGATATCTATCTCTGTTTCCTATTTGTTACTCCCTCACTGCAATAATACAGTTATTTGGTTACCTATCTCCCCTCCTTGATTCCTTACTTCTCTCAGGGTCCAGGTCCAATTACCATTCTTTTCCCTACCATTTAAAACAGTGGCACATGAAAGCATTTCACAAATATCTGTTGGGTTGTACATTTACTTGATACACAAAGGAAATGAATCTACAGTTTAAAAATATATGTTTCTCTGGATAGTCATATTATCTAAATTATAAAATACAGTTAGTTGACCCTTGAACAAAGCAGGGGGCTGGGGCACTGACCCACCCCTTGCAGTTAAAAATCCACAAATAACTTCTGACTGCCCCCAAAATTAACTACTAATAGTCTCCTGTTGATCAAAGCCTTACCAATACCATAAACAATAGATTAACACATTTTGTATGTTTTATGTACTACATACTGCATTCTTACAATGAAGTAAGGTACAGAAAAGAAAATGTTAAGAAAATCATAAGGAAGAGAAAATAATATGGTGTATTTATTTATGGAAAGAAATCCTTCACAAAGAAGTGGACCCGCATTGTCCAAATATGGATTATTCAAGGGTCAAGTGTATGTATTTTAAATATGAAAAACATTTAATACTTGTGACCTAATAAATAATACATACTTTCAGATCAACCATATGTTCATTTCTTCAATAAATATCTGGGCTCGTTAGCTGCCAGGGACTGTGCTGGGCCTGAGCATCCACTGGACCTAGGCTGCCCTCACGCATATTGGATCAAGGCACCCTCCCCAGGCAGGTGAATTATAAAAGCTGGCTCCAGGCCTCCAAATGACCACTGTAGCTGGCACAGGTGGGTAGAGGCTCTGCTTACCATTAAAATGAGAGAAAACCCCTACTTCCTGGGGCTAAGATTATAGCAAGGGAGACTAGCAAATACCTGGTCAATTTTCAACATTTTCTATGACTCTGAAAAATCAAAATCCAACATACATCACTTAATGTTTCCTGTATAAATCCTCATCTCATTAAACACTGGTACTATAATCATCAATTTGAATTTGGCCCAAGGCAGCCACCTATGCCAGCAGAGAGTTCTAGTACTCTTTTAGGCAGGGCACAGCACTGTTTCCAGATTCAAGCAGGCCACAAAATTGACCACATTTTTATTACCTTATGATCACTGACCAAATTTATTTCACCGAGGAACACTGTCAATTAACTTGATCTTAAGTCATTTTTTACCTCGCATGTGCTTAAGAATTTTTTCCTGTAAAAGTTATTTTACATAAGAGACTTTACTCAGCTTGGTATTACTTGTTTTAATAGTTCATTGCTTAACATTGCTACACTCTTATCTACTAAAGTTAAATATAAAAGATAATTGCTATTCCCTATTGATAAAATACCTTTGAGCAATACAAATCTTTTTAAAAATGAGCTTACTTTTCTAATATTAAAATATCTCTTCACAGTTACGGGGAAACACTCTTTTATATGTATGCATATAACATGTATTATATGCATATTTTTGACCAGTTGCTTCCTTGTGAAAAATATGTCAGTTTAATTCTGAGATCTGCAAATAATGGTCTGAGATAGTGTCAACTACAATTGTCTTCACTTCTTGTTACTCTAATGTAAAGAGAAGTATGAAAATAAATCTCAAAAGATATATGGAGCCCTGGCCAGTTTGCTCAATGGTAGAAAGTTGGCCTGGCATGTGGATATCCTTGGTTCAATTCCCAGTCAGGGCACAGAGACGTGCCAATCTGCTTCTCCACCACTCTCCCTCTCGCCTTCTCTCTCTCTCTCTCTCTTTCCCTCTCTCTCTTCTCCTTCTGCAGCCATAGCTCCATTGGAGTGAGTTGGCCCTGGGCACTAAAGATGGCTCCATGGCCTCCGCCTCAGGTGCTATAAGAGCTCAGTTGCTGAGAAACAAAGCAACACCCCAGATGGGCAGAGCATCACCCCCTAGTGGGCTTGCTAGGTAGATCCCACTCTGGCACTTGCAGGAGTCTACTCTTCTCTCTGTCTACTCTTCTCTCACTGAATAAAAAAACAAAAAAGAAAGAAAAGAAATATAGGGGAGGAGTGAAAAATAATCCATGTTCATCCAGTCGGCAAACAATATCCAGTCATTAACTTCAAATTCCTCAATCTAAATATGGCCCTTGTTAAAAGAGAGTAAATCTCAGGCTTTAATACCAACATCTAATGCAGTCATTCTCAAACTTTTTGAAGTCGGGGTGCATTTAAAATCCTACAGATAATTGTAGGCACAATATATACAGATTTCTGAGAAATATGTTATAATAATTAAGTCAAATATTAAAGAAAAAAATATTAAGTCCAAGCATGCTTTTATGGTAATTAAACGAATACGACAAAATTAAATTTATTCTTACATTAAAAAACATTTTTATGTTACATTTTTTGAGTTATGCTTTTTAGAATTCATAAAAAAAGAGGGGTTAAAAAATAAAACAACAACAAGAAAGTTATCTTTTTATATATATAGATACATTCTTAGTAAGATTTAGTAAATTCGGCAGGTCCCAGTGCGAATGTGTTGTTTTCTCATTCTTGTGTTTATGAGAAACATGAGCACTCCTGGAGCCCACCATGGAACAAGGTCAGCATCTAATTCGCTGCCATTTCTGTCACCAAACAGATACTTTATTATAAGATTTACTGTCAACCCAATCTCTCTTTAATGCAACGTGTTACCTCTTAGGTTTCTGGGATGAATCTGTTTAGTTCGAGGCATCTTCTTTGATTCAGGAACCCCTTTTTCTGCTTAGAAGCTGTAGGAAGAGCAGGTCACAAAATGGTAGCTCCATAAACTTAATGTCCATCAATTAATCCATATGCTGAAAAAGAAAAATTTCACATTTTACTACCATCAAAGAAAAAATACACTTCAAAAGTAACAGCTTAATACAGCACTAACCTAAACAAGCTGGAAAATGCGGCAGAAGATTATTTACTAACTTTTAGTTAAAGACAGGACACACCATTTTATCAATATCTAGGCTTTTTCATTAAGAAAACAGAAAAAACACTCATTGTACCTTTATCAAAGAAGAGTGAAAAAATTCACTGAATTGTGTTTTTAAGTAACATTATCAGGTATAAGTATAGAATATAGCGTCAGGTTATAAAAGGTATATGCTATATTTAGTATATGTCTACGCATTCAAAAACTCTTTGGGCATAGGGACCAGGTCTCACTCATCCTGTTTTACTGAGTTAATTTCAGTTAATATATGTGGTTGCTAATGTGGATGCTCCCCATTATTCCAGTTCTCCCTTCTCGGCTCGTGGTAGCGCTGTACTTTCTGCCTCCGTGTTTAGTTCTGGCTAATAACCTGTGAGTGGAAGAGACATGCATTACTTCCAGATGGGAGCATTTAGTTATAGAGACAAGAGCCTCCAGAGCACCTTCCCTCTGCCATAGGACAGCCACCATTCTAGGCAGTGTGCCTGACATCACAGAGCTGAATTCCCACTAACCCAACATGATCATGCAGCATAAATAAGAAGAGAGACCTTTGTTGTTTTATGTCACTGAAGTTTGCGAGTCATTTGTTATTACAGCATAACCTAGTCTATCCTGACTCTGACATTTTAGAAACAATGATCTGAAACACAATATGCCAAGACAGTAATAATACAAAACCTAATCATCTCTCTCCCCAAATCAGCTACCTTGGCCTCCTCTTCCACAAGGTCCTCAAGGATCGTTGAGCTAAAATTTTAGTTTTAACTTCCTGCAATACAATACAACTGATAAGCAAAGTTCATTATTATGATTATTACACACAAAAATTTTTATCACTAAATAAAGACATAAATAGAATAGTAATGCTTTGTTTAAAACTTGTTAGATTCTGTACTGTAGAACAAGAAAATTCTTACTGAGCACCTACTGTGTGCCTATGTGTTTCCCACACATCACCTAATTTAATGCTAATCGATAAGATAGCTAATGTTTATCCATTTTAGAGACAAGAAAATTGAGCAGAGGAGTGGTTAGCTAATGTGTGCACGGTCAGCAATGAAGGAAAGTGACACTATCTGACTCAGTAACTCTGGGTGCCTATTTTCTCAGTGGAGATAATACCTACTGTTGGGGTTTTATTAAAGAGGATGTGTAGCACAAGTCATGACTATATATTTTGGTGTCAAATCAGACTAGGTTCAAAGCCAAGCTATACAGCTTACTGTATAGCATTGTTTAAGGTATTTAACCTCTCCAAAAATCGGATTTCCCAACTGTAAAACTAGAGAATAGTATCCACCTCATAGGGTGTAAGGACTAAACAATGTGCCACTGCCTGACACACAAAAAAACTCAAAATATTCTCCTTAAGAAAGCCTAAATGAAAAAGACTATATAACTAGTATCCCAGGATATGGGTATATAAATTTATGGTTTCATTGTAACAGAATAAAAGGAATGCTACAATTAACCTCAGTATGTTATCCCTGATATGGCTAAATGTGGGCACTGTCAAAAAAAATTTGTATAGTTCTTTAAATGCATTGGGAAGAATATGAAATATGGTAGTCCTATACTATTATGTACTTCATCTAGGAGTGTGCTAAATGATCTATAAAAGATATGGTTCCTCAATTCTCTGCATTAATGACATCCACCATCCGATTCATAAAGCTTCTGATTCAATAGAAAATTCTGAGGCATTAGGGCCAAATATACTGTATGCTTAAAATATGTTCCTTGTTAAACCTTTTAAATGGTCACGATATTTGGAGTTCTTAAAGCGTGAACTCCGATCGTTATAGTCATGTGACTGCCATAAGATGAGGTACATAAAATGTAAAATATGCAAATTCCCAGTCAGTTACAGCTTACCAATACCCTACTCATTGCCTACCCACTAGCCCTAGCTGTCCATCCCATCTTTAAATCATTGTGGGAGACAGTGAATGGGTATTTTCTAAGACTACAAGAGCACTGTAGCGACCAGGACGAGTTACAAACCATTCCTTTACAGGAAAGAAATAAATACCACATGGAGCAAAAACATGACACGATCAAAAAGCGTAAAGATAGTTGCAAGGAGAAAAAACATGAATGAATGTGGAGGGCGGAGCCTGGGAAAACCCCTCTGCAACGCTGCACTGAACAAAGCACTTCGCATGCCAGGAGGGGGAGGGGGGTTGGAAGTGCCAGCTCAGGAAGGAGACCAGAGTGGACGAGGAGAGCAGGAGGACAACGAGATGAGGCGAGCACGGCAGCCCTGAGACGACTCCTCGCAGCCAGCTTCACCAGCGCCCCCTCCCCTCCAGCAGCAACTCCTTCCCCAACCCGACCCCAAAGGGAGGCTGATTCGACCCGCGCCTAAACCCACCGCCCTCGTCCCAACTGCTGCAGGCGCGTACTACCAACCCGGAAAGAACTACCCAGGTGGCTGGGAGTAAACAGACACTTAGAGCAAAGCACGAAAGGGAAGAAAACCACAAAGCCAGGAGGTTGGGAAGCCGCGGCCTGGTCTCCCTCACCCCCCACCCTCTTGCAAAATGCAATTGCGGCTAGAAGGCGGGCGGGGAGGCTGGGTTCCTCCGTACCTGCTCAGCTCACAGGACCGCAGTTCGGGCCGCCCGTGCGCCGCGAGGGCGCTCAGAAGTAGCAAGCGTCTCCCACACGCAGCCATCCCCTCTGCAAGGTCGGCGGTTGCACACACACGCAAACACACAAGCGCGCCCGTACGCCCCCCGTCCGCTGAGGGGGATGTGGTTCTGCCCACCTCACCGCACCCACCCTCCCCGCTGCAGCGCCCCCGCCGCGGAGCCCGCGCCGAACCTGCTGCCAGGACGCCCGGCGGAGCGGCTGCCGCCGCAGCCGGCCCTGGGACTGCGCTGATGGCGGCGGCCGAAGCCCGGAATTTCCGCGACCCCCGCGCGGCGGCGGCGGCGGCAGCTCCAGGGATCCCTCCTTCACTTGACAACCCCAAACACAAACATAACCTCCTCCTGCGGCTGCTCCCGACCCGGCTCTGTTCCTCCTCCCCACCGCCACCGCCGCCGCCGCCACCGCCCCAGCAGCAGCCACACTAAAGGCCAGCGACTGGCACTCACACCACCCAGCGCTGAAATATTAAACAGGGGAGCGGGCCGAGGGGGAGTGCGGAGCGCGCGGGCGGGGGCCGCAGGCGCTGGGCGGGGGAGACGGTCGCGCTCGCCGACGTTCGCGGCCGCTGCAGGACCGCCACTGGGGAGCAGTGTCCGGGGGGCCGGGCGGCGAGGCCCGGGGCGCCCAACGCGGCGAGGCTGGACGGGGCGGGAGACCCCTGGGACTTGGGCCGAAGAGGGAGGGTGCGGGATTTACCTCTCCCTGGGACAAAGTAGGGCACATTTAGCGTCTTTAGGGGCGACAGGAGCGCAGGCCGGGCGCCGCGCGGGGGCGGGCGGGGGCCGAAGGTCTGAGGCTTTCCCGCGGGTGGGCGGGGCGGCAGGGGATCCCCGAAGGCGGGAGCGGGGAGGCCCAGGCTGCGACTCGCGGACGGGGAGGAGGCAGGGGCGTTCCTGGTAAGGACTGAGGTCAGAGCTCTGCTGGAGAAGGACGGAGGTCAACTCTGGCGCAGAGGCCCAGCTGGACGGGCGCGGCCGCGAGCCCACCTCTCGTATAGGATGAGGGTGGGTGCCCCGCTTCGGGATTGTGTGGAGCCCGGAACCCCGGGTCTCCCCGGCGGGGCGGACCCGAAAACGCGTACTCCCAGTCGCCCGCCTGCGGCTCCGCCCCGCCGGGCAGCCAAGGGAAAGAGAAGGGGGGGGGGCGGAAGGAGGCCGCGGCGACCCGAAGGGGGAGGGGCTGGGGCTGGGGACTAGAGAGGCGGGAGTCCGGGCGGAGGGGCGGGCCTGGCCGGTCACGCGGCTCAGGGAAGGCCTAGCCCGGTCGCGCAGTTGGGGCCGGTAGGGTCGAGAAGAGGGGCGGGGACGGGCTGGGCGGTAGTTTCCCTTTACCTTCTCTTCACTTTCTAAAGCAGGATGTGGGCCGGCTCGGTGACGTCATGGGGTCTCCCAGCCCCGCCCCCCCTGCCTGGGGCCGAGTGGGGGTGGGGAAGGAAAAGGGGGCACTCCAAGGGGGTTTCCTCAGCAACGCGCTGAGGAAGGAGAAAGTCATTGTGAAACTTGAAACTAATTAACTTGGAAAAACAACTTTAAAAGAAAAGGGAGGGGGGACAGCTTGTTGATTTGGAGGTCGGAAGGGGACATATTATTAACCCTGAACTGAAACCACTTTTTGGTAGCGGATGTTCTATTAAAAGATTGAAGAAAGCCCAGGTTATTCCAGAGGCTGCTCCAAAGCCCGCGCTGGTGGTTCCCAGAGCCCAAGGGTGAGCGCTGTTAACCCTTGCCTGTCCGGCTGACAGACTGGGGCAAGAAGAGGACTGGTATTTTAGGTCAAGAAAGCGGAGTGCGGGGATGAGCAACCGCTGTGCCTGCTCCAGGGACGCAACAGAGGAGAAAGGGGGAAGAGGGAGTAATTACCATAAACCAGAGTTTGACCCGGCCACTAAAAAGCAATAGAGGAAGCAAGATGTGGAAATCTATAGAAAAGAAATCAGAGGGGCTGGACCTGGGTAACGAAGATTTTCGGAAATTTACCTAAAAAATATTTAAAGTTTGGGGCTCAGAATTTCTACATGTGCACCTGAAGAAGCAGGCAAGGGGGATTGGCTTAGGGGCCACAGTGAATTTGGAAGGAATAAGGTAAAACAAAAATGTTGATGCAGAAAGATTTTTTTCAGATCAAACCAAACTGCTTTCCCCTTTTATGGAATAAAAATGCTAAACGACCGTACACCCATTATGCTGACCATCTGTGCAAACTTGAATTGCTTTGTTCCCTGGGGCGTCCATAAAGACGGATAGGTTTTTCCTGCTAGGGTTCGTCCTTAAAATTCCCCTGAGGAAATCCTACCTCTAGCTCATTTGTGCTGAGACAAGCTTAATGCACAAGAATGGAAATAATTAAAAATGAAATACTAAATAATGGCGAACTTTTCCAAAATAATGTCATGTAAAGGGGGTGGGGAATATATATGCCTATTAAAAACTAACTTTGGTCATAAGAGGAAATAACATCCAACAAGTTGCCTAAATTTGAAATGATGTTTTAGCCTAACATGTTTCCAAACTTGCAGTGAAATAATGCAGTTTTTTCTTTTCGATGTGATATAATCATCTCTTATAAAATGAAATGACATCTAATGGATCGCAATCACAAACAGCAGTAATATACCTTCCCAAGTGGGTATTTAAATTTAAAAAAACAGACATTCATTTACATGTGAAATGATACCTAATCTGTCAGAAGATAAAGATTAAGGTAACAGTTAATTCTACTTTGTGTCACTTATTAAGTCAAAAATACTAACCGAATATAATTTTAACCCAATAGTTGTTGAAGGTAACAGAATATGTATTGTGAACAGTGTTTATAAAGGGATTTGGCATTGCTGTGAATGCAATTTTGTCATTTCAATTAGTTAAAGACTACTCACAATTTTTTTGAGCAGTAAGTCATATTAAACTTTTTTAAATTACATACAATACCGAACAATTGCCTCTTTTCTATTTGTGACTTAACGTATAAAAGCAATTTATTTTCTAATTCTCTCTCCAATTCTAACTTCCTAGTTAGCAGAAAGTAAGGAAAGCCAGCTAAACTATAAAGTAGTTAGTTTCGGCTCCTTTTGTGGCAAGTTTAAATAGTTTCTTAAATTGTTTAAGAAGATAAATGTGAGCGGTAAACAGTTTCAATTGTCAAAATTTCTGGAACAAATGGGGGAGGTGATAGTGCTCTGCTAAATAAATAAGTAAATAATTAAGAAAATACACAAATAAGGGGCTAGGGGCCTATTTCTCTCCCGCTGCATCTCTGCTACTCTTGTGAACCCCTTTGCAGCCCCTCTCCGGGACTGAGGTTCAAGTGAGGGAGGGCGGTGTCACTGAGAGGTTCTGCACACATTTGCCTTGCTGAGCAATTTTGGGAGGACTGAACTCATCCCGCTTTGTTGCAGGGCTGCGCCGTCCCACTGCGTCCACCGCACTCGGTGCCACCACGGCTGCCGGCGCGTTCCCAGCCCGGATTCCCACGCGGCTGCCCCGCCCGGCCCGGATCGGACTCCCCCCTGGCGCGGCCCCGGCCCTCCGCCCTGCGCGCGGCCCGGCAGCGCCACCGCCACGCGGAGTTCCCCGAGGTTCTTCCCTGGCGGCCGCCGGGTCACGCCGCCGCCGCCGCCGCCGCCGCCGCCGCCGCCGCCGCCGCCGGTCCCTCCCCTCCGCTCTCCGCGCGCGCTGGGCTTTCCTGTCCACCCGCTGAATCCACTCCTCCTGAGGGCGACCTGGCGACAAAACCTTCCTCGCGCACCCTGCCAACTCTGCCCAACGCCCAGGCTCTTCCCAAGCCAGACGCCAGACAAAAGAACCAAGAGCAAACTTACCCGAACTGCAACGCAAAAGTCTGAACCAAAGCTTCCTGGGTTTAACTTTTAATTTTAAAAACAACAAAAGCAGAAACCAAAAGTCTCCTAGGTTGGAAGTGGGCGTGAGAGGAAATGCTAGGGGGAGGCGCTTGGTTCCCTTGGTTGCTTTTGCCCCCCCCCCTCCATGCTTGGGGCTTTGATGTTATCTAGTGCACCGCCTACGTGGGTTTATGTGGTGAGCTCTGCGCCAAGAATGATATACAGATATTTGCCATTGTATACGCTGGTTCGAAGAGAAGGGAGCAGGTGGTCACGGTAAAGAATCCCCACGTCTTAGCTCCGCTGTGAGAAAGGAGCATTTGCCCTGTCTTTGTTACCTGGACTGAAATGAGCAATCCACGTATCTAGTAGCGATCTTGGAGATTCATTTCCCTCCACTGTCAGCACAAATTTAGGACAAGGTAGTATTGTATGTTTTCTGAGGCTTTGTTTGGTTTTTAGATCTCAGTTTTAAAAGTAAATGTTATTTCCCTCCTTTAATAGACCTGCGGCCTTGAAGAGACAAGAATATACCTATGAAGGAAATAAATTCCATAATAGCATGCCTTTCATATACCGTTGCTATAGGTCAGAATATCCGGCTCCCTCCCCCTCACATTATGGAAAGCTTGTAACTGTTCATTGTATATTAGCTAACTGGACAGTAGCAGAAACTGGATATATTTTTATATTAGGTTAGCAGTCTTAGGACCATCACAAACAAAGCACTGAGAAAGGGTGCCTTAAAAAAAGATCAGTAATCAAGAAGGATTGCATCGGTCTTCCATTCAGCACTAACTATTCATCCACTTTATGCCAACACCAGCGTGTATTTAGGCCTTGCCCTTTGGGAGTTTGCAAATTAATGGAAACAGGATAATCACGTGGAAAAGTACCCAGAGGGGAAAAAAAGAAGCAGCTTATAAACAGAGCCAAATAAAGTTATACAGAGTTATTTACATGATTGCTGAGATTGGGTGGAGGGCAGGATTATGAAAGTTCCATACTGAGGTTGAGTTCTGAGTAGGATTTTGAAGGAAAGTTCATGATTTGGCAAGAGTATGAGAACAGCATTTCAGGCAAGGGAAATAACTTGACTGTGAGAGCAAGTAAACTGTGTGATGGTTCTTCTGCTAGAGTGGAAAATCAAAACAAATGTGAAAAAGGTAGGGTGAGCATATAAATATAGCATGCAAACTGGACACTTTTGAGAGGGAAAGGGAAGTTATTAATAACTGTGCCCAGATGAGAGTCACATACCTTGGCTGTCCTAGGCCAGGGGTCCCCAAACTTTTTACACAGGGGCCAGTTCACTGTCCCTCAGACCGTTGGAGGGCCAGACTATAAAAAAAACTATGAACAAATCCCTATGCACACTGCACATATCTTATTTTAAAGTAAAAAGAAAAAACGGGAACAAATACAATATTTAAAATAAAGAACAAGTAAATTTAAATCAACAAACTGACTAGTATTTCAATGGGAACTATGGGTGCGGATGCATCCTGTGCTCCTCTCACTGACCACCAATGAAAGAGGTGCCGCTTCGAAGTGTGAGGGGGCTGGATAAATGGCCTCAGGGGTTTGCCTGCGACCCATGGGCCTGGCCTTAGTTTGGGGACCCCTGTCCTAGGCAAACAGGAAGGATGGGTTCTCCAGTAATCAGCTATGGAAGCAGAATAGGCAGGCAACAGGCAACCAGGGGAAAGGAAGGAATTAAGAACTAATTACGGAAAGAATTAAGATGTAATACTGCAAATACAGGCATACTTCCCTTTATTACACTTTACAGATACTGTGTTTTCAACAGCAGCACGGCAAGACCCTCCACCAGCAAAAAGATGACAAGCCAGTGGAGGCTCAAATGATGGTTAGCAGTTTTTAGCAATGTTTTTTTAATTAAGGTATGTACATTGTTCTTTTAGATAATGTTATTGCACACTTAGTAGATTATAGTAGAGTATAAACACAACTTTTATATTAATGGAAATAAAAAAATTTGTATGTTCCCTTAATTGTGACATTCACTTGATTGAGGTGGTCTGAAATCAAACCTCCAATGTCTCTGAGGTATGCCTAGAGTTGGTAGTCATTTGGAGACATGTTGCGTGAAAACAAACTTTTTAAGAAAAATTATTGTCACTGATGGATTAAGGGTCCATCATTGTAGTATTTTTACTAGCAGTAGTTGTAATAGTAGCATTGCTGTCACCAGAAGTAGTAATAGTATCAGTAGTGGTCGTGGCAGTGATTGACAGTTATTGAGAGCTTATGACATGCCAAGCTTTTCTATATAAACTCACTTAGTCTCCACTATAAAACCTACTACAGATGAAAGAGGTTTAGAAATGCTAAGTAATCTGCCTGTAGCTACAGAGCTAGAAAATAGTAAATCAGTGACTGGAACCCAAAGAGAGTATGGAGATGCTCAAAGCTTAAAGATGATATTTTGTGAAAAATATTACAGTAATTCTTAATGTTCTACATCTGTGGGGCAAAGAAGAAAAAGGAATAATAATAATTTTTTTTGAAGCTCACAGTTTTGCCTGACCAGGCAGTGGCACAATGGATAGAGCATTGGACTGAGACGCAGAGGACCCAGGTTCAAAACCCAGATGTTGCTGGCTTGAGCATGGGATCATAGACCTGACCCCATGGTCGCTGGCTTGAGCCCAAAGGTCACTGGCTTGAAGCCCAAGGTTGTGGCTTGAAGCCCAAGGTTGTTGCTTGAGCCCAACATTGCTGGCTCGAGCAAGGGGTCTGTCACTCAATCAAGCAGTCAGTGAACAACTAAGAAGACTAAGGAGTCACAAGGAAGAATTAATGTTTCTCATCTCTCCCTTCCTGTCTCTCTGTCCCTATCTATTCCTCTCTCTATCTCTGTCACATATACACAAACACACACACAACCCACAGTTTCAACTTTGGGAACTTGGTAGATTTTGTGATCAAAATAGGAAAGTTGGGATGGTGTGATGTTTAAGATTTAATAAAGATAATTCACATTTATGCCAATGTAGATATTACTAACCTTAAAGGATACATAATCTAAGGAAACTGGTTTCTAACTTTATTTAAAAGCATACTTTAAGTTCCTAAAAGAATTCCACATAAGCAATGCCCACAAGCAGCCTACTGCAGAACACTAGAAAGAATCAACTGCATTCAACTAAAACAATCCAACCTTATCCATTATGTGAAAACAAACAAATGTAACAATCTAAGACACTGTATTAGTCCAATAATCTAAGGCTCTATATTAGTCCAATTATTTAATATTCTGTATTAGTTGCCTCAGGCTGCTATAACAAAGTAAAGACTGGGTGACTCCAACAATAGAAATTTATTTCTTCACAGACCTGGAAGCTGTAAATTCAGGAGCAAGGTTTGGCAGATTCGGTTTCTGATGAGAACACTCTTCGGGCCTTGCAGCTGGCCAGCTATATCTTCACTCTGTCATCACATGGTCTTTCCTCCAAGGGTGCCCACAAAGAGAGCAAGTAAGTGAGCTCTCTGGTCTCTCTTCTTAGACACTAATCCTATGAGATCAGGGTCATTTAACTTAATTACTTCCTAAAGAGCCTATTTCCAAATATAGTGACATTGAGGGTAGGGCTTCAGTATAAGAATTTGGGGATTGGGATAGGGATACAATTCACTCGATAGAAGACAAGAGTATTTTTACATGGAAATGCAGGGTGAACTAATACCGACCTAGGAAAGAGGCTTGAAGATGAAATAAGTTGACATGGACTTTGAGCTCAGTCATACCTGGATTTCAGTTAAAGAGGACACTGGTGACTGTGGGAAAGGTCGCTCCCATCTCCTAAGCCTCAGTACATTCCTTGTAGGGGTGAAGAGAGGACTGAGTGAAATACTAGATGAAAATGCCTGGAATTGACGGTTAGCTACTATTATAACTATGTTAGCTACTATTACAACTATCATTACTATTTTAATAATGCTGCCACATTAAAAAAAAATTGGAAAGCTCTACATTAGACTGCAATCTCCTTTACCCAAGCGTAACAGTGCTGGGGCATGCTTAATTTGATTTTATCATAGCCTCAGACGGCCAAAAGGACTCCATTCTAGTTTCTCTTACTTCCGGGAAGAATTACTCATAAATTACTCTTAAAACATTAGTGTGTACTCTGCTTTTTAACATTTCTATTAAAATATTTCTCCAACCTCCTATGGAAAGCTGTTTTGGTTTCTGCACATAAATCTGCATTTATGATCTGCACTGCATCATAAATAAGGCCCATTTTATTGATTGTCAAAGGAATAAAGGGTCTTGTTTTCTCTAGTGCAGGGGTCCCCAAACTTTTTACACAGGGGGCCAGTTCACTGTCCCTCAGACCAGACCGTTGGGGGGCCGGACTATAAAAAATACTATGAACAAATCCCTATGCACACTGCACATATCTTATTTTAAAGTATAAAAACAAAACGGGAACAAATACAATATTTAAAATAAAGAACAAGTAAATTTAAATCAACAAACTGACCAGTATTTCAATGGGAACTATGGGTGCGGATGCATCCTGTGCTCCTCTCACTGACCACCAATGAAAGAGGTGCCCTTTTCGGAAGTGCGGTGGGGGCCGGATAAATGGCCTCAGGGGGTCGAATGCAGCCTGTAGGCCGTAGTTTGTGGACCCTGCTCTAGTATATTTATAACCCAAACATAAGTAAATTAAGCTTTCACTATCTATCCTATTGAAAATGTGTATATCACTTCCTCTACCCCATACTCTCTGTCTCATCATTCCATTACTTTCCTTTATAACATCTAACATTCTGGAACTATCGTACTGGTTTAGTTATCTATTTTCTCTCAGTCCTCAAGTAAAATGTGAGGGTCATGAGTGAAGGGGGCTTGATTTGTTTCCCACTGAATCCCCAATACCTGGAATGATGTTATAATAAATGTTTGTTGAGCAAATGAAAGGGAAGATCATAAATTCTTTACAACTGAGTCAGTCCTGCTAGTTACTTTCAGGTTCTGCTTTTTCTTGTCCAGGACCTGCTCTCAAAATGACCCCAAACAAAGAGTTTTGTTGTAGCCTGAGTCCTGCTCATCTTTCAGCTTAGTTACTAAGGCTTTCATGGCAACTTGAGTGTTTTCTTACTTTTGCATCAATTTGTAATGTTTAATTTTTTGACTTGATGTAATATAATATTCATAAAAGGGAACTGCTTATTTTACAGACCAGGAAACTGAAATATGAAGGGGTCATGTGTATTATACAATACCACCAAGCTGGCTACTCATAGAGCTTGACAGAAGAACTCACAGTCAATCCTCTTATCCTTCTTCCTGTTCCCAAATTCTTTTCCTTCTTTATCTTCCTTGATTCTTAACCACCGGCAACTCCATTGCCTTTTGCTTGCTCTTAATCTATATTCCTAAATTAAAAAAAAAATTGTTTCTCCTCTGTTATAGTTTTGATTGAGGTTTCATGGCTTAAGCATTTTATGTTGAAAGAGATGGAGAGAGAAAGAGAAGTGTGTATGTGTATAAAATTAAGAAAAACTATGGCAGAGAATACAATATGGACTTAGTAGCCAGCAGAACAGATTGAATCCCAGCTCCGCCAAAAGCACATTAGTTGACAATTTATTTGATGTTCCTGTGCCTTGGTTTACTCATCTGTAAAGTGGGTGTAATTAGAGTCTTCATAGAATTATTATGGCAATTAGATATATTGGTATTTCTAAAGCAGTGGTTCTTAACCTTTTTTGAGGTACCGAACCCACCAGTTTCATATGTGCATTCACTGAACCCTTCTTTAGTGATAAATAAAATATGATTTTTTTTTCTAAATTCAAGGCATAGGTATATGTTTTTTTACTGGTCCACAAAATGAGCCGTGCATAAACATCACCTTGCTCAAAGAACAAAACCAACAAAGTACATGAACTCACAACAAATTACGGTATTAGTTTATTCTGGCCTCCGTGGCAGAGGCTTCTCCGAACCCCTGAGACCGACTCATCGAACCCCTGGGGTTCGATAGAACCCAGGTTAAGAACCACTGTTCTAAAGTGCTTAAAACAGTGCTTATCACTGTTATAAATAATTCTTTATTGCATTTCCACACTCTACTAAGCATGCTTTAGCCTTTATTACCTTTTAAATCTTGAAATAAGTCTCAGGAAACTGAGGAGACCTGATAACTAAATATAACATGATATCCTGAATGGGATCCTCAAATAGAGGGGGGTCATTAATGGAAACACTTGCTGACATCCAAATAAAAACTGGAGTTTAGTGAATAGTAATGTACCAATGGCAGTTTATAATTTTTGACAAATGTATCATGGTAATTTAAGATGTTAACAATGGGAAAAACTGATTGAGGGTATATGGGAGCACTCTGTACAATCTTTGCACGTTTTCTGTAAATCTGAAATATTCCAAAATAAAGTTTCTTTTAAAAAAATAATAACCTGCTGCTACAGTGTTGTTATCTACACATTACTAACAATGGAGGTCAGACTTTCAGAGGTTAAGTAACATGTTCACGGTGCGGCCATAGAAAGCCTCACCAGGACCCTCACCATCTGAAGAGCAGACCATGTGCTGAACTGAGACCAGCTGCATCCCAGTGAGTCTGAGCTTTCCTTTATTCTCTCAGTGGCAGCAGTCTAGGATCTGGTCCAGCAGGTAGGGCTTAGACACAATTATGAAGCAGATAGTGTTTTTTTATTTTCAAAATTTCCACCTAATGACCTATCTAATAGAACCTGATACAGATTTAAATTATTATATATTATAAATAATATAATCCTAGGCTATTTTCATTTTAATATGAGTTATGTCTATAATTGCAAAATTTCAGCATTCCCACAGGGTTACACTAGGCATATGGATCGAGTTACTAGAGTCAACAAACCATTAAAAGATTTCTTTTTTTTTAATATTTTATTTATTCAATTTAGAGAGGGGAGAGAGAGAGTGAGAGAAGGGTAGAGGAGCAAAAAGTATCAACTTCCATATGTGCCTTGATCAGGGAAGCCCAGGGTTTCAAACTGGCAACCTCAGTGTTCCAGGTCAATTCTTTATTCACTGCGCCACCACACGCCAGGCCAGCAAAACACTAAAACATTTCAAATTTCCCTTCTAATCATTAGTTAGAGGTAACTTCTACTTTGTGTAAATAAACTGCCAACCCCACAACTCCACCCCCACTAACTTACTATTGCTCCCTTCCTTCAAATACATCTTGACTCCCAATGTCTAGTAATGTCTCTGTCACCCCCGACTTTACCAGGTCCTAAGCTCACCAGCTCCGGGTTTTTTAAATATGTAATTAAGCTCTAAAAAGTTTTCTCAAATACATGCTTATTGAATGAAATTTTACAACTGAATTGCTTTTTTTTCTTATAGTGGGAGACAGACAGACAGACAGGAAGGGAGAGAGATGAGAAACATCAATTCGTAATCGAGGCACTTTAGTTGTTCTCATACGTGCCTTAACCAGAGGCTCCAGCTGAGCCAGTGACCCCTTGCTCAAGCCAGAGACCTTTGAGCTCAAGCCAGCAACCATGGGGTCATGTCTATGATACCATGATCAAGCCAGTGACCCCATGCTCAAGTTAGTGAGTCTGTGCTAAGCTGGCAACCTCAGGGTTTTGAACCTGGGTTCTTGGCATCCCAGGTCGATGCTTTATCCACTGTTCCACCACCTGGTCAGGCTGAATTGCTTCTTTTTTTTTAATTTATTTTATTTTATTTTTTTATTTTATTCATTTTAGAGAGGAGACAGAGAGAGAGAGAGAGAGAGAGAGAGAGAGAGAGAGAGAGAAAGGGGGGAGGAGCTGGAAGCATCAACTCCCATATGTGCCTTGACCAGGCCAGTGCAGGGTTTTGAACTGGCGACCTCAGTGTTCCCAGGTTGACGTTTTATCCACTGCACCACCACAGGTCAGGCCTGAATTGCTTCTTAAACACATCATTTTTTTTTTCTTCCCTAAACTCAATGTGGTAGCATTATATACTATTTGGTTTAATTTTCTGTTTCTAAAACCTCATGGTTTAATTTATGATTTTGAGTTTATTGGTATCTGCTTTTCATGGTAGTTTCTATCATGCCAAAATGTCTGTGGGTATCATTATAAAGGAACTTAAGAATCTAGAGCCCAAATCCAAATTGGGGTAAGTTGGAGAAAGCAATAGATATGGACTTTATAGAAGTTAAGGAAAACAAATATTGATACACAAGTCAGAGATAAGCGAGGGAATAGAAGATGAGAGTGGGCCACTAAATATAGGACAATAATAGCTCATGGTAAAAACTTTAACATGGTTTGAGTGCTTTTTAAGTTTCAGCCATTTTAATTTCTGTAAGAAGTAGAGCTTGATTCATAGTAGATGATTGGAAATGGAATAAGGGTTATAATAAGGTATCTAAATAAGGCTAAATGTGTGCGTGTCTGTATAATGGATATCACCTATCCAGATGGCTGTCTAACCTAAAGACAGTGTAGATGTTATTGTAAGATTTTTTGCTATTAGTGGATAACACATAAGAGGTTGTGGTAATTATAAAAAATATTGATGCAAGCTGGAAATCTTGGCACAGTTGTGGTATGTAGTGCTCAGAGCTGGAGTAACAGGACACACACATTTGTCTTCTGCTTGCTACTCATACAACTGTCATTTCCAACTGTTGTGGAACCTTCTGGTTGCAAAATTCCATCCCTCACATAGTAACAAGAGAGTCAAAACAGTCCCTCCCTACTGTGCTCTGATCGCAAAACAATTTCGTAACCATGTTCTCTCAGAAAGTTCCATAGTTCATCCCTCTGGAGCAAAGGAAAATTATTTCCAGAAAGTTAAATCAGACATTTCTCTAACGGTGTCTTTTCTGCTATTTGTCTTACTATAAAAGCATAATATTTTATTGTCCTAAAGTGTGATATGGTGGTTAGCTTCTGGATTTTCTTTAAAAATACTTCTTTCACCATCTCAATAAAGATTCCTATTAAGTATTTTGAGCAACTGATGATATTTATCCATTTTGATATCAGAAAAACAAATTCACACAATGTCTTTCACTCAAATTTCTAGTGAGATTTCTTATTAAGAAATCTTTTATTTTCTTATTTAGAAAAAGTGTCTTGTCACAAACTTATTATTTTTAAAACTTTACTGCCTTGGTCGGATAGCTCAGTTGGTTTGAGCATTGTCCTGAAGCACAGAGGTTGATGGTTCGATCCTCAGTCAGGGCACATACATGAGTAACTCCATGTTTCTGTCTTTCTCTCTCCTTCTCTCCTTTCCTCTTGCTCTAAAATCAATACAATAAATGTTTTTTTTTTAAAGTTTCCAAACACAAGTTACTTTATGACAATGGTCTATGATTCATATTCCCAGAAGGCCAAGCTGTCATTCTGCAGTGTCAAGAAAATGTTTTATCGGTGTCTGTTCTCAAAACAATCAAAGTAAATCAGAAAAAAAAAAGTGATCAGTACTTAAAGAAGAAATTCTTGGGTGCTGCAAAAATATTAGCAGCTGTTTCAGGGGCACAATTCCATAACACACCTTCTGTACATTTTATTGTATGTTCACCCTTCCAAGTCAAGTCTCCATCCATCACCATTAATCCCCCGTACCCTCCTCCATGACCACCCTCCCAACAATCACCTCACTGTTGTCCATGTCCATGAGTTTTTCCCTATTTTTTAACTTTTTAGCAGCAGATTTGATAGTATGCATTTCTTGATACTAAGATTTTCTTAAAGCTAACTTGATTGTTCTGGTAACCTAAAAGATATGGCAATATTGAGATGGTATTATGGAATATTGGTCAGTTATATAGCAGATAAATCGAAGTAATCATTCTTTTAAGTTAAACTAAAGGTCCTGGAAAAAGAAAGAAATAGTAATGTTTCTTATTATGGCTTAATTACAATTCAGATACATTGCTAATTAGCAAGCTAAAATTAATGTGCTCAAGTACTAAGGGGCACTTTATAGTATCCTGGTCTATAAAATGGGGTGGTAATCATAATCTGCTTCCTAGCGATGTTTCACAGAATAGTAGTGAGTGCTTATTAAGTAATCTGAATGTGTCTACTCCAATGAAAGTATCTAACTAAATAGCTCCTCTTTATTCTTTCACTATGTGAAATATCTATTTTATTCTTCCATGTCTTTTTATTACCTCCTTCCTTCTTTCTTCATATACATAGTAATTGGATTCCTTTCTAAGGAAGCATTTCTTTCCCTACTTGTAACTACTTGCCATTCCCTGCTCTATTTTCTATCTCCTCTTTGTTTCTGAATTTGAAGTGAAAGGCTTATTCTGAAACCCAGCACTACATTACTTGTAGGTTCAGTGAAGTCTGTGAATTGGACATCTGTCCTCTTAAATTCAATTACAATTACTTGTATTAATATTTACAAGTGCATTGAATTATTTGGATGGAAAATACTCCACAATCTCTCTTTTTCTTCTAGTTTGCACTGGCCTGACACCTGGCTTCTTGAATTCTCTAATTAAAATCAGAGTTAGGTCTTTACAACCATCCATAGCGCACAATTTTAACATCATTTCCAACCTCATTTTTCTAATTCCTCATTTTTCTTTTAACCAACACTCTCATGCCTGTTTTCTTAACACCAACTCTATAATCTCTTTCCCACAGTTAGACTATTTGCAATTTCGCTATTATTATCTTAGGATCTAGAGGTTTGATGTGATACATTTTTTCATTTTTCTTCATTCTTTTCAAAGATTGCTACAGATGAAAAGAAAATTCACTATCAAATGTAATAAAAAGCTGCTCAATAGTTTAATCCAGTTGTATACAGTGTTGCTAACATTAACATTAGAGAGTATCTAGGGGGAAGAAAGCAGTTGTCCATCAAGGCACCAACTTGGAAAAGATAGGGCTAGAGTCCAAACATTCCTACCTTCCCTTAATCAGGCACACCACTCTAATTAGCTCCTAAAAATAATGCTTTGATCATTTAACTCCCTTACTGCAGAAACCAAATCTTTTCCCTCTAACAACAAGATGAAGTCTGTATTCTCTATCTGCTTTCTAACTACAAATGTGATCCAAGTGTACATGGCCAGCATTATTGTCAGCTGATTCCCTAAATAAGGTCTTCATTTCAACTAAATGGTTCCACTAAGTGTTTCTGAAATAGGTTTGGCGCTTCCCTTCCTTTATATTTCCAATTGCTGTTATTGTATGGGATGCTTGCCTCTCTCATCTATGCTCATCCAAACCCTACCTATTCAATAGGATCTCAGTGAATTGCCGCTTTTCCGTGACCACTTCATGAAATGGTCCAACAGGCTCATATCAAATCAGCATACTCACAACCAGCTAGTTAATCATGCCAGCAACTTTTAAGTGCTATTGTTGTTTTACTTTTAAAAGGTGTGTACCTTCTGGTCTAAATTGTTTATAGAACAAATAATTCTTATTATTCTACATAGCTCTCCCAGAATCATGGATGTTAGTCATGAGCCATACTTTCAGGGAAATGAGAGCCATAGATTATACCTGTACTTGCATCCAGTACTGTTGGTGTGCATGAGAAACATGGGTAAGTGGTAACTTTTATCACTAACATCGACACTTTGTTGAGTTTTAATTTCTACTATAGTGTGACTGTGTTGAACTAACTCACTAAAGTCCATTCTAGGGTAAAGACTATAATTTTGCTGGTTCTTCTTCAAAGATGGTGAGTTTTCTAACCAGGTACTTTGTAACAATATAAATATTAATCATGGACCTCACCTTTTTAGACTTTGTTTAATACATTCTCTTATTATGCACTCTTTCATTCTTTCCTTTTTTCATATGATCTACTTGAGGTAGCTTGTAAAAATCACACATTATCTCAATATAGACAAACCTTCTACAATATTCAGTTACAGTATTTAGATTATATATGTTAGGGTTCTTTTAATCTGAGATAATATGCTAGATGTAATTGTATTCACTGTAAAATACTGATTTGAAAACAAAATCAATCTATGCATTTTGCCCCTTTCTTCTATACTATAAAGTTTTGTTACACCTACAAAAAATATATGATAATTTCTCCAATCCTTAGTGCATTTAAGTTTAAATGACTGAATTTCAATAAAAATTTAAATTAAAAAATATCCCACTTAGCCTGACCAGGTGATGGCACAGTGGATAGAGCATTGGACTGGGATGCGGAGAATTCAGGTTTGAAACTCTGAGGTCGCTGGCTTGAGCACAGACTCACCAGCTTGAGCGCAAGGTTGATGGCTTGAGTGTGGGATCATAGACATGACCCTATGATCGCTGGCTTGATCCCAAAGGTCACTGGAATGAAACCCAAGTCTGCTGGCTTGAGCCCAAGGTCACTGGCTTAAGGAAGGGGTCACTCAGTCTGCTGTAGCCCCCTGATCAAGGCACATATGAGAAAGCAATCAATGAACAATTAAGGTGCCCCAACGAAGAACTGATAATTCTCATCTCTCTCCCTTTCTGTCTGTCTGTCCCTCTCTCTGTCTCTATCTCTCTCAATATATATATATATATAAATACAAAAAAAAATTTTTTTCTATGATTGTTTTGAAATCTTGGCTAAAAATCATCTACCTAGAAATAGCAGCACCAATTCAAACTCTAAATGTTTATTTTATCTTTTGGAAGTTTTTCTCAACTTAAATATTAATAAATTAAAACTATTCTGTAGGTGTTACAATTAAAACTGATAGGCTCCATAGAATGGTATAGCACAAGGGGTGAATTCCAGTATAAACTATAGACTTTAGGTAATAATAATTTATCAATATTGGCTCATCAAATGTACCACACTAATGCTAAATGCTATTAATATAGGGAAACGGGGGTAAAGGGGGAAAGGACACTCTGATAAATCTAAAATTGTTCTAAAAAATAAAATCTTTTTTTTTTTTACAGGGACAGAGAGAGTCAGAGAGAGGGATAGATAGAGACAGACAGACAGGAACGGAGAGAGATGAGAAGCATCAATCATTAGTTTCTTGTTGCCATCGCAAAACCTTAGTTCATTGATTGCTTTCTCACATGTGCCTTGACCGCGGGCCTTCAGCAGACTGAGCACCCCTTGCTGGAGCCAGCAACTTTGGGTCCAAGCTGGCAAGCTTTCGCTCAAGCCAGATGGGCCCGCGCTCAAGCTGGCGAGCTCTGGGTCTCAAACCTGGATCTTCCACATCCCAGTCCAACGCTCTATCCACTATGCCACCGCCTGGTCAGAAAAAATAAAATCTTGATTTTTATAAAAACTATGGGTTCTATTAATTTTGCATACATGCCCTTTATAAAACTGTTCCCTTTTAACTGCAATTTATCCTATAATGTCTTTCAAGATAATGCACAGTACTTTTCTCTTTCTTGTTACTTTATCCAGTTTTCCCCTTTTTACTTTCAGCTGAGATACTGAAAGTCCTCTTTTCAAGAGAAAACTCCTGATTTGATTTGCCAATCTTTATAAATTAAGCATTTTACTCTAAATAACCCCCTTTACTCCAATTTAAACTATGATGTTTTAATTATGTGTAAGTTAACATTAAACACCCCTACTTTCAATATCTCCTTTCCTTAAGATATGATTAACCATGAAAACACTGCACAGTAGAAAAGATGACAATAAGATTTCTCAGCAAACATGAAATTCTAACCTGACTGGTGTTCATATGGGTCTTCCAAAAAAATTTTTTTTGTATACCATTATCAGAAGTTTCTGTTCATTCACTGCAAGAGACATACTTTGTATAACACTAACCAAAGTTGTATTTTGGGTAATCTTGACTTTATTTCGGCCCTGTGAAGCTTTCAACTTTTCTTGCTGATCAAGGAACTATCCAAGAAAAAATACCTATTTCATAACATAAATAGAATGACTTCCTCCAGCTAATGACCCAACATGTTTACCATTTCTATAATGGGAGACAAGAATTTACTTGCCTTGTTATCTTGGGCAAGTTATTTCTTTCTCAGCTTCAATTTTATTTTGTAATATAATGATGGCATAGGCTATCATAAGCCTAGTGAGATATTTAAAAAAACTGTCCAAAAAGCATAACATGCCATATAAGCTATAACTGCAATGTACAGTGTAATGTGTTTCCTTGGTCTCAACAAGCTTGGTTGTATTTACAATTGATGGTCCTTTCATAGTTGGGTTTATATCTCGGTCCTCTAATGACTGGAAACTTTTTGGCTCTTCTGAGACTTCTCTTTCCCTTGCCCACTCACTTATTGTAAGGCCGGTGTCTGTGGCCACGCAGGTTCACATTGAATTCAGGCAGGTGGTGAAGGAACTGTGGAACCGGAAAATAGTGGCTCATTAGTTTATTAGAGTTTCATAACGGTGGAAGCAGACGAGCAAACAGACAAGGAAAACCATTTTCCTCTCCCCAGGCAGACAAGCAAACAGATGGCAGTGTGTAGGGGGGATCCCTTCTCCAGCAAACAATAGCAAAAATGACCCCTCCCAATGGCAGCAGGCAATTCAGAATCTACAATCTGCCGCCCTGAGGGCAAGCACCTGCAGCCTTACATAGACTACACATGTGGTGCTGCCCTGTGCACATGCTCCTGCAGCCTTACATACACTATACACACATGGTGCTGCCCACGCTCATGCACCAGTCAGGCAAAGTACAAGTGAACAAGCCTAACACACCTGTTTGCCCAACACTTATCTTGATTTTATCAGAAGCCCTTCACTAGCTAGTAGAGAATGATAAGTAGTCCATTAACCCCTGATACTCCACAGTGTCTTTTTTACTCCACCTTCCTCTGTTCTTCTACTTCCTTCTCCTCCTGAGGAAGTAGAATCTGTATTCTCCACTTGAGGCCAATTTGCTTCCCCACTGAATGTGCTTCCATTGATCTCTTCCAGGTCTGAGCCCATCATTGTCCTCTCTCATTACTCTCTATCTCTCCTCGTGCACAGACTCCTCTTCTGCTACAATCTGCTCGAATACAAAAACAACCTTTCTTAGACTCATTTTCTCAACTCCATGACTGCCCTGTTTCTCGCTTTCTTTTGAGCACTAAACTTCTTAAAAGCTCAATCTGGACCCCTTTCCTCTGCATATACATCATGCCTTCTATCTTATCCCCTAGGGGGGAAAATATATATATATATATTTAAGTGAGAGGAGGGGAGATCGAGAGACAGACTTCTACATGTGTCTCAACTGGGACCCACTTGGCAGCCCCCATCTCTGGGGCCAATGCTCAAATCAACCAACCTATCCTCAGCTCCTGTGCCCAACTCTCGGACAAATCAAGCCACTAGCTGCAGGAGGGGAAGAGAGAGAGGGAGAAGAGGAGAGGTAAGGAGAGAGAAGTAGATAGTCACTTCTGTGTACCCTGACTGGGTATCGAACCAAGGATATCCACATGCCTGGCCAACACTATCCACTGAGCCAACCTTCCAGGGTCTTTCCCTGGCAATGTCTTTTGAGTTTCCACTATATCAGAAATTGTGTAGGTTAACTATTCCTATTATTTGTATATAGCTCTTTGTAATTTACAACATTTTCACAGAATTTTGTCATCACAGTGGACTTTTAGCTTCATGCCTCAATATTTTTTACGTCCTTGCTTGTGTTTTGCTCTTTTGTCTCCACAGGAACTTATTTACACTGCCTTAATGTATTTCCATATCCTGGAAAATTATTTGAAACCTTTTAGACAACAGATGAAGGATTTTAAAAAATTCTTGATTTTGTTAATAAGGAAACTAATATTCATCAAGAGTTTCTATGATGGACTGAGATTTTCACACCTATTAAAGGACAGAGATGATTTAAACTCAGATTTTCTGACCCCAAACAGTTCATTTCCATAAAATCATGGATAGTTTCTGTGATAAATGCTCTTTATTTCTTCCTTTCTCCTTCGGTGACTAATGGATATAATTCACACCTTTACTTTTCACTTTTTCTTAACCTAACATTTCTCATTTCTAGTTTATCCTGATTTCAGCCATGAAAATTAGAACTTTGTCATTCCTCCCCTCAAATATTTTATTACTTATAGTCTAAATTCTAACTTTCTTAACTTGGCATCAGGGACCTCTGTTACCAATTCCCGATTTATCTACCCAATCTTATCAAGCCATCTATTGGGCAAATGTTTATTATTATGTGTTAGGCAAAGTTCTAGGTTTAGAATACAATGATAAATATAGCACACGAGATCCCTGCTATCTTACAGTTAGCATTGTCTTATTTATTTATTTTTTTTGGCCTTCATTATATTGAATGATTTGTAACCATCCACACTTGCTGAAATATTTGCTTTCTTTTTGGTTTTGCTCATGATAGTACTACCTGGTCTACCTCTTTCTTCAATGCTCAGTTTGAATTACCATGTTAAAAAAATTGTCTAAATAAAATTTTTAAAAATATATAGAATGCCCACTTAAAAGAAAGAAAAAGAAAAAGTCTTGATCCTGTTTCTTTCAATGCTATCATATGTAGTTCCCTCACCTCCATATGAGTCCTTGTTTCATTGATTCATAGAAACATGTAAAAATGTGTTTTACATATCTTTCCTATTTGTTTGCAAACAACATGAGGAAGAAAGTCATACTGTATTTCTCCCTATTTATGTTTTCCATGGTATTGTGCACAGTACCATGCAAAATAATAGTCATTTAACAAACATTCACTCACCATATGATTATATGAATGAAGTAGAGAGAGATCTGTAATTTTCATGAGATAAGGGGTCCATTTTAGCCCTATCTCTTGAAATGATTTGCTCAAGGATTTTAGAATTTTGTTTTCTCACTTGAACTTTTTCTCTTTTTTTAAAATTAAAGTACAATTTTTCACTTAAGTTTAAAGAGTCAGAAACTTATTACACATGCTATGAAAAAATAAGTTGCTTCCTATTGTAGGGTGGCTAAGGGGGATGGTCATGTGGGAAACCCAGGCCCGGGAACTTTGACTAGGACCGCCCATACAACTAAGTGCGCCAAAATGGGCTTTCCAGAAATCCTTTGGGAAAAAAGCAACTGTCTGTCAGCCAGTGAGATTTCACCATGTCATATTAGCTCGACAACCCTAAAGGACACCTAGGACCCCTTTCAATACCTCTCACGCAGTCTAATTCACGAGACTTCCATAGCCTCTGTCCCCGGGGCTGGGGAACATCGTCGGGTAGGATGCGCAGTACTTAATAAAGCCCTTTATTATTCCACACCTTGTGGCTCTGGGCCGTCCCTTTCTTCTTTCTTGGTGGGGAAAAATACATTTTGGTGCCAAAAACCCAGGAGAAGTTAGAAGCCCGATCGGGCTGCTTCTCTTCCTGTCTCCTCTGAGAAAGAACCAGGATCTCTGATCATCCACTGCCTTCGGCACATGGTGTGGTAAGTCCCCTGCCTCCAAACTTTCCACAGTTCTTTCCACCGAGACTCGCTGTCCGGAACCATAGCTACGTCAGAGAAGCCTTTTCCATCTGAGTGCATGTGTGCCCTGGAGATGTCCAAGCACATTCACTTTCCCTATCCATTCTGTGGCCAGAGCTTGAGTTTTGGGATGCCAGTTTTCAACTCTGACCACTCCAAGGACTGAGGGTGGCCGTGGGGGCACAGGAATCCCAAAACATTCTGGGAGTTGCCTTATCCGAAATCTCTCCCTCCCTAAAGAAGAGGAAACTGTTCCTTTTCTCCGCTGTGGCCAGGCCACAGAACCGACTGGATAATCAGACCAGGTAGCCTCCTAAAGGGACTTTCGGTTTTAACATCCTCACCAATTTAACTATCGCCGAGGTGGCTGGGAGCTTGGAAATCCCTTTACACTCAAGACCTCTAATTATTTGCGTGCCCATCCTTAATCTCTGTGCCGCCTGTTACACCGCACAGGCCTTTTTTTGGCCAGAGAAAACCCTCCGCTCGTAATATTTCCTTCTCTGCAGACTCTCAACTTTCTTTTTCTCCTGCCCGATCACTGAGGGCAGCCCACTCTCTGGTCCCTCTACGGACCTCTTTTGCTCAGGTCTCTTCCCTCCAGAGAACCCCCTCCCCCTATCTTTGCTAAATCCTGTTTCTCATTCATTTGCAAATACCAGTCTCTCTCTTCCCCTGCTGGCCAGGGGCACCTCCCTTCTCCACTGTGTTCTTAAGTCCCTCCTCCATCAGGCCATTCTCTGCCTATCATTGGCTCTTACACCAGTTTGCAGGATGCCCAACCCCAACCTGCTTGCAGCAAGTTCTGACCCTGTCCTGCCACTGGATCCGGCATTCCCAACTGGATCTGAGGGCTGGGCTCTCTAGGAGCCTTCTTCCTCCTCTTACTCTCAAACCCCCAAACCCCGATCTGGAAACTGTGAACATGGCATTTAAAGTTTTCAATGGTTGCAGCTAGTAGGAAATGGCCAGGGCTGTTCACGAGGCCCGCATGCAGCAGAAGGTAACGTTCCAAACCCAGGCTCTTGTGGCAACCCTAAGGCCAGCAGAACAACAGGGGCAAGGCACAGGAAGTACCTGACCCAAGTCTGGACCACAAAGAGGAATCCCACCAGCAGCTTATTTTAAGTGTGGCAAGCAGGACCACTGTGCCCAACAGGGCCCCTGCCCGCAGCTGCCCACTGAGCCCTGCCCTGACTGCAGGCAGCCTGATCACTGGTGGAGCGATTGCCCCTTTGGGCAGCAGGGTCATCCTCAATGCCTCTACATGGAGGATGAGGCAGTCATGGGGGTACATTGCTCAAACTCCTAGGACACAACCTGGACTCAGAGACCCAGGGTATGCTGCAACTATCGGGTAAGTCCATCTCATTTCTTGTGGACATGGGAGCTGCCTTCTCTGTTTTGCCACCACACTCTAGGACTCTAATTCCCTCATAGGTCTCAGTTATGGGAATGGATGGAACCCCTTATTTTCCCCGTCACACACCACCCCTGACATGCAGTTTGAACAGAATCTCCTTTATTGCACTCCTTCTTAGTTATGCCATCGTGCTCTGTACCCCTTTAGGGTCAAGACATTCTTCACAGTCTTAGAGCCACTATCCAGCTGACAGCATCTTCCCACTTACTCCTGTCATTCCTCACTACCAAGGGCTCCCCCATAATCAATGCTACCCTCATTTCTAACCATGTCTCTCGTCTCAAGCTTGCTCCCATGCAGGATTGCTGGCAGTCAGAACTACTCATCTGAGGCTCACCAAAAGGTTGGGCCCTGCATACTATCTCTCCTATTAGGAACCTGCCGCCAGAGTGAGCTGTAGTAGGGAGCAATGCTGTTCAGTAAGATTGGCCTGATGAAGGAAACTTCAATCCTAAGCAGTAATCTCTCCTCCTACAACCTGCTTAACTCCTAATGGTAGCCACCCATTCTCACCTAGGCTGTCCCTATTCTAAATCTTCTAATTATGAGCATATAACTCATATGTGTTTCTTTTCTAAATTCTTACAGAACTGCATCTGCGAAGTTTCTCAACTCACGGCCAAACAGATGTTCCTCCTGACACCCCTCAAAGCCACCACCAGCCGATCTCCCCTCCCCACAATGCCCCTAATCAGCAGGAAGTAGGCAGACAAATACATGGCGCCCCAATTCTATTTAACAAAAATGGCTGGAATGTAGGGTGGCTAAGTGGGACGGTCACGTGAGGAACCCAGGCCCGGGAACTTTGACTAGGATCGCCCACACAACTAAGCATGCCAAGAGGGGCTTCCCAGAAATCCTTTGGGGAAAAAGTGACAGTTTGTCAGCCAGTGAGATTTCACCATGTCATATTAGCTCGATGATCCTAAAGGACTCCTAGGACCCCTTTCCTTTCAATACCTCTCACGCAGTCTAATTCACGCAACTTCCATATCCTCTGTCCCTGGGGTTAGGAGACCTCGCTGGGCGGGATGTGCGGTACTTAATAAAGCCTCTGCTATTTCACACTTTATGGCTGCAGCCCCCCTTCCTTCTTTCTCAGTGGGGAAAAATACCTTACACCTATCATCGCCATTATCATTTTTCCCACTCTTTAGACACAAATATTTTCAATTATTTAGCCAATTCTTTAATATTTACATGTGTAACTACAAATAACATAAGTATGTTGCTAATTTTTGACTTTTTAATTTTGATATTATCTATTGACTTTTCACTCTGAAATCAGAGGTTGTCTCTTTTTCTTCACCACTTCCTCTCTCCTGCAGCACAAGCAGTAAAAATGCCCATTCCCTTAGGTGTCCCACATAGACATGTCTTGCTTAGATCAACAGTATTTACAGGTACATTTATCTTCATAACCGCATGTGGTATTATGAACACTACTCACAGCTAAACCATGTAATGTGTTACAATGCTTTTTCTTTATCTTCATTTTCCTGGTGAAAATAATTGCCTTATTTGTATATTTACTGGGTTTTCTATGCACTTATTAATTAACTGTAAGATGGGTAAACACCACCTTAATCCATTCAAATTTATTAAACATAATACTAATTTAGTCTTATTCAATATCTCTCTCCTAGAGCTTGCTGACTTATATTCTGAAGAGTCACCCTGTAGGCTCGACATACCACTGTTGTCATGGATTCCTTTCACCATCATCCTGGGATTACCTCTCCTGCCCCTCTGCTGGGACACCATGTCCTGGACCACATGCTTTCCTCTTTGTTTACTCCCTTATTTGGGTGGTGCCCATTCTTCAGGAGCTATTTAAGAATGGGCTAATAGAAAACAAACAGTTTTTAGACTTGGAATATCTGAAAGTATTTTTTTTCTACCTTCACACTAACTTAACGTCTGACTGGGTAAGAATTCTAGGGTGACAATAGCATTTCCTCAGAATTTTGAAGGCATTAATTCATTGTCTTCTAGCTTCCAGCATTACTATGGAGACATGTCATGCCATTCTAAATCTTGGTTCTTTTGAAATCCCTTTTTTCTATACTCTGTATCTCTAGAGTTCTGAAATTTCAGTGTTGTATCTTAGTGTAGGTTTATTATTATCTCTGGTGCTGGGTTTATTTTGATCTAAAAACTCATGCTCTTTTTTCGGAGGGGAGTATTAAGCTGTTTCATTGGTTTTTCTTCTCTATTTTCTCAGTACTCTCTTTGTGGAGCTCCTACCATACAGATGTTGGATCACCTGGACATGCCCTCTATTTTTCTTATCTTTTAGACTCTGTTTTCCATTTTGCCACACTTTAGAAGGTTCCCTTTAATTTATTTATCTTCCAACTCTCCTATTTAATTTTTGATTTCCATAATTCTATTTTAACTTCTAAGAACTATTTTTCCCTAAAATATTCTTTTTAAAAGATAGCATCTTTTTTTTTTGTCTTATAGATGCAATAGTGCAATTCATTGAAAATGCAAATGCAAGTTCAGCTGCCTACTGCAACAAAAGTCAAAATCATGACTGCGAGTTCAGAAGGAATGAGATTTATTCACATACTGTGACCTGAGAGAATGGTGGACTCTCAGCTCATAGTACATCTCTACTTCCTGCTCAAGTCTCCCACCCTGCTCTTATAGGGGCAAGGAGGGGAGGGATTATTTCTTTTTTCTTTTTCTTTTTTTTTGACAGAGACATAGAGAGGGACAGACAAACAGGAAGGGAGAGAGATGAGAAGCATCAATTCTTCATTGGGACATCTGAGTTGTTCGTTGATTGCTTTCTCATATCTGCCTTGAGGAGGGCAAGGCATACTACAGCATCATGAGTGATCCCTTGCTCAAACCAGCAACCTTGGGCTTCAAGCGGGATGAGACCACAGTCAAGCCGGCAACCTCAGGGTTTCGAACCTGGGTTCTCTGCATCCCAGTCTGATGCTCTATCCACTGCACCACTGGTCAGGTAGGAGGGCTTATTTTCTATCCACTTATCTTGCTAGGTCTGCGCACTTGGGCCCTATTCATTCACGTTTCCAGCTTTTGGCATGCTGGGTGTAAGAGCCACCCCCATCTTGGTCAGTGCAGGAGACACCCCCAGCACTCCCTGACTACCTATGCAATAGCATACAATAAATATATTAATATAAGTTTTTAAGCTTTATTCTTTCCCACTGTCTTTGTTTTCTCTCATTGGCTTTTTCCTGATTATTTGTTTTGGTCTCCCTTATATTAGAATCAGATCCTGGTAATACTTGCCTGGTACTCTCACTAGGAATGCACACTGAAAACTGATTACATGAGTGTGTGTCTCGTTCTTGTTAGCCAGGGACTTCACTGTGTGGTGACCTGGCTTTGCTTTTTCTTGTAGAGCCCTCAGTATCTGTGTTTTCAAATCTTACTTCTTAGGCTGGTCAGATTCCCCAAGGATGGCATCCAGTCACCTGCCTCTGTGTGTGTGTGTGTGTGTGTGTGTGTGTGTGTGTGTGTGTGTGCATGCATGTGCGTGCACTAGTATTGCAGACCAAAAAAGAGCAAGAGATACTGGAAGTCCTAGCACTCAGTATATGAATTCAATCCCTCTGTTTTTAGTACGGTACCCTTTGTATGTCTGTCTCCAGGAACTGATTCTCATCTGCAGTCACTTGCGAGGGCACTAGTTGACCTGTGGACTGGGATAGGGGAAGGAATCTGGAGGTCTGGCTCCTTCTAAACACCTCTATCTGCACCAGAACTTCCAGAAGTCTCTGATGATGCCCATTCATGGATCTTCATTTGAAAAATAACCCAAAGATCAGTCTATTTCTCCCAAAGCTGGCTTAAAATTTAGCTTTCTCAGATTTGCTCTTAGCTTCCAAATTTCTGTTGCTGTTGTCTCCATTTTTGTTTATTTTGTCTTTGTAGGTTTGTACCTTTCAAGAAAAAAATTATTATCTCAGTGAAGGAAATGAGCTAAATGCTAATGGTTAATCTGCCATCTTTAATAAAATGTCCTACGTTGCCTATTCTTAGTGGAAAAAAAGAACCAGGTTACTTTTTAATAGTGAATATATTTTTTTTAACATGAACTTCTATAAAAACAGAACTTAAAGAAATGGGTAGTTATTCTTGTAATTCATATTTTCTCTGGAAGAAAGAGAGAAATCTGCTCGGTAGTTATCATTAAACAAGTAAGAATTTAAGAAAAAGGAAACAACTTTTAAAACTTTTAAAAAATTATAATTTTTAATTTAAAAAAAAGTCCTGATTCTTGTTGTAGTTAATCTGTTTCTTGTTAAACTGGGCCTCCTGGGTCTATCTACGGCCCTTCAGTTGGCTGCCATTGCTATTCTAAAATATACCTATGCCTGCAAGGTACCTGCAGGTTAGTTTTTGCTGCTGAGGAACTGCCGCTACTAGCAATGAATTTCAATGACTTCCTGCAGGCAAACACCTGGAGGCAATTACCTGTGCTTGTCCGCCAGCAGACATAAATATGCTTTAGAATAGGAAAATTGTATGTCTAATTCTTTTTAAATGAGTCCAGCTCCTTTGTCTAATATTTTAACTTTTGTCTGAATAAAATGCTAGGCAATCCAGTCTAGGAATTTATTCTCTAACCTAGTATATGTTGATTAACCCATTTTTTTTTTCAGCACAAAATTTCTAAACATTAGAGATTTTCCACTACCCTTACCCTCCATCTGATGTTAGAGATATTTGCTCTCTTACAGGTCATGGGTGAGTGAAGAAAAAAAGATTAACAACTTGCATTTTAATGTAAAATGACAACACTTTAACTTAAGGTTATTTAATAACAGTATTCTCAGTTCATTGAAAGAAGGTCAGGGTTCAGAAGGGAGCTAGAGAACATGTAAAATTCATCACACTTTATTTTATATACACGTGAACTTTGAAATATTTTATATACCTAGTGATGATCTCTAGGGACAATCTTGGTGATGACCACTACTTTAGCAAAACCATAAAAGTTTTGCACTTAAATTTAGATTTAAATTGCACTTAGATTTAAATTGTACCTTTAGAGGTATTAAAGATTATGTACTAAAAATAATACTTGAATATATTTTTATGATTTTATAGATTACGGCACAACAGCAGTCAGGTTAGACTATTAAGTCATTATGCATGCAAGTGGACCTCAGTTCTTAATCAGTCTACTTTGAAGTTTCACTTCTTTCTGATTTTATTCTCATTCAGGCAAGACTAAAAATGGTTTACAAGCTCGGAAGCTTCCTTTTTCAGCATAATTAAGTTTCAACAAAAATTGTATTTGTAAGGCCAATTGTATTTGGCCGTCTTCGCTGCTGGGCAGGTGCAAGTTCCCAGTAGATTTGGGCAGACAGTAAGAAAACAGTGGAGCCAAACAATGGTGGTCCATTCCTCTATTCTAGCCTCGTACCTGGCCAGCAAGAAATACACAGAGGGAAAACACTTCCCTTACCATTTAGGGCTCCCAAAACCACTGACACATCCGGGTTTTCCTAGAATTAAAGGCCCCACCACCTGTCTTAGTCACCTCTGGTTCCCCATCTGCACATCTTCTCTCTCCGCACAACTTGCTTCTCCTTCGGCACTCTGCCATCTTAGCTTCCTACTCTGCAAAAATGGCTTCCTTCTTTCTCCTTCTTCTTCTCTGCTCTTAAAACTTTTTGGGGTAAAAACCCCTTCTCCGCCTGACCTGTGGTGGCGCAGTGGATAAAGCGTCGACCTGGGAACACTGAGGTCGCCAGTTCAAAACCCTGCACTGGTCTGGTCAAGGGACATATGGGAGTTGATGCTTCTAGCTCCTCCCCCCTTTCCCTCTGTCTCTCTCTCTCTCTCTCTCTCTCTCTCTCTCTCTCTGTCTTCTCTCTAAAATGAATAAAATAAAAAGAAGTTTAAAAAAAAAAAAAACCTTCTCCAGCACACATTAGCATAACAATGGCCCTTCCCAAGCAGGAAAGTAATCAGCAATATCACATACCTGGGCAGTGCCATTTTTAAAAAAATTTTTTTTGGGCAGGGCCATTTTTAACAATAAAAGTGAGCAAACTCAAAAATCATATTTTACAAACTCATTTGCCCAAGAATATTTCTCTAATTCCTTTTTTATAATCTCTCATTTTTATATGTAAGGTATTGTTTTCATCTTTAATTTTTCTATTTAAAACATAGTTTTCTTGTTTTATAGGTATATATAGCAATTCACTTCCCCTAGCATATTTTCCAGATTTCTACTGTACACATTACTAATGCACAATATTTCAGTTTGTTTACCATGAAGCCGTGCTAGAGCTCCTGTCAAAATATGTTGTTGTAAAGCAAATAATATTTTCCTATAGTTTTGGTGTTATAATCAGCTATTGCATTTTCAAACAAGGACTTGATGTTAAAATAAATCGGCTGTAAAATGAAATTATAACTACAACTCACTTTAATGATTTAAAATACTACGGTGTTTTGTTGCAAGCCCTACAGAATTCTAAAACTGGCAGGAAACTTAAAGCTAATAGACCGTAACACCTGGATTTCACAGGTGAGGACTGGGTGAGTTCCTTGGGTCACACAACTAATTATCCACTTTCTGACTGATATTCTGTCAAACTTCATGTTCCCTCTTAAATACAAGGTCTGTTGATTCTTACTCTATCTATTTCTGTTTTCATTGTCTAGACTGTTGTTCCAAAGCTGAAATAGCTTTGATCTTCTTCTCCTTACACTAAATCTACATTTTCTTCAAATCAGATAATGCCCCTTTTATGGAGCGCTGACTGATCCTACATTGCACGAGATTCCTTAAAATTCACACTTTTAAATGGTACCCATCATTTTTAAAGATGTATTATGATCACTAAAATACTTGCCTCATTTTCTAGTAGTCTACTTTTCCCTTGAAGAACACCTCTATATCTTTTTTTATTATGATTAATTTTAATGGGGTGACACCAATAAATCAGGGTACATATGTACAATGAAAACATCTCCAGATTATCCCATCATTCAATTGTGTTTCATACCCATCACCCAAAGTCAAGTTGTCCTCTGTCACCTTCCATCTGGTTTTCCCTGTGCCCCTCCCCTCCTCCCTATCCAACCCTCCTCTCCCTCCCCTCACCTCGTAACCACCACTCTCCTGTCCATGTCTCATAGTCTCACTTTTATGTCCCACCTATGTATGAAATCATACTGTTCTCAGGTTTTTTTTTGATTTACGTATTTCACTCCGTATAATGTTATCAAGGTCCATCCATTTTGTTATAAATGATCCGATGTCATCATTTCTTATGGCTGAGTAGTATTCCATAGTATATATGTACCATAGCTTTTTAATCCACTCCTCTTCTGATGGACACTTGGGCTGGTTCCAGATCTTCGCTATTGTGAACAATACTGCCACAAACATGGGGGCGCATTTCTTCTTTTCGAACAGTGCTATGGTGTTCTTAGGGTATATTCCTATAAGTGAGATAGCTGGGTCAAAAGGCAGTTCGACTTTTAATTTTTTGAGGAATCTCCAAACTGTTTTCCACGGTGGCTGCACCAGTCTGCATTCCCACCAGCAGTGCAGAAGGTTTCCCTTTTCTCCACATCCTTGCCAGCACTTATTCTGTGTTGTTTTGCTGATGAGCGCCATTCTGACTGGTGTGAGGTGATATATCATTGTGGTTTTAATTTGCATTTCTCTAATGATTAGTGATGTTGAGCATTTTTTCATATGCCTATTGGCCATCAGTATGTCCTCTTTGGAGAAATTTCTATTCAGTTCTTTAACCCATTTTTGATGGGATTGTTTGTCTTCCTGGTGTTGAGTTTTATAAGTTCTTTATAAATTTTAGTTATTAACCCCTTATCAGATGTGCTGTCGAATATGTTCTCCCATTGTGTGGTTTGTCTTTTTATTCTGTTCTTATTGTCTTTAGCTGTGCAAAACCTTTTTAGTTTGATATAGTACCATTTGTTTATCTTGCCTTTTATTTCATTTGCCTGTGGAGATAAATCGGCAAATATATTGCTGCTACAGATGTCGGAGAGCTTGCTGCCTATGTTTTCTTCTAAGATGCTTATGGTTTCATGGCTTACATTTAAGTCTTTTATCCATTTTGAGTTTGCTATTGTGAATGGTGTAAGTTGATGGTCTAGTTTCATTTTTTTGCAGGTAGATGTCCAATTTTCCCAGCACCATTTGTTAAAGAGGCTGTCTTTACTCCATTGTATGTTCTTTCCTCCTTTGTCAAATATCAGTTGTCCATAAAGCTGTGGGTTTATTTCTGGGTTCTCTGTTCTGTTCCATTGATCTATGTGCCTGTTCTTATGCCAGTACCAGGCTGTCTTGAGTATAATGGCCTTATAGTAAACCTTGATATCCGGAAGAGTGATATCTCCTGCTTTATTTTTTCTTTTTAAGATTGCTGAGGCTATTTCTGTTTTTTTTGGTTCCACATAAACTTTTGGAATATGTGTTCTAATCTTTGAAGTATGTCATTGGTATTTTAATTGGTATTGCATTGAATTTATAAATTGCTTTGGGTAATATAGACATTTTAATGATGTTTATTCTTCCTAACCATGAGCACGGTATATGCTTCCACTTGTTTGTATCTTCCTTGATTTCTTTTGTCAATGTTTTATAATTTTCTGAGTACAACTCCTTAACCTCCTTGGTTAAATTTACTCCTAGGTATGTTTTTTGTTTTTTTTTTTTTTTTGGCTGCAATAGTGAAGGGGATTGTTTCCTTAATTTCTTTTGTTGACAGTGCATTGTTTGTATATAGAAATGCCTCTGATTTCTGAGTATTAATTTTATATCCTGCCACCTTGCTGAATTCATTTATAAGGTCCAGTAGTTGTTTGACTTAGACTTTGGGGTTTTCTATATACAATATCGTATCATCTGCAAATAATGACAGTTTTACTTCTTCTTTTCCAATTTGGATGCCTTTTATTTCTTCTTCTTGTCTGATTGCTGTAGCTAGGACTTCCAGAACTATGTTAACTAAAGTGGTGAAAGGGGGCACTCCTGCCTGGTTCCTGATCTTAAGGGGATTGCTTTTAATTTTTGTCCATTTAGTATGATGTTTGCTGTGGGTTTGTCATAGATGGCCTTTATCATGTTAAGGAAAGTTTCCTATATTCCCACTTTACTGAGAGTTTTGAGCATGAATGGGTGCTGGATTTTATCAAATGCCTTTTCTGCATCTATTGAAATTATCATGTGATTTTTGTCCTTCCTTTTGTTTATGTGATGAATCACATTGATTGATTTGCGAATATTGAGCCAGCCTTGCCTCTTCAGAATAAATCCCACTTGATCATGGTGTATGATTTTTTTCATATATTGCTGGACCGGTTGGCTAATATTTTGTTGAGAATTTTAGTGTCTGAATTCATCAGGGATAAAGGCCTATAATTTTCTTTCTTTGTGTTGTCTTTGCCTGGTTTTGGGATCAGAATTATGCTCGCCTCATAAAAGGAGTTTGGAAGTCTTTTTCCTCTTCAATTTTTTGAAATAGCTTGAGGAGGATAGGAGTTAGTTCTTCTTTGAATTTTTGATAGAATTCACTTGTGAAGACATCAGGCCCAGGATTTTTCTTTTTTGGGAGTTTTTTGATAACTGTTTCGATCTCATTTGTTGTAATTGGTCTATTTAGATGTTCTGATTCTTCCATATTGATTTTTGGAAGGTTATATGATTCAAGAAATTTGTCCATTTCACCAAGGTTGTCTAATTTTTTGGCATATAGTTCTTCATAGTATTTTCTTACGATGCTTTGTATTTCTGCTGTGTCAGTTGTTATCTCTCCACTGTCCTTTCTAATTTTATTTATTTGAGTCCTCTCTTTTTTTCATGGTGAGTCTAGTTAAAGGTTCATCAGTCTTGTTTACCTTTTCAAAGAACCAGCCTCTGGTTTCATTGATCCTCTGTATTGTTTCCTTCGCCTCTATGTCATTTATTTCTGCTCTGATCTTTATTATTTCCTTCCTTCTACTTGTCTTGGGTTTTATTTGTTGTTGTTTTTCTAGTTCTTTTCGATGCAGGGTCAGGTTGCTTATTTGAGCTTTTTCTAGCTTCTTTTGATATGCCTGTAGTACAATAAACTTCCCTCTCAGAACTGCTTTTGCTCTGTCTCATAAATTTTGAGTTGATGTATGCTCATTATCATTTGTTTCTAGATACTTTTTATTTCTTCTTTGATCTGATTGTTAATCGATTCATTATTTAATAACATGCTATTTATTTTCTAAGTGTTTTAGTATTTTTCAGTTTTTCTTTTGTGGTTAATTTCTAGTTTCATGGCATTGTGATCAGAGAAAATGCTTGATATGATTTCAATCTTCTTAAATTTATTGAGACCATTTTTGTGTCCTAACATGTGGTCTATCCTACAAAACGTACCATGAGCACTTGAGAAGAATGTATATTCTACTGCTTTAGGGTGAAATGTTCTGAAGATATCTATTAAATCAAGTTGATCTAGTGTATCCTTTAAGTCTGCTGTTTCTTTTTTGATTTTCTTTCTTGAGGATCTATCCAGTGTTGTTAGAAGGGTATTGAAATTCCCTACTATAATAGTGTTGCTGTTAATCTCGCCCTTTATATCCATCAAAGTCTGCTTTATGTATGTTGGGGCTCCTATATTTGGTGCATAGATATTTATAATAGTTATATCTTCCTGTTGAATTGTTTTTTTTATCATTATGTGGTGTCCTTCTTTATCTCTTACTACAGCCTTTGTTTTAAAGTTCATTTTGTCATATATAAGTATTGCTACCCCTGCTTTTTTTTTCATTTCCATTTGCATGAAATATTTTTTTCCATCCTTTTACCTTCAGTCTATGTGCATCTTTTGTTTTAAAGTGTGTCTCTTGTAGACAGCATATGTACTGGTTCTGTTTCTTTATCCATGCAGCTACCCTATGTCTTTTGATTGGATCATTTAATCCATTTACGTTTAAGGTTATTATTGATATGTAGTTGTTTATTGCCATTTTATTCTTTAAAGCTGTATTCTTCTTTTGCTCTATTCTTTCTTTTCTTTAAACTGTTCACAAGAGGCCCCTTAGTATCTCTTGCAGAATTCGTTTGGTTTTTATGAATTCCTTCAGGCTTTTTTTTTTCTGGGAAGCTTTTTATTTTTCCTTCTATATTAAATGTTAGCCTTGCTGGATAAAGTAGTCTTGGTTGTAGGTTCTTGTTCTGCATTACTTTGATTATATCTTGCCATTCCCTTCTGGCCTCAAGTGTTTCTGTTGAGAAGTCCGATGTCATCCTTATGGGGGCTCCTTTGTAGGTGATAGCCTTTTTTTCTCTAGCAGCTTTTAAATTTTTTTCTTTATTCATTAGCTTTGGTATTTTAACTATGATGTGTCTTGGTGTAGATCTTTTTGGGTTTCTCTTTAATGGAGTTCTGTGTGCTTCTTGAACGTGTGGAGTGTTTCCCAGCTTTAATTTAGGAAAGTTTTCTGCTATGATTTGATTGAACAAAGTTTCCATTTCCTGTTCTCTCTCCTTTTCTTCAGGCACCCCTATCATGTGAATGTTGTTTCTCGTTATGTTGTCACAGAGCTCCCTTAGAGTTTCCTCACATTTTTTGAGTCTCTTTTCCTTTTTCTTCTCTGCTTCTGTGCCTTTGTTTTTTGTGTCCTCTAACTCGCTTATTCGTTCCTCAGCGTGATTCATCCTGCTTTTAATTCCTTCCATTGTGGTCTTCAGTTCTGATACTGTATTTGTCATTTCTGTCTGATTCTTTTTATTTCAATTTCGTTTTTTATACTTGTTATCTCTTTATTTAGGTGTTCATAATGACTATCCATTGTTGCTCTAATTTTTTTGAACATCCTAACTATCATTATTCTAAATTCTGCTTCTGGTAATTTGGTTATATCTGGTTCATTCAGGTCCTTCTCTGGGGATTTCTCTTGCTTCATTTGGCTTGCATTCCTCTGCCTGCCCATTTTTTCTGTGTATAAGCAAGTTTTGGCCACTGGAATCTAGTAGGTGTTGCCTTTGTGTTCTCTAGGTGTGGTCTGTCTGCAGGCCCCCCACCCCCTCTGCCGGTTCCTAGGGTGGTTTGGTATGAGCGTTGCCAGCGCCGGTCCACTGTGGCTTTTGCTTTTATTTTTGCCTCTCCTCCCCAGTAGGGGCTGTCACTGAAACCACAAGCCTTAGCACCAAGGGTAGAGGTGAGCACCTTTGCTCAGCTGCGGACCCAGCCTATTTTCGGACTTCCGCTCAGAACCCGCAGTCAGAGCCTGCTCGCCACAGTTTCGTGGGTTGGGATAGGCTTTTGACGTGCTCTCAGCTGTGAGCCTTTGCCTGTTCGGAGTTTTAGCCCCACCCTCGAGGCCAGGGCCCTTCTGCGCAGGGTCGCAAACCCTGGTTTATTGGGCCAGGCGTGTTTGCTGGCTTCTGCTCAGGTGCGTACTTCCGCTTGTCTCGGACTCTACCTCGCCCCCGCGTTCGGAGCCCGCTCATGCACGTAGAAATGCAATCCGTGGTTTCTCCATCCAGGCGGGAATAGTAGCATGGGCTCAGCTGCGAGCTTCCACTTGTCTCAGGGTCTACCCCGTTTCTGCACTCGGAGCCCGCTTGCGCAGGTATAATAGCAAACCGCGGTTTCTCTGGCGGGGGGGGGGGAGGGGGGAGGGGTCTGGTAGCGTGAGCTCAGCTGCGAGCCCCTGCCCATCTCTGGTCCTAGCCCATTCCCGGCGGTCAGGGCAGGCTTGAGCAGGGTCGAGGGCAGATTTCTGTCCATTTCTGGCGTCCCGCTTTGTCCTAGTAAGTGGGATTAAAGGCGGGCCCGCAGCTTCCGGACTGCTTTCGCGTGTCCCCTCTGATCCTGTTGGCCTAGACCGAGCTCACACCGGCTTGGCCTCTGCCCACGCCGACAGAACCGCGTTTCAGCGTCCTGCCGCCCCAAACCCTTCAGCAGCCCTCAGCAGAGTAGGAAGGGACCTAATACTCCACACTGTAGGCCTGGGAGCTCCCTCACTTGTTTCACAGCTCAAAACTGTCCAAACGCCTCTTCTAGGCTCTGGGACTGCAGTCTGGGGCTTGGTTCCTGGGACCCTGGTCCCACCCTCTCCACCAAACTTTCCTCCCGCCACGCGGATCTCTCCGGGCTGCTGTTTGCTCCGGGGAGCTGGGCAGCCCTCTTCGCGTTTTCGCTATTCCTACCAGTCTCAATGTGGCTTCTTCTGTGTTCCTTGGTTGAAGAGTCCACTTAGTTTAGTTCATAGTTGGTTTATCCAGATGGTGGTTTTTTAAATTGAGTTATAATCCACTTTGGTTCTGGGAGTTGGAAGTTGGTATGTCCGCCTACTCCGTCGCCATCTAGCTTCTCTGACTATAATTATTTTTATATATCTTAGAATTACAAATATTAGACATTCAATAAAACTTGTTGTACAAGTGGCTTCAAACCTTTTGCAAACTTTCTGCTGGATTGCATTATAGGGATATCTCAGGGTTAAGGTGCTTTTAGTACATAGAATAATCAATTGAAAGATTCTTTTATTATTTGTTTGTTGTTGTTGTTCTTTTGTTTGGAGGTCTCAAGTATTTGCATTTTCTCAATCCTGCTTATGTGACAAGTTAAATCAACTGGATGCATAATTTCCTATTAGAAAACTTGTAATGGCAATGATTATACAAAATGGTGTGTGATATCTTTCTTTGTTCTTCCCTTGGGGTGCCGTAAGGTCACCTACTGTCCAAATAGGATTCAGTACTAGCAATCTATCCTGCTTCTGGCTTGAACTAACTCCTTAAATTCTCTTTCTCATTTGATCTTATGAATCACTACAGAAATGTAGCCTTTGTGAAATGAGTATCCTTGATTCAGTTTCTTCCATTAACTTTTGTGTTAGGAATTTTTAGCTATAGGAACATGGGATTTCTCTATTCCTAGAGCAGAAGCTACATGCTACAAAAACCACTACCTGGCCCATTGACTTTTTCTGAATTACCACTTTATTACCAGTAGGTAAGTGTAAGGCCCAGTAAGCATTATTGATTAGCTATAACTGTCCAATCTTAGCGGATTGGTGAACATCCCTATCCACCTGACTGCCTCCCTACCCCACAGATTGCCACACCTGTAAACCACAAAAGTAAAAGATGGAGAAAATTTGAACGTCTTCCTTCTCCTTTTGTCTGAGTTTAAAAGTCTTGAATAGGGTCTTCTGTCAGTTCACTTTTATTGAATAACAAACCACTACAAGGTTTAGTAGCTTAAAATAAAATTTATTTATTTAGCCCGCAATTACGCAGGTTGGTAGTTTGGGTTAGCCCATCTGGGTGATTCTTCTGGTTTTGGCCAGGGTCACTTTTGTGTCTGGTCAGCTGATGGGTTGTCTAGGGGCAGTAGACATCCTGCTTTTGGCGGGACAGTCCCAATTTTTAACAATTTGTCCTCCATCCTGTAGTGTTTTTAAAAAGTCCCGATTTAAAAAAATATATTACAATACTATTTTTGCATTTTATGAAAAAATTTTTTTGCTCCATATAGACCAAATTTTTAATCAAGAACCCCCCGTCAATGGTGTCCCAATTTTTAAAAATCTGGTCACCTTATGGCCTCGGCGGTAATGCCTCATTTCATTTTCTTTTTACAGGGACAGAGAGAGAGAGAGTCAGAGAGAGGGATAGATAGGGACAGACAGACAGGAACGGAAAGAGATGAGAAGCATCAATCATTAGTTTTTGTTGCCGTTGCAACACCTTAGTTGTTCATTGATTGCTTTCTCACATGTGCCTTGACTACCGGCCTTCAGCAGACCTAGCCACCCTTTGCTGGATCCAGTGACCTTGGGTCCAAGCTGGCGAGCTTTCGCTAAAGCCAGATGGGCCCCGCGCTCAAGTTGGTGATCTCGGGGTCTCGAACCTGGGTCTTCCACATCCCAGTCTGACACTCTATCCACTGTGCCACAGCCAGGTCAGGCAATGCCTCATTTCTTCATATGAACTCTTATCCTCTAGAGGACTAGCCTGATCTTGATTTGGTGGCTCTGATGAATTTACGAGAAAGAACCAAAATGCACAAGACCTCTTGAGGCTTTGGCTTAGAATTGGAAATGATTTGTCAGAGTTTGCTTGTTAAAGCAATTCATAAGGCCAGTCCAGACTGAGGAGTAGGTAAATAGACTCCAGGTCTTGACAGGAGAAGTTGCAAAGTCATGCAGCAAAGTGTTTATTCAGTGAGAGAAATAATTGCTTTCAGTTTTTATACAATCTACTAAAGCTTCAAGCAAAACCTACCTACACTACCAATATTGGACAGATAAAGACATTCCTCCCTAAGGAATAGCTAACAAGAAACACGACAAAAATCATTAAACATGAAAAGACTTGATGGTTCAGAAAAGAATATACTTGGCTCCATAAATTAAGTCTCTCTTCTTTACTAACTTTTCTATTTACAATAAGAAACAAAAAGCTATTTAAAACTCTTTGATCTGTATTCTCATTATGGTTTGAGAGTACATCACATTTATTAAAATGAGATCAGGTAGTAATCTGAGAAAAGAAAAAAATAGAATAATTTTTAAACTTTAATGTTTATGCATTTTCTTGAAAGAGAATAAAATTCAATTTTTAAAAAAAAATTCATTATTGATTTTTAGAAAGAGAGGCAAAAAGTGGGAAGCATCAGCTCGTAGTAGTGGCTTCCCATATGTGCCTTGACCAGTCCAGTTCAGGGTTTCTAACCGGTGACCTTAGTGTGCCAGGTCAACGCTGTATCCACAGCGCCACTACAGGTCAGGCCAAGAGAAGAAAAGTCATAAATTAGCACTAGACTTTTCAATCTCAGGAATGCCTGCTCATATTCCAGGCTAATCACTAAAAGAATAATCAATGAGTGTATTGCTTCCAAATTAATAGAAGATGAATTAAAGAATAAAAATAATCAGTCCAAAATAAATAAAAATAGAGTTTAAAAAGGAACATAAAGAAGATAGGACAAGTAATATGATGGTAGATTTAAAAGATCATATTAGTAATTATATCATATGGAAATGGACTAAATGATCCAATTAAAAGATAAAGATATTAGATTAAATATTTTATCTTTAATTAGATAAAACAGTTCTGAAACATAAGGGTATATAATGGTTGAAGATAAGATAATAGAAAAAGGTATACCATATAAACTGCCAAACCCCAAAGCTAGTGTCCCTATATCTATATCAGACAAATGAGGCTTTAAGGCAAGGTCTAATAATCTCTTTACCAAAGATAAAGTGGTACACTATAATAATAAAATTTCAATTAACAAGGAAGATGTAAAAACTTTAAACTTACATATACCCAATATCTCCCCAAGATATGTAAAACAAAATTGGCAAAACTATAAGGGAAAAAATGGTAAATTTCAATATTTCATCATACTCAGAGATTTTAGCATGTTTCTTAATAGCTAATAGAACAAGCATGGGTGTAGAAAATTTGTACTATACAATTAAAAAATTTGATCTGATGAACACATATGAAACACTGAATCAAATGACTGCTGAACACATTCATTTTAAATACATGTTGAACATCTGCAAAACTTGAAAATATAGGAATTTTGAAATTATAATGAAATCATATAGTGAACTTTTTCTGACTCAGTGCAATTAAATGGTAACACAACCCAACAAGATAAATAGGAAAAAAACTGTGTTTGGAAAGTAAGAAATTAAGAAATACTACATAACACATGGATCAAAGAAGATATCACAATGAAAATTAGAAAGTTAAAATAAAATGCTATCTATTGGTCATGGAGGATCAAGATGAAGATGTAAACTCAGTACTCACCTCCTCCCACATCAAAATTACAAATAAACTGGGAGAACAACCATCATTAGAACCACCTGAAATGCAGCTGAACACAAGTCCTGAAACTAAGGGTATAAAGAAGCCACATAGAGGCTGCTTGGAGGGGCAGAGATGCCAAATGGGTTGGTCCCACAACCACACATGTGGTGGTTAAAAACATGGTGGATATCTCAGCTACAGAGTTCCCCCTGAGGAGTGAAGTGTGTAAGCTCCACACCAGGCCTCCCAGCCCAGTGCTCCAATGCCAGGAAGAGAAGCACTCAAAACTTCTGGCTGTGAAATCCAGCTGGGATTATGGCTGAGACAGAGGGCTACTGGATTCCCAAGTGTTTCTCTTATAGTGCCCACACCGACTTATTCAGACGCACTCGCTCTGAGCTTCAGCACTGGGATGTCAGCTAGAAAGCATGTTAGGGATACATGGGGAGGAACTGAATTGTCTGGCCTTGGACTAAGAGTTGAAGGGGCAACATTTTCCCAGACAGAAGTGCTGGCAGAGGCCATTGTTCCTTTGCTGAGCACTCCCCACACAGAGCAGGCTGGTAGAAATCATATCTGTGTCTCCATCAACACTGTTCACCCCATCCTGGTGATTTCCTGAGACTCCACCTCATCTAACTAGCAGACCTACCCAAGCTGTTCCCATTGACTTTTCCAGACAAAGAGCCTGTCTTGGCTCATGATGTTGATTTTCTCAAGATCTTTCAACAGTTCACAAACTCAAACAAGCAGCATCTGACCTCCTGGTGCCCCATACCTCTTACTAAGTGGTACTGGATCTGGTACTAGGCAGCTGATTTTGATGCACAGTGTGGCTTCTCCTGGGTACCTCCAAGCCCAGCACAAGTTGCAGATTGCTCTTTAGCTCCTGCCAGTTGACCCTGGGTAGGGCACAGGTGATGGCTGCTCTTGGCCTACATCTCTCTGGAAGCTCCAGAACCAACATACCTGGTGGTCAGCTTCAGACCATGCCAATCATCTCCATGAGCAACATACTCAAGAGGTGGACTTATCAGGCACCAGAGTTCCTCTGAAATGAATCCTGTTCTGTGCAGTTGGCCCCTGCACAGCAGAAACTCTGCTATAAGCGTGGCCAATCCTTGTCATCCATCATCCTGGAGGTAAATCTCTCCCTTATATATAACAACAGCAATCAAAACTCAACTACAAGAGGGTGCACACAACCTACATGAGGATGAGGGGTGTACCTGGAATTTCAAGCTCAGGTGACTGAGGAGGCTGTGCCCCTAGGACCTACAGGACACTTTCTACACAAGGCCACTCTATGAAGCCTGGGAGACATAGCAGCTCTACCTAATACAGGGGGTGCTTGGGTTACAACACAGTTCCATTCCTACAACAGTGACGTAACCCGAGTTTTGATGTAAATCTAAATTCACCCTAGCCTAAGTCACCTACCTATCCTAACACAGTTGTAAAATCATAATCTAGAACATAAAAACACAACAGCCACAGAAAAAGTAAAAAGACATAAATATACTGTATAGTACACTGCACTGTAGTAACAGAAAAATTGACAAAAAAATGGGTGTAAAAAATAATTTCTTACTTGTATTTTTTTGGTTGGCTTGCACACTGGAAGGGGCATTGCAAGGTGGGATAGAGTGACCTATTGGGAGGAGGAAGCTGGAGAGGCAGGAAAACCTGTAGAAGGTGCTGGAGATACTGGGTCAGGTGAATCAGGATTGCCTAAGAAACATGTAGGAGACGCTGGAGATGCTTCTACCTGCACTACAGGTGTTTAATCTCGAGAAGCTGCTGATGTAGAGGGGACAGCATCTGTTGCAGGCCTCTCTACCTTCTTAAAGAATTGTTCCAGGCTAGTGTGAAAGATTGGTGACTTCTTCTCTTCCGGAATCTGCCTATAGCATTGCAAGACATCCATAACAGTTCTGTAGACCTTACTGAATCTGTCATTGCTGGGGTCCTTAGCTTAAAATTTTGCCAACCCATCTTCTACCATAGAAAACCCTTCTAATCACTGGGTTTGACACACATGAAACATACATCAACTGTAATTGAAAAATAAAAATTATTATAAGCAAAAAAATACAATGTATTAAAATTATAGGATGCAGTTAATGATATACTTAGAAGATCTTTATGGCTTTAAATACATTAATTAGAAATGAAGAAAGCCTGAAATCAGTGAGCTTAAGATGATCTACCTTAAGATATTAGAAAAAAAAACAAGTATATTAAACTAAAAAATAAGAATAGGGGATGGAATTTGTTCAGTCCTAAAGTTATAGTGGTCATGAAGAAGGTTTTCCAGTGACTGCAAACACAAAGACAGGCCAGACCCCTAACCTTTCCTTTCCCTAGTGAATAAAACACTCTATTGATTGTCTCTAAGGATGGAAGATCTATAATTTACATGACTTTTCCTTAAGCAAGCTCTTTGTTGTTTTACCTTTGGTAGAAGGACAAGAATATACTCTAGTGGATGTAGGTCAGTATGGTCAGGCTACCTCAAACTGCCCCAGCTATACCTGGATAGCTAACTGTGAATGAATAATGAAGAAACATGAATCTTCTTTCCAAAGACAAATTTGGGTTGGGTCTTGTCCCAAAGGTAAATAAAAGGCCTGGATCCCAAAATGTCCAATGTGATACTGTACTGGTCGTCATTTCGCACCTTCAGAATTTCATAACTATTCACTAATGACCTAAATTCCAAAGGTCGCTGTAGAAAACCAAACAAAGCTTCAAATTGCTGGAGAGAGGCCTGCCCTCCTCTGAGCCTCTCTGAAGGCAGAAATATTCCAAGAGATAAAACACACCAGGCTGGCCTGATTTAGAGGGAGCCAGGAGGAGGAAGGGGGACTGCATAGCAAGCAGCCCATCCCCTGATCCCCAGGCTCCACAGGCACCTTGGAGTTCCCTGAAAGCTGTTCCTGTCCTCTCAGTCCTTACCTTCTCAGTGCCATTCTTTTACTCTGTCTCTAGAGCCTCTCTTTAGAGTTTTCAGGATAATTGCTTTTTAAAAATGAATTGTTAATTTTCTAATGTCTCTGGGTGCTTATATGCAGATGCTTTTTGTATTGAATTGAACCTTTTGCTAAAAAAAAAGGAAATGAAATAAATAAAGGAGCAGACATAAATTATAGAAAACAAACACACTATAAAAAAATCAATGAAGCTAAGTTTTTGATCAAAAATAAAGGAGAAGGCAGAAATAAACAATGTCAAGAGTAAAAAGAAAAAATAATGCAATCCTGAAAAAATGACAATGATCATAAGAACATTAAAAGAATATTATTCTAATACTTTCGAAAATTTAGATGAAATAAAATTCCTACAAAAAATTTAAAATAGACACAAGAAGATAAAAAAGGTCTATGAATTCCTTTTTCTATTAAAGAAATTGAATTCATAATTACTAAATTTCCCATAAAGAAAATTCTCAGTATTTTAAGAAAAAAATAACACAATTGTTTCCAAACTCAAAAAGAACAGAAAAAGAAGAAATATTCCTCATTTTATAAGCCAAAACAACCTTCATGAAAGAAAGAAAGAAAGAAAGAAAGAAAGAAGAAAGAAAAAGAGAAAAAAACTATGCATAAAGTTAAAGGCCAATCATGGAAGTAGGTTACATCCTTTACAAATATTTAACAGGAAAATAAAACATAAAGAAAAGTCATTTAATAGAGAAATTCTGGAAAAATAAAATATATACAGGTATATCATATATGAAGCAGAAAACATACAACAAGACCAAAACAAGTGAAAATTTATTAGTATTAAAATAAAAATATGAATGGATTAAACTACAGTCTTAAAAGAAACCAAATATTGTCAAACTATATAAGAGACAAAATCTAATTTTTTACTCTTTACAAGATACCTGAAACATAATGACTCATTAGGGGTAAAAATAAGGAAATGGGTGAATATATGCCAGACAATGATCAATTTCAGAAATACTATTTGGCAATAAAAAAGGTATTATGTACTGATAAATGCTACAATATATATATACTCCAAAAAGATTTTGTTCAGCCAGACACCAGACATATTGTATCATCTATTTATAAAATATGTCCAAAAAAAGGGCAAGTAATTAAAGACAAAAACTACATTTGTGTTGCTTCAGGCTGAGGATGGGAACAAGGAATGATGGCATGAGGTTTCTTTTCAGGATGATGGAAATATGTTAAAATCATATTTTGGTGATGATGACAGCACTCTTTAAATGTACTCATTTTTGTAGACTCAAAACATTAATTTTATGATATGTAATTATTGATAAATAAAATTTAAATATTAATTTAAAATAATAAACATAAGGTAGAATCCAAATAGCTTATTTTATACTGATATAACATTTTTTTTTTTTTTTTACAGGGATAGAGTGAGAGAGTCAGAGAGAGGGATAGACAGACAGGAACGGAGAGAGGTGAGAAGCATCAATCATTAGTTTTTCGTTGCCATTGCGACACCTTAGCTGTTCATTGATTGCTTTCTCACGTGTGCCTTGACCGGGGGCCTTCAGCAGACTGAGCAACCCCTTGCTGGAGCCAGCGACCTTGGGTCCAAGCTGGCGAGCTTTTGCTTAAGCCAGATGGGTCCACGCTCAAGCTGGCGAGCTCGGGGGGTCTAGAACCTGAGTCTTCCGCATCCCAGTCCAACGCTCTATCCACTGCGCCACCACCTAGTCAGGCCTGATATAACATTTTTTTAAAGTCACAAACATTTTACATGCTAAATAGCCTTGCATAAAATGTGCACATAAAGAATATTGGAAAAAATTTCCTTCAAAGAAAGTTGTGTGATTACTGTCTAAACATTAAAAAAAAACACCTCAATATTTGCTTGTATGTATTTGTTAAGAGAGAACAACATGGTAGAACATACTCCAAAATTCCTAACATTGAATTAATAATTCAGTAGAAAACTGTAGGGAGCTGGGACAAAGATGTTTAAATATTCTATTATCTCTTATTTACCTTTTAAAATGAACTTGATCAATGTTGTGATTGAAATAAAATTCTCAACTCAGTCTTTGAGTTGAGGCAAGTAATAACATTAAGCAGACAACAGTGTAATTTTGAATAAAAAGGATCCAATGATATAATTAGCAATGATGGATTAATAGATATAAGTGAAACCTTGTCCCCTAGAAAGAAGGATGATCACTACTTTTCTAGTACCCACACAATGGCAGAACATTTACATCAGGCATGGAGAAGTAGGTTCCTGTATTGATCTGTGAGGAGAGAAACCCTGGACTTGTCGCTGTTCTTTCCCAGTCTGTGTGATAGGGAAGGAAGGATGTCAACAACTTCCATTTGCTATTATAAAACAGATTAAAAACTAAAATAAAGGTTACTTTTGTAAATTTACAAATTTTAAACAGGTATTTGGGAGAGCTTATATTTTTGTTTTCTTTAGTAAAGCTGTTTTGAGAATATTAATGTGCTGTGTAAGCTGCACTGTGGTTAAGTCACTCTGACACTGGTCACAGCTTGGAGGTGCCACCCAGGAGTGAGTGAGACAGCTAACTAGCACAGTCAGTTCTGTGATACTGGTCATCAGTATTATATCACATTCTTCCATGCCCACTGGCTCTGAGGCAAAACCGAAAATCCGGACACATACGGGGACGACATCTATACTTCTCTTTTTCTTGGCCTGTTGGCCAGTTACCAGTGTGGCAGTTCCAAGGAAATCAGGGGATATCCCATTCTGTTCCGAGAAGCAAAGGAACCCATATCACTGCTGATTGTGTTTCTGTGAGTTTTGTTCATTGGGAAAAAATGTTTTTATTGAGGGTGGCCTCAATAAATTATAGTGAAGCTAATTTTATATTGGTCATGAAAGATGGTTTGTTAAGATTGTTTCCCCCCAGATTTATTGAGGTATAACTGACCAATAAAAATTGTATATATTTAAGGTATATAATGTGAAAATTTGAATTATGTATACATTTTGAAATGACTATCCATCCAATCAAGCTAATTACACATCCATCACCTCACATAGTTACCATTTATATGTATGTATGTGGTGAGACACTTAGGATCTACTCTCAGGAAATTTTAAGCAGTGTTATCAACTATAATCAACATATTGCACATTAGATCCCTAGAACTTACTCATAACTAAAATCTCAAATGCTTTGTCATCACTAAACCAGAATAAATGAACTAAAAACTAAATATTTAACTCAAAAAGTTAATATCACAACAAAATAAACTTAAGGAAAGAAACAGGAAATAATTATTAAATGTAAAAGGGTATTAATAAATCAGGAGAATAGAAAATTGATTAATACAAGAGACTATTTCTTAAATAGTCCAATAAAATTGGTACATATCTGATAAGGTCAGTTAAGAAACACAAGAACATCCTGACCAGTGGTGTACAGTGGATAGAGCGCTGATCCAGAATGTTCAGGTCCCTGGTTTGAACACTAAGGTTGCCAGCTTGAGCGCAGGCTCACTAGCTTGAGTGTGGGGTTGCTGGCTTGAGTGTGGGATCATCAACAGGATCCCATGGTTGCTGACTAGAGGCCCAAAGTCTCTGACTTGGGGCCCAAGGTCACTGGCCTGAGCAAGGGGTCACTGGTTCCATCTGAGTCCTCCAGACAAGGCACATATGAGAAGCAATCAATGAACAATGAAAGTGGAGCAACTACAAGTTGATGCTTCTCATTTCTCTCCTCCCTCTCTCTCTCCATTCTTGTCTCTCTAAAGTTCTATAAAAAAATTTATAAAACACCCCACAAAGTTAAAATATCTAAAGTTGGTAATGATAAAGAATATTTAACTGAAGATTAAAAAGAGGGTTAATTAAAATTTAGAAGTGAATGCTCTCTTAGTTTTTTTTAAAGTGAATGCATCTTGTGGAATGATCCATAGTGGTCAGTAAATATATAGAGCAAAATTACTTTTATGCTTTCTTATGTGAAAAATTGAAAATAACCTTTCCTAATACTGAAGCTAATTATTTTATGGTGGACCTTCACTCAGTTTGTATGTCAGTCTCCTGTTTCCTTGGTGGGTGAGGGGAGGAGAGGGATTCACTATGGTGAGGGTTGATATTGTTGCCCTTAGTTTTTCTTCACTGTCAGTGCATCTGGATATATCAGTTAATAAATACTTAGCTATATAGTATTCAGACTAGATTATTTAAAATAACTGAATAAAATGATCTGAAATGGGATGAGGGATAACCATGAATATCTTTCTTCCACGGAAATTCCCAAGTTAGCTTTCGGCAAAGTATTTAAAAATTATTGTTTAAACCTTCATCCTGGCTAGGTAGTCTTTTTAAAAGGGTGTACAGTGTGGACTCAATATGTAGAGTACAAGTTTGATATTATTTGCTTCTCTAGTATAATGTGGCCTCTCTTTTTTCTTATTTCTCCTTTCAAAATATCCTTGTTCCACTTAACACACACACAAAAAAAGTTGAATTGGTCAGGATACTCTGGGAAACAAGCCACCCAGAATTACAGTGGCTTAAAACACAGATGCTTATTTCTCATTTATGCTGCCCATTCAACCAGGGAAGGTTTGGATCTTTGTTGTATCATGTTGTCTTCACTCTGCAACGCAGATGTCACCTGATTGAAGGTTGCCAATCATTGTGGCCAAAGGAGTGAGGGGCAGCTGTGTTAGGCTGGCTCATGGGTTTACCGGCTGCAAGCGCTTTGCTTGATTAGTGCATAAGCCTGTGGCAGAGGTACGTGTGCACCACGTATATAAAGCTATAGGCGCTTCACTTGGGCAGTGATTATCCCAGATTGCTCTCCCGCCACCGTGAGGTGCGGTTTTCCTTGCTCCCTTACTTTGAATTGCAGATTGATTTTCCTTTGTTTATTAGCTCTTTCCCTTTTGTTTATTTGCTCGCCTGTTCTCGTGAGCTTCCAATAAGCCGGTATAGCCCGACACTTTCTGGCTCTGCTGTTCCTTTACTGACTGCTCGAATCCAATGTGAACCTGCCTGGCCTCTGCCATTGGCATTACAAGGAGGGTTTTGCAGTGGCACTAAATACTCCAGCCTGGAAAGGATAAGCATTATTCATTTCCCTTTACAATGCAGTGGCCAGATGACTGGTTGGTTCAGATGAGCTTACCATGAGCACAGAAAATAGAGAGCCTTGAGTTTCAGTGGACACCATTAAGACAATCATGAGAGACGGCCCCTCACCCTCCTAATTTTACCATAGTAGTATGTGGGGCAGCTATGTTAGGCTTGCTCCTGGGGTTACTGGCTGCAAGCACTTTGCCTGATTGATGCGTGAGTGCATGGCTGTGCTACGTGTGTATGGCTTATGTAAGGCTATGGGTGCATGTGTTCCAGAGAAATGAGAGATGGGGATTGTGGATGGAGGATTTCCTGCCTGCCACTGTGAGGGATCATTTTGTTATTTGCCTGAAAGGTGGTTTCCCCTGCCTGTGTGCTTGTCCAACGTTGGGAGACTTTTTTTAAACAAAATGGCCCAACCCTTTCTGAATCTGCAGTTTTTCTACCATGTAGCTGAATCCAATATGAACCTGCCTGGCCTCGGCCACCGACATTACATAGTATAAGGCCCCTAAATGAAAAAAATTCTGGATCACTAAACAAAAACACTTCTGGAAATACTATATTCTGGGAAGCTTTCTTTCACGATTAGTCCTGGATCAATAAAAGCCCACAGGGGTTCTAGTCTTTCTCTCTCTCATACATGTTTCTTTTTAAAGGTACAGCCAGTGTATTAGAAATGAGTTTTTTGCCTCTAGTGGACTGTTTTGAAATCTAACTTTCAGCGAGAGGGGTAGTGATGATAAAGTGGTGACAATTGTCTTTTCAACCTTCCCTCTTACTTCTCAAAAGTACTGTACTTGTAAGGTATTCTCCACCGAGGAAGAAAGAAGGGTGTAGCCACCAAGTGTTGACTAGCAAAAGCTTTATTCAGAGCGCATCCCAGACGAGGTTCTCTGGTCTGCAAAGCCAGCCAGGGAAGTCGCGCAGCCTCCCCCGCGGGGAGGTGGGGGGTTGGGGGGGATGCGTGGTATGGTGGTGGCAGGTTGATATGACGTGGCAAAATTTCATTGGCTGATGGACAGTCGTTCTTTTTCAAGGTGCTCCTGGGCCCTTTCTTTTGGCGGGCATGGATGTGGGTGGTTCCAGCCAAAGTCCTAGGACCTGGTTTCTCACGTGACCTTCCCCCATTGCCAGCTGACCTCACAGTACTGTCAAAAGTGCCTTGCTGTCTCAGGAAGAGTTTAATGTGAACAAAGCAAAAGGACATTGGTACGATTCATTCATAGTAAAAATTACTGTTATTTTTTTCTTTATTTATATGAAAGCAATTTCCTTCAGATACTCTCAACATTCATTCCTAGGGTGTGTCAATGATTGGGAAGAAAAGCATATTTAAGGAATAATCACAGAGTAGTGGTACTATTTGCATTAAAAGTAACTGAGGTTCAAATTTTTCAAGTTATATGGAATATTTTCTTTTTAGATTTGGTGCATATTGTTCAACTGTTCGTTAAAACATGTCTTATCAAGTCATATCTTAAAAATATTTATATCTCCCTGGCTGGGTAACTCGGTTGGAGTATCATTTTAATATGCTAAGGTTTGGGGTTCGATCCTCTGTCAGGACACATACAAGAATTAACCAATAAAGGCACAAATAAGTGAAACAACAAATCAGTGTTTCTCTCTCTCTCCCTCACTCCCTTCTCCCTCTAAAATCAGTAAGTAAAAATTAAAAATATATTTATATTATTTGAATTATTAACTATTTTCCTACCTCATTAAAATATTATATTATTAGGATAGCTGCTGTAATAAGTTTATAGAAATATAAAGAACCTTCTTTCATAAAATGTAAATGTTTGCTCATGATGTGAACAAAATTAATAAAGCCACTTTTGATTTTTACATGATTTTCAGTTAATTAACTCCCAAAAAACAAGTGTTAAAGTCCAGTATATTTATGTACTCAATATTAAATAAATAGCATGTTTTTATTAAATTCATCCCTTCAAAATAAAATTATTTTAGCTAAAGACTGCACTGCATTGTTAGAAACTAAGATATAAAAACTGTATATGGATTTATTCTTGCTTTTTAAAATAAAGCAAATAAATTCATTTTTATTGAAACTGCATAATTTTAACCTAATCACTTTTATTAAATTATGTTTAAAAAATATGTTCCATAATTTATTTTGTAATCTTTTCAAAAATAACATTTATTGAAATGTTATTCATTTGCATTGGAAAATGCAGTGAGTGATTATCTCATGCAAAGTAAATGTGATTTATTTAAGAGATTTGAAAATGAGGAATGGCTTTGCTACTTAGGTTTCATAACAGGCACTGTCCATAAGTTAAATGCCCTAAATATATAAATCTTAACACCATTAGTAAATACATGATTAAAGGTTATGATAAGTTAAAAGAATATCCTTATAAAAATATGGCACTGGGAAAAGATTTTGAAAGAAAAAGAGAATTTAGTTTTTCAATTCTTTTTTTAAAATAGCTTTTACTTGAAGCATAACATACATAAAAAGTGCATGGATCATGAAGGTACAAATCAGTGAATTATCACCAAGCAAACTTACCTGTGAAGCTACCACCTGGGTAATAAATAGAATAATTAACAGCATCTTAGAAGCCTCCTTCATGCTTTTTTATATCTACCGACACTTTTTAATATATTGTTTTGAACAAGTTACCACTAAGTAAAAACTAACCCCAAATAAAAACAAACAACAACAAAAAGAATTGCTAATAAGTATGTCAGATCAGATCATTGGCCAGCACACATTCACTCCCCCACCCAACATATCCATAAGACTATTTATCTCACCCCACTGAGGTTGGGCTTGGTCATCTGACACTATTTGTCCAATGGAATGTGGGCAGAAAAGTAGTGTGCCAACTCTGAGCCTAGGCTTCAAGATGAGATACATACTTCTGGCCGCTGACGTGTGGAAAGCATGCCCACTGAGCCTTCAGCTGCACCCCAGAAGGAGACACATGGAACAGACCAGTATTGGCCTGCAACCTGAACCAGAGTTGCCTCAGTTGACCTACATTCTTGCCAAGGAGAGAAATTACTGCTTTTTTGTTATATGCCACTGAGATTGTGTTGGTTATTAAGCAGCAAAGGCTGACTATTATAATAATCATTAAGTCAGTCTCAATAAAACCTAAGTGAATGAACACAAATGGCTGGGTAACATTTATTCTTTGTTTTCAACAGAATTGAAGAACAAATTAGAATTGTGAAAAGATAGATTATTAAAAGTAATTTTATCAGTAGGTGACTTCATGGCATATGATACAGAAGTGGTTAAACAAACTGAGCAGCATTGCTATAACAATTTGTACATGTTTATGTGAGCAAGGTTTCCGGGGCTTACAGTGGGAAACATGAACCAGATGAGTAGAGCTGAGGTCAGCCTAGCCTCAGGCAGCCCACAAGCAACATTCATCCATAGATATAAAAACAATCCAACCTCATTCATACCAAATGATTTTAAAAAATTATGATGATTTATAGAAATGTGTGATATAGTTAAGTTGCTTGACCAATTATGTACTACTAATAACTGTAATGAGAGCTCTATCCAAGAGGCAATTAGTACTTAGAGCCTTATGTCCACAGATAATCACAAAGTTAAACTTGCAATTATATGCATTTTTTTATTGTGGTAAACAATGGTGATTAACAAAGTTTCAAAAATAAACATATTAACAAATGCTCTGCGGGGGAAGTATTAGAAGCAGAATAGAACTGTTGTGTCCATATAAAAAGAATGAAGTACAATTTTTAATCATTAAGTAAACTCTGATTCGCATGTTTTTAAAAATGAGTGGTGCCGAGTGTCATAATTATGGGATTGGGATGCCATTTGATAAGATGTGATTTAAGTATTTTTTATTTCTTTATATTTCCATTTTTTATTTTTACTTTATTATTTTTTTGTTCCTTTTAAGGACAATTTAAACCATATCCAAGGCCTTAACTTACAAACACAAACCAAAGTAGCCATTGAAAGCATTAGATATTGAGGCACAAGACATACAGGGGGGAATGCTTCACCATTTGAGGTTCCCACCAAACTGCTCAATCCACAGCTGAGCTCTGCAGCACTTGGGTGTGGTTGAAGGACAGCATAGCTACAGAACCAAAGGAGAACAGCTTTTTTCTATAAGTTATGAAGCATTTTAAGACTACATTGATAGGAATATATTTTGATGGTGAAGGAAAGAGGGGAAAAAAGCTAAGTCCCTTCCCATAGGGCATCAGGTAGCCTTGCACAGGGCCATGGCAGGAAAGCAGTCGTCCCCTTGCTCATGCTCAGTGAATTCTCTGTAGATCTTGGTGGCATCCTGCAGATATAAGTCCTCTGCCTTGGTGTCATGGTTGACCGGGAAAGGAATTCATCCATCAAGTTTATAAAGGTGACCATCCACCATTCACATTGTTAAAAAGGATAAAATGAATGTTCATTTTGTTATCTGCCTCACTCTGGCCTTCCTACGTCATGGCATCATAGGCTGCCAGATGACCTCATTATTTTCAAAGAAGTTGGCTCTGTCTTTAGGGGAATAATAACTTATTCATTTCAGAAAGAAAATGTTTCAGGACTGATCCATCCTCAAGTTCCAGTTTGTCTGATAGTACCACAGGAGTTTCCAATGGTCTGCTTCATGAAGTACACTTTAGAACTGACTTCTTGTCCCTTCAGCTCTTCAATCTGTTTTTCCCTTAAAGTTTGCATGCTGGGTGGCAAATGGAAACAGCAGCAGCAGTGCCCAGGTACCTCTGGCACTGAGCTCAGAGCTGCCCCTCCCACCCCCAGCCAGGACTGCGCTTCGTTCAGCATCTTGGGGTTAATCTCCATTGGTTTGGGCTGCATCTTCATGAACCACAGGTGAGATCACAACCCAGAGAAGAGGAAAAACAGTCTCTATTTTTTTTAAGTATAGTTGACATAATAAATTATATTAGCTTCAGGTGTACAAATAGTGATTCAACAGTTACATACTTTATAATGACCACATACTTATAATGATCTGTCATCACACAAAGTTATTACAATATTGACTATATTCCCTGTGCTGTATATCCCCTTGCTTATGTTCAATGAATTATTAATTAGTCAGTGATATATTAGTTTTATAGTTGGAAGTTTGTAATTCTTATTCCCCTTCACCTTTTTCAGCCATCATAGCCCACCCTTCCCCACTGGCAATCATGAGTGTGTTCTCTGTGTCTATGAGTCTGTTTCTGTTTTGTTAATTTGTTTTGAGTTTGTTTTTTTTATCCTACATACAAATAAAATCATACAGTAATTGTCTTTGTATGTCTAACTTATTTCACTTAGCATAGGCTGGCCCACTATATTGTTACAAATGATTAAAGTTTATTTTTCATGGCTGGATAATATTCCATTACACACACACACACACACACACACACACACACACACACACACACACACACAATATCTTTATCCATTTATTTATTGATGAACACCAAGGTTGCTTACTTTTATATCTTGGATATTGTGAATAATGCTGTAATAGACATTGGGTTGCATATATCCTTCTGAATTAGTTTTTGTTTTTCTTCAGCTAAATACATGTAAGTGTACTGTTGAGTCATTTATAATTCTGGTTTTTAATTTATTTTAAAAAATTATTTTTTATTGATTGATTTTAGGGAGAGAGACTGTTGCTCCTGCGAATGAGCTATTCTCAGTGCTGGGGGTAATGCTCAAACCAGCTGAGCCACTGGCTGAGGAAGGGGAAGAAGGAGAGAAGGGGAAGCAAAGGGGGAGAGAAGCAGATGGGTGCTTCTCCTGTGTGCCCTGATTAGGAATCAAACCTGGGATATTCACGTGCAGGCTGGTGCTCTATCCATTGAACCAACCATCCAGGGCATCTAACTTTTAAAAAAGTTCTCACTGTGTTCCTCTCCCCGCCCCCCAAGTTTGATGAGCATCCTTATGACGATTACTTTGATTCCTTTATCAGGCTAATTACTTATCTCTGTTTAATTAGGGTTTTTTTCTTTTTCCTTTCATTTGAAAAGTACTTCTCTTCTAATTGTGTTTGAATTTCTGTTTTGTTTCTATAAATTAAACAAAATGGCATCCTCTCCTTATCGTGAAGGAGTGACTTCGTATAGGAGTGACCTCTGTATAAACCACATGTGCTGAGTATATTTGATAGTCTGGCTGAAGCTGCAACAGGTACTAATGGTGCCAGGGTGCCCTTGTCAGCCGGATGGGTGGAGCTGAGGTGTGTGTGGTCTGAGATGAACAAGGATGTATGGTGTCAGGGTGCTCTGGCCAGCAGGCTGGCCAGGTCTGGTGTTGGTACAGGGCAGTAGGCCTATGGTGTGTTGTGCCACCCTTGCAACTGCCTAGAGAGCTGTCTATGTTTATGTTGTCTAGGTGGAGAGGGAACATAAACAATGGTGCTTGCCAACACCTTTGATCCTATAGAGTACTTACAGATTCAAGGGAGTTCCTGCAGTTCCCTACCCACCAGGCAAATGCTTTGGGTTAGTAAATGGACTTTTTAGGTGCCATTTAAATCAAGGGATTGATTGCTGTGGTGGTCCAGTACAGGCAAGTCTGAATGTGGGTCCCTCAGTCATATCCTCTCTTACTGCAGGTTGCCCCATCAAGGTAAGGACCCCATGGTTACCATGTATTTCTCTCTCTTACCCTTCTGTATGTAGTCCCTCTGTCATTTGTTGTACTGAGGCTGTTCAATCAGCCCTCAACTGTGATTCAAAAGGAAGTGCTTTATATATATGTGTATATTGGTGTGTCCATGGGAAGGTGTGAGTTCAGGGTCTTTCTATACCACCATCTTGGACCATCCTTCTAAGTTTTATTTTTTAAATGTAAATAGTTAACAAATTCCATAAATCATGTCTTTACAAATGTATGAACATTTGACAGAAACTATGAGAAGTCAAATGCAAATCAATGAAGAAGTACACAGGATTTTATTTTCTCTTAGATGGTATCTGAGATTTAAATTTGATAACACCAATTTTAAGCTATCAGTGAGTTATGCATGTTTCCTTTATCAAGAAAAGCATTTCAAATTTGCTGACTTTCTGCACAGGTAAATGGCTGTGAGTTTTATCAATTCAGAAGTCACTGAAAAAATATTAGCTTATTCCACTATACAGAAGTAAAGATAGCCTGACCTGTGGTGGCGCAATGAGATGAAGCGTCAACCTGGAATGCTGAGGTTGCCGGTTTGAAACCTGGGTTTGCCTGGTCAAGGCACATATAGGAGTTGATGCTTCCTGCTCCTCCCCACTTCTCTCTCTCTCTCTCTCTCTCTCTCTCTCTCTTCCTCTCCTTGCTTCTCTCTCTCCTCTCTAAAAATAGTATAAATAAAGTCTTTAAAAAAATAGTAAAGATAATTTTTTTATAAGAAAAAAAGAAAGTAACTGCTTTTATTTTATTTTATTTTTATTTTATTCATTTTAGAGAGGAGACACAGAGTAAGAGAGAGAGAGAAAGAGAGAAAGGGGGGAGGAGCTGGAAGCATCAACTCCCATATGTGCCTTGACCAGACCAGTGCAGGTTTTGAACTGGCGACCTCAGTGTTCCCAGGTCGACACTTTATCCACTGCACCACCACAGGTCAGGCAGAAAGTAACTGCTTTTAAAAGAAACTTCTGATATGGAGACAGGATTTGGAGAAACAGTGTTTGGAAATGTTCCCATTATTATTTGATATTGTTCTGAAAATGTTATTTATCACATAAAATTTTTATATCTGTGTACTCTAAAAACTTGTACACCAAATTATCTAAACTTTAAAATATATAATAAAAATATAAAGTTTCAGTGGTTTAAAAAATTATTTGTTAAAAATATAAAAATTCAAAAACTCTGATTATTTTAAAAGATCAACTGATTGGCTTCAGGAAAGGCAGACATTTACTAATATTTCAACCCATATGTATATAATTAGTAAATGAGACTAAACAAATAAATGTAATAAATTAGGAATCCTGTCAATGTTATGTTTATTTTTTCTAATAAGGTCCTCTGTATTTGGCAGGTTACCTTTATAGCTAAGATTGCTTTTTAAAACAAATATCAAAAAAAATTTGAATTAAAAGCATCTTGGATCACAATATTACAAAGTATCAAACCAAGAATTCAAAAAAAGAATAAAGCTTATTTAATCACATTATGCTTACTAAAACATTGACTGTTTATACCAGGGATTGGAGGAGCATTGGAAAATGGGAATATGTTGGTCCAAGTTTGAAAACTTCAAGTTATAAGATGAATAAGTTCTGGAGCTCTAATATATATTATGGTAATTATAGCTAATAGTGCTATATTATATATTTGAAAGTTCCTAAATGAATAGATATGAAATGTTCTTACTATAAAAAGGAAATGGTAATTTTATGATGTGACGAAGGTATTAAACAGTTTGCATATATGTATGTCAAATCAATGTGATATGCCTTATATTTACACAGTGTTATATGTCAATTATATATCAATAAAACTGGGTAAGAAGAGATAATTTCAGAAAAGCAAAATGTCTTTTTATTCCATTATGAGGTAAAAAACCAAAAATACTTTTAAATAGTTTATTTCATTTTTATCTTATCCTTCATATTTTTCTATTGCCAATTTGTTTTATAATAAATATAACATGAGTATAGTAGTAAATACAGTCGTCCTTCACAATATCGTGGTTCACTTTTCATGGTCTCACTGCATCATGGATTTTTAAATTGTATATATCTAATTTTGTATCGTGAATTTTTTGCTATATCACAGGATTTTTGTGGTATATAAGTATTTTTATATATTTATTATTTTAATTATTTTCATGGCAAAATAAGTATGGGAAAGGTTAATAACAGTGTGGAAAAGGTTTATAAGAGTGTGTGGAGGGTTTATAAAGCCTTCAAATATCTCCATAATAGCCTAACCAGGCAGTGGTGCAGTGGATAGAACATCAAACTGAGACACAGAAGACCCAGGTTTGAAACCCCAAGGTCAACAGGTTGAGCACAGGCTCACCAGCTTGAGCATGAGGTCACCGGCTTGAGCATGGAATCATAGACGTGAACCCATGGTCACTAACTTGAGCCCGAAGGTCACTGGCTTGAAGCCCAAGATCACTGGCTTGAATCCAAGGTTGCTGGCTTGAACAAGGGATCACTCGCTCTGCTGTAGCCCGCTGGCCAAGGCACATATGAGAAAGCAATCAGTGAACAACTAAGGGGCTGCAACGAAGAATTGATGCTTCTTATCTCTCTCCTTTCCTGTCTGTCTGTCCCTATCTGTCTCTCTCTGTCTCTGTCAAAAAACAACAACAACATATATAAATGCACATGATGTATAAATAATAAAATAAATATAAGGTCGCTACTTTATGGGTTTACATCTATTGCTGGGGGTTCTGGAACCTAACCTCTGCGATAGATGAGAGACCACTGTATATACAATTATTAAATAAGTAAATTGAGGTACTTATTTAAATATTTTTAATTGATAGAATGCAAGGACAAAACAGTAGGAGCCACTTCTCTACAAAACTTTATGCAACTGAGTTAGAATATCATGATGAAATAGATTGTCAGCAGAGAATATGTAAATAACAAAAATTGGCTCAATATGTAGCAGATACACAAAGAATAAAATTGAAAAAAATGATAATTATCCCCCAAATTTGCCAAAACCAGATGATTTTATGGATGTTATTTTAGTCTCTGAAATTATAGAGTTCTTTGCAATTTAAAATACTCTGGAGAATAAAGATGGAAGTCTTTCCAGCTTATTATAACCTTATACCAAAACCTGATAAAATTATCACAAAAAAAGAACACTACAATTAAATTTCTCTTATGATTATAGAGGAGAAAAAAATAACCTTCTAAATAAAATATCACTGCTCAGGAAAAATCCGAAATGGTAGCAGAATAGGTATAAGCTATGTGCACCTCCTTCCAGAACTAAACTGGAATTACAACTAAATTATAGAACAATCATCTTGAATAACCAACTAAAGAGTAGCTGAAGAAAAGTCTTATAACCAAGGATTTACAGAAGAAGCCACATTGAAACTAGTAGGTAGGCAAAGTTACAAAAGGTTGACCCTGCTCTCACATGTGGTAGCTGAGGTTCTGGAGGGATAGCTCTGCTATGGTGGGGAGGTTCTACCAAAAAACATGGGATCTGAACCCCAAGCCAACTCCTCATCCCAGAGCACCCAGAAAGAGGTGTCCACATAACAACTAGCTGTGGAAAGCAGTAGGGTTCGTTCCTGTCTGTTAGAAAGAGACAGAGATTCGCTAGAGACATAGGCACACTCTTAAAGGGTCAATGCACAAAATTTTTTTTATATCCACTTATCTTGGGCTCTAGTGGAGGAAGGGTGTAATGGACTAAAATTGTGTGAGGAAAGTCTAGGGTTTATGGCTCTGGAGAAAGATCTGAAGGGACAATGGCCAGGATCCCTGTGCTGCATAATTCTCCCATCTGTATATGCCATCTTTCTTGAGTGAAACACTACCATTATTATGATATCAACTTGGGGAAATGCAACAACCCCAAACTCTGGATTCTCCTTTACCCCACCCTGCAGAACTTATGCTCTGCTGAGTAGTCAGCTGCCTTGGTCAAGGTGTAGAGGTCTATGCAAACTCAGGGAGTGTCAGTGGCTGAGTTTTGTGACTTTGGGTAGGGGCCATTTCTCTCACCTTCCTGTAAACCTGACTAGTGCTTCCCATTCACAGAAGATACACTAGAAACACCTTTAAGGTTTCAGAGGCCCAATTTGCCTGACTTGAGTGGCTCTGCCTCGCCAAGTTTGTGCCAAAATTCAGCACAGACTGACTTGTGTGGTTCTGGATCAGGGGCCATACACCCCCACCTTGCTGAAGCCTGCCTGGAACCTTCTCCTCACAAATGTACCACTAGCCTCATTTTCTCAACTCCTGACAGCCCTACCATGCTGAGCTCTGTCCTGTTCCTGCTGAATCTGGGACAGACTGAGTTGTGTGGCTCTAGCACAAAGAGCATTTTTCACTTGCAGGCCTGACCAGAGAAGAGCCCTTTCTTCACATGGTCAAATCTTTGGTTCTTTGGGCCTGATAATATCTGCTGGCCTCACCCTGATGACTTCTTGAGACCCCACCCCAACACAAAGGTGTGTAAACACCTAACAAGTGGCAGCTAGACTACTTGCCTCAGGGACATTTGCCGAATAGCTTCAGACCTAACACTACGCATCGAGTTTGAACCTGTATAGATCTAGTGAACACCACTTGCCCCTACCTGATGACTCACTGAGAACCTACCTCAAGCACCTTTGGTATTGCCACAAGCTCTTTCAGTAACTGAACATAACAGGATGTTGGCAGGTGGAGGAAGGCAAAGGTGGATCTCAGGGTGCTTTTGGGACTTCTGTTGACCTGCCTCTAAGCCCAGTACTAGTAAAAGGCAGCCTAGGTGCATAGCTTGGTCTTTTCCATATGCAGCCAGGCCCAGCAGAGGCAGCCACAAACTGTGGATCACTTGTAGCTTTAAACATTGCTCAGGGCCAGTCACAGGCAGTGTCTGACATTGGCCTGTACCAGAATCCCTCCCAAGAGGCCCTGAACCAACACACCCAGTGGCAAGCTTCAGACAACTTCAGAATAGGATCCAATTAGCTTTACAACTGGCATAGCCAAAGGGAGACCTTCGCAGGCACCAAATGCTTCTGAAGCAAATTCCACGTCATGTGGACAGCACCTGTATAACATTTCACAAATTGTGGTTAGGGTTGAATTTCAAAGTCAGCCAACCTGAAGTTCAATCACATGCATGAATTAGTCAATAGCAATGAAAATTCAATTACAACAGGAGGGTTCGCATAATCCACACAAGGAACATTTCTGAAGCACTGATCTCAGGTAATCAAGAAGAATGTACCACTGGACCCCACAGGACACCTACTACATAAGGCTAACCCATGAAGAACTCAAAATCATAACAGCTTTATCTAACACATAGAATAAAACATAGAAACAAACATAAACAAGGCAGCCAAAACAGAGAGACAAAGAAACTGGCTCCAAATATAATAACAGGAGAAATCTCCAGAAAAAGAATTAAATAAAATGGAGGCCAAAAAATTATCAGATATAGTTCAAAGTAATAGTTATAAAGGATGTTTAATATTATAAAAATAATGACATATAAACAATAAAAAAAGGACCAGGCATAAAACAAAGAATACAATATCTGAAGTGAAGAGTACACTGGAAAGAATAAGAGTGATTTAGAAAATAAGGTAGAAAGAACCAACCAATCAGAGCAGCAAAAAGAAAACAAAATTTTAAATGAGGAGAGTTTAAGGACCTTTGGAACAACATGAACCATAACAATATCCATGTCCTAGGGGTACCAGAAGGAGAAGAGAGACAGCAAAGGAACCTTTTTTTTTGAGAAAATAATGACTGAAAACTTCTCAAACCTGGTGAAAGAAAAAGACACACAAGTTCAGGAAGTTCAGGGAGTTCCAAACAAGATGAACCCAAAGAGGTCCACACCAAGATACATCATAATTAAAATGGCAAAGTTTAAAGACAAGGAGAGAATCTTAAAAACATCAAGTGAAAAGCAATTAGTTATTTACAAGGTAGCTCCCATAAGGCTGTCAGTTAATCTCCCGACAGAAACATTTCAGGTTAGAAGGGATAGTCATGAGATATTCAAAGTGATGTAAAGCAAGAACCTACAACCAAGATGACTTTACCCAGCAAGGCTATCATTTAAAACAGGAGAAGAAAGAAAAAGCTTCTCAGACAAGAATAAACTAAAGTTTGTTACCACTAAACAATTACTACAAAAAATGTTAAGGGTGAAGAAGAAGAAGAAGAAGAAGAAGAAGAAGAAGAAGAAGAAGAAGAAGAAGAAGAAGAAGAAGAAGAGGAGGAGGAAGGAGAAAAAGACTAGAAGAACATAGTTAAAAGAACACAATGGTAATGAATTTGTCCCTATCAATAATCACTTTCAATATAAATGGCTTAAATGTTCCAATCAAAAACAGAAGGTAGTTGAAGGGTCACTACATACTGATAAAGAGAGCCATTTCACAACAGGAAATAAACCTTGTGAATATTTATACACTCAATGTAGGAGCAACTAAATATGTAAATAAAATCTTTATGGACATAAATGGAGAGATTAACAGCAGTACAATCATAGTAAGGGACTTTAACCTCCCATTGAAATCAATGGATAGATTTTTCAGACAGAAAATCAACAAGGAAACAGTGGCCTTAAATGACATTAGATCAGATGGATTTAATTGATATTTTCAGAGCATTTAACACTAAACAGCAATATATATATATATATATATATATATATATATATATATATATATATATATATATATATATATATTTTTTTAAGTGCACATGAAACATTTTCTACAGTAGACCACATGTAAGGACCCCAAATTTAAAAAATTTAAGAAGACTGAAATCTTATCAAGCATTTTTTCTGACCATAGTGGTATGAAACTAGAAATCAATGAGGAAAAACAACCTGAAAACACTCAAATACCTGAAGACTAGCTAACATGTTATTAAACAATAAATGGGTTAACAACGTGACCAAGGAAGAAATAAAAAGCTACCTAAGGAAGAAAGACGGCGATGGAGTAGGTAGATGTTCCAACTGCCACCTCCCAGCACCAAATTGGATTACAATTTAAGAACAATCATCTTAAAATATCAACTTTGGATTAAACTGAGAGGAGTCTATAACCAAGGATCACTGAAAAGCCACATTGAGACTGGTAGGAAGGGTGGAGATGTGGAAAGGGCTACCCTGCTTCCAGGAGCCAGTGGTGGCTGAAGGTCCAGAGGGACTCTCATGGCAGGGTGAGTTTTCCTGAGAGGTCTGAGTCCTCAGCCCCAGGCCTGTAGCCCAAGCCTAGAGACCCAGAGCCTAGAAGAGGTACCCAGAGAGCATTTAGCTGTGAAAAGCACTGGGTTTCTGTCTGCAAGAAAGAGACAGAGCTCTCAGACACAGATTCCATTTTAAAGGCCCACACAGAACCCCTCGTTCACAGCCACTTACCCAGGGCTCTGTGGGGGAAGAGCTGAGAGGACTGGAGTTGCGGAAGGAGAGTGTAAATTTGGAGAGACACTGTGGGGGACCGCCACCAGGAACCCTGTACTGAGTCATTCTCTAGTACTGCAGTAGCCATCTTTCTTGGGTGGAGCAATCCTCTCTGAGTGGCATCAGCTTGGGGAAAAACAGCTACTCCACCCTTGGGAGTCTCTCATACTCCAGTCATAAAAATGGGTCATTCTGATAGGCCAGGAAGCAAGGGACCCATCAGTGACTCAGTTTTCTGGTGTTTAGACCGGAGCTCCCCCTCACATTCCCCCAAGTCTATGACTGGTGCTTCCACCTCTCAAGAGACTCAGTTGAAACTGTGGGTGGGTAGACCATACCTCTGGGTCTCAGAGGCCACACCCACCAGACTCCTGGGGCCTCACACTACTGAAGTCTGTGAAAAAATCTGGACAGATTGACACCTGGGGCCAAGGGGCGGAACCACACTTACCACCCTTCCTCATCGCTGAATTGCCCCAGGCTTGACTCCAGTAGAGGTTTTTTCAGCAGCTGAGCCCAACAAGCAGCTAGCAGAAGAGGCTTCAGGAGTCAAGACTCAGAGAAACTTGGCCATTTGAGCAGACTTTCCCCCAGGATTAGAATGGGTAAAAGCCAACCTAAGAGTGCAGCTTGGTATTTCTATGTACACCTGGGCCTGGCAGAGGCAGCCACAAACTTTGAATTTCTTGTAGCTCTAAGAAGGTTGCTGAGGGCCAGTCATGGGCAGTGTCTCCCACTGGTCTGTGCTGGGTTCCTGCCAGGGAGGCTCAGGCCTGGTACATCCAGAGGTTAGCAGCAGAAAGCATCAGTTCAGGACATAACAACTCTTGCTACAGTGGTATCCTAAGAAAAAGCTCCTCACACCAGGCCTAGCACAGGCGAGTTCCACTCTGTGATCAGAACCTGCACAGTGGCTCATGTGCATTGGATAGGGTGGAGCTTCACAGTCAGCCAGTCTGGGTGTTGGATATTCTGTCCTGCTAGCCTGGATGCCACAGGGGGAAGGGAGAGAGGTTTGGAGCATGGACATATAAAGTATGGGTCCCTGTGAGTCTATTGTTGGATCTGGTCGAGGCGCTTAGCCACCTTTGAGAGAGGCACAGTGAGGCCCAGAATAGGACTCTCTCAGTCTTCCTCCCTGAGACCGGGTCTCACCAGCTGAAAGAACTTCTGCAGAGGGGACTGTCAGTCACACTTGGTCTGAAGCTGATGCTCAGCTTGTTAGGGAGAAATAAAATTTGAGTGTCCAGCAGTGGCCGAGGGACCAAGCTCTGAAGAAGGGGTCACATTCCCTGTACTGAGCTCCTGTCAAGAGACTACTGAAGTAGGGGGTCCCACAAACATCAGCTACCCTAACCAACCAAATGTGCAATTTGTAGAGGGGTTGGTTGGGTGAGGACAATCAGAGCCCACACTACAGTTTTACTACAGAAGATTCTGTAGGAAGACCAGGCAGCTGCAAGAGAAGAAGCAGCTGAAAAGTAGAGACAAATATTACAGAGCTTAGGGCATTTATGGAGCTGATGTAATCTCTAAGCAAGAGGAAATTAATCCTTATACAAAGGCTGGCCCCTCCCACAGTTCCCCAGCACAGTAAACACAGACACAAACAGCAAAAAGTGCAGTAGCTGCAGACTGGTAGCCCACAGCAGGTACAAACAACAACTGATGCCAATCCAAGAAGAACTAGAGTGTACACTACTAGTAGTGTGTGACAGAGATCACCAACCCTAGACTCAACTACCTAGACAAACAGCACACCCAAAGGTGGAGTCTAGCAGGCACTAGATACTGTGGAGAATAAATACACCCAACAGAACAGACATTACAGAGTGTATAATACACATAATCAAGGTTGACCCTTAGAGCCAGCCAGCCTGAAGAGATAACCATAAAGGTTATCTACTACTCACATACAACAAGAGGAAAAAATAATACCCTCAAGAAGCATTCCTAGAACAAGAAAAACAAGTGGCCTGGAGGAGAGTCTATCTTCTTCATAAAGACTACCCAAAAATCTCAAAGTCAGACAGTGCTATCTAATGCACAGACAAAATGGGCAGACAGAGAAATGCAACCCAAATGAATCAACAAGAGAAATCCCCAGAAAAAGAACTGAATGAGATGGAAGTAACCAAAATACCAGATGCAGAGTTTAAAACAATAATTTCAGGATGCTCAAGGATCTTAGAGCAACAATGGATGGATATAATGAGCACCCAAATAAAGAGATAGCAAGTATCAAAAAGGACATTGAAATCATAAGAAAGAACCAGTCAGTAATGACAAATACAATATCAGAAATGAAGACTGCAGTAGAAGGAATCAACAGCAGGCTGGATGAAGCAGAGAATCAAATCAATGATTGAGAAGACAAGATAAATGAAAGCATGAAAGCAGAGCAGCAAAAAGAAGTTCAAAAAGTCTGAGAGAACTCTAAGAAAGCTCTGTGACAACATGAAGATAAACAATATTCACATTATAGGGGTTCCTGAAGGAGAAGAGAAGAAACAAGAAACAGAGAACTTGTTTGAAGAAATCATAGCTGAAAACTTCCCTAAATTGATGAAGGAAAAAGTCACACAAATTCAAGAAGCACAGAGAGTCTCATTAAAACGAAACCCAAGGAGGCCTACACCAATACACATCATAATTAAAATGCCAAAATTAGGAGACAAAAAAAGAATACTAAAAGCTGCAAGAGGAAAGCAGTTAATTACCTATAGAGGAGCCCCCATAAAGATGACATCTGACTTCTCAACAGAAACACTTGAGGCTAGAAGGGATTGGCAAGAAATATTCAAGGTGATGAAAAGCAAGAACCTACAACCAAGACTTCTCTATCCAGCAAGGCTATCATTTAAAACTGAAGGAGAAATAAAAAGCTTCCCAGACAAAAAGAACCTCAAGGAATTCATTATAACCAAACTAGTATTGCAAGAAATGATAAGGGGCCTGCTGTAAAAAATACAAAGGAAAAAAATTTAAGAAAAAGAGAATTGTAAATTTAAAGACTAAAATGAAAATAAACAACTATATATCAATAATAAACTTAAATGTAAATGAATTAAATACTCCAATCAAAAGGCATATGGTAGCTGTGTGCATAAGAAAAGAGGAACTCTACATATGCTGTCCACAAGAGACCCACCTCAGAACAAGAGATACACATAGACTAAAAGTGAAGGGATAGATAAAAACATTTCACGCAAATAAAAATGGGAAAAAAAAGCTAGGGTAGCAATACTTATATCTGACAAAATAGACTTTAAAACAAAGGCTATAGTAAGAATAAAGAAGGTCACTACATAACAATAAAGGGAGTAAACCAACAAGAGGATATAACTACTGTAAATATCTATATTCCTAATATAGGAGTACCTAAATATATAAAGCAGACTTTGATGGACATAAAGGGTGAGATCAACAGCAATATGGTAATAGTAGGGGTTTTTAATTTTCCACTAATATCAATGGATAGAACCTCCAGACAGAAAATTAACAAAGAAGAAGTGGCTGTAAATAAAGCACTAGATCAACTGGATTTAATAGATATCTTCAGAACCTTTCACCCCAAAGCAGCAGAATATACATTCTTTTCAAGTGCTCATGGTACATTCTCTAGCACAGATCACAATTTAGGACACAAAATGAGTCTTAATAAACTGAAGAAGATTGAAATCATATCAAGCATCTACTTTGATCAAAATGGCATGAAACTAGAAATCAATTACAATAGAAAAACTGAAAAACATTCAAACACTCTGAGGCTAAATAGCTTGTTATTAAATAACAAATGGCTTAAAAAATCAAGAAAGAAATAAAAAATTTCCTTGAAACAAATAAAAATAAACATACAACAACTTAAAATTTATGAGACACAGCAAAAGCAGTTCTGAAAGGGAAGTTCACAGCATTACAGGCATACCTTAAGAAGCAAGAAAAAGCTCAAACAATTTTACTCTGCATCTAAAAGAACTAGAAAAAGAATAGCAGATAAAGCCCAGAGGAAAAAAGGGAAGGAAATAATAAAGAACAGAGTGGAAGTAAATGACATAGAGGCTAAAAAAACAATACAAAAAATCAATAAAACCAAGATCTGGTTTTCTGAAAAGGTAAACAAGATTGCTGAACCTTTAAGCAGACTCATCAAGAAAAAAAAAGAGAGGACTCAAATAAATAAAATTAGAAATGAAGGTGGAGAACTAACAACAGACACAGCAGAAATACAAAGGATTGTAAGAAAATACTATGAAGATCTGTATGCCAAAAAATTGGACAACCTACTCAAAATAGATAAATTTCTAGAAACATATAATCTTCCAAATCTGAATCTGGAAGAATCAGAAAACCTAAACAGACCAATTATAACAAATGAAATTGAAACAGTTATTTAAAAATTCCCAGCAACCGAAAGTTCTAGACAAGATGCCTTCACAGGCAAATATTACCAAATATTCAAAAAGAACTAACACCTATCCTTATCAAGCTATTTCAAAAAATTCAAGAGGAGGAAAGCCTTCCAAGCTCCTTTAATGAGGTAAGCATAATCTTCATCCAAATACCAGGTAAAGACACTACAAAGAAAGAAAACTATAGGCCAATATTCCTGATGAACGTAGATGCTAAAATTCTCAACAAAATATTAGCAAACCATATCCAGCAATACATAAAAAATATCATACATCATGATCAAGTAATATTTATTTGGGAAGACAAGACTGGTACAATATTTGCAAATTAATCAATGTGATTCATCACATAAACAAAAGGAAGAATAAAAACCACAGGATAATATCAATAAATACAGAAAAAACATTTGATAAAATCCAGCACCCATTTATGATCAAAATTCTCAGCAAAGTGAGATTACAGGGTACATACCTACACATCATAAAGGCCATATGTGATCAACCCATAGCCAACATCATACTCAATGGGCAAAAATTAAAAGCAATATCCTTAAAATCAGAAAAAAAGCAGGTGTGCCCTCTTTCACCACTCTTATTCAACGTAGTACTGGAAGTCCTAGCCATAGCAATCAGACAATAAGAAGAAATAAAAGGCATTCAAATTGATAAAGAAGTAAAATTATAATTATTTGCTGATGACATGATACTGTACACAGAAAACTCTAAAGTCTCAGTAAAAAGCTATTAGACGTGACAAATGAATTCAGCAAGTTGGCAGGATATAAAATTAATTTTCAGAAATCAGTGGCATTTTTATACACCAACAATAAACAGTCTGAAAGAAATTAAGGAAACAATCCCCTTCATTATTGCAAAAAAATAAATTAAAATAAAGTACCTAGGCGTAAATTTAACCAAGGAGGTAAAAGATTTGTACTTGAAAAATTATAATACATTGATAAAAGAAATCAAGAAAGATACAAACAAGTGGAAGCATATACCATGTTCATGGATAGGAAGAATAAACATCATTAAAATGTCTATATTTACCCAAAGTAATCTATAAATTCAATGCAATTCCTATTGAAATGCCAATGGCATACTTCAAAGATATAGAACAAATATTCCAAAAATTTATATGAACCAAGAAAGAACAAGAGTAGCCTTAGCAATCTTGAAAATGAAGAATAAAGTGTGAGGTATCATACTTCCTGATATCAAGTAATACTCAATACAACTTGGTACTGGCATAAGAACAGGCATACAGATCAATGGAACATAACAGAGAACCCAGAAATAAACCCATGCCTTTATGGTCAATTGATATTTGACAAAGGAGGTAAGAGCATACAGTTGAGTAAAGACGGTCTCTTTAATAAATGGTAATGGAAAAATTGAACAAATACATGAAAAAAAATGAAACTAGACCACCAACTTACACCATTCACAAAAATAAACTCAAAATGGATAAAGGACTTAAATGTAAGTTGTGAAATCATGAACATCTTGGAAGAAAACACAGGAAGTACACTCTCTGGTATCTCTTGCAGCAATATTTTTGCTGATTTATCTTCATGGGCAAGTGAAATAAAGGAGAGAATGAACAAATGTATATCAAACTAAAAAAACTTTAGCACAGCGAAAGACACCATAAACAAAATAAAAAGACAACCCACACAATGGGAGAACATATTTGACAATACATCTGATAAGGGGTTAATAACCAAAATTTAGAACTTCAAATTAAAGAACTTCTAAAACTCAACACCAGGAAGGCAGACAATCCAATTAAAAAATGGTCAAAAGAACTGAATAGACACTTCTCCAAAGAGGACATACAAATGGCCAATAGGCATATAAAAAAATGTTCAACGTCACTAATCATCAGAGAAATGCAAATTAAAACCACAATGAGATACCACCTCACACCTGTTGGAATAGCACTCATTAACTAAACAACACACAATAAGTGCTGGTGAGGGTGTGGAGAAGAGGAAACCTTCTGCACTGATGGTGGGAGTGCAGACTTGTGCAGTCACTATGGAGAAGTGTATGGTGTTTCCTCAAAAAATTAAAAATGGAACTGCCTTTTGACCCAGCTATCCCACTTTTAAGAATATATTCTAAGAATATCAAACCACTGATTCAAAAGAAGATATGCACCCCCATGCTTATTGCAGCATTGTTTACAATAGCCAAGATCTGGAAACAGCCCAAGTGTTCTTCAGAGGACAAGTGGATTAAAAAGCAGTGGTACATATACACACTGGAATACCACATGGCTGTGAAAAAGAAGGAACCTTATTTTTTTTGACAGCATGGATGGATCTGGAGACTATTATTTAAGTGAAATAAGCCAGGCAGAGAAAGAAAAATATTATATGATCTCACATATATGTGGAATCTAATGAACAAAGTAATCTGAGGAACAGAATAGAGGCAGAGGTGGGGTCACAGGGACCAGAGGGACAGCAGTCAGAGGAAAGTGGGATGAGGGAATGGGATCAGAGAAGGTAAAGGGATGAGCAAAACTATATATACATAACACAGAGATACAGATATCAGGAAAGAAAATTCTAGAGGGAAGGAGGGAGGGAGTTGGGGGGGCAAATGAGGTATAAAAAGGGAAAGAGGGGTGGGGGGTGAGGGAGTTATATTCAGTGGAACACTTGAATCCATATAAACAATAAATTAATATGAATAAAAATTAAAAAGAATTGAATTAAAAATGTACACAAAACAATAAAATAAAAGTTACCTAAAGACAAATAAAAATTAATACACAACAACCAAATCTATGGGGCACAGCAAAAACAGTCCTAAGAGGGAACTTAATAGCATTATAAGCCTATACCAAAAAACAAGAAAAATATCGCATGAACAATCCTACCTTACACTTAAAGAAACTTGAATAAAAGCAACAAGCAAAGCTCAAAGTGAGTAGAGGAAGGAAATAATAAAGATCATAGCAGAAATAAACAAAGTAGAAACTTAAAAAAATAACACAAAAGATCAATGAAATCAAGAGGTGGTTCTTTAAAAAGATAAACAAGATTGACAAACCTCTAACCTAAATCAAGAAAAAAAGAGTCAAGACCCAAATAAATTAAATCAGAATTGAAACAAGTAACACCTGAGATCAAAGAAATACAAAACATTGTAAGAAAATATTAGGAACAACTATATGGCAATATATTGGTCAATCTGGATGAAATGGATAAATTCTTAGAGATATACAATCTTCCAAAACTGGATCAGAAAGAATCAGAGAAATTGAATAGACAAATTATACCTAGTGAAATGAAAGCAGTAATAAAAAAAAATCCGACAAACAAAGTCCTGGGCCAGATAGCTGACAGGTGAATTTTACCAAGCATTCAAAGAAGAACAACCCATCTTTCTCAAACTATTACAAAAAAAGTCACTAGGAGAAATTCTCCCAAGCTTATTTTACAAGGTCAGCATTATTTTAATTTCAAACCATAAAAACACACTATAAAAAAGAAAATTATAGGCCAATATTCCTGGGCATAGATGCTAAAATCCTTAACACAAATATTAGCAAGTCAGATCCAGCATTACATTAAAAAGATTATATAGCATGATTAAGTGGAATTTATTCTGGGGATGAAAGTCTGGTACAATATCTGCAAATCAATAAACATGATACACCAAGTAAAACAAACAAAGGATAAAAACTACAAGATCATATCTATAGATACAAAAATAGCATTTGATAAAGTCCAGCACCCATTAATGATCAACCTCTCAGCAAAATGGAAATAGAGGGAACATATCTTAACATTGTAAAGGCCGTATATGACAAACACACAACCAAAGCATACTTAATGGGGGAAAATTACAAGTACAGTATTTCCTTTAAGAGCAGAAACAAGACAGAGATATTTGCTTTCATCACTCTTATTCAACATAGTACTGGAAGTCCTAGCCTCAGTAATTAGACAAGAAGAAAAAATAAAAGGCATTCAAATTAAAAAGGAGGAAGTAAAACTTTTCAGATGACTTGATACTGTATATAAAGAACCATAAAGATGCTGCTAAAACCTACTAGCACTGATAAATGAATTTAATGAAGTATGAGGACACAAAATAAATATTCAGAAATCAGTTGCATTTTTATACACCAATGATAAACTATTAGAAAGGTAAACTAAGGAAACCTGTTTACAACTGCTTCAAAAAGAATAAAATACCTAGAAGTAAATTTAACCAAAGATGTAAAAGACCTGTACTTGTAAAATTATAAGAACCTGAAGAAAGCAATGGAAGAAGATACAAATAAGTGGAAGCATATATACTATATTCATAGATAGAAATAATTAACATCATTAAAATACTCATACTACCCTAAGCAATCTATAGATTCAGTGCAATTCTTATTAAGCTACCAATGATGTATTTTACAGAACTAAAACAAATACTGCAAATATTTATATGGAACCACAAAAAACCTTGAATAACAACAGCAATCTTAAGAAAGAAAAACAAAGTTGGAGGAATCATGCTACCTGATATCAAACTGTATTACAAGACTTTAGTAATCAAAGCAGCATGGTACTGGCATAAAAACAAATCTGTACATCAATGGAACAGAAATAGAGTCCACAAATCAACCCATGCCTGTATGATCAATTAATAAAGGAAGCAAGAACATACAATGGGTTAAGGATAGTCTATTCAATAAATGATGTTTGAAAATTGGACAGATATGTGCAAAAAAAATGAAACTAAACCACTTTCTTACACTATACACAAGAAAAAACTCCAAATGGACAAAGATTTCAATGTTAGACTCAAAATCATAAATATCCTAGAAGAGAACATAGGTAGTCAAATCTTGGATATCTCACACAGCTATATTTTTGCAGACATATCTCCTCAGATAAGGGAAACACAGGGAAAAAAATAAAAAAATGGGACTACATCAAACTAAAAAGCTTTTGTGCAGCAAAAGAAACCATCAACAAAAGCAAAAGACAATGCATTTACACGTTTGCCAGTGATACATCTGATAAGGGGTTAATATCCCAACTGTATAAGGAACTTTTATATAAGTCAACACCAATAAGACAAACATTGCAATTAAAAAATGGGTAAAGGATCTGAATAAACACTTCTGTATAAGAACATACAGAAGACCAATACACATATAAAAGGATTCTCAATGTCACTAATCATCAGAGTAAAGCAAATTAAAACCACAATGAGATATCACCTCACACTTGTCAGAATGACTTTTACCAATGAATCAACAAACAACAAGTGCTGGGGATGGTGTGGAGAAAAGGGAACCCTCATGCACTTTTGGTGGAAATGCACATTGGTTCAGCCATTGTGCAGTATAGAATCACCACAAAAAATTAAAAATGCAGCATTGTTATGATCCAGCAATTCCATGTCTGGGAATTTATTTTAAAAAACCAAAACACTAATTTGAAAGAATATATGTACCCCTATGTTCATTGCAGCTATATTTATGATGGTTAAGATTTGGAAGCAGTCCAAGTGCCCATCAGTAGATGAATGGATAAAAAAGCTGTGGTACATTTATTTACACGATGGAATACTACTCAACTGAAATAACAAAGAAATTTTTCCTTGGCTACAGCATGTACGGACCTGGAGAACATTATGTTAAGTGAAAGAAGCCAGTCAGAGAAAGAAAGTACCATAGTATTTCACTCTTAATGTGGAATCTAATGAATAAAATAAACAAACAAAATAGAAACAGTTTCATAGATATGGAGAACAAACAGCTGTCAGAGTGGAGGAGGGTTGTGGTGGTAGGTTAAAAAGGTGAATTAAGCAAAAAAAAAAAAAAATCTCATAGATGTGGACAACTGTATGGTGATTACCAGATGAAAAGGGGATGAGGGAAGGTAGACGAGGTTCTGTCAGGTCTAATGTTAACACATGTTTTTATTTGGTTATGTTCCTTTAACTAATTGTTCTTGATGGCATTGCGGTGTTGTATCATGTTTCTTCCTGATGATAATATTTCTTGACAAATCAGCAAAAAATGTGAATCTTTTTCCAATTTGTTAATACCACTTCTCTTTTTTAACTGGAAATCAAACAGTCCTAAGGCTTAGTTACTACTTCTGTTTGAAATTTGTTTCTTTTAATGAATTATGTCTTTAATATTAACTGAGTTTTTTAAAGAAATATAATGTGCTTCATAATGCCAGAATAATTTCTATTGATATAATGTAGAAATGCATAACAAATAATTTTATTGTATGACATGTAAAAAGTACATATACTACATTAATTATCTATACATATTATCAAGAGAAAATTTATAACTATATCTGGCATTGCTGAGAACCAAGCCCTGTGCGTATCTTTTCAAATGAAAAATTTTTTCAGACTTACTTCTGGCTCTTTGCATTTCAAGCATATTTTGGCTATTCCTGCACATATTCCTACAGAGAAACAGTAGCAATAACTAAAACAATACTCAGAAATGATAGCAAACCACATAAACACATACCACTAAAGTTAATGTATCCTGAACTCAACTTCCCTAAGATTGTCTCAATGCTCACACTCTCATTGATGCCATTTGATATGAAGTTTAGTGTAACAGAGGGAAGGTGGAAAGAAACTGTGTGTGTGTGTGTGTGTGTGTGTGTGTGTGTGTGTGTGTATTTTAAGAGAGAGACAGCATTAACTTGTAGTTTTGGCACTTTAATTGTTCGATTGCTTCCTATATGTGCCTTGACTCAGGGGCTCAAGCTGAGCCAGTGACCCCTTGCTCAAGCCGTTGAATTTGGGTTTTAAGCCAGCAACCTTTGTGCTCAAGCCAGTGACCATGGGATCATGTCAATGATCCCATACTCAATCCAGTGACCTCGGGTTTTCAAACATGGGACCTCAAGTCCCAGGATGATGCTTTTTCCACTGCACTACCACCAGTCAGGCTAACATGTTTGATATATTTGATTTTTAAAAAACTTTACGACCATGTTAACATATTATTTGTTGCATCCACAAAAACACTTGTTCATACCTAATTCGACTGTGCTGATCTCAAATCTGACATTAGTTTTTCATTGTAAGCTACAGTCTTTTATTGCAATTCAAGATTTTAAGTTTTCATCTTATTGTAAAATTTTCAACATTTAGTTTAACATAATGAAGTAGAATGTCTTCTTGGGGATCATCTTTGTGAAAATATAATAACATATAATACAGTAAATATACTAATACACTAAAAATATAATTGCATCAGAATTTGTCTACAATTTCAAAATAGAACATATTAAAACATTTATTTTAATCATAAAATTTGCGCAAAACTTCTTTAAATTTTATTCAGGTAAAAATTTGTGTTTGCAGCTCTTGCGTTTGTGTACTTGTTTAGGACAATCTCATTTGATGCTCCAGCAGTAGTCTGCCATCATATTTCTGTCCCATCGCCCCTGATTACGCTCTTCCATCATCTTCAGATCTTGATGAAAGCGTTCTCCCTGTTCATCACTAACAGCTCCAAAATTTTCAGAAAACTTATCAAGGTGACTGTTCAGGAAGTGAATCTTAATGTTCTTGTTACGTCCAATGTTGCGGAAAGCCAACAGCATCCTTTGAAACAGAAGTTTATAGTTTTCTACTTTTTTGTTGCCAAAGAAGTTCTTTGTAACTGCCACAAAAGAGTGCCATGCTGCTTTCTCCTCCTTATTCATCTTCATGGCAAATTCTTTGTCACGTATGAGGGTTTGAATTTAAGGTCCATCGAATACACCTGCTTTTATCTTCTCAAAAGACAAGGCAAGAAAAGCAGAAGTAATATGTTGAAAGCATTCACATTCTCTATTCAAAGCCTGAACAAACTGCTTCATTAAGCCAAGTTTGATAGAAGTGGGGGGAAAATGATCCGGTCTCAATTAACTACAGGTTCATTCACAATATTTTGCATCCCTACTTCCAGAGCTTCACATTTCGGCCACTCCTCTGTGTCCAGTGTTTCTCCCGAGCTTGGCTGTCCCACAAACACAGAAAGCAAGGATACTTCGTGAAACCTCTCTGTTGTCCTAGCAGGAAATTTACCAATTTAAGATCCACAAAAATGATCCAGTTATGCTCTTCATACTTCAGAAAGTTGAGGAGAATTTTTATATCATTATAATCTTCTCACAGATGAGTTGAATAACCAATTGGAACTGCTACATAAACATTACTGTTGTGTAGGAGAACACATTTCAAACTCTATTTAGAGCTGTCAAGAAATAGTCGTCATTCTTTTGGACTGTTAAGTAGTAACACCTAGCTGGCTGAGAAGACTACTGATATGACAGTAAACAAAGTGTTTGTCTTTGGGAAAAAAGTTCACAAAAGTTTGTTCACACTTCCTGAAATGGGATAGATACTTTAGCTGACCGGTGAAGTACATTCTTTTCTTGAAGCCTGGAGGTTAATAACTCAGCTGCTTTCTTTGATAGGCCCAAATCTCTTACTAAGTCATTCAATTCGGGTTGGCTAAACTGCTGAGGGGTTAATGACTGCTTGGCATCAGAAGAAGACCCTTCAGATTCTACAACTATTTCCTCATGCATCTTATCAAAATACACCTGATCACCATGTTCACTTTCTTCGTCCTTAGAAGAAATAAAGCCATTGAAAACTGGATCCGGGAGTGTCTCAGAATGTGGGATAGGTTGTATTGCTGAAGAAATATTAAGATGTGCGATCATATGCCATTTTTTCCTGCTGATGCCCTTTTTATGGATCAGACATAAATAACAGTCACTGCTGTGGTCCTTAGGATCATGCCAAACCATGGTAATACCAAAAGGCATTCCTTTGCGTTTTCCTTTTGTCCAGTCATGAAGCATTTCCTCACAAATATGACACACAAAATGAGGAGCTCAATTCTTGTCTTGATTGCCAAGGGGAACTTGAAAATAGGCAATATATGCATTTGTCACAAATGATGAAATATTGCACCTTGATGTTGAAGTATGTAACAGCCACATATATAGCAGAAGGTGTCAGGACTATTCTTACATTTATGCCTACACAAAGAAACCATGATTCAATCTTAAAACAAAATAAGAGGGTGTTTTATTCAGATAATAATTTTTTACATTTAAAAACAACTACAGCCTGACCTGTGGTGGCACAGTGGATAAAGTGCCGACCTGGAATGCTGAGGTTGCCGGTTCAAAACCCTAGGCCTGACCGGTCAAGGAACATATGGGAGTTGAAGCTTCCTGCTCCTCCCCCCCTTCTTTCTCTCTCTCCCTCTCTATCTCTCTCCCTTTCCTCTAAAATGAATAAATAAATAAAAATAATTAAAAAAACAACTACAAAGTTGTAAAAGTAAAGTTTTCAAAACATTATTTACCTTGGGTTATGTTCAATCTAAGAGTCATTGCTCTTTAACTCCAATTTATAAACCAATGCATGTCATTAACTGTAATAAAAAGCAATTAAAATTGCATAAAACCTAGAGGATGCGCCTAAAAGTGAATTTCAGATTTGGAATCAGCAATGCAGAGATATATAATAAAAGTTCTAAAACCTCATGCAACAGAAAGTGAAAAAAAATTATTCCCCAGTGTTATTAGAACCTCCTTCCAGAACTTTAAAAATAGCCCATATACAAATGAAAAGCCTGGAAGAGAAAACTTCATGGTAAATACTTTTCAAGTCATAAAGGCAATCAGTAAAGAAAAATGTTCATCAATTAAATAACATAAGTTTTATAAATAGCTGTGACTCAAGTATATCATGATAGCTATAAGGCAGATTTTAAATGGGGAAAGTTTTTGTCATATATACAACAAGTAGTAATTCATATTGTTGAATATAGATAAATCAGAAGAAAACACATCACTTAAAAATGGACAGCCACTGGCCCTGGCCAAATTGGTCAGTTGGTTAGAGTGTCATCCTCATATGCCAAAGTTGCAGGTTCAATCCCTGGTCAAGGCACATACAACAATCAACCAATGAATGCATAAAAAAGTGGAACAACAAGTCAATGTTTCTCTCTTTCTCTCCCTTCCTCTTTCTCTAAGATCAATCAAGAAATAAAAAAAGGACAACTATGTCATAAAGATTTTTCAAAGCATCATATTGGTTTTTCAGTTTGAGCATTTGAGCATATCTATCTCTATATCTATTGCTTTTTATTACAGTTAATGACATGCATTGGTTTTATCTCTCTATCTATCATCTATCTATCTAATCTATTTATCTGTCTAAACTAATGACAAACATGAGATTTTAAAAAGAAATTGTTACCATATCAAATTACAATTATTTACAATTATTTATTTAAAAAATAAAAACGTGCTAAGTTATGGTCACTTTTAAAATTTAGAATTAATTGAGAAATTGATTTACTAATTTGGATTATTTTTGCCCCAGCTTTATTGAAGCAATTGACAAATAAAATTGTAAGATACTTAAAGTGTAAATGAAGTAATTTAATATACTTATTATACATTGTGAAAATGTCCCCCATCAAGTTAATTAATACATCAGCACCTCACATATTTACCTTTTTTATGAGGTCATTATTTCTTTACAACATATATAAAGTAATTTTGTAAATCCTGTGTAATGATGTTTGAATTCATTATTCAAAAATGATGTACAGAAAATACTGTTTTCCAGTGAGTCAATTTAAAAGCCAGGTATCATATAGAAAACAACACATGAAAAGAGAAGAGGGAATTTACAAAATAATAGAGAGTGAGTGACAGAAAATACAATTCAGAAACATGCAGAAGAAGACTACCACAGACCGAGAATTAAAGGAGGAAGTCCAGGTATATACCAACCAAACATATCACTGTGCTGTACAGGCTTGGCCAAGAGAGGTGTGTCTGATAGCAGAGGGAGGAACAGGTCTAACCAAGAGTTAGCCTGTGAAATATATGAGGAAGAATCTAATTCGAAGACTAAGGGGGCACATTTGGAAAAAGATAGGACCTAATCTGGAGTAAATGAAAGCATGCAGATAATTCTTTACTTTTTTCTTTCATCAATATTGAAGTTATTCCTTTATTTGATGTTTGCTTATGTCAATCACTGACACTGCCCTTGGCTTTCTCTTCTTATGGAATATTTTTTTAAACTGTGGCAAGTACACATGTTGAAGCATAGGGAGTTATTCCTGACCAGGTGGTGGCACAGTCGACAGAGCTTTGGCCAAGGACAGAGAGAAACCAGGTTCAAAACCTGAGGTAGCAGGCTTGAGTGTTGGCTTATCCAGCATGAGTACAGGCTCACCAGCTTAAGCATGGGGTCGTTGGCTTGAGCATGGGATCATAGACATCACCCCATGGTTGTTGGCTTGAGCCTAAAGATCATTGGCTTGAGCCCAAGGTTGCTGGCTTGAGCAAGGGGTCACTCGTTCTGCTGTAGGCCCCTGGGTAAAGGCACATATGAGAAAGCAATCAATGAACAACTAAGGTGCTGCAATCAAGAACTGGTGCTTCTCTCCCTTCCTGTCTGTCTGTCCCTATTTGTCCTTCTCTCTCTCTGGAAAAAAAAATGTAGGAAGTTAGAATATACTTCTCTGATATTTCATTGTCTACCATACTGGTCTGATGCTGCTGCTAATATCAGTTTACCTCACAGAGTATAGACATGTTTGAAGAGAAAAAAATGCCAACCAAGTTTCTTTACTTAATTCAATTAGTTCCATCTCATTTCATAAATGCTTAGGAAGCCTAAGAAGTGTCATGGCCTTTGCCTGTTTCTGTGGAAATATAGAGATCTCCCAGTTCATGTGATGATCACATACAAAAACCACAATACTGTAAGTTAAGAATTACAATAGAGCTTTCTAATCAATGGTATGATAACTCAGATGAGGGAAGTGAGAATGCTTTTCAAAAAGCCATACTTGCACTGAGCAGAAAAATAATAAGATGTACCATGTCAACTAGGACAGGGAGAAGCATACAGGAAATGAAAAAATGAAGAAAACACAAAAAGAGTGGATGATCAAGGAATGTTCTGGTGTGGCTGAAATAAAAACCAAATGATGTGGAGCTGGTCTCGCTGTGTCTCTGTGTCTGGAGTCGTTATCCTCTTGATTCCTACAAAAACTAAAAGCACCCTGAAAGCACTCTAATAAAAATAATGGAGACCAGAGCACAGTCCTTCATTCTGAGACTTTGGGCTGCTTTTACTCTGGGAGAAGAGGGCCGAGGTCTATTTTTATGTGTAGTCTGCCGCTCGCAATCCAAAACTTTCTAGGGCTTTTCTTTACCTTTAGAATGTACTACAGCCTCCTGGACAGGGCATACAAATTTTTTCATAATATGACATTAGTGTAGCATCTATTTGCTATTTTTCCAGATTTATTATGGCTTGGGGATCATCATTTCAAGATATTCCTGGCAGAAATGAAGGTAAAAGTAATTTTTATATTTAAACATGCTTGCATTTGGTAGAAACATCACAATCAGAAATAACATAATAACACTACACTTTTCAGAAATGGGAAGTTAAAAACTTCAGATTTTGCTTCACCTATGGTGGCACAGTGGATTAAAGCATCAACCTGGAATGCTGAGGCTGCTAGTTTGAAACCTGGGGCTTGCCTGGTCAAGGCACTTATGGGAGTTGATGCTTCCTGCTCCTCCCTGTTTCTCTCTTTATCCTCTCTCTAAAATGAATAAATAAAATCTTTAAAAAAATACAAAAAAAATTAAAACTTCAGGTTTCTGAAATGATTGAAATTTGGAATGGCCAGGGAACTGACCCTCCTCCCTGGAGGAGAGAAAACAGTGGCTGGGTGCTCACAATTCACAACTGGGAACTCACTTAGCCCAGGTGAGGGCCCTGTTGCTGGGACAGCTCCTCTGGAGCACCGTGGTTGATGGTGATGTAGAGGAAAGGTCAGTTTGTAGAAGTTTGTGTGTTCTACAACTAAAGAACAAAAGGAGGCCAAAAAACACTAAAGACTTGGCAAGAAACTCAGCAGACAGCTGAAGAGGGAATTGGTTACTGCAGCCCTACCAGCAACTTAAATGTGGTCGGAGGAGCAGTAAATAGGTGACATTCACACCACAGAGGAGACGACAACCTTTGATGAAGACACGGAAGTTAGAACAGCTGTTTTGTACTTGGAGGGGACAATCAGCCACCTGCACTGAACTACAGATAAGATAAAATGTTTTTTGAACATAAGTAATGTGTGACATGAATGGGTATGTGTGTGTGGAATATGAAAAACTTCATTATAACGGTAAGTCAAATGCTCAAAATGCGTTTTAGGGTCACTGTTAGGGCCATATCCTACACCATCTTTATCATCATCAATAACAGCGCACAAATGAACTCATCCTACCCCTTTAATCCCTGTTTCTTGTGGGTATTCCTATTTCTATCTCAGCAAATGGTTCCATAATCTACATAGTAATTTAGACCAGAAACCAGAAGAGTTTTCCTAGCTATCACTCTCTTTTACACCTCCAGATTATTATTAACTTGTATATATACTTTTATCTGCTACTTAAAAAAAATCAATACTATGTCTTCTCCATTGGAGTGTAAGCTCACTGAGAAAAAGCCTAATTCCCATTTTTGTATATTCAACTCTTTACACATTGCTTTAAACACAAAATAATAAATATTTTTTGAGCTGAAGTAACATTTTTATACCCATTAGAGGTTCATTATGTACCAGGTAATCTAAGTATTCAAGTATTTTCACATTATGTTTTTAATAAAAGCCAAGAATTTAAAATGTTAAAACTCAAGAGATCACCAAAACTGACCTGTGTGTATCATGGTTTGTTCTCTAATGGCTGTGTTGAGTAAAGTTCTATGGACCCATTTTGGTGCTCTGACAAGCCAGCCTCTGCTCTACTAGCAGGCCAGAAGTCCACGTTCACTGGCATCTAGCACCTCACAATGACATTCAAGCCTGCTGATGGTGTCCCTCATATTTGGGGTCTGTTCTGACCATCCATGGCTTAAACACATTTATTCCAATAATTGCTCAGAGCTATATAGAAGACAGCAAACATTCATAAATACTTTAGATTTGTGTATAAGAAAACTTGTTTCTAGATTTAGACACCAATTACACTGAATTGCATATAAGTAATCCTTAGGCTTAAGAATCTTCTATTCTAAAACAGAGAGAGGACTGGCACACCTAGAGATAAATAATGCAGATAAAGTAGTACTTCTGACTTTGTTCCAGTAGAAACATTCCAAACTAAATTAAGAAACTCAACTCTGTTTTCAAAGCTTTTGGGTTATTTTGTTGTTTTTGCTGTTTGTTTACTTCTGTTTTCATGGAAGAAAAGAGAATCATTTATTTTGATTTTACCTTTTGATTAATCCTGTTTTTATTCCATCATTTTCTTTCTTCCATTGTTGTCATGGCAGGAGAGATTAAGATGACGATATGGTAATTTTCCATCTAATTTTGACTCTCTCTCTCTTTTTTTTTTTACTTTTGTTATCACTTGGAACCATCCCCTATTTTAATTTTCTTGACTTTGTTCCATTGTTCATGTTTCCCCTTTGAACCACCTTAACTGAGGAAACAAAAGCGCTGCATTTTATTCTGGAATCACTTTACTGTACTTAGTTTGAGTTGTTGAATATTCACTGAAAGTCTTTTAAGCCAAACTTCATGTGTTTAGCACTGTTTATATACAGGATTCCTGAAACATGAAAGCATCATCCCTCTCATCCCATATAAAGTTTTGATGTTGTGTTTCTCTAAGGTAAATAGTACATGACTACTTATAAAAGGTAAATGTTCAGCAGAGTGTTTGTTTGTTCATGATTGATTGACTTCCCATTAATCATTTAGACTAGAACCAGCTGCTTGGGACTGTGAAAAAATGATGTTTTCATCATTTTCTAATGAGTTCAATATGATTATTTCTCTTTTGATGAAGTTAAAAATTTTTAATAGAATTTGTAATATGTATTTACTGTTTTATTTTCTCTCTAATGCTTGGTTTAGATCAGTAGTAGCATACACGGAGACCCATTGTATAACTACTTATGGTGTTTTGGGTACCAGTGGACAGAGACCCACAGGTGGCCTGCTCAGAAAGAGAGGAGATTATTTGGTTTTTACATTTGCTCAGCTTGCATTTCATTTATTTTGTTAAGAACCAACAATGACACATACACTTTAGTTCCAACTTAATTTATGCTGTTGGTTGTTTAAAATGACACAGTGTCTGATGTGTTTACGAGGTGCTGTTCCACAAGGCTGGTCAGTTTCCTTTAAATTCCAGTGCTTCCATCTTATGGTGACTTAGCTTAGAGTCATTTTTGTCCCACTGTCAAGTCTGAGCACATCCCTTTACAATGTATGACATCGGGCCAGTCACCTAACCTCTCTAATCCAGTTTTCTCATCTGTAACACAGAACTAGTTGTAGCATCCACCTCTAGGAACTGCTGTGAGGACCAACTGAGAACCTGATTATGAAGCTCTTAGCACACTAACTAGCACACTGAAGTATATGTTAATTGTTACCACGATGATAGAGTTTTCTCTGCTTCTCAAATGAAGTAATATAAAGTTGAGAAACTTGTGTTAGAAACTGATATTAAAAGCATATTGTTAACAAGTCACACAAAGACAAAGGCTGTATGATTCCACTTACACAAGGTATTTAAAATAGTCAATTTCATAGAAAGATAAAGTAGAATGGGGGTTTCCAGAGTCTGTGGGGGGGGGGAGAGGAGGAAATAAGGTGTTATTTAATAGGAACAACATTTCAGATTTCCAAGATGAAAAAGTTCTAAAGATCAACGTGAATTTACTTGACATGACTGAACTGTACACTTAAAAATGTTAAGATGGTAAACTTTGTTAAGTGTGTTCTTTTTTACCACAATTAAAAATAGAATATTTTTACAAAGGATATTGTTGGTAAGCTGCGTCAGTCATTACTTAGACATTATAGCTGTGAAATAGAATCCACCGCCCTCTGTAAACATTGATCTTAGGTTATAGTCATTTACTTCAACATTAAAATGTGAAAGGCATTTCAGATCACGCTTCTATTTAGAGTCAATGTCCTCACAAATAATACTTAAATAATTCATTTTGGAAACCCCAAAGAGAACTCTAACCAGTAAGAGAGCTTTACACCCTGCCAGAGACATCAAAGCAGTTGTTTTTAATATAAACACTACTTTTAAATAACATGGGTGAGAAGGACACAGAAAAACATAATTCAGAGGTTTACCAGATCAACACGAATAACTCTGGCTTTAGCTCCACAAGGGTAGATTTAATATTTTGGTTTGCAAATTCAAGGATGTGGGAAAAAAATTCTTTAAGAAGAAAGTCCTTTATTAAAAAAGATGTTCTACAAATCAACTAGCATGAAGTCCAGGAGTTGCACTTTACCTGCAGATTCCTGGGCAAGAAGCCTTATGAGTCTCTAGAACAGGGGTCAGAGACCTATCGCTCGCGAGCCGGATGTGGCTCTTTTGATGGCTGCATCTAGCTCGCAGAAAAATATTTAATAATAAAAAAAATAACGTTAAAAAATATAAAACATTCTCATGTATTACAATCCATTCATTTCCTACCGTTTAAGTTCACGGTTGCGGGTGGCTGGAGCCAATCACAGCTGTCCTCTGGGACAGCACCAAATTTTTATTGGATAATGCCTAAGGTACACAGGTTGTTGTGAGGTCAGGAAGTGAACTTCCCTACTTATAATCAAGTAATCAGGTAGCTTATTGCAGAAACCCTTTTGATGAAGAAGATGGCTAAAAGAGAAAAAGATGAGGAGTATTGTACTTTTCAGCAGGAATGGACAGAGGAATTCACCTTTGTGGAGAGAGCAGGTTCTGCAGTGTGTCTAATATGCAATGATAAAATTGCATAGATGGAAAAAAAATTGCATAGATGAAATAGTCAAATATAAAGTGGCACTTCGACACATGCTATATTATATTTGCATGGAAATATCCAGCTGGGGACAGCAGGAAGAAAGCATGTCAAGAGCTACTGTGCAAAGGGCAAGCTAGTCAGCAGCAACTCTGTGTCTGGACCCAAAATGATGACTGGAATTCGGCTAGCTTTGCTGGTGCTTTAGCAATTGTGAGAAATAGAAAGCCATTCACAGATGAGGAGTATGCCAAAACATTCATGCCTGATGTTGCCAATGAACTTTTTGGCGACTTTTTGGATAAAGACAAGATAATCAAATGAATAAAAGACATGCCTCTGTCTTCAAGAACTGTTCAAAATTGTACCATCATGATGGCAAATTAAATTGAGGCAACACAAGTGAAGGACATAAATGCAGCACCATTCTTTTCTCTCGCTTTGGATGAGTCAACAGACGTAAACCATTTATCCCAGTTCAGCATGATTGTAAGGTATGTTGTTGGTGACACACTACATGAGAAAAGTCTTGCTGTTTTGCCCATGAAAGAGACAACAAGAGGGGAGGATTTATTCAAGTCTTTCATGAGTTCGCTAAGGAAAAAAATCTACCGATGGGTAAACTTATTTTGGTGTGTACTGATGGTGCTTCATGCATGGTGGAGAAAAACAGAGGATTTGTAGTGCTTCTTCGTGAACATGAAAAGAGACCCATCCTAAGTTTTCAGTGCATCCTACATCAGCATGCACTTTGTGCTCCGATGTGTGGTGAGCAGCTTGGTGAGGTGATATTGCTGGTCATTTGGGTGGTCAGCTTTATTGTTGCCTGAGCTTTAAATGATCAATAGTTTAAAACACTGCGGGATGAAGTTGGGAATAATTATTGTGGTCTGCTTCTGCATAGCAATGTGCGTTCGTTGTCAAGAGGGAAGGTGCTCAGCCGTTTTGCAGCTTGTCTGAGGGAAATCCGGACTTTTCTTGACATGACAAATGTCGAGCATCCTGAGTTAGCTAACACTGAGTGGCTCCTGAAGTTCTACTATCTTGTGGACATGACTGAACATCTGAACCAGCTCAATGTGAAAATGCAAGGTGTTGGAAATACAGTCTTATCCCTTCAACAAGCAGTGTTTGCATTTGAAAACAAGCTGGAACTCTTCATTGCCAACATTAAAACAGGTCTTTTACTACACTTTGAAAAACTGGGAGAGTTTAAAGATGCAAGTGACCCTGCTCAATATCTTGATCTCCAGTAGCTAGCAGGCTTCACATCTAATATTCTGCAGTCATTCAAAGAATTCTGTGAGTGCACTCGTCTTTTTAAGTTCATCACCCACCCACACAAGTATGCATTGGACAGTGCCGACTTGAGTTACATCCCCGGTGTCTCCATCAGAAATTTTGACCTACAAGCTGCTGACCTGAAGGCCTCAGTCATGTAGGTGAATAAGTTCAAGTCACTGAATGAAGGTTTGGAAAGACTTGCACGACAGCAAGCAGAGTTGGCGAGCAAACACAAGTGGGGAGAAATGAAAAAACTTCAACCCGTGGAACAGCTGATTGTCAAAACTAGGAACGTGCTTCCCATCACATACCGCACACTGCAGCATGTGAGTATTGCTGTACTGGCAATGTTTGGCTCTATGTATGCATATGAGCAGTCTTTCTCACATCTAAAGAACAATAAGATCAATGAACGATCACGTTTTATGGATGGAAGTCTCAATGCCTGCATGAAGCTTAACCTCATCACAAATCAACCAGACTACAAAGCCATCAGCAAAACCATGCAGCAACAGAAGTCGCATTAATGGTAAGAAGTACTTTATTCATCATTGGTTAGCAACAGCATAACAACATTATTAAAAAGAATTCAGAGACTTATTGTACTTTAAAAGTGTTGGTCTTACATAAAATGCACACATTTACTTGTATTTAGTGTTAAACATATTGTATGGCTCTCATGGAATTAGATTTTAAAATATGTGGTGTTCATGGCTCTCTCAGCCAAAAGGGTTCCCAACCCCTACTCTAGAACATTGGGGTTGCTAAGAAGAAAATAAATTTCAGTTGTAGCCTATCATTTACTAGTAACCACTTTCAAGGAATTTTTTTATGGCTTCTTGAAATTAACAAACTCACAAAATTATTATAGAAATAGGCTCAAACAATCTGTTACTTTACTAGGTATATGATCAAAAATAAATCATTTACTCACTCTGAGTTGCCACCATTTCTGCAGTTGTAAAATGAAGATAATAGTACCTACCTATACCTTCATTTGTTTGTTCTTTGCAGCAAAACTCTGAATTATTGTTACTCACTGTCTTCTACTTCTCTTCCCCAGCTCTTTCTCTAACTCATTCAATCCACAAACCCACCAAAACACCTATTGTCAAGGTCATTGGGGGTAAGCACATTGCTAAAGGTAATGGTCAGTTCTCAGACCTCATCTGATCTGATGTCTGAGCAGCATTTGACATTATGGATTATTCCATCCTTATATACTTTTGTCACTTCCTTTCCAGGACTTCACATTCTGTTGTCTCTAACTTCCAACCTCCTGATTGTTCCCTCTTCTTTTATTTTTGCTGATTGCTGCTCTTCTTCAGACCTCTTTTTGTTGGGGTGTCCCAGGGCTTAGCCCTTGTCTGTGTTCTCTATTCACACTTACACCCTTGTTGATCTCATGTGGTCTCATGGACATATCTCTCTACAGGCTGATGACTCCCACAAGCATATTTCCAAATATTTGTTATGACAAATGCCTACTTGACATCACTACTTGGATATCTGATAAAGACTTTTAAATCACATGCCCAATAATAGACTCCTGATCTTTGCCACAAAACCTGCTTCCCCTTAGTTGATAGTAGATTTCATTTCTTCTTTCGCTGCTCACATCTGGTTGTTCAGAAAATATTTTTGGCTCTATCAGGATGACCAAAATCCAAAACACTGACAACACCAAATGCTGGCAAGGGTGTGAAGCAACAGGAACTGTCACTCCTTGGTGGTGGGAATACAAAATGGTACAGCCACATTGAAAGACAGTTTGGTGATTTCTTACAAAACTAAATATACTCTTAACCATATGATCCAGTGATCATGTTCCTTGGTATGTTACTAAACATGTGTGAACTTATGTCTCCACAAAAACCTGCACGTGAGTATTTATAGCAACTTTATAATTGCCAAAACTTGGTTTATTCAGACAATGGAATATTATTTAATGTTAAGAGAGAGAGAGAGAGAGAGAGTTATCAGGCCATTAGAAGACAAGGGGAAATCTTAAATGCCTATTACCAAGTGAAAGAAGTCAATTGGAAAAGGCTATATACGCTGTACGATTCCAAATATACGGCATTCTGAAAAGGGCAAAATCCTGGAAACAGTAAAATGTTCAGTGGTTACCAGGATTATAGGGAGTAAGGGTTGAATAAATGGAACATAGGGGATTTTTCAGGGCAGTGAAACTACTCTGCATGATGCTATAATGGTCCATACATGTTATTATTCATTTATCTAAACCCATCAAATCTACACTACCAAGAGTGAACCCTAATATAAACTGAGGACTTTGGGTAATAACAGTGTGTCAAATGTAGGTTCATCCTATTTATAAAATATGTATCATTCTGGTGGGTAATGTTGATACTGGGAGAGGCTGTGTGCCCCAGTCTGTGGGAAATCTCTGAGCTTTCTGCTTAGTTTTCTTATGAATATAAAAATCCTCTTTAAAAAAAAGTGTATTAAAAATAAACAGTGTATTTAAAAAATATTTCCAGATGTTACCAAGAACTTCTTGTGGGGCAAACTTTCCCGTAGTTGCGAATCACTGATTTAGTTATAGATAAGTTAATAGAGTGATTAGAGATAGTGATTGGTGATGAAGGAGACATACCTGTGATGTGACTGAAAGTTAAAGAGAGTCATTTTCTATAGATGGCCAAATAAAGGCTTCTCGGAAGAGAGAACACATATGCTGAGACTGGAATTTTAGAATGAATTATCAATAAAAAGATTAGAGTGAAGACATTTCAGGTAAAGGGAAGAACACCTTCAAGGGTTCTGAAGCAGGAGAGAGGTTCATATGCCTTAGGTATTGAAGGAAGGACAGAGTGTAGAATAGCAACAAACAGGGCAGAGACAAGGAAGCAAGGCTAGAGAGGTATCAGGTTGAACTTTTCGCTCACGGTAGAGAACTAGGGATTGAAGCTGAGAGTTATAGCAAGCTCCAAACAGTTTTAAATAGAGGAATGACATTATCTTACTTTTTTTTTATTTTTTTTATTAACTTTAATGGGGTGACACCAATAAATCAGGGTACATATGTACAATGAAAACATCTCCAGATTATCCCATCATTCAATTGTGCTGCATACCCATTACCCAAAGTCAAATTGTCCTCTGTCACCTTCTATCTGTTTTTCCCTGTGTCCCTCCCCTTCTCCCTATCCCACCCTCCCCTCCCTCCCCCCATCCCGTAACCACCACACTCTTGTACGTGTCTCTTAGTCTCATTTTAATGTCCCACCTATGTTTGAAATCATGCTGTTCTCAGTTTTTCTTTTTTTCTGATTTACTTATTTCACTCCGTATAATGTTATCAAGGTACATCCATTTTGTTATAAATGATCTGATGTCATCATTTCTTATGGCTGAATATTGTTCCATAGTATATATTCCAAAGCTTTTTAATCCACTCTTCTTCTGACGGACACTTGGGCTGTTTCCAGCTCTTCGCTATTGTGAACAATGCTGCCACAAACATGGGGGCGCATTTCTTCTTTTCGAACAGTGTTATGGTGTTCTTAGGGTATATTCCTAAAAGTGGGATAGCTGGGTCAAAAGGCAATTCGACTTTTAATTTTTTGAGGAATCTCCAAACTGTTTTCCACAGTGACTGCACCAGTCTGCATTCCCACCAGCAGTGCAGAAGGGTTCCCTTTTCTCCACATCCTCGCCAGCACTTGTTCTGTGTTGTTTTGCTGATGAGCGCCATTCTGACTGGTGTGAGGTGATATCTCATTGTGGTTTTAATTTGCATTTCTCTAATAATTAGTGATGTTGAGCATTTTTTCATATGTCTTTTGGCCATCTGTATGTCTTCTTTGGTAAAATTTCTATTCATTTCTTTTGCCCATTTTTTGATTGGATTGTTTGTCTTCCTGGTGTTGAGTTTTATAAGTTCTTTATAAATTTTGGTTATTAACCCCTTATCAGACGTGCTGTCGAATATGTTCTCCCATTGTGTAGTTTGTCTTTTTATTCTGTTCTTATTGTCTTTAGCTGTGCAAAAGCTTTTTAGTTTGATGTAGTCCCATTTGTTTATCTTGCCTTTTATTTCATTTGCTCGTGGAGATAAATCGGCAAATATATTGCTGCTACAGATGTCGGAGAGCTTGCTGCCTATGTTTTCTTCTACGATGCTTATAGTTTCACGGCTTATGTTTAAGTCCTTTATCCATTTTGAATTTGTTTTTGTGCATGGAGTAAGTTGATGGTCTAGTTTCATTTTTTTGCAGGTAGATGTCCAATTTTCCCAGCACCATTTGTTAAAGAGGCTGTCTTTACTCCATTGTATGTTCTTTCCTCCTTTGTCAAATATCACTTGTCCATAAAGCTGTGGGTTTATTTCTGGGTTTTCTGTTCTGTTCCATTGATCACTGTGCCTGTTCTTATGCCAGTACCAGGCAGTCTTGAGTATAATGGCCTTGTAGTAAACCTTGATATCCGGAAGAGTGATGCCTCCTGCTTTATTTTTTCTTTTTAAGATTGCTGAGGCTATTCGTGTTCTTTTTTGGTTCCATATAAATTTTTGGAGTATGTTTTCTATATCTTTGAAGTATGTCATCGGTATTTTAATTGGTATTGCATTGAATTTATAAATTGCTTTGGGTAATATAGACATTTTAATGATGTTTATTCTTCCTAGCCATGAGCACGGTATATGCTTCCACTTGTTTGTATCTTCCTTGATTTCTTTTATCAATGTTCTATAATTTTCTGAGTACAAGTCCTTAACCTCCTTGGTTAAATTTACTCCTAGGTATTTTATTTTTTTGGCTGCAATAGTGAAGGGGATTGATTCCTTAATTTCTTTTGCTGACAGTTCATTGTTTGTATATAGAAATGCCTCTGATTTCTGGGTATTAATTTTATATCCTGCCACCTTGCTGAATTCATTTATAAGGTCCAGTAGTTTTTTAACTGAGACTTTAGGGTTTTCTATGTACAATATCATATCATCTGCAAATAGTGACAGTTTTACTTCTTCTTTTCCAATTTGGATGCCTTTTATTTCTTCTTTTTGTCTGATTGCTGTAGCTAGGACTTCCAGAACTATGTTGAATAAGAGTGGTGAAAGTGGGCAACCCTGCCTGGTTCCTGATCTTAAGGGGATTGCTTTTAATTTTTGTCCATTAAGTATGATGTTTGCTGTGGGTTTGTCGTAGATGGCCTTTATCATGTTAAGGAATGTTCCTTGTATTCCCACTTTATTGAGAGTTTTAAGCATGAATGGGTGCTGGATTTTATCCAATGCCTTTTCTGCATCTATTGAAATTATCATGTGATTTTTGTCCTTCCTTTTGTTTATGTGATGAATCACATTGATTGATTTGCGAATATTGTACCAGCCTTGCCTCTCCAGAATAAATCCCACTTGGTCATGGTGTATGATTTTTTTCATATATTGCTGAATCCGGTTGGCTAATATTTTGTTGAGAATTTTAGCGTCTAAATTCATCAGGGATATAGGCCTATAATTTTCTTTCTTTGTGTTGTCTTTGCCCAGTTTGGGGATCAGAATTATGCTCGCCTCATAAAAGGAGTTTGGAAGTCTGCCTTCCTCTTGAATTTTTTGAAATAGCTTGAGGAGGATAGGAGTTAATTCTTCTTTGAATTTTTGATAGAATTCACTTGTGAAGCCATCAGGCCCAGGACTTTTCTTTTTTGGGAGTTTTTTGATAACTGTTTCAATCTCCTCTGTTGTAATTGGTCTGTTCAGGTGCTCTGATTCTTTCAGATTGATTTTTGGAAGTTTATATGATTCAAGAAATTTGTCCATTTCATCTAGATTGTCAAATTTTTTGGCATAGAGTTCTTCATAGTATTTTCTTACAATGCTTTGTATCTCTGTTGAATTAGTTGTAATTTCTCCAGTGTCCTTTCTAATTTTATCTATTTGAGACCTCTCTCTTTTTTTCTTGATGAGTCTAGTTAAGGGTTCATCAATCTTGTTTACCTTTTCGAAGAACCAGCTCCTGGTTTCATTGATCCTCTGTATTGTTTCCTTAGCCTCTATGTCATTTATTTCTGCTCTGATCTTTATTATTTCCTTCCTTCTACTTGTCCTGCATTTTATTTGTTGTTGTTTTTCAAGTTCTTTTAGCTGCAGGGTTAAGTTGCTTATATGTTCTTTTTCTAGCTTCTTATGATATGCCTGTAGTGCAATAAACTTCCCTCTCAGGACTGCTTTTGCTGTGTCCCATAGATTTTGAGTTGACGTATGCTCGTTATCATTTGTTTCTAGAAACTTTTTTATTTCTTCTTTGATCTCAATGTTAATCCATTCATTATTTAATAACATGCTATTTAGTTTCCAAGTGTTTGAGTATTTTTCAGTTTTTCTTTTGTGGTTGATTTCTAGTTTCATGGCATTGTGATCAGAGAAAATGCTTGATATAATTTCAATCTTCTTAAATGTGTTGAGGCCTTTTTTGTGTCCTAACATGTGGTCTATCCTAGAAAACGTACCATGAGCGCTTGAGAAGAATGTATATTCTACTGCTTTAGGGTGAAAAGTTCTGAATATATCTATTAAATCAAGTTGATCTAGTGTATCCTTTAAGTCTGCTGTTTCTTTATTGATTTTCTTTCTTGTGGATCTATCCAGTGTTGTTAGTGGGGTATTGAAATCCCCTACTATGATAGTATTACTGTTAATCTCGCCCTTAATGTCCATCAAAGTCTGCTTTATGAATGTTGGGGCTCCTATATTTGGTGCGTAGATATTTATAATAGTTATATCTTCCTGTTGAATTGTTCCCTTTATCATTATGTAGTGTCCTTCTTTATCTCTTACTACAGTCTTTGTTTTAAAGTCCATTTTGTCAGATATAAGTACTGCTACCCCGGCTTTTTTTTCATTTCCATTTGCATGAAATATTTTTTTCCATCCTTTTACCTTCAGTCTATGAGCATCTTTTGTTTTAAGGTGTGTCTCTTGTAGACAGCATATGTATGGGTCCTGTTTCTTTATCCACGCTGCTACCCTATGTCTTTTGATTGGATCATTTAATCCATTTACATTTAAGGTTATTATTGATATGTAGTTGTTTATTGACATTTTATTCTTTAAAGCTGTATTTTTCTTTTTTTTGCTATATTCTTTTCTCCCTTTGAACTGTTCACACTAGGCCCCTTAAAATCTCTTGCAGGATTGGTTTGGTTTTAATGAAATCCTTGAGGTTTTCTTTGTCTGGAAAGCTCTTTATTTCTCCCTCAATTTTAAACGTTAGCCTTGCTGGATAAAGTAGTCTTGGTTGTAGGTTCTTGTTCTGCATTACTTTGATTATATCTTGCCATTCCCTTCTGGCCTCAAGTGTTTCTGTTGAGAAGTCCGATGTCATCCTAATGGGGGCTCCTTTGTAGGTGAGAGTCTTTTTTTCTCTAGCAGCTTTTAAGATTTTTTCTTTATCTATTAGCTTTGGTATTTTAACTATGATGTGTCTTGGTGTAGATCTTTTTGGGTTTCTCTTTAATGGGGTTCTGTGCGCTTCTTGGACATGTAGAATGTTTCCCAGCCTTAATTTAGGGAAGTTTTCGGCTATGATTTGATTGAACAAAGTTTCCATTTCCTGTCCTCTTTCCTCTTCTTCAGGTACCCCTATGATGCGAATGTTGTTTCTCTTCAGGTTGTCACAGAGCTCCCTTAGAGTTCCTCACATTTTTTGAATCTCTTTTCCTTTTTTTTCTCTGCTTCTGTAACTATGTTTATTGTGTCCTCTAACTCACTGATTCGATCCTCAGCGTCATCTATCCTGCTTTTAATTCCTTCCATTGTGGTCTTCAGTTCTGATACTGTATTTGTCATTTCTCTCTGGTTCTTTTTTATTATTTCAATTTCATTTTTTATACTTGTTATCTCTTTATTTAGGTGCTCATAGTGACTATCCATTGTTGCTCTAATTTCTTTGAACATCCTAACTATCATTATTCTAAATTCTGCTTCTGGTAGTTTGGTTATATCTGGTTCATTCAGGACCTTCTCTGGGGATTTCTCTTGGTTGATTTGGTTTGCATTCCTCTGCCTGCCCATTTTATCTGAGTGTAAGCAAGTTGTGGCCACTGGAGTCCAGTATGTGTTGCCTTTGTGTTCTCCAGGTGTGGTCTGTCTGCAGGCTTGCCACCCTCTCTGTCGCTGCCTAGGGCGGTTTGGTGTGGGCGTTGCCAGCTCCGGCTCACTGCAGCTATTGCTGTGGTTTCTGCCTCTCCTTTGCGGGAGGGGCTGTCACTCAAGCCACTAGCGTTAGCGCGCAGGGCAGAGGTGAGCACCTTTGCTCAGCTGCGGACCCGGACTTTTTCTGGAAGGCTTACGCCTAGCCCCCTCAGTCCGAGCCTGCTCGCCACCGTTTTGTGGGTTGGGCGGGGCTTTTGACGTGCTCTCAGCTGTGAGCCTTTGCCCGTCCAGAATTTAGCCCCGCCCTCGAGGCCAGGGCCCTCCTGCTCAGGGACTGAAACCGAAAACCGGGGATTATTGGGCTGGGCGTGTTTGCTGGCGTGCGCACAGCGGCTAGCTTCCGGTCGTTCCAGCTCCTACCCCGCCCCCACGCTCGGAGAAAGTTCGCGCACGTAGAGTGGTACTCCGCGGTTTCTCCGCCTGGCAGGGAGAGCAGCGTGATCTCCGCAGGGAACTTCCCCTGGTCTCAGTGTCTCCCTCGCCCCCGACTTAGGAGCCCGCTCGCGCCCACAGATGGCACGCCGGGGTTTCTCCTTCTGGGCGGGGTTGGCAGCGTGAGCCTCGGGCCCCTCGCCCGTCCCTGGTCTTAGCCCGGTGCCCGCGGTCAGGGCCGGCTAGCGCAGGGTCGCAGGGCTGATCTCTGCCCGTATTTTTCCCCACAAGTGGGGTCACAGGCGGCCCGCAGCTGCCGGACAGCTTTAGCGCGTCACCTCTGCCCCTGCTAGGCTAGCCCGAGCTCTCACTGTTCGCCCACACCGACAGGACTGTGTTTCGGCGTCCTGTCCCGACCATAGGCTTCAGCAACCTCAGGGGGCTAGAAGTGCCCTAAAGTCTCCACACTGTAGGCTTGGGAGCTCCCTCCCTCTAGGCAGGTCTGCTCTAATTGCCGCGGGAGAGCTTGTTTGGCTAGTGTCCTGTCTCCCTTTGCTGGTATTGCTAGCTCCAGGGGAGATATTCGTTTTCGATTAGGGAAGTGACTTAGCCCATGGGTCGGGGTGGCTGTCCCTCAGAGTGTCCTCGTGCCTTCAGTCCACTCTTTGTTCCCGCTGCTCTGTTCCTCTCCTCTGTCCCAGTTCCCCGGAGCCCCGGGTGCGTGGTTGTGAGAGAGGCTTTCTGAGCTGTCCCTTTAAAAAGATTTTTGGGTCTGAGAAGACTCTCTCTTTTTCCCAAATAGTATCCTCATTTACTTCACAGCTCGATACTGTCCAATCGCCTCTTCTAGGCTCTGGGACTGCAGTCTGGGGCTTGGTTCCTGGGACCCAGGTCCCTCCCTCTCCGCCAAACTCTCCTCCCGCCACGCGGATCTCTCCGGGCTGCCGTTTGCTCCGGGGAGCTGGGCAGCCCTCTTCGCGTTTTCGCTATTCCTACCAGTCTCAATGTGGCTTCTGCAGTGTTCCTTGGTTGAAGAGTCCACTTAGTTTTGCTCCAAGTTGGTTTATCCAGATGATGGTTCTTAAAATTGAGTTATAATCCACTTTGGTTCTGGGAGTTGGAAGTTGGTACGTCTGCCTACTCCATCGCCATCTTCTCCGAAAAGCGACATTATCTTACTTTTAAAAAATGAGGAATTAAGTTGAAACCCTGGTGTAAGGGTCAATTTTATGTACCCACTTGGCTAGGCTATATGCCCAGTTGTCAGGTCAATCACTAGTCTAGATGTTGCTGTGAAAGCATTTTGTATATGTGATTAACATCTACAATGAGTTGATTCTAAGTAAAGTAGCTTAGCCACCATAAGTGAGTGGGCCTCATCCAATGAGTTGATGGCCTTAAGAGGGAAAACAGGTTTCCCAGGGATGCTGGGACTTTGCTTTAAGACTCTGAAGTAGAAGTCTTGCTTGAGTATCTAGACTGCTGCCCACTCTACAGATTTTGGATTCATCAGCTCCCACGGTTGGATGAGCCAATTCCTGAAATTAAGTTACTTTACTGTCTATCTGGGTGAAAAAGGTAAAGGGACTAAGAAGTAAAACTTGGTAGTTACAAAATAGTCATGGGGATCTAAAACAGAGTGTAGGGAATATAATCAATAATATTATAGTAACTACATACAGTGCCAGGTGGGTACTGGAAATATTGGAGCAATGCTTTGTAAAATATATGATTGTCTAACTGCTATGCTGTACACCTCAAATTAATACAAAATAATAATAAATGTAAACTGTAATTGAAAATTTTTTTAAAAGCATAAAACAACAACAAAAAGAAGTAGCTGACATTGAGGGATGGGTTATGGGTGGGGCTGGGGAACCTAATACATATTTGATGGTAAGAGGAGTCATTTAATTCAGATGTTCAAGGTTCATAGACTGTAAGATTATAAGACTCAGTCATGAATCCTTGGCTATACCTCTCCCTCATTTATTGCTCTGAAGTGAGAAGTTTCAGATCAAGGCAGATCTAAAGGAAGCCAGCTCCCAGCCCCAAGTCTGGTCCTTGAAAGAAACCAGCGCAAGTGTATAGCACCATAGGTTCATCTATTTACTTCAGCTGTTGTCTAGGCATAATTGTTTCTCACAATGAGTGTGCATTTACTTTAGTCATGCAGTCATAAATTTACCCATTTAGTTTTTCAACATATTTCTTCAGTTTCTATTATTTGTCTAGTTCTATTTTAAGTCCTCAAATGTCAGAATACACTGGAAATAGTTTGCTAGTAAAGTAGCTGTCTTCATAAAGCTCTATTCTGGTGGGAATGATAGGTACAAAAGGATAAAGCTAAAAAGATAAACAAAATGATTGGAAATTGTGGTAAAAGCTGTAAGGGAACTGAAAAAGAGGATGAAATGGGTGTGTTTATAAAGAGTGGTCTGGGAGGATGTCAATACATAAACAGAAACCTAGAAAACAGGAAGAGATTGTCCACGTGAAGGGTTGAGGACACATTTCAGGCAGAGGGAACAGAATTAGAAAGTTTTCAAGGGAGGAAACAGCTTGTCACAATGATGGAAATAACACCAACCAAATAGACCATTAATTCAAGGGAGTCAGTCAGCCATTGTCATTTATGTTTCAGCCAATACTCAAAGCTCTCAGTTATTAATAAATCCTGGTCTTTTTGGTTCAATTGTTGATGGGTTACTGTTTGGTTTCCTGGTTCAGTTGTTAGAGATAGTAGTCTGACTTACAGATAGAAGACTGGCTTCGTAGGCTGGTTACTGTACTTACTGAGTTGGTTTTCTGGGCTGGTTGCCACAGACTGTGGGTCAGAGGACTACTTTTATGTGTAGTCTGGCCATTTTCTGTTTGTATATTTAGTCTCTTAATCTGAGCGCACACAGCATATTGCGGCTCTAAATTTTTGGGAGAGGGACACTTGATGAGTTTGGAGAGGTGGCAGGGCTCAGATCACAAAGAGCCTTGTAAACCATGTGTAAGAGACTGATCTCTTTCTAATGAAACAAAGAAACATGGAAAGGTTTTAAATAGAGGAGTGAGATGATTAAATGTATGTCTCGAAAGGAATAATTTTGATGTTGTATGCTTTATAGATTTGAACAGGAGAAATGCAAAGGACAGTCAGGAGACTTATTCTAAAGTGACAGTATCTCTGCTGCATGGGTAATTTGTAGCCAGGAACCATCTCTGGGCTGAAGTTACCATTTGGATGTAATTTATCAATTTGTCGCTCCCTTATAGGGAGTGACTGAGCTAAACAGGAATTGAGAATCAGATTGACTTGATAGTTATATTTTTTATTGTAAATTAATGAGTTGGAATTATAATGTACATATAAATCAGTCGTGAATTTATTCAGTATAAGTCCATTGTTAGTCACTATGGGTACATTGCTAAAATTATTTCTAGATTCAGTAAGTAAGGAGCAGCCATGGCAGCCAGGTTGAGTTCCTAATGTGTCTGGGTAGCCAGTTGACCTCCCTAACAAGCCCTGTATCTATCCTTGTATTTAAATCACACCAATAATAGTTGTTCCAATTAATCTTTATCTTAGTAGGCATTTGCATCTTCTCAAAATATTTGTGGACCTAGTCATGCTGGTTTATTTATATATTCAATTGTTGAACACCTATTGCATACTAAACAGTAGACTAGGCACTGGTAGTAAAGAGGTAAACATGATAGCAGAGTTCTTGCCCTCTTTGAATCTATATGGCAGGAGAAAAATACATTAAACAGTCATATACTCAAATGGGTATAGCATTACACATTTTCTGTAAACACGATGAAGACAAAGATCAGAGACCAAGATGGTAAAGAAGAGGGCTGTTTTAGATTATATGGTCAAGGAAGTATCTATTGGTAAGTGTCATTTAAGTTGAGACCTGGATAATGAGGATGAGTCAATTGGGCAAAAATAAGAGGAAAGATCATGATATCCCCAAGGAGAATTACAGGGATAAAAGGAAGGAAGATTAGCTTATTGATCAAGGCGAGTGACTTAAAATGAAGATGGAGAGGTAGGGTGGAGGGCATGGCAAGTATCTGCTATTGTGAAGGTCACATAAATACAGTACTGGAAGCCAAGAGGTCCTAAAGAGAAAGGGGTAGGACACACAGGTTTTTAAAAGATCATCTTAGTTTCTATGTGGATAGGTTGGAAGGACAGGAGTGAAGGTTGGGAGAAGGGTTAGGAGGTTATTGTGATTGACTTGGTGAGAAGTGACAGTGGTGACATGAGGATGATGGCATTGAAAATACAGTATAAAGATTGAGAGATCTCTTAGTAGATGAATTGCTGGAATAATTTTTCTTGTCGTGATGAATTGGATGTAGAGATAAGGGAGGAGAAATACCAAAAATAGCCTCCAGTTTCTGGTTTGAACAACTGGTGAGTGGCTAGAAAATTATGTTTCTATAGTTCCCTCTGAGGCTTATATAATCAGAATTCTATTGCTTGTTTTAAAATATTGGGAATCATAGCTTTATCATTCATTCACTGGATCACAAGTATCTTCTTTAATTTTTTATTGGTTGTCTTACTTTCTATTCTTCATATTATCTGTTACTTTATGCTGGGCTTTGTAGACAGACTCTCTATTTTCTTTTTTTTTTTCTTTATCCTAACATCTATTTCCATTAAGTATAAGAAATGCATTCAAATGGGTAAATTGGTTTTTCTGTTACCATTCTAATTTAGTGAATTCTAGGAGTTAGACACTAGTCGCCAGAACACATGATACGTACAGCTAGGCCATTAATGAGCTAGGCTATTAATGAGAGCGGGGTAATCTCCTGACACCCTCCCTCTCTATCTCATCCTCCAAAATAAATTTATAAAAATGTTACTTACAACAATTTACCAGGCTTATAGCTCAGCGAGTTGTGTTTAAGAGGAAAATCATGCACATTCCCAGGCTTTACAAAATAAAAATCTATTGCTTAATCTAAGAAATACATATTTTTGGTTGCACATTCCACTTTTAACTCATTTTTCCCTTTAAATGTGACCTTAAAAGTTTAACGAAATAGCTATATTTACATAATGCTGCTCCAAATCATATGGAAGTTTATTTTTTCCCTTTATACTTTTAGCTACATATGTCATAAATGAATATACTCCCAATATAAAAATTCAAATCAAGAATTACATGGCACAAATATAGAGTAAAATATGTATGTTTCCTTTCATTCCCTTTCATCTGCATATATGTATGTATGCAAATTTATATACAGAACTTGGCAAAAGTAGGTTTACAGTTGTAAGTGCATGAAACAGTTTATTGCTATATTATTATTAATTATTATATTTCTCATATAAACAAAGGTAAACCTACTCTTTTTTGTTCCATTGGGAGTATATGTAATTTTAGTCGAGAAATTTATATGCAACTTGCTTGATACACATAATATAATGTCTTGAAGATCTTTCCATATTTATACATAAGCATTACCTTATTCTTTTTAATAATTGGAAAGTATTTTAATGTCTGCATGTTCTACAATTTTTAAACTGTTCTTCTTTTAAAGGACATTGAGGTTGTTTCAATATTTTGCTTTTGTTACAAGCAATTCAGATGATCTTTCTTTCCTATACCAGCTTTCTATGTACACATTGTGTTTTTTTGGACAAATTCATAAAAATTAAATTGTTGACTCAAAAGGTACATGTATCTCATTATGTCAACTGTTTCTGTGAGTTCTTGACTTCACATCTATATTACCATCAACATTGTATACTAATAATCTTCAAAAATTTCTGCCAATTTGCTCAAAATGAATCCTTTTTGTTTTAATCTATAGTGTTTCTTTATTTAGGGGTTGGGCATATATGTTTGCGATTATCTTATGTATTTATTTCTGGTGATTAGTCAGAATACAAACTGGCAAATTTTTCTGTTCAGTTGCCTTTCTTTTTATTCTTTGGAATTCTTTATATATTTTATATTTGAATTCATCTTTTACATATATATATATATATATATGTTTGCCAGACGGTCCTAATCTTTTAGTTTGTTTATGGTATCTTTTGTTCCGAAAAATTTTAAATTTTATGCAATTAAATCTTTTAATCTTTTTTTATAGCCTCTTGATTTTCTACCCTATGTAAGAAGGTTTTCTCCAACTCTGATTATAAAAATTACTCTTCTTTATTTATCTTAAAATAATATATATCTCTTTATTACATCAGAAATCTACTTTTTGTACAGAGCATAGCTTAAAGATTTAATTTTTATTTCTAAGATATGTAATCATTTGAATATTTGAGGAATTTATAAATAAACTTAGTTTCTTTCCAGATTGGTTCTAATTACTCCAAAATGATTTATTGACTTATTAACATTTTCTTCACTAGATCAAAATATTGTCAGTGTCCTATACCAAATTCCCATAAATAAATGAGTCTATTTCTGGTCCTTTATTACATTTTATACTCCTTTTTAGATGCTTTTTTTTTAATCAAGCCTTTTTTTAATATTAATTTTAATGGGGTGACACCAATAAATCAGGGTACATATGTACAATGAAAACATCTCCAGGTTATCTTATCATTCAATTATGTTGCATACCTGTCACCCAAAGTCAAATTGTCCTCTGTCACCTTCCATCTGGTTTTCCCTGTGACCCTCCCATCCTCCCTATCCCATCCTCTTCTCTCTCCCCCCACCCCGTAACCACCACACTCTTGTCCATGGCTCATAGTCTTGCTTTTATATCCCACCTACTTATGAAATCATGCTGTTCTCAGTTTATATCTGATTTACTTATTTCACTCCGTATAATGTTATCAAGGTCAATCCATTTTGTTGTAAATGATCCGATGACATCATTTCTTATGGCTCAGTAGTTTTCCATAGTATATATGTACCAAAGCTTTTTAATCCACTTGTCCTCTGACGGACACTTGGGCTGTTTCCAGATCTTTGCTATTGTGAAAATGGTGCCACGAACATGGGGGCACATTTCTTCCTATCGAACAGTGCTATGGTGTTCTTAGGGTATATTCCTATAAGTGGAATAGCTGGGTCAAAAGGCAGTTTCATTTGTAATTTCTTGAGGAATCTCCATACTGTTTGTCACAGTGGCTGCACCAGTCTGCATTCCCACCAGCAGTGCAGGAGGGTTCCCTTTTCTCCACATCCTCACCAGCACTTATTCTGTGTTGTTTTGCTGATGAGTGCCATTCTGACTGGTGTGAGATGATATCTCACTGTGGTTTTAATTTGCATTTCTCTAATGATTAGTGATGTTGAGCATTTTTGCATATGCCTATAGGCCATCAGTATGTCCTCTTTGGAGAAATTTCTATTCATTTCTATAGCCCATTTTTTGATTGGATTGTTTGTCTTCCTGGTGTTGAGTTTTATAAGCTCTTTATAAATTTTGGTTATTAACCCCTTATCAGACGTGTTGTCAAATATGATCTCCCATTGTGTGGTTTGTCTTTTTATTCTGTTCTTATTGTCTTTAGCTGTGCAAAAACTTTTTAATTTGATATAGTCCCATTTTTTTATCTTCCTTTTATTTCATTTACCCGTGGAGATAAATCGGCAAATATATTGCTGCTACAGATGTCGGAGAGCTTGCTGCCTATGTTTTCTTCTAAGATGCTTATGGTTTCATGGCTTACGTTTAAGTCTTTTATCCATTTTGAGTTTATTTTTATGAATGGTGTAAGATGGTAGTCTAGTTTCATTTTTTTGCAGGTAGATGTCCAATTTTCCCAACACCATTTGTTAAAGAGGCTGTCTTTACTCCATTGTATGTTCTTTCCTCCTTTGTCAAATATCAGTTGTCCATAAAGCTGTGGGTTTATTTCTGGGTTCTTTGTTCTGTTCCATTGATCTATGTGCCTGTTCTTATGCCAGTACCAGGCTGTCTTGAGTATAATGGCCCTGTGTAAACCTTGTTATCTGGAAGAGTGATACCTCCTACTTTATTTTTCTTTTAAGATTGCTGAGGCTATTCATGTTCCTTTTTGGTTCCATATAAATTTTTGAAATATGTGTTCTATATCTTTGAAGTATGTCATTGGTATTTTAATTGGTATTGCATTGAATTTATAAATTGCTTTGGGTAATATAGACATTTTAATGATGTTTATTCTTCCTAGCCATGAGCACGGTATATGCTTCCACTTGTTTGTATTTCCCTTGATTTCTTTTATCAATGTTTTATAACTTTCTGAGTATAAGTCCTTAACCTCCTTGGTTAAAAATACTCTTAGGTACTTGATTTTTTTGGTTGCAATAGTGAAGGGGATTGTTTCCTTAATTTCTTTTGTTGACAGTTCATTGTTGGTATATAGAAATGCCTCTGATTTCTGAGTATTCATTTTATATGCTGCCACCTTGCTGAATTCATTTATAAGGTCCAATATTTTTTTGACTGAGACTTTAGGGTTTTCTATATACAATATCATATCATCTGCAAAGAATGACAGTTTTACTTCTTCTTTTCCAATTTGGATGCCTTTTATTTCTTCTTCTTCTCTGATTGCTGTAGTTAGGACTTCCAGAACTATGTTGAATAAAAGTGATGAAAGGGGGCACTCCTGCCTGGTTCCTGATCTTAAGGGGATTGGTTTTAATTTTTGTCCATTTAGTATGATGTTTGCTGTGGGTTTGTCATAGATGGCCTTTATCATGTTAAGGAATGTTCCCTGTATTCCCACTTTACTGAGAGTTTAGAGCATGAATGGGTGCTGGATTTTAAAAAATGCCTTTTCTGCATCTATTGAAATTATCATGTGATTTTTGTCCTTCCTTTTGTTTATGTGATGAATCACAGTGATTTATTTGTGAATACTGAACCATCCTTGCCTCTCCAGAATAAATCCCACTTGATGATGGTGTATGATTTTTTTCATATATTGCTGGATCTGGTTGGCTAATATTTTGTTGAGTTTTAGCATCTAACTTCATCAGGGATATAGGCCTATAATTTTTTTTTCTTTGTGTTGTCTTTGCCCGGTTTAGGGATCAGAATTATGCTCACCTCATAAAAGGAGTTTGGAAGTCTTCCTTCCTCTTGAATTTTTTGAAATAGCTTGAGAGGGATATGAGTTAGTTCTATGAATATTTGGTAAAATTCTCTTGTGAAGCCATCAGGACCAGAACATTTCTTTTTTGAAAGATTTTTGATATCTGTTTCGATCTCATTTGTTATAATTGGTCTGTTTAGGTGTTCTGATTCTTCCAGATTGATTTTTGGAAGGTTATATGATTCACGAAATTTGTTCTTTTCACCTAGATTGTCTAATTTTTTGGCATAGAGTTCTTCGTAGTATTTTCTTACAATACGTTGTATGTCTGTTGTGTCAGTTGTTATTTCTCCACTCTACTTTCTAATTTCATTTATTTGGGTCCTCTCTCTATTTTTCTTGGTGAGTCTAGTTAAAGGTTCATCAATCTTGTTTACCTTTTCAAAGAACCAACTTCTGGTTTCATTGATCCACTGTATTGTGTCCTTAGCCTCTAGGTAATTTATTTCTGCTCTGATCTTTATTATTTCCTTCCTTCTACTGGTCCTGGGTTTCATTTGCTGTTGTTTTTCTAGTTCTTTTTGATGCAGGGTCAGGTTGCTTATTTGAGCTTTTTCTAGCTTCTTATGATATGCCTGCAGTGCAATGAACTTCCCTCTCAGTACTGCTTTTGCTGTGTCCCATAAATTTTGAGTTGATGTATGCTCATTATATGCGTTTCTAGAAACATTTTTATTTCTTATTTGATCTCATTGTCAATCCATTCATTATTTAATATTATGCTATTTAGTTACCAAGTGTTTGAGTATTTTTCAGTATTTCTTTTGTGGTTAATTTCTAGTTTCATGGCATTGTGATCAGAGAAAATGCTTGATATGATTTCAATCTTCTTAAATTTATTGAGACCATTTTTGTGTCCTATCATGTGGTCTATCCTAGTAAACGTACCATGAGCGCTTGAGAAGAATGTATATTCTACTGCTTTAGGGTTAAAAGTTTTGAAGATATCTATTAAATCAAGTTGATCTAGTATATCCTTTAAGTGTGCTGTTTCTTTATTAATTTTCTTTCTTGTGGATCTATCCAGTGTTGTTAGTGGGGTATTGAAATCCCCTACTATGATACTATTGCTGTTAATCTCGCCCTTTATATCCATCAAAGTCTGCTTTATATATGTCGGGGCTTCTATATTTGTTGTGTAGATATTTATAATAGTTATATGTTTCTGTTGAATTGTTCCCTTTATCATTATGCAATGTCCTTCTTTATCTCTTACTACAGCCTTTGTTTTAAAGTTCATTTTGTCAGATATAAGTACCGCTATCCCAGCTTTTTTTTCATTTTTTTTTTTGCATGAAATATTTTTTTCCATCCTTTTACCTTCAGTCTATATGTATCTTTTGTTTTAAGATGTGTCTTTTTTAGACAGTATATGTATGGGTCCTGTTTCTTCTCCATGCAGCTACCCTATGTCTTTTGATTGGATCATTTAATCCATTTACATTTAAGCTTATTATTGATATGTATTTTTTATTGCCATTTTATTCTTTAAAGCTGTATTCTTCTTTTGCTCTATTTTTTCCTCCCTTTGAACTGTTCACAACAGGCCCCTTAGTATCTCTTGCTGAATTGGTTTGGTTTTAATGAATTCCTTGAGGCTTTCTTTGTCTGGGAAGCTCTTTATTTCTCCTTTAATTTTAAATGTTAGCCTTGCTGAATAAAGTAGTCTTGGTTTTAGGTTCTTGTTCTGCATAACTTTGAATATATCTTGCCATTCCCTTCTGGCCTCAAGTGTTTCTTTTGAGAAGTCTGATGTCATCCTTATTGGGTCTCCTTTGTAGGTGATAACCTTTTTTTCTCTAGCATCTTTTAAAATTTTCTCTTTATCCCTTAGCTTTGGTATTTTAACTATGATGTGTCTTGGTGTAGATTTCTTTGGTTTTCTCTTTTATGGAGTTCTGTTTGCTTCTTGAACATGTGGAATGTTTCCCAGCCTTTAATTTGGGAAGTTTTCTGCTATGATTTGATTGAACAAAGTTTCTGTTTCCTGTTCTCTCTCCTCTTCTTCAGGAACCCCTATGATGCGAATGTTGTTTCTCTTCATGTTGTCACAGAGCTCCCTTACTGTTTCCTCACATTTTTTGTCTCTTTTCCTTTTTCTTCTCTGCTTGTGTGCCTTTGTTTATTGTGTCCTCTAACTCGCTGATTCGATCCTCAGCATCATTCATCTTGCTTTTAATTCTTTCCATTGTGGTCTTCAGTTCTGATACTGTATTTGTCATTTCTGGCGTTTGGGTATGGGCATTGCCAGCACCGGCCCACTGCGGTTGTTGCTGTGATTTCTGCCTCTCCTCTGTGGGAGGGGCTGTCACTCAAGCCACAAGTGTCAGCACCAAGGGTAGAGGTGAGCACCTTTGCTAAGTTGTGGATCCAGCCTCTTTCCAGCTCCTGCCCAGCCCCTGCGTTTAGAGCCTGCTCGCCACAGTTTCGGGGGTTTATTGGGGCTTCTGACCTACTCTCAACTGTGAGCCTTTGCCCGTCCGGAGCTGTAGCCCTTCCCTCGAGTCCAGGGCCCTCCTGTGCAGGGTCGCATACCAAGGTTTATTGGGCTGTGCGTGGCTGCTGGCGTGTGCACAGCTATGAACTTCCACTTGTCCTTGGCTCTACCCCGCCCCCGCATTTAGAGCCAACTCGATGCAGGATGGCAAACCGCGATTTCTCCGGCCGGCGGGGTTTCTGGTGTGAGCTCAATCGTGAGCCCCCGCCCGTCCCTGGTCCTAGCCCCGTCTCCGTGGTCAGGGCTGGCTTGTGCAGGGTTTGCAGAGCTGATCCCTGCCTGTTCCTCGCTTCCCGCTTTTCCCCTGCTGGTGGGGTTACAGGCGGGCCCACAGCTGCCAGACTGCTTTTGCGTTTCAGCCCTCTGCCGCCACCATCCCTCCAACAACCCTCAGCAGAGTAGGAAGGGCCCTCCCTCTGTAGACCTGGGAGCTCCCTCCCTCTAAGCAGCTCTGCTCTAATTGCCACGGGAGAGCTTGTTTGGCTGGTGTCCTGTCTCCCTTTGCTGGTATTGCTAATTCCAGGGCAAAAATTTGTTTTTGATTAGGGAAGTGACTTAGCCCAGGGATTAGGGTGGCTGTCCCTCAGAGTGTTTGTCCCTGTTTCTTCAGTCCACACTCTCTTCCCGCTGCTCTTGTCCTCTCCTCTGTCCCTGTTCCCCCGAGCCCCAGGTGCGTGGTTGTGAGAGAGTTTTTATGTGCTGTCCCTTTAAGAAGAATCTTGGGTCTGAGAAAACTGTCTCTTTCTCACAAACAGTATCCTCACTTGTCTCACAGCTCAATACTGTCCAAATGCCTCTTCTAGGCTCTGGGGCTGCAGGCTGGTGCTTTGTTCCTAGGACCCAGGTCCCTCGCTCTCCACCAAACTCTCCTCCCGCCACGTGGGTCTCTCCGGGCTGCCGTTTGCTCCAGGGAGCTGGGCAGCTCTCTTCGCGTTTTCGCTATTCCTACCAGTTTCAATGTGGCTTCTTCTGTGTTCCTTGGTTGAAGAATCCACTTAGTTTAGTTCAAAGTTGGTTTATCCTGATGATGGTTCTTAAAATTGAGTTATAATCCACCTGACCAGGCAGTGGTGCAGTGGATAGAGCGCTTGACCGGGATGCGGAAGACCCAGGTTCGACACCCCAAGCTCGCCAGCTTGAGCGTGGACCCATCTGGCTTGAGCAAAAGCTCATCAGCTTGGACCCAAGGTAGCTGGCTCCAGCAAGGGGTTACTCGGTCTGCTAAAGGCCTGCGGTCAAGGCACATATGAGAAAGCAATCAGTGAACAACTGAGGTGTCGCAACAGCAACAGAAAATCTAATGATTGATGCTTCTCACCTTTCTCCGTTCCTGTCTGTCTGTCCCTATCTATACCTCTCTCTGATTCTCTCTCTGTCCCTGTAAAAAAAAAAAAAGATAAAATTGAGTTATAATCCACTTTGGTTCTGGGAGTTGTAAGTTGGTACATCTACCTACTCCATCGCCATCTTCAGTATAGAAAAAGAACTGCCGAATCAACTAGCCCTGAAAATGGATTGCGCTAGTGCGTCGGGCTCATACCTGGCAATCAATGGCAGTCAGTGAAGTGCGAGAGGGACTCAGATCAAGGCGCGCGTGCGGCCATGTGCGAGCATGGCGTCACATGTCCACCCCCTTTTTATATGCTTTTTTCATGTCACTTTAATTATTATAGATTTAAAGTTTCTTTTTATATTTGTTGGAGTAAGTTATCAAAATTTCCTTAGAGATTCTTACATATTTTATCTTCCAGATGAACTTTAGCATGAGTTTATGAGTTGCCATAAAATTCTGTTGAGGTTTTTTAATTGGAAATGCATAAAATTTGTAGAATAATTTGAAATATTTATTCTTTATTACTCCTCTTGTCATAATACAATCATTATAATTAGAGATGGTTGGTCTCAATTTCTGGTAAAATAAGAATTATTATCTTAATATTTAGTGATTAATGATTACCTAATATAACTAAAAATGTGTGAGTGTGTATGTATTGTGCAGTCTTAGGTGTCTTTTAGTATGATGCCTGGCACAGAAAAGTCATTCAGTATTTTTTAAGAAGGTGAAAGATTTATGTGATCTGAAGAGAAACCAGAGTATATAGTATTTTTAAAGTATATGTCATTATCATCTAAAATCTGTAAATTATTATATAATTGTTTTAGCTTTTAAAATTGGAATAATTTCAGACTTACAGAAAATTTGCAAAGAGTTCCTGTATACCTTCACCCAGCTTCTATAACCATCTTACACAACCATAATACAATAATTAAAGGGAGGAAAACAATGTTGGTACAATAAAACGTTCTACTATACAAACCTTATTCAAATTTCATCAGTTTTCCACTTGTCTGTTTTGGTCCAGGATTCAATCCTGAAACCTACATGAGATTTAACTGTCATATCTCCTTCATATATTTCAATCTGTGACAATTTCTTACTTTTTTGTTTTTCATGAACTTGACACTTTTGAAGAGTACTAGGCAGTCATTTTTTAAAATCCCCCTCAATTTACATTTATCTAATATTTTCTCAAGATTAGTTGGGATTATGCACTTTTGGTGAGAATGCAGAGATGATGTATCCTTCTCAGGGTCTCATATAAGGTGGTAAATGATGTATATATATATATTTTATTATGGATGATGTTAACTTTGACCACTTGGTTAAGGTAGTATTTCTTGAGTTCTTCACTGTAAAATTTGGATTTCTCCTTTTTTAATTCATAATTAATTTTTTGGGAGGTACTTTAAGGATATGAAATATGTGGTTCAGTTTCTCATGATGGTTTTGCCCACTACACACACAAATTTTTATTTTTTTGCTTTATTTTATTTTAAATTTTATTAGAAAATTAACTTTAACATGGTGACATTGATCAATAAGAGTACATAGGTTTCAGGTAAACATTTTTATAGCATTTGAACTGTTGATTATGTTGTATACCCATCACTCAAAGTCAAATAATTTTCCATCACCTTATATTTGTTCCTCTTTACACCCTGACCTTTACCCCCTCCAATTCCCCCTTCCCCAAATTCCCTTCTCCCTCTCCCAATATCCTTCTCCCTCCCCCATGTCCCCTTCCTCCAAGTAACCACTTCCCTTTTATCTATGTCCATGAGTCTGTTTTATATAGCATGTAGGTGTGAAATCGTACAGTTCTTAGCTTTTTCTGATTTATTTATTTCACTCAGTATAACTTTAGCATTCTTCCATGATTCTTGTTGTTTGCTTAAAATGGTCATTTCCATATACCTCATTTCTTTTATATTTATAATTGGAATTCTATTGTAAAAAAAAGAGTAGTCTCTTCTTACTTATTAGTTGAATGCTATAAGTATAGACTTGTGCATATTTATTTTATTCTATGGGTTATAATCTGATACTATCATTATTTATTTTGTCACTCAACTTATTCTAGCTTTAGCCATTGGGAACATTTTCAAATTGACTCCTGTACTTTTATGACATGGCCCCTTTATTTTTCAAACATACCTTTACTTTCTGGCACCAAAACATGTTCTGGGTTTGTCTTATATGTTCCCTGTCACAGTCCTAGAAGCAACATTTTATCTAAGAAGCCTTGATTCTTTTTATTAGAGAATAGTATTGAGAATCAATATCTAGTTTGCTAATTACTATTGGGATGCCATTGTTTCTAAGACCTCTCAGTAGACAGAGCTAGGAAATGTATGTGAGTATACTACCCCATACCTACACACATATGTCTACTTCTTTGTCCATCTGTACATACAACATTAAAAACCAAGAGTTTATGCTAACAAACTTAATTTCAATCCAACAGCACAGAATTTATTTTTCCCTATTTTTATTTACAACTTTTCCTCCTCTAAAATTAAAAAAATCTAGCTCTCATTATTCACAATATGTATTTTTTCATTCCCACTATAAACATAAGAAGTACTATGGGCTTTCACAGTTAGAAAAATTCTTGGATATTATTTAGTATAATCCCTTCATTTTACAAATGAGGAAATCCAGGTCATTAGTGATTAAATTGCCAAAGGGAAGAAACAAATTGCTAGAAAAAATAATTATAAAGGTCAGGATTTAAAATTTTAATTTTGTGTATATTTCACAGGATTTAGAAAGGACAGGGAATGTAATGTCAGGTTACTGCAAAGAAGCAGCATTAATTTGATTTTCTCCCACTATTGCTATACAAGTAAGACCATTCTAGCTGAAAAAGTAAGACATTTGGTTAGCTTGGCTTATGTATATAATACGGCCAAAGGCCAGAAAAATTAAACACACTATTCGTGTGATGTTATGACAGCTTTCATAAAATAGAAGAACCAAATATTCCATTACCATGTCTAATTTATACAATTATGAATACTGTGAAATCCACAGAGGGCATTAAAGTTCTAAATCTTGTTACATGAAATAGATGCAAATAAAGGATTTTATTTTATATAATTTTTCTCTCATAAATATCATCAACATCTTGTCTTTTGTGACTATATTTTAGTAACAAAGATTGAAATTACTTAAGGTGAGATAAACAGAATATTAAGTCTCCTGGGAAACCACTTATTTTGTGAGCATGAAAATTGACAATAATATACCACTAATGTTGACAACACAATTATTAAATTCTCTCAGTGTTTTCTCTCTTCTCTGCTAAGAAGATTGGGATCTCTGATTTAATAATAGCCCAGAATCTGAATTTTCTTTGAGTGGTCCAATGTTAGACTGGAGAAAGGAGGTGTTTTTCCCCATTGTCAAGGTGAAATGAGAAAGATGTGACTGCAGCATCTGGGAATTAAAACATGGAGCTTGTTTTTCTGTAAAATAATGTCACATGTGATGGTCAGGGTTGAAGGTTCTTTGGTAATGCAATGTATGTGTGCTGTGGGTTAGAACCTAAACTCCACATATATTGTTAATTCTGTGGCAAAATATTTCCAATCGAGTTGGAACAGAAGTCATAGGTTGGTGACCCTGTGTTGAGTTCTTGAGTCCATATTAAGGTATAATTCTGAAAATTATAATTTGTTAATCCTCAAATCTTTATTCAGACCCTCAACAGATTTCATTCATGCGTTGGCTAGAAAAGCCATAAGAAATGGCAAATTGGGTCATTGCCTTGACCTTTGATGAGCTTGCAAGGCTGGTGAGTAAGCCCTGATTCTCCTTCTGTGTAAGGAACATAGGAATCCAAGTGAAGTTGCTAAGATTTCATACATCTACAGTAATCTAACACATTGTCCTCATCATCTTCAAAGTGACTGCTTTTCCCTAGTTTCAGAATTCCATAATTCTGAAAATCACTTCTGAATTTTTTTCCTTCTAATTATACTTGATATATATTTTGACTGTAGGTCACTTGTAACTGAATATTTAAATGGAGATGAGTATATAGAATTATTGCAACCAAGACCATACTTGGGGATATGAACTAGTTACAAGTCTTTATCCCAGTTCAAGAAGTTTATGGACATTAAACTGGAGATGTCGGAACCATTCCCTTGCCTTATGTAATTTAAGGAATTAAACATTATTTTTTAATTGTCTGACTAAAAACAAGATCTATAAAATTTTTATCTCACAAAATAATGGTTTATTGCTTAAGTGATAAAGAAATAAACATTCTTACCACTGAATAAATAGTTTTCTTAAAAAGAATCTTTAAATTGCAGGATCTTTTTTATAAAATACACTAATTTTTTATGTTTGGAATTTTACTGAACCCCTTTTCTTATTTATCAGGGGCAAAAATATTTCTCAGAGGACTTCTTTTCTTCCTTTCAACCCATAAAATCAAAATGTTTATAACAAAAGAAATAAGCTTGAAACAAAAAAAAAAAAAAGAAAAAAAAGAAAAAAACACCCAGAGATTGTTACTTTGAGGAATCAACCAAGAAGAATGATGGGGGTTGGTGAAAAATTTATTTAAATACATTTATTTGCAACAATAAGAGAATGAGCAGCAAGGTTTCTTCCAAATAGATTGCGTTTTATGTGTTTTTCTCTTTTCATAGCTGTCAAGATCAGAATGTTTCTCTTTAAATTTATAGAAATTCAGACTGCTTAAGTTGTTCCCATAACTAGCATAAACATCAGTGCGCCTCACGGTGAGGGAATAGTCCCCAGAGTACATCTAGATGACATTCTAAAATGGGTCCTATAAATTTTACTGCACTACTTATCTTCTCATTCTTTATATATATATTTCATTTTTGAAACAAAAAATTAAGTTATGGTAAAAACATTTGTAAGAACAGTTTTCCTGTTGATGGCAAGAGTAGATTTTTAAAAGAGCTGGAGCAGATATATAACTCTAGTTTAAAATATTCAGGAGGGAAATGTAAATAATATTTCAAGTCTTAAAAAATAAAATTTTGACCTAGGAATTAAAATTTGGAGGATAACTTGAGAACACGGCAAACATTCTACTTGTTTATCATATAATCTTGTTTAGAATGTTTATTTTCTTTTTTTAAAAAAAGATTTTATTGATTCATTTTAGATAAGAGAGAGAGAAAGAGAGAGAGAAGGGGGAGGAGCAGGAAGCATCAACTCCCATATGTGCCTTGACCAGGCAAGTCCAGGATTTTGAACCAGTGACCTCAGCGTTTCAGGTAGACTCTTTATCCACTGTGCCACCACAGGTCAGGCCCTAGAATGTTTCTTAGAAATTATCTATTTTCAATAGATCTAATTGATTCAATAGATCTAATAGATTAAACCTTACACAGTTTACATTAAATAAAACTGGCCAAGATTCTAACAAATTTTAAATAAATCTAACTCAATATTATAATTATTTATATATTATAAACTGGTGCTTTCTATAATTATGAATAGACATACAGGGTTAAATGATCTATGAGGAGTTACTTCTAACTCTGCAAATATATCCCTGGTGGTTCAAGAGCTTTTTAAATGAGCATTACATTTTATGTGTGTTTATTTTAATGATATTCAAATAAGTGAATGTTCAACATATGGGTAACTTTTTTATAAGCAAACATTCTCTGTTTATCTAGTATTTCTGTTTACATTTAGGATTACATTAGAGCCAAGAAGTTCTGCTGCAGAAATTCTACAACTGAACAGAACATTAGATGGTGCATTTTGAGCAGGTGAGTTGTATAAAAAAGGTATCTTGAGAGGTGGCCTAGGACTAAGTCATCATCAACTTATATTTGTGTAAACATGTGAAACTCAAAAGAATCCTGCACCTTCTGGTTCAAGATAATGGACAGGACACACCTGAGAGCCAGTGAAAGTAGCATTATTGGAGTTTAGATGCAGTTCTTAACCTTCAACAATATAGAGAACAAAGGTGCAACGTTGAAGTTATGAGATTTCAACAAACTTTGGAAAATTGGAAGAAGTGTGTTGACTGATGATGGAAAACAAAAGAAGCTACAACTGGAAACATATGCAGATTTAGGGATGAAGAAGGCAAAAAACAAGATATAAGGCTGAAAGTTTCAGACTTTCTTGGTTTTAGGGTTGAACGTCCCATATCTCAGAAAACCTCTCTGTCCCAGGCAAACGTTGACAGTTGGTCACCCTTGACATAAGCACAGAGTATTTTGTACAAGTTCATATAGAATAGATTGACCTACTTTTGCCGTACCCTGTAAACTTAGAGAGAAAGTCTAAGGAACTAGAAAAATATATACCAAGATGTAACAAGTTCTTAATTAAAGAAATAGGATTAAAATTGTTAAACTTTTCTTCTTCACATTTTTGTATATTTCTCTATTCCCCAACATTTCTTCAGTGGATTTTTTTTATGTGTGTGTGTGAGAGAGGATGGGAGACAGTGAAACAGATTCTCACATGTGCCCCAATCAGGATCCAGCGGCAACACCCTTTGGTGACAATGCTCCAGTACCAAGCTATTTTTAGCAGTTGAGGTTGATGCCATCCAATGGAGCTACCCTCAGCAGCTGGGGCCACACTCAAACCAATCAAACCACTGGCTATGGGAGAGAAAAAGGGAGAGAAGGGGAAGAGGGAGGAGGATAGAGGCAGATGGTCACTTCTTCTGTGTGTGCTGACCAGAAATTGAACCCGGGGCGTCCATACCCTGAACCACTGGCCAGGGCTTTCAGTGGACTTTTAAAAATCAAACAAAAGTTATTAAGTACTTTCAATAGTTTAAAAGATATCTCTGAATTCCTCAACATGTCACCTAAGCCTAATGCCAATTTAGGCTCTGAATAAGCTCCAGAGACACTTCCCACCATCACCCTATGGTACGTGTACTATAATCAAACTGGTGAATTTGCAGTTCTCTGAGCCAATTAGGTTCTCCTGTTGCATGCCTTTCTGTTAAGTTGTTTTGCTTCCAAGAACAATCTACAATCTTTTTCAAACCATTCTAGTGAATGATAAAATGAACACATCAAACATTATATTAATTATCACCTTCAAGGGAAGCTTTCCATCTCCTTTCAGGTAGTTGAAATGCCCTTCCTCTCTATTACAATATCACAGTCTAAGTTCATCTCTTCTAGCACTTATTACACTGTTTTAAGATTACTTTCTGTCAGCCCTGGCCAGTTGGCTCAGTGGCCCAGCATGTGGATGTCTTGGGTTCAGTTCTCGGTTAGGGCACACAGATGAAGTGACCAACTGCTTCTCCACCCCTCCCCCTTCTCTCACCCTTTCTTTCTCTTCCCCTCCTGCAGCTATGGCTCAATTGGTTCGAGTGCATTTGCCCGGGGTGCTGAGAGTGGCTCCATGGAGCCTCTGCCTCAGGTGCTAAAAATAGCTTGGTTGTGAGCATGGCCCCACATGGGCAGAGCATCAGCCTCAGACTGAGTGGTTGCCAGATGAATCCCAGTTGGGGCTCATGTGGGAGTCTGTCTCTTTATCTCCCCTTCTCTTACTTGGAAAAAGAAGAAGTAAAAATATTACTCTTTGTCAGTTTATTTCACTAATATAAAAGCCTTGAAAAATTCAGATGAGGGTCTTCCTTCTATATATATTAAAGCAGGTTGTAAGTACTATAGGTATTCGATTATAGGGACTCAAATAGTTTTGAAAGAACAGATTACAGATTATAAACACTTTAAATTCATAATTAAATAATCACCCATCAAACCAATTACCAGCAAAGCCAATTCACAGGAATTCATTATTTTGTTAGAATTCTTTACATTATGAATTGGTTTACCAACCCATGCCATATTCAGTGTCATGCTCTCCTGATTCTGCAGAACTTGCTCAGTGGACCCTTGTCCTTTTGCTCCTGGGTAAAGTTCCAGCATGTCCTAGGGCTTTCACCATCTCTCTCAGATTATAATGAGTCATTTTTCCCATGGTAGGTAGTCCAGCTAGAGTGATGTCAAAATGCCAAGTTCTCAACCATGTGAAACTTTTCCTCCCTCCTAGTTCAGGTATGATTACTCAACCAATTTGAAACTTCTCATCTTCCTCCAGATGAGGTCCAATTCAGTCAGAGACCTGCTGTGTGGAGGAAAGGATGTAAGTTTCTTCATTTTCTGTTTGTCTTATCTCTCCTTGCTGCTGTTTGGGGACCCTCAAGCGTTAGCACCTGGAGAGGAAGGAGCATCCAAGTTGTACTTGCTGAGAACTGTTAGTATCTATGTTAGTTATTTCTGAGTCTCATAGATTTTAAATGCTGACTAATTTTCTTAGGGGTTGTTCTTGGGGATTTATTGTAGATCTCCTTCCCCACTCTCTCATCTCTCACTGAGGATTAATCACCAGTCCTTAGCCTGTGATGGCTTTTTTAACTGGCTACTTTTTCTAGCCTATATCTTTAGCTTCTGCATCTGATGATTCACCTCCAACCTCTTACATGCTAAGATTATCTCCCTGGCAAGACATACTTTTAGGCAGATTCCTTTTAGAGATAATTTATGCCTTGACCTTCTGCACGTTCCACATCTGTCTTTGGGACACACACACTTACACACATCACACACACACTCACTCAAACACATTTTTCCATTTGCAAACCCCTTCTATGGCAGTCTTCTTTGCTCTGACAATCCGATGCTTCTTTATTTAGCCATAGCCTCTTTCCTTTAGATATTTCAGGATGTGAGTCAAATGTTAGTCTCTTACACTACCAAACTCTACTCTTTGTGTGGTTCTCTCTAAGGCCTCTTGCTTGGGTTGGGGTTAAGGTAAGGCTCTTCTCCTTGCCTGTTTGCAAGAGGGAAACATGCAATGCAACACACCAACAACTCTCTCCAGAGAAATCCTCACTATCAACCTCTTCAACAAGGGAATAAATGATTGGCCTCCCCATATAGCCTGGAGGTGTTTGATGGGCTAATACTAGAGGAACCAGTTTCACAACCCCTTAATATGCCTGCACATGTAATTTAGTACCTTGTTTTAGCACATGGATGTTGACAGCTAGTGAAATATTCTCTGCCATTGGGGTCTTTGTCTAAACTCTAGATAGGAAAAGTTTCATTTAACATCCTGCTACAAATGCATGTCTTTTCAATTACATGTTGGTGTTTTTAGTGACAACTTCCCTTATGAATGATTAAACAATCAGGAATAATAAGGAAGCAAGAGTGCCAAATATATATTACAGCTAAAATCCATTTAACCAATGTGGGCAGCAAGGAAAAATAATTAGTGAATTTTAACATTCTGCTTTTATATATATATCTCTATTGTTCAGGCTGATTGTGAAAGTAAAGCCCTTTGTCATGGTTGTGGTTGAGAGTATATGATCATTTCCTAATTGTTAGTCAAACATATAAAAAGAAATAAATTCACTTTTCAAAGGCAAAATCAGGACAGAAACTCCTAAAAAAACAGTTTACTTTGAAATGATGGGGAAAATAATACAGTAGAATAGTAATGCTTATTATGTTACATGGGCTTTTCTACCTTTTCCAATCTCTCTTGCAGTGGGTTGTGGTTATGTGACTAGTTCTGGCAAATGGGTTAGATGTAGTTAAGAGTTGTCTATGTTTTTCTGTTGTGAGGGTCCATGATGAGGAGGCAGCATCACAAGATGGTGACATGCCCATTCTCCTTGATCCCTGAATAAATCTGTGGATCAGAGTTCCTTTTGAATAAGCATTGACTACATGGTATGAACAAAAAATAAACCTTTCTTGTGCTAAGCTAGTATAATGCGGGGGTTTGTGTGTAACCATGGATCTCTCATCCTATAATAATTAGGTAAAAATTGACCTGTGTGCCTTCCTTGTCTTTATAGTGCCTCTTCCCTCTTTTTCCTCACTCTTGGCAATGCATTGGCTTATTTTTTTTCTTTTTTATAGTTTTTGCTCTCTCAGACTCTAATCATCAAGATTTATCAAAATTCTCCTGAAACATTCTTGATTATCTAACTTTACACCACCACCTTGTCACACTGTTTACTACCTCTTTTTTCCTTTTTTTTTTTTAATGCCTGGACTGCTATGATAATTCCTCATCAATCCACTGTCTCATTTATCTTGTGTGTTACACCACAATGATTTATTTTCTCAGAACTCTTTTTGCTCAGAAAACTATTGCTCATGAATGTAATCTAAACTCTTCTTAGGCTGACAGTTAAGGTCCTTTATATTAGTTTTGCCCTCTCTCTGCCTTTATAGCTCTTGTTATTTCCCTATGTGTCCCTGCTGCCTCAAAGCAGGTTAATTCTCTACCCTTTTATGCCTTTGCTCACATTGGATACTCTCTGGCTAGTCTATTTAAACCCTGGCCACCCTTTGAGCCCCAGCTCAGGTGAATCATTCTTCTGGAGGCCACCCCCTACTAGGCCTGGGTGGTCTTGAATCTGCTGAACTCCTCCGATGTACCTCTTAGCAGAGGTCCCCAAACTATGGCCCGTGGGCCAAATTGGGCCCCCCTGAGGCCATTTATCCGGCCCCTGCTGTACTTGCGGCACGGGTACCTCTTTCATTGGTGGTCAGTGTATGGAGTACTGTATGTGGCGGCCCTCCAACGGTCTGAGGGACAGTGAACTGGCCTCCTGTGTAAAAAGGTTGGGGACCCCTGTCTTAAAGTATTTAGTTAATTGCTCACCTGTGCACAGTATTTTTTCTTCATATTTTAGAGTTCTGAAACCTGTCAAAGAAATTGTGGTTTTTTTCTTCAATTCATTCTTATAGATGTCTGTGTTCATACTCTAAGGAATAATCATTTCACCAATCCTGTGACTTAATTTCAGTCTCAAGAAATAACTTAAAGCACGTAAATCAAATCTAATTTTCTCATCTTAAACATGAATCAATGATTTGGAAAAGGAAGTAAGCTGTACAATAATACTGAATTGTAAATGCTCATTACAAAGTTCTATTTATTATTTTAATTATGAGCATAGTTTTTCTTTTTAATTGCTCTATTAGATAACAAAAATTTCAATCTTGTAAAGGGCATTCCTGAATTGACCTGAGTAAAGCTGAGGTTTATGAGCTTATTTAAATAATTTTTGTGTTAATTTACTAAGTGAAACATATTCTCTAAGTAAGCAAATGTTGCAAGCTGAATTGTTTAGCCACAAAAAACTGGTTGAAATCTTAGCCCTCAATATCTCAGAAAGTTACTATATTTGAAAATACAGTTGTTGTTAATATAATTAGGTAAGAAATGGTTATGCTGGAGTAAAGTGGGCCCTTAATCAAGTATGGCTGATCTTCTTGTAAGACAGACACATACAGGGAGAAGATGATAATGCAAAGATAGAGGCAGAGATTGGAGTGATGCATCCACAAGCCAAGGGATGCTGAGGATTGTCAGCAACAAGTTTCTAGGAGAGAGGCATGAAACAGATTGTCACTCAGAACCCTCATAAGGAACCAACCCTACCACTACCTTTATTTTAGCTTCTTTTGTCCAGAACATGAAGGAATAAAATCCATGTTGTTTTAAACCACCCAGTTTATGGTATTCATTAAGGTGGCCCTAGGAAGCTCATATACCAAGTATTCTATATAACCACATTTAATAAATACTATATCACAGGGGTAGTAAACTATGATCAATACACCAAACCCTGCCTGTGAACTATTTTTATAAATAAAACATTATTGGAACATGTCATGCTTATTACTTATATTGTTATGGCTGCTTGTATATATATATCAATGACAGAAGTGAATGCTTGTGAAGAGATCATTTAGTCTGCAAAGCTTAAAATATTTACTATCTGGTCTTAACAGAAATTTTTTTTTGCCAATTCTTGCTGTATTCTACTAAGCCTTTATTAAAAAGACTGAAAATATGTAATAGTGTAATTGTAGATTTTTATTTAGCTCTCTCAAATCCATTTCATTATCTGTATTAGTCAGGACAGGCTATGGTGCAGTAAAAAACATTTCTCAAATATCAGTGATTTACATGGTAAATATTTATTTTTCATTCATATAATGTCCACTGTGGGTCTGGAGAGTCCACTGCTCAATGTAGAGATTTGCTATATAAGCTACTTAAATCTCAGGCCTCATCATCATACTTTTCTGTCAAACTGGAGAATTGTTCAAGGTCTTTTTGCACCTTTCCTTTATGTGGCCCTGTCTAACTGGAAAAAGTAGGAGAATAAATAGAATATGTGTAAGTACTGCTATCTTCATTATACTAGTACTTTGATTGTGTTAGTCTCATAAGATTAGCACTTTAGTGGCTCCAGGAACCAACAATACACAGGGGTAAGCGTAAGAAGGTTTATGGTTGTGAGTACATGGAACACAGAGTTTATTATTGTATTATCATTTATTATTATATTATTTATTTGTATTACAACTGTAAACCTACATTTCCCCACCCCTGCACACTCTCGTACTCAATACTGTTAAAGAGTCGCAGATGAGTTCTACACAGATAAGGTAATTCTTCAGAATGTTTAGTAGCTTTTCATAAACTTGGGATCTTTATAAGTGGTAGGACTGAGAACTTGTAAAACATCATAACTAATGTTATTTTTTTCTCACTGTTGCCAGAAAAACACCTGTGTGATTTACAGTGTGCATTTAATTTAATAACTTCAATGAAGAAACATGCAGATCTAAATATGCACACCCTGATATGCATGTGTAAGCACTATTATTAATCTCTGCCATCTTTCTACATGTGGAAGGAACTGGCTCCAGAAGCCAAACACTTTAATCGTATAGATCAAAAGGGAAATTACATACTTAGCTTTTTTCATATAGATGTGTAGGTTTCATTTTTTTTGCGAGACACAAACAAGTAGATTAAAGAAAATGAAATACGATACACACACCAAATACCTTTGTAATTGCAGCTGTTACTTCCTAGTTGGAAGAGAATCAAGGGGTAAAATTAACTTTCACTAGGGTGTTGATTCATCTATTCTTGCCTTGTAGAGAGAGTAAAAATAAAGAGGTCAATGGGTGTTCAGGAGGAAAAGAACCTTGGACAGGGTTTATAGCCTGTGGTGTCCAAATGCCATGACTACTGTGCTTGTCCTCATGTGGTGACAGGGCCTGGTCAGATGTTCTGAGAGTGAGGTAATTCCTCATTCCCCTGCCTTTCTGTCACAGGGCACTCTCCAGGCCTTCCCACCCTGTCCCAGTTAATGCCTCCACTATGTTGGCCACAGCTCCCTGTTCTTTTTGAGTGCAGGCAGAGCAAAGTTGGAAGTGTGACTCCTCTTGGAATACTTTTCCCTCACTGGTGTTACCTGGCTGCGGGGCCCAGAGGAAAGGATGAGCTGCTCTGTGATCTTTGCCTTCACTGAAAACATTGGTTTTCATACGTTCCCCGAGGCTAATTATTCCCTTCCAGTCATCTTGGTGACATCTTAGCCTTAAAGTTTATCTGAAATGTTATTGTTGCTGCTGGATAGCTTCCAGACAAGCAGATGTAGTCATTTAAAAAGTTAGTAAGAGTCAAGGTTTTTTGTTTTATTTGTTTTGTTTTGAGGATGCTTAAATCATTTCAATTAAAAACATATATTCCAATTTTCCTCATAAAACCTCAAACAAGTGGTTACTTGAGCTATTAAACTACATAAATATGCTTATCCAGGCAAAATGCAAATAAAGGCAAGAAAAGAAGATTCTGGAAAAAAGAACTAGAACTTCATCACACATAAAAATATCCTGTGTGATGATAACACATAAATGTGTATTAAATCTATAGTCATTGTGAATTCATGTCACAGAAAGAGAGCTTTTAAAATATAAAATCAAGTTCTGTTAAAAGTATTGCAATACAAATTTATTTGAGCTACTGAACTCAATAGATTTTTTAAAATTGCACACATCTATGAAGTAAAAAAAAATATTAAATAGATTTCAGCAGTAGATGAAACTAGTTGCCCTTACATGAATTTATTTGACTGATCACATATGCATTGTTATATAAAAAAAATCAGCTGCTTCCCGACTCACATATTAACTGATGCCTGTGCTAGAATTTATAGGATCAAAATTGGGTCTTTATATAGTTTTTAAAGTTTGTCCACATACATAATATTATCTTTTTGCAATAACTCTTACAATACTCTCATGAGTTTGGTATTATGACCCTCATTTCTCAGGTTAAGAAACTGAGGCTTAATAAGGTTAGTGACCTCCCTCTAGGATCTCAGAACAGTAAGTGATCATGGAGCTCTGTCTCCAAGTGCATGTTCAAGAGACTCAAAATATAGGAAACAACACAACTTACAGTTCTTAATTAGCAATTGGACAATCTCAGTTCATTGAAATGTTCAGATATTTTCCTCATGGGAGTGTTCATAAATGGCTGTATTTACTCAGGAATTACGCTCTAGCACTGCTTCCTGAAAATCTCTTATACATAACACTCATGTTTACTCTAGGGATCAGTCACATGACTGTCCCAGGTATTTTGATCTTTCTTAGGTATGTTTCTTTGGTAGAGGATTGGGGTAGGCATTTGGTTTACTTTAGACACATTTTATTTGTAAGGTTTACAATCCCAAAGACAATGAAATAAATAACTTAATAACCTCTAAATGAAAAAAAGCTAAGAAAATATCATTATGGAAAAGATTAACTTTTATTCTGTCATAAGGTTATTTGATGTTTCCCATTTTGCTACAGGTTCCCAGTGTATGTAAAAACAAAAAGGTAGAATCAATATTAATTATCAAAAGAAAAATGTCTATAGTAGTCCACCTTAATCCATAGGGACATGGTCCAAGACCCCCAATAGATGCCTGAAATAAGAAAAAGTACTGAAATCTATATATAGTGTGTTTTCCCATATGTATGTAAAAAGTAATAATAATGTAAATGAAGCCACTTTAAAATGGGGTCAGAGCTGCCATCCAAGAGGAACTGCTTTGTTCCTCCTCTTCCTTTAACCTTTGGAATGTTAAAACTTAAAAAAATAACCTCTGAACTGGGCCCAACGCAACATTATGTCCCAAAGAATTCTTTGTAAAGTTAACAAGGAAGTATATATTATGACTACTGGACTGATGACTACCCATCTGAAAATAAAAAACATTATTTGGTATTAACATCACTGTGTTAACTTATCTGCATGTAAAGCCAGTAGTTGGAGTCACAATCACAGCCGCCTGGCCAGTGCAGGTTCGCATTAGATTCGGACAGTCGGTAATGAAACAACGGAGCCAAGAACTGATGAGCCATCAGCTTTAATTCTAGCTTGTATGCGGTGGGCAAGCAAAAACACACATTGGGCTCCAAAAACCATTCATTCAGTGCTCACAAAGCTACCGACTTATCCAAGTTTCCTAGCATCAAAGATTTCTAGCTCACCAGACTTATTCACCTCTGTTCCCCATCTCCTTCTCCATCACAAACTCTGCTCAAACTGGCTTCTCTCTCAGCACTCTGCCATCTTGGTGGCTCCTCCTCTCCTCCACATGGCCTTAATCTGCTCTCCTCTCTATTGCTAACCTCAGGAACCGAGATCGAGCAAGCTCCCGTTCTCCCCACTTTATAGTGTAGACATCCAAACCCTTAATCCAATCTACAAACAAGGAAGTCTCTGATACAAAGTCACTTATCTGAGGCATAATGGGAGGATTCCTCATGAGAGTGCACCACGCCACATCATCCAATCAATCAAGGGTGTGGGGAAAAGCTTACTCTTAAAACTTGCTCGTGGGCAGTGTCATCTTTAACATAGTGAGCATAATATATTTTATCTGCCCAACACTGTACCTGTAGAAATTCTTTCTATTGATGTGATTGTTTTCTTCTTTTTATCATAAATACCTCCTGCCTTCACTTCTATTTTGGACTGTATGTAAGTTTTTGCTTGAATCAGTGCTTTCTGAATAGCTATTCTTTTGGATTGCAAATAAATGCTTTTTGCTTCCACTTTGGCCTTTTATTTTTAGGTTAACACATACATACATATCTTTTCACTTAAAGGAGCACATTCTGCCTTTCTTTTTTGACAAATCCCAATTGCCAGGATCACTATTCATGCACTTTGGGGCTATTATTAAGTAAAATAAAGTTTACTTGAACACAAGCACCATGATTCCATGACAATTGATCTTATGACAGAGATGGCAGCATGGAGACACTGAACATGTTCCAGGAGGGACAGTGTAAGACAGAGAGAGATTTTATCATGCTACTCAAAACACTGTGTAATTTTAAGATTTACAAATTGTTTATTTCTGGGATTTCCTATTTAATATTTTTGGAACTCAATTGACCAGGGGTAACTAAAACTGTATGTCAGTCAAATAAGTTTGTAAATATGATATATATGTTTGCTCGCTTATAGTTTGCAATGGATGTGGGAGTCAGGCTGTAAGCTGGCAAAGTCATTATAGACTAAAGCTTAGTTTTAAGACAAAGCCTTTCCCTCCCTTCTAATACTAAGGTCTTCTCAAATCTGAGTTTTCCCCACACCCTTCACTGTTGCATGATAGGAGGTGGTGCAATCTTATAAAGAATCCCATTTATGCCTCAGATAAGTGTCTTTGTATCGGAGACATCCTATTTGTATATTGGCTTAAAGGCTTTAATTTCTACACTATTGTTGGGCAGATAAAATATATTATGTTCACTTTGTTAAAGATGGCGCTGCCCACGTGTAAGTCCGTTGATATTAATCTGTGTTGGGGGACAGGCCGTGGGCAGGCCAGGTTGTTATAGCCTAAGGCTTAGTTTTAAGAGTAAGCTTTTTTTAATTATTATTAATTTTAATGGGGTGACACCAATAAATCAGGGTACATATGTACAATGAAAACATCTCCAGGTTATCTTATCATTCAATTGTGTTGCATACCCGTCACCCAAAGTCAAATTGTCCTCTGTCATCTGGTTTTCCCTGTGTCCCTCCCCTCCTCCCTATCCCACCCTTTCCTCCCTCCCCCCACCCCGTAACCACCGCTCTCTTGTCCATGTCTCATAGTCTCATCTTTATGTCCCACCTATGTATGAAATCATGCTGTTCTCAGTTTTTTTTTTTTTCTGATTTACTTATTTCACTCCATATAATATTATCAAGGCTTAAGAGTAAGCTTTTCCCCACACCCTTGACTGATTGGATGATGTGGGGTGGTGCACTCTCATGAGGAATTCTCTCATTATGCCTCAGATAATTGACTTTGTATCAGAGACTTACTTGTTTGTAGATTGGATTAAAGGTTTGAATTTCTACACAATAAAGTGGGGCAGACTGGGAGCTTGCTCTCTCTTGGTTCCTGAGATTAGCATTAGAGAGGAGAGCAGAACAAGGCCACATGGAGGAGAGGAGAAGCAGTCAAGATGGTGGGGTGCTGAAGAAGTAGCCAGTTTGTGCAGAATTTGTGCAAGGAGGAGATGGGGAACAGAGATGAATAAGGCTGGTGAGCTAGAAACCTTTGATGCTAGGAAACTTGGATAAGTCGGTAGCTTTGTGAGCACTGAATGAGTGGTTTTTGGAGCCCAGTGTGTGTTTTTGCTTGCCCGCTGGGTGCAAGCTAGAATAGAAGCTGATGGCTTACCAGTTCTTGGCTCCATAGTTTCATTACCGACTGTCTGAATCTAATGCGAACCTGCACTGGCCAGGCTGCTGTGATAATAGCCTTGGCCACTGGCTTTACTATAAAATGGGACAGACTGGGGGCTCTCTCTCTCTCTTGGTTTTTGCCATTGGTACTGCAGAGGAGAGGCAGCCAAGACGGTGGAGTGCTAAAGGAGAAACCAGTTTATGCATAGTTTGTGCAAAGAGAAGGAGATAGGGAACAGAGGTGAACAGGCTGGTGAGTTAGAAACCTTTGATTCTAGAAAACTCGGATGAGTCAGTGACTTTGGGAGCCTTGAATGATAAAGGAAGTATTTTACCACTGTGCACATTTTCTCACCCGTCGAGTGAGAACTAGGATTAAAGGTAATGGCCCACCAGTTTTGGCTCCATTGTTTCATTACTGTCTGTCCGAATCAAATGTGAACCGGCATGGGCCAGGCGGCTGTGATGTTGGCTGTGGCTACTGGCCATACACTGTAGAAAATGAAACAGCAGATAAAGGAAGACTACTGTAATCATAATTGAAAAATTTGTGATTTGTAATAAAATAATAAAATATTTATTAGTAGCTAAAATGTATTAAAATCTAGGATCCAAAATTTCTGAATCAATCTATAATTCTTATTTCTGATGTACCTTGGCAAATTTTTCTTTTACCTTGGCTATTAGGAAGCTTAAAATCTAATGTACAGCTTAATTTGCTTTAATTATATCTTAATGCCCTCTATTTATTTTGCAAGATTTTTTTTAATACTTTGAATTTCATATTGATGAAGTATGTTTTTTTTATGGTTGTAGACATTTTTTTTCAGTTTTTAAAAAAAATCTATTTTAGAGAGGAAAGAGAGAGAGAGAAGGGAGGGAGGAGCAGGAAGCTTCAACTCCCATATGTGCCTTGACCAGACAAGCCCAGCGTTTTGATCTTGTCATCTCAGCATTCCAAGTCAAGGCTTTATCCACTGCGCCTCCACAGGCCAGGCCAGTTTTATTTTTTAATTGCAGTTGACATTCAATATTATTTTACGTTAGTGCCAGGTGTACTGCGGTATATATTTTAATTATAATTTACCTCAGTTCTATTATGGAAGTTGATACACAGTGTTTACTGAGCTTACTATCTATTAGATATGCAAGTAGAAAATAAATTAAATATAGCTTCTGTCCTTAATCAGATTATGAACTCACAAATAGAGAAATAAGTATATATACAAACAAGTCAGTAACACATGCCTAGATACAAATATAAAGTCCAGAATCCTGCATAAATTGAACATATTCTTTAGTTGTTAAGAAATGAACAGATTTCCCATTTCATGACAGAATAATTAGGTACTCAATAAATATTTGTTGAGTAAATGAAAAAGCCAATGCCTGGCTAGAAAAATAACATGACATAAGATATAAATTAATAATAACAAAGTAAATAAAATTTTGGAGAAAATAATGTTAGATGTTAAAACTTTGGGAAGAGATGCAACTAATTCTGGAGTCACCTCAAGAGAAACGGAACATGTAGTTTTCCTGTCCTCCCTGTCCCATAGAGTCTACCCGGCTGAGTGGTTGTGGAGCAGACCACTTCATGGTATTCCAGCCTCAACTGCCTTGAGCATGTGATGTGAAATCTGGATAAAGCTCTCTGAACAACCAAAGACTTTATTCTTTGGTCACATGACTACATTTTTATATCAAACATTGATGCACATTCATTCATTTGCCATTCCATGAAGACCTACCATGCAAAAGATCTAGTAAGATGGGGGAAAACACTAAAAAGGAATAACATGTAATTCAGGCTGAAGTGATGTCTTGATGGTTCTGACTAACTGAGTTACTATTGTTACAAACTCTTATGAAAACTGGTGATTTCTTACAAATATGTGAAGCATGCTAAGAATTGAATTGGGAAAATAAGTACTTCTAGAAGCAGTCTCAGAATGCTTTCAAATTTTCTACTGCTGAAAGCAAAGAAAAGGTTATTTATTAAACAGATCTGATGTAGTCTTATATCTTTTAAAATTTACAATGGAGTTCCTCCTTAGCTATAAACCAATGAAAAAGGAATTATACATTAGGCATTCTACAATCCCGCAGCCCATCTTCTGAAAAGATCTGTATAAGGTAAGTATTTTTTTTCCTTCCTTTTCCTGTCTTATCTTTTTTAATTGATTTTAATTTATTGTGTTTACATAGATTCTAGTGTCACCCTGAATGCATCCTCCCTTCCTCCGTATTCCTCTCAACATCACCCTTGCTCCCCTCCATACAACGCCCTCCCCCCTTCCCTTCAGGTTTATCCCATCCTATCATCCCCTTTCCCTCTGTCCTCTTTTCCTCTGGTCCCTTTGATCCCTCCTCTGTGTCAATTTCATTCCTCAGTTCTCATTGTTCATTGGATTCCTCAAATGAGCGAGGTCATATGATATTTTTCTTCCTCTGCCTGGCTTATTTCACTTAACATAATAGTTTCATCCATGTTGTTACAAAAGATGATATTTTCTTCTTTTTCATGGTCCCATAGTATTACATTGTATATATATACCATAGCTTTTTTGGCACTTTTTTATGTTTTACTTAAAATATTTGAGAGATTCTAAACCAGTGCATAAAGAACTTTCTCATTCAGTTTTGCATCTATATACCTTTCCATTCTATGGATTTTTATACTTTAACAAGTCTCTAATAACAAACATTATCTTTTCAATATTTTGCTTCTGTGGAGTTACAACATTGCTGGTCAAATTTGTAATTGTAATTTTGATAGATATTGCCACATTTCAACACATTTATGTAGCTGCCCATTAATTTCCTTTAAATCTTTGAGTTTGGTAAATGTACTATCATTCTTGGCTATCCACTCATCCACTGACAGACACTTGGGCTATTTCCATATCTCTACTATTGTGAACAATGTTGCCATTTGTCCCTTTGAGTCAGTGATATGATGTTCTTGGGATATATTCCTAAAAGTGAGAGGACTGGGTCAAAAGGTAGTTTTATTTTTAATTTTTTGAGGAATCTCCATACTGTTTTCCACAGCAGCTGCACCAGTCTGCATTCCCACCAGCAGTGCAGGAGGGTTCCCTTTTCTCCACATCCTTGCCAGCACTTATTCTGTGTTGTTTTGTTAATGAGCACCATTCTGACTGGTGTGAGGTGATATCTCATCATGTTCATGGGTAGGAAGAATAAACATCATTAAAATGTCTATATAACCCAAAGCAACTTATAAATTCAATGCAATACCAATTAAAATACCAATGACATACTTCAAAGATATAGAACACATATTCCAAAGATTTATATGGAACCAAAAAAGAACACGAATAGCCTCAGCAATCTTAAAAAGAAAAAATAAAGCAGGAGGTATCACTCTTCCGAATATCAAGGTTTACTACAAGGCCATTGTACTCAAGACAGCCTGGTACTGGCATAAGAACAGGCACATAGATCAATGGAAAAGAACAGAGAATCCAGAAATAAACCCATACCTTTGTGGACAACTGATATTTGACAAAGGTGGTAAGAGCATACAGTGGAGTAAAGACAGCCTCTTTAACAAATGGTGTTGGGAAAATTGGACATCTACCTGCAAAAAAATGAAACTAGACTACCATCTTACACCATTCATAAAAATAAACTTAAAATGGATAAAAGACTTAAATGTAAGTCATGAAATTATAAGCATCTTAGAAGAAAGCATAGGCAGTAAGCCCCCTGACATCTAACGCAGCAATACTTTTGCTGATTTATCACCATGGGCAAATGAAATAAAAGACAGGATAAACAAATGGGACTATATCAAACTAAAAAGCTTTTGCACAGCTAAAGACAATAAGAACAGAATAAAAAGACAAACTACACAATGGGATAACATATTCAACAACATGTCTGATAAGGGGTTAATAACCAAAATTTATAAAGAACTTGTAAAACAACACCAGGAAGATAAACAACCCAATCAAAACTGGGCAAGCCTGACCAGGTGGTGGCGCAGTGGATAGAGCATCGGACTGGGATGCAGAAGGACCCAGGTTCGAGACCCCGAGATTGTCAGCTTGAGCGCGGACTCATCTGGTTTGAGCCAAAGCTCGCCAGCTAGGACCCAAGGTCGCTGGTTCCAGCAGGGTGTTGCTCGATTTGCTGAAGGCCCGTGGTCAAGCACATATGAGAAAGCAATCAATGAACAACTAAGATGTCATAACGGCAACAAAAAACTGATGATTGATGCTTCTCATCTCTCTCCATTCCTGTCTGTCTGTCCCTATCTATTCCTCTCTCTGACTCTCTCTCTCTGTCTCTGTAAAAAAAAGTAAAATAAAATAAAAAAAATAATTAAAAAATAAAAGAAACTGCGCAAAAGATATGAGTAGACACTTCTTCAAAGAGGACGTACAGATGGCCAATAGGCTTATGAAAAAATGCTCAACATCACTAATCATTAGAGAAATACAAATTAAAACCACAATGAGATATCACCTATCTTATTTTTAGAATAGGGAATGTTAAGGCAAAAAAAAAAAGTAAACAAAACAAAGAGCTTTGCAAAGTCACTACAGATTGGAGTAAAGTGGGTTCCTCTGACCTCTGCTTGTTATCAAAGCTGCTTGTGGGACAAAAAGTGTTCTTTACACAAATTTCAATCTGTAAATGTGTTGCAAAACCTGGGTAAGATTTGTTAGAACAGTAGAATCTTGTTTGTGCAATAAAAATAAGTGAAGGTTGAAAGTATTCAGGTAACCAAAAATTATCCCAATCATATTTTACCCTGTCCTCATCTCTCCCAAATTCATCAGGCCTTTGCTGAAATGCAATAGTTTATCTTAACCATCAGTCTGTTAAGTGGCCTAAATATCCATAGTGTGTTCAGATACAGAAGGATATTAATCCAACCTTTCTTTGAAAGAAACTTGCAATTGAGAACAATTGAAAATATTAGAGGGTTAATGTAAGGTTGGTGGATAATGGGGAATGTTCACGTGAGGAACTCAGACCCGGGACCTTTGGCTAGAGTCGCCCACAACCAAGCACACTAAAAAAAACTTCCCAGAGGTCCTTGGGAAAAGAGCGACCGTCCGTCAGCCAGTGAGATTTCACCACGTCATATTAGCTCACCCACCCTAGAGGACTCCTTTAAATATCCCTCATGCGGTTTAATCTGTGCGACTCCTCTGGCCTCTGTCGCCCAGGTCCAAAGGACCTTCATGGGGTGGAATGCACTGTTCTAAATAAAGCCTTTGCTATTCCATACTTCGTGGCTCTGGCCCCTTCCTTCTTTCTTGGTAGGGAAAAATACCTTGCAGTTAAAATTTAACCTTTGGCTATACCTTAAACTATTCTGCATTAAAGCTTCAGTGATTTCCATTTGAGGCACTAACAGCCAAGAATAGATTAATAGTAAATGAATCACTGTTCAAAAAGAATAAAAAGAAAAAGAAAAGGTTAACAAAGGCTATGAACATTCTTGGTGTTACTTCTGGATGGGTCTTCTATAATGTGCCTAGCAATGGGTGATGGTAGGTCACCAGCCTCGAGCCTTCTTCCTCCGCTCAGCACCCTGGGTCCCAGACTGGAAGTAGATACAGCACAGGGTTTACTTCTCCAGACAAACTCTGTCGGTGAAAAGGCTTTTGATCTGATTTTTCCCCACATCCCCATGGGACGTGATCTTCTTAAATCTTATTTTTGTCATCACTTTTTCTTTTTTCCCCTTTTTATTCTTTATTGTTTTTTCCCCTTCCTTCCTTCCTTCCTTCCTTCCTTCCTTCCTTCCTTCCTTCCTTCCTTCCTTCCTTCCTTCCTTCCTTCCTTCCTCTTTCCTTCCTTCCTTTATTTTTGATGAGAGGAGGGGAGATAAACTCTTGCGTGTACACTGACGAGATCCACCTGGCAACCTCCATCTGGAGTCAATGCTTGAATCAGCTGAGCCACTGGCTGCAGGAGGGGAAGAGGGAAAGAAAGGAGAGAGGCAGAGGAAGAGAAACAGATGGTCGCTTCTCCTGTGTGCCCTGACCAGGAATCAAACCCGGGATGTCCACATGCCTGGCCGACGTTCTATCCACTGAACCACCGACCAGCACCTTGTCACTGCTTTCAAAATTCTCTTTATTTATATTTTCTTCATCAGAGCCAGACTTTGAGGTATTTATTGAATCTGCATTGCATCTGACTATACCAAAGCTTAAGGCTGGCTCTCAGCAAATTCATCAGTAGAAAATGTTGGTAGTTCAGCACTCTTGGGCCCTCACTTCTGGAATCTCTCTCTTCCTGAGAAAATATTTCTCTAGTTCATCCCCTTTCTTGCTCTTCTCCATCAGTCACCATTTGGAACTCCAAATCCCTGTGACACCTGGCCCACCTCTCCTTGCTGGAGCTTCTGGGTACTTGGGCGCCCTATCCAGGTAGGTTTGATGCTGCCCTATCCAGGGGCTTTCCTGTATCTCTCAACACAGGCTGCCTGCATTGTGCTCCTGTGTGGAGGTGATGCGCTCCAGGCCCTCCTCTCTTTTCTGGGTACCCTGCACCTGGACTGCCTCCTGGAAAGGGCGAGAACCTGTCAAAGAGACGGACATGGTCTTCTCAGCCCTGTGCTGTTAATTTCTTAACTCTGGACTGGGACCTGGAACCTTTATATTTAAAAGATTTCTTGGGAAATTTCTATGCAACCAGATATCAGATCTGTATTTCACATGGCTGTTTTTATTCCCAGGACAACTCAAGTAAGATGAATTTTAGACAAGCAGGCTGACAAGGTGGGGCGCCTTTGGAGGCACTTCCTTAAGCTGCTAAAGCTTTGGGGAGGCCTAGGACCCCAGCAAGCCTTTTCCAAGAATATGTGTTGTGGGCCTGAAGGCCCCCACCCCCTTCTGCTGGTTTGCCTAAAGGGAGCTATAGAGGGTGTTACAAATAAAGCTGGTGGAAACTAGCCCAGGTGCACCAGATGATAGCCAATAGAGAGGCTTTTATACGGAAAACTCCCCTCTGAGTCATGGAACGCATCTTTTAAAACATTGTTTTCAAAATGTTTTTAGGAGAGAATGTTTCCAAGCTGACAGTAATGTACACACCCATTTGTACAGTTCAGCCCTCCTCAAACTTTTCGGTCTCAGGAAACCTATACTTTTATAAACGATGACCCCGAAAGAGCTCTTTAAGGTAGAAGTTGTATCTATCAATATTTGCTGTATTAAAAATTAAAACAGAAATATTTTTAATATTTACTTATTAATTCATTTAAACTAACAATATTAAACCATTACATCAGCATATATGACATATTTTTATGAAAAACAACTGTATTTTCCAAAACAAAAACAAAGGGGAAGGAGAATGGCGTTGTTTTACATTTTTATAAATATCTTTAATGTCTGGCTTAAGAGTAGAGAGCTGTATTCTCATATCTGCTTCTGCATTCTGTCTAATGGCTGCTTTCAGTATCACAGGTCATGTAGTCTTTGTAAGTTATAACCATACACACAAGGAGCAATAAAATTTACAAAGGTGAATGACCTCTTGGTATTATGAAAACAGTTTTGACCTGTGGGCCCCCCTAAAGGTCGTGGGGATCCTGGAGCACACCTAGAGAACCACTGCCTAGTTCATCCATCCCTTCTCATCTCGTTTTATGATTCTAAAACAGACAAGATTTTTTGTAGAAATATATGGGAATATTTTTCTTTGTGAACAAACTTGCCAATAAGGGGTCATAATCATGCTTTTACGAGTATTCAATAAGAAACATGTTAAGACTGCATGTGAACAGCCTTCCTTTGTGAATGTCTATGTACTAAATAATCTTTGTAAACTGTATCAAGTCTCAAGCTTATTTTCTAAAGGAAACATTTTACTCAAGAAGTCGGCACTTTCTGGAAATAAAAAAAGGAATGTAGGAACTGGTACAAGTGGTAGTAGAACGTGTCATATACTCATCTACCTGGGGACATGGTTCACTTTGGGAAATGGGATGTTTTGATTAATCACTGGAGATGGTGTGTCATGAAACAGTGACTGAATTTAGCCTGTCATATAAATGTCGTACATGGATGAACATCCCTAATGGAGCTTGCACTGAAGATTAAGTATAAAAAGGCAAAAAGAAGTCTGCCATTGATTTTGCAAGTAATATAGGCTGTGTGAGAATATATGGTGTGTGAGTGTGTGTGGATGTTTGTGCATATGTGTGCCTGTGCTTGTGTGTGTTGGGGGTGGTTAATAGGCAGTGATACACAGTATTGTGACAAATACACAGATAAGACCTTCTAATATGGGACACATGGGTTGCATATCTGTATAATTTGCTGTTCACGGTCTTCCTTTCTGTAGCCTGTTCATCAAACCTGGAGAGGAGTAAAGAACCTACTTCCAGGCTCCTACACTGAAAGTGGGAGTGTATAAGGATGACATAGTCCTGAAGCAACATAAAAGGAGTTGGTGATATTTTTGAAGTGGAGAGATTATTTTTTCAATTAGGACAAGTATCTTCAGAGTAACATTATAAGCTAATGAACTTCCTTGAATTCTAACACATCAAGGATTTGTATAGTTGCAAATTAGAAATAGCAATATGGGGTCCTATAAAGAAACCCAGCACAAAACTTACAGTGTACCCATTGAGTTAATTGCATGAAAAATCTCTGCAATTATTTTATCAGCCCAGACACAAGGAAATGACTATTTCATTCCAGAAGTATGTAGAAGTGGATCAAAACAGACAGGAAAATAAAAAGGGAATCCCAGAAAATAATGGAGAACCAAAATGACAATAAAAAAATAGAAATGTTGTAAGGTCCCAACTGGAGACTTATTCATTCTTAGATAAGGGTTTGCGAATGGCATGGCATTGTTTCTTTGCTTTCTTTTCATTTTCTTTTTTCTTTCTTTCTTCCCTTTCTTTTCTCCCTCCCTCCCTCCCTCCCTCCCTTCTTTCCTTCCTTCCTTCCTCCCTTCTTGCCTCCCTCCCTCCCTCCTTTTTCTCTTTCTTTCTTTCTCTTTCTTTTTATTCTTTCTTTCTTCCCTTTGCTCCCTCCCTCCCTTCCTTCCTTATTTTCTCCCTCCCTCCCTTCCTCCCTCCCTCCTTTCTCTTTCTTTCTTTCTTTTCTTTCTTCCCTTCGCTCCCTCCCTCCCTCCCTTCCTTCCTTCCTTTCTTTTCTTTCTTCCCTTCGCTCCCTCCCTCCCTTCCTTCCTTCCTTCCTTTCTCCTCTCCTCCCTCCCTCCTTCCCTCTCTCCCTCCCTCCCTCCCTCCCTCTTTCTTTCCCTCCCTCCCTCCTTTTTCTTTCTTTCTTTCTTTCTTTCTTTCTTTCTTTCTTTCTTTCTTTCTTTCTTTCTTTCTTTTCTTTTTGAGAGAGGAAAGGAGTGAAGTGGGAGAGAAAGAGAGAAGCATCAACTTGTTCCACTTAGTTGTGCATCCATTGATTGATTCTTATATCTGCCCTGAAGGGCTTAAACAGGAAACGTCAGTTGAGCTGGAGCCCTCGGGATTGAGCCAGGGATCCTGGAATCCAACTGGCGACCTCAGTGCCCTGGGAGGATGTTTGCTCTACTGTGCCACTGGCAAGGGCACAATAAAATTTTTATTTTAATTATTTGTACTAAATGTGGGTTATTAATTGTTATTCAGTTCTGTTCAGTTTATCTAGCACTTACTCTGTGTGCCATGTAATGCATTAGACATGGGCTGAAAGTGCATCAGATGCCTTCATGCCTCCAGTAGAAAGGAAAGACTATGATGCAGCAGGGGGAAGCCCCAGGGAGTCAGAAAATAACAGAGCTACCTGGTTCAGCCTGGGAGTTAGGCTGGCGGACAAATGGAGAGAAGTGGGGGGATGTTGGTCAGACAGAGAGATAGTGGGTATGTAACTGAAAAATGCTAACAAGTTCTGCTTGCTGCAAGGAAACCCAAACTTTTGAGACAAGTGCCGGTGCACAAGAAAGGAGGTTTATTCAAGTGCCCTCATGTGGGAGAATGGTGGTCCCCCATCTCAAAGGCCATCTCCCCTTCCTGCTCAAGCCCATGGTTCTTATAGGGATAGGAAGGGAGAGATTATTTCCCTCTATCCAGTTATCTTGCTAGCTTTTGGTGCTCTCAGTCTCTGTCTGTTCATCTTTCCAGCTTTTAGCATGCTTGTGTATGAACCTTCCCCTGCACCATCTTGGTTACAGGTGGTGACTCCCCGGTGCTCCCGGACTATCTGTGGTCAAAGGTATAGTCAACAGGTCTGGACAGCCTGGCGGGGCTCTCACTGCAAGTAAGTTAATGCCTCTGGCACCTGAGGTTGGAAGCAGTAGAAGGAATAGAGGTATAAAGAACCAAATCTGCAAAACCACTGTAACATGTGGCCAAGGGGCAGGTTGAGATGGTGGGTCCTGGGGAATTAGGGGGAGGGGGTTCTAGCCTGCCTGCCTAAGTGAATACTGATGATGTGACATGACCAGGCAGAGAAAAGGAGGAGAGAGAGGGGAGTGTGATGATTATTTGGGTGTATTTATTAAGATTTGTGACAAAATAACTGTTTGGGGAATAAGCAGGTAGCTTATTCCTTACATAAATGTAATAAAAAACATCATTCCCAGAGGGTTAAACATTTTGAAACAAACCAATGCCACTTACCTTTGTGATGCAGTTTTTGCTGATTTATTTTCAGGATGTCATTTTTCTTTTTTTCTCCTTCACAACTGAATAAGATCACTCAAGGTTACATCTAGTGAATAAAGAATCAGGTTTAGCAGGTTTACAACCTTCACTTTAATCTCTATTGTAATAAGTGTATGAGAATTAATTTATGTATCACTATCAATTGTGTTTATTTTTAAAATTATCTATTTTTTTAAATTCATTTACAGTAAGGAGACTTCAATTTTTTTCCTTCTGAACACTGCCTTGTTCTTCTTTTTTTCTTTTTATCTCTTCTTTTCCAAGTGAGAGGAAGACAGATAGACAGACTCCCACATGCACCCTAACCAGGATCCACTTGGAAACCCTCCACTGTGTCCCATGCTTTGCCCATCTGGGGCAATGCTCATAACTGACCTACTTTTAGCACCTTAGGTGGAGGCTCCACGGAGCCACCCCTCGGCACTTAGGGCCAAATGTGGTTGAATCAATTGAGTCATGGCTGCAGGAAGGGAAGAGAGTGAGATGGAGACAGAGAAGGGAGAAGGGGAGGGGCAGTGAGAAGCAGATGGTCGCCTCTCCTGTGTGCCCTGATAGGGAATTGAACCCAGGACTTCCACATGCCAGGTCGATACTCTACCTCTGAGCCAAACTGCCAGGGCCAAGTGTTCTTTTTTTAAAAAAGAAATTATATATTAGATACATAGATATAGATAGATAGATAGATAGATAGATAGATAGATAGATAGATAGATAGATAGATATAACATATCCTATGTAACTCATCTCATTTCCCTCCTTTTTCTCCGGGATAACCACTATACTGATTTGTTTTTGTTTCCCTTGTACACATGGTTAGAGTTTATTTAAGAAATATATGTCAGAGTAATATTGCTAAGTGTTGGGACTCAGTATTCTTACTTTATCTGTAGTTTGGTGAATCTAGTTATCTTCCACCAGAAATGTATGAGAGTTCTCTTGAACTTAGAATGGTCAGGCATTAACATTTGACAAGTCTGATGGCCATACAAACATTCAGATTCTCCAGCTATTCTTTCTTGCTTTTTAAAGCAGCTTTTATCTACTAAACAAGGTTTTCTTGCATCTGAAAAAAACAACACAACAAACAAAAACTAGTTTGTTTCAAGACCGATCCACACTTTCACTGCTAAATGCAGTGTTCATTTTAGTGTTCAAATGTGATACAATGTGGGTTTTTTTTAATGACCAATTATTGAAACAACATTATCTTTTTGAGTTTGAGCAGTTACCTTTCTATTAGGCTTTTGACTTTCAAAAAGTAGAAAAACGTCTTTGCCACTTCTGCCTTCAGCTAAATATATGTATAAGCCTTTCTGTCAAGCATCATTTATTACAACTATATTGTGCAAAGTTGGAGAATTATAGAATTTCCAGGAATCTGAATATCCTATGTGATAGGTAGAAAGTTGATAACTATAATCAAGAAGAGTTTTGAAAATACCATGGCCTCAAACCACAGCGACTACCTATTAATAACCAAGTAAACTTGAGGCAGTTACATTCAGAGAGAGAACAAATACAACAGCAACATAACAAACACGGGGATATTATTTCTAGAAGAAGATGGGGCTATTTCCAGTAACTTTGGGTTGTAGAAAAAACTTTTTGTCAGACTATAAGGAAAAGAACCTTTGGTGATGCAATATTTATTGTTTACCTTCCCCTAACTAAAATTGTATACGTGAATAACAATTTCTCAGCAGTTGTATATTTAATTCCAAAGAAAAAATACCCACAAGCATTAAATGTACATGCAAGGAAGATACCTGCATAGTGACCTACACAAGACATGAGCTGACTTAAAGCAAAAGGAAAAACTTTAAAATACAGTAATATTTCGGTTTTCGTTGACTTCGGTTATTGTTGGTTTGGTTTTCATCTAATTTTTCCATGGAAAATTTGTCTCAGATTTTGTTGGCATGTCCATGTGACCTTGCTGCTAATTCCGTGAAATAAAAGGGCGATCCATGCATTCTCCTGCTCAGTGTGACGTTGTTTCTCGTGTGAACATCACCCGCGTGTCTAGCCAAACAATTGCATTGCTTTCCAGTGTTTTGTGCTTTTTTTTTATTGATTGTGAGTACTAATACTAAAATTACATGTAAGTGATTTCTAGGTACAGTAATTGGATTTACATTGATTCATATGGAAATAATTGCCTTGGTTTTGTCGGTTTGGATTTTGCTGATTGTTTTCGGATGGATCCTCGACAAAAACCAAGGCATCACGGTAGTATAAATAACTACTGGTCATTTAATGAATTGTCTTTTTAGAAAGAAAAGCAGAATTGAAGATTAAGCAATAATACAGTTGTACTCATTGTTAAAATTTTAGTAAAATAAAACCCTTAATGATTCTTAACGATAACTATAATTTATACAATAAAAAAACCAGATGAACATCCTGAAGTAGTTATAGCAGTTATGTGGTATTTATCACCAGCCCTACCAATATCACTACATAATTCGTTCATATACAAACCACTATCACTACATGGATGCACGCACACATGCACACATTTACACATCAATGTAATATCTCTAATATTTCAGGGGGGAAAGCAAGCAAACAGCAGCACAATTATGACATTACAAGTCTTGGATGGTAAGAATGGTAAGCTAGTTTATTCAGTCATCATTGTACATCAAGTAATACATTACATAACTTACTTCGTTCCATTTTTTTATTCACTTCTAGTGAAAGATAAAAATGTTTATTGTTGTTTTAAACACAAATATTAGTTCACTTCAGGCTAAACATTACTGGTTTATTATTTTCATATTTCCAAGGAAGGCAATAACTAGTGTCTTGGAACAAAAACTATATAATAAAACATCAGAGAGTTGTAAAGTAACAAAGACTAAATGGTTTAAAATTTAAAGGAGAAAGAAACTATTCAAAGGCTGACAATCTACATGCATTTTTCCCCCATTGGAATATCTGCTGTTTCTGGCCAGGGCTAAGAATGAATGACTTCAGATCATTTTTTTTAAATGGTTAAATAGGTTTTATTTCTTGATATTTCATACATGTTTTATTCTGTTTATTCTGTTCTGCATCATCCATATTAAGTTACTTTTATTTTTTAAAATCATTATACTTTTATAATAGAGTTATAATAGAGCCTTAACAGGGATACATTCTGAGAATTGTGTCATTAGGCAATATTGTTGTACAAACATTTACACATCATAAAATGTACTTACACAAGCCTAGACTGTATAGCCGACTACACACTGATGCTATATGGGATAGCCTATTGCTCTTAGGTTAGAAGCCTGTACAACATGTTACTGTACAAAATGGCAGAGATTAAATCAGGAGCAAGAGAAAATTATGCAATCTAGAGACATAGTAACATGAGATGGTATCTGAGGCTATGGCCAGTGTGACACAATGTGCTTCCACAGCAAACTTTAGAAAAGATAACTAAAAAGAGTACACTTTAAAAATAACTATAAAAATATAGTATGGTGAATATGTAAATCAGTAACATAATCATTTTAATCATTATCATCTATTATGTACTGGACATAATTTTATGTGCCATACTTTTATATGACCAGAAGCAGTAGGGGTGTTTACACCAACATCACCACAAGCATATGTGCAATGTGTTGCACTATAACAACATGATGGCTATGATGTCACTAGGTGATAGGAAGTTTTCAGCTCTGTTGTGATCTTATAGGACCACCATCATATATGTGTTCCATCATTGACCAAAAAGTCATTATGCCGCGCATGACTCTACTTATTTTCTCTCCTCTTGCATTTTAAGTTAATTTTCAGTCTCAGTGAGAAGAGGCTTAAATTTTTCAGGGTCAAAACTTTACCTTCTACATTAATGTGAAATTTATATACTAATGCTTCCCAAATACCTTCTTTCAATAAAAATAAAAATAAATTGAACTGAGTGATTTAAATTTAAAATGAAAATATAGTCTTCCATGGACACTTAATATGTGATACTTTAAATACACATATTTTATTTACAAGAATTTCGATATATGGTTATGACAGAACAATTTTGTTTAATTGGACTGAAATATACACACATTTTTTTTTATAAATCTGCAGACCATAGCAAAAATTAAATGGTTCTATAAGAGTTCATGATGTTAAAGACAGTATTATTCCTTGTTTCTCTCTTCAGACTTCATGAAATGTGAAAAATAAAGTTACCCAAGTTGTCCATATAATAAAATAATGTTTCTAAAACAGTGCTAATCTAAAAATCTCATACTGTCTTACAAGCATTATCTGACACTTATTTTTACATGAAATTAAAGAGCTAAAAACCAAAATCCCCAGAATAGAAAAAAGGAACAAAAACTAAAGGATGCCTGACCTGTGGTGGCGCAGTGGATAAAGCATCAACCTGGGAACACTGAGGTTGCCAGTTCAAAACCCTGCACTGGTCTGGTCAAGGCACATATGGGAGTTGATGCTTCCAGCTCCTCCCCCCTTTCTCTCTCTCTCTCTCTCTGTGTCTCCTCTCTAAAATGGATTAAAAAACAACAACAACAACAAAAACTAAAGGATGAAGATATGGAGTTACAAAAATACCCAACTGTGTAATCTGATGAAAACCAAGTGAAACTAGAGAAATAAACAGAGAACTTTAGGAAAGATGTACTAAGCACAGCAGGGTTAAAGTGATCACGGCACGCATAAAGCTTGGCAACCTTTCCCTTGAGGGGTCTCTGTGAGTTCTGGGAGCTAGACAGTGCTCCAGTTGCCCAAATGCATTCCTGAAGAAAGGGACTCAAATATTCAAGGCTCTGGTAATTGTCTCTGATTTCTTTTTTTTATTGTAATAAGTCTTCACATTTGTTCTTAATTCTGTTCTTAGTTTTTGTGTTCTTTTACTTAAAATGCCCTCCAGATATGATTGTCAGATGAATTCCTCTGCTAGGGCTGCCACAGCAAATACCACGAATCAGGTGTTTTTTGTTTGTTTGTTTTGTTTTTAATTTTTATTAAGTGAGAGAAAGGGAGGCAGAGACAGACTCCCTCATGTGCTGGGACCAGGATCAACAGGGCAAGCCCACTAGGGGGCGATGCTCTGCTCATCTGGGGCCACTGATCCATTGCTCCCAACGGAGCTATTGTTCAGCGCTTGAGGTGGAGGCCATGGAGCTATCCTCAGTATCCCGGGCCAAATGCTGGAACCGTTCCAGCCATGGATGCGGGTAGGGAGGGGAAGAGAGAGAGAGAAGGGGGAGGGCTGGAGAAGCAGATGGGTGCTTCTACTGTGTGCCCCGACCTGGAATCAAACCCCAGTCTTCCACACGCCGACCAACGCTCTACCACTGAACCAACAGGCCAGGGCTACGGACTCGGTGGTTTAAATAACATTTGTTTTCTAGAAACTGAAGTCCAAGATCAAGGTGCTGGCAGCTGAAGTTTGTTCTGAGGCCTCTTTCCTTGGCTTGCAGGTGGCCGTCTTCTTCTTGCATCTTCACATGGTCTTCCCTCTGTGTGTGTCTGTGTGTCCTAATCGCCTCCTCTTACAAGACACCAGTCATATTGGATTAGGGCCCATACCAATGACCTCATTTTAACTTAATTATCTCTTTAAAAAACCCTATCTCCAAAATAAGTCACATTCTGAAGTACTGGGGGGTTGGACAGTTGAATTTTTGGAGGACACAATTCAGACCATAATACCTGATTTAGCATATAAAAATTCAGGATTCCCATTTAAACGTGAATTTGTGGAGGTAAACAGTTAATAATTTTAGAATATATATATATATATATATATATATATATATATATATATATATATATATTCTTTTATTTTTCTTCCATTTGGCATTGGGGATATATTTACTCTAAGAAATTATCAATTGTTTTTATGAAAATCAATTGTTTTTAACTGGGAGCCCTGTATTTTATCTGGCAAACCTCTCCCCAAATTAAGTAAGATTTGAGCAGGAAGAAGGACTCAATGAAGAGAAACACTCAAATAAGGAATGTGTAAGGGTCATTACAATGACTTCATTTTATTTAAAATAACTTTTTTTTATGTTTCACAACTTTAATAGAATATTCTAACTACTACAAATTGAAAGCAAGGTATTCAGTTTCAAACTTTTCTTAGGTAAGGCTGAGCACTTTCCAGGCCTGGTCACAGTGTGGACCCAGCATCCCTGGCTGCCAGGGACCTCAGTCACACAGTGGGAAACCCCACACGCCAGCCAAGATCAGGCCTCATGAGGGAATTACACTCAAGGCTCTTTCAAGTCTCTTTTCATTTTAAAATGAAATCATTCCAGGACAGCTGTGCCCCTGCTCAGTCCTAGAATGATTTCATTTTAGAATCGAAAAAGACTTGAAGGAGCCTTGAATGTAATTCCCTCACCTAGAAGTCGGTACCCTGGAGACCCAGGGTTACACCAAGAGGGTGGAGCCCTGAGGACTCATTCTAGCCCAGGCCTGGCCCTTTCTCTGCTGAGAAAGTTACCGGAGCATTTATCTGCAAGCTCATTGGGACTCCGGAAACAAGCTGGAGTCAACCTGGGTGGGTTTGGCTCTCGCTTTGTTTGCTCTTTCACAGTGACACACCAGAGCACCAGGGCCCTTGGCTTATCTGGCTATCTATCCTTTGCCCCCACAGGAAAACACCCAAAGATCTCTCTAGGACCCCAGAAAATCCACTATACATGAAAGAGGCTGTGGAAGTGCTGTTTCCCACGCTTTGAGATCCTAATAATAACGATGACTTTTCTGCCCCCACATGGTACAAATGCACCAAGACAATTCTGCATCTGATTTCAGGGGCCTCCCAGAGATGAAGAACAGGTTAAGAGCGCCTGGGCCCTACACGGTGCTTGTGCCCCAGCATGCACAGGAATGAAGCTGCCACGCCAACACCAACCTTGGACACACACCTAACAGTGAAGTGTGTGTGTCTGGAGGAATCCAGGAAACTCAGTCCAGGATGGGGTGTGTCTTATCAAGGCACTTCTGGAGCTGCTAAATTGCATTTTTAATAAAGGGTGGTTCTTAAGAAAGCAGAGAAGTTCTCTAATAACGGACTTTAGGCATCAAGAAGGGCTGATGGGAAACATCTCTGCATGTGGAGAAATTTCCTGGCACCTCTGAAAGTAAGAATCCCCCACATGACCTGTGCAGGCTGCTATAAATAAGGATAATAACAGCTAGCATTCATTGAGTGTTCTCAATGTCATAGGCAGTGTGCAATGTTCTTTGACAAGTCTGCAAGACAGGTTCTGTTAGTATCCTCTTTATTCAGGTGATGACATGAAGGCTGGAAGAGTTTAAATAACTTTCTTAGAGTCAAGCAGGAGGGTATAGAGCCACCTCACCACCTGCTATCTTCCATGGGAAACCAACCACCGACCACCATCCTTGGAAGGTTTAGTAACAGCTGTCTGGGTTTAGAGATAGCAGGCTGCTACCTCTGCTCTGACTCCTGACTACCCTCCTGTTTTGCCCACTAAGCAAACCTCTGGTGAGGGGCAAAAACTCAAGGGGCTGCTTTAATGCTTTAGTTCTCTGAGCATTTAGGACGGAGATTAAGGAGAAGCTTCCAAGCCTGTTGGTAACAGAAGTTTGGGTCTACTTCCTGAAAGATATGTGGAATATACACAGCTTCTTTCTTCCATAATTTTCTTTAAAAAAAAAGATGTGGGGTTACTGTCTCAGTGACAAAGTGAAGAAAGAAACCATTTCAGAGCCTTTAAAAAAATCACATGCATCTGCCTTTTGGCCCAGTGACCTGGAGCAGCTGTTTAGGTGACAGAAAACACTAAACAAATGATGACTTGGCTTGATGATTAGGATAAGAACGTGATCCAGCAGGAAGGCATTCCCAGCCCAGCCTCATAGAGCTAACTTGTCTCTCCTTCCTCTCCTCTCCTTGCCCCTACCTGCCACGAAAGCCTCCTCTGCAAGGGGTCCTCATTTCTGTCTGTGTAAATGCTGGAAAACCCAATGTTTACTTGTATTCCTTACCTTCTTTAAAAAACACACAAAAGAACAAACAATAAACAAAAAACAGGTCTCAAACCTCCTCTGTCCTTTGGGAAATTCTCTGGTTCAAACCCTCTTCTTAGGACCATTCCAGTATACACTTTGTAAATTTACACCTATTGTGAATTTAATGTGGTCTAATGAGCTTTGCTCAGGAAAAAATTGTTCTTGGGTCACAGAACCACATTCGTTGCTGTCACCAGCCAGCTTTTAATTACATGCTTTTGATTACCAGGGCAACAAAGGAAGAAGCTGGGTCCTTTGGGTGACCTCATCTTCCCCGAAAGAAAAACAAGGAAAATAACAGGCATTCCATCCTAGGGGGAGCCTTGCTCTTACTTGCTTTGATAGCCCATTTGTAGAATGATTTTATCTTGATAATGTTGCTGGGTGGTCACTTGTTTTCTTATTGGCTCCTATCTTTTTTAGGCTTTACATTACTTGGGAAAAGAGACTATCTTCTTTTCTGTACAATTCTTTGCTCTACCAACACACACACCACACACACAATGTTGGCATAGAAATGTTACATATTTCAGGAAAGAAATAGGCAGCTTAGAAACTTCAAGGGCCCAGGTGTAGGGATAAGGCACATTTTAATCTCTGGGGAAGCAAGAATTTGCCTTGGAAAACTGAGATCATGGTTGGCCAACTGAGGAGACTAAATTTGCCAACAGAGCAGTAGAGATCTCTGTATTCAGTGTGAAGGTAAAAGACCCAATTTATCAGAAGGTCTGTGATGTTGGGTAAGTGAGGATACCCAGGTGTGGCGGAGTCTGCGATGCCCCACCCACAACCTGCTGCCTTCACCACCCCAGTTCACACTAGGCTGACATCCATAGGCCAGGGAACCTGCATATTTTTTTCCGAGGTTTTCTCTGAGTAGTCAAGCTGGCTTTGCACACCTATGACACAGACCAGAAGTATTAGGAAATAAACACCCCCTGAGAGCAACTCTTATTGCTCAGAGAGCATGACAATGAAGTTTCCTGGGTCTCTTCCTGGCCCAGAAATTGCCCAGCCTCACTTCTGCCTTCTTCTCCTTCTGGTGAATGCAAGTCACCAGCCAGCCCTGGTCTGAGAAGAGGAAAAACAAACCTCACCTTTTGTTGTGAAGAAGGGCAGACCTGTGCCCACCGGGCGAGAAAGTTATCTTCCATGGGTACAAACATTAGCCCCCTCGGATGTCAGGTCTCAGGGTGAGTCTGCAGCACCAATGGGAGTCAGACCTCGCTGACTGGTCCCTTTTCTGTCTCACTGCCTTTCCTCAGGGTCTGCTTCTGGGAAAACTCAAACCAAGAAATCAGAGATCCAGGTGACTGAAGTCATACATATAAAGCTCTCCTTTTTTCAGTCCCATTTTCCAGTTGGAAGCTATAAATGGGAATAGCGGACAAATAACAGAAAATTAGAACAACTTGCTCCTTTTCCTCTGCTCTCAGGATAAACTCAGGAGGTGAGCATGAGAGATTTAAAAGAGGGCATGTCACCTAGGTCTCCTGTTCTCCCGCTGACAGCACCTGAGGTGCTAGGACAGTGGCAGCACTGTCTCCACGATCGGCTGTGGAAATGACGCTATGTGTTGCTCTGCAATAAGAGTCTGCGGGGATTGACTACAGATCCTGCTCTCATATGTCTTTGGGTTAAAAAATAGGTCTTCTTGGTCCAGAGCACAATGCCTAATAGCTTAGGTGTGTGGTGCTGATGACAAGGGCTTGTTTGATTGTGTTAATCTCTGAATTGCAAAATGTAAATAAAATCCAAATGTACTATGCTTAAGGAATTGTATTTTTTGTATTTTAATGAATTTTTATATATGAAATATAGTTCATTTCTGAGAAAACTGGATCCATGCAAATTGGGATGTTAGCTCTCAGATTAGTGCCCACTGTTCTTTCAATGTCAAGAGACAAGGTTTGCACACCTCAGTGAGTAGGCACTCAGCAAATATTGAAGTAAATGGATCTCTATTTTGAGAAGTGGTGACTAATGACAAGGATAACACTTCTGTAGCTCGCTTGCCACCCCTCCTGCCACATCATTTTACAGATAACATAGGAGGGAATAAAGGTAAGCTCGACAGAAATAATGATTCTCTGGAGGATGCAAAGTATAGAAAAATTTGATATCTACATTATTGAGATACAGGAAATAAACTGTTAAATATTGAATGTAATAAAATTTGGAGGTAAAACATTAGAAAAGAAAGGAAGAGAAATGTATATATATATTTTTGGTTTTGTTTTTTGTTTTTCTTTTATATGGTGAGAGGAGGGGAGGCACAAACATACTGCCGCATGTGCCCTGACCAGAATCAGCCCTGCAAGCTCACTAGGGGGCAATGCTCTGACCATCTGAGGCCCTTGCTCTGTTGCAACTGAAGTCATCCTCATCTTCTGGGGCCAATTTACTTCAATTGAGCCATGGCTGCAGCAGAGGAAAGAGACAGAGAGAGAGAGAGAGAAAGAAGCAAGGGGGAGGGGTGGAGAAGCAGATGGGTGCTTCTCCTGTGTGACCTGACCTAGAATTGAACCCGGGACATCCACATGCCAGGCTGATGCTCTACCACTGAGTCAACCAGCCGGAGCCTAGATAAATATATTTTTAAAATTATACATAGCTAATAGAAAATTAAAAGAAAAGTTAAGAGCCACCATTGCTGAATAGATTCAATTTTCTTTGACATTGACTAGATAAAATTCAAACTCTGTGAACTTAATTCATTGGGCATTTTGTAGGAGAAGTTCATCATTTCAAAGTTGCATAGCAAGAAAAACTAGATATACAGGAAGAGAAAATGACCATAATCTTTAAAAGGATGATATATGTTTCTATCAAGTAGTTCAAATCCAAGGCAAAATTGTAAAGTAGGTTATCACACTTTGAAGCCTCAATTTTCACCAAATTCTTTATCTTAACTCCTCCCACTCTTTGAGTATTTGGTCTTTGCCTAGGGTCTCATTCATTCTTCTATGACTCATTAAATATGATTGAACATTTACTTTGTACCAGGCATTGCACCAGGTGCAGCTGGGAATATAGAGTTGAGCAAAACAGAAGTGATCTAACCCTCAGGGAAATTATTAACTGGAGGTGAAGGTAGAAAATAAATAATCACAACTACAGTAATATCCAAAATAATTAGCTATGAACTGTGATAAACATTGTACCTATTGTGAGTTGCTAATGTAATTTGTTTTCAACATTTGAAAACACTTGCATTATATAATATCCTGAGTTAAAAATTATGTTTTCTATATTGAAATATTATGTATTTTAAAGATGAGTCTTGGCTATACCTGCCTACCTGCCATTATAGTTCCCCCACAGACCTAGCCAGATAGCACCCAAAGGGAGATAATAGAAGCTATGGTAAGTTATTACTGGCTGATAAAGAGCTATTTTGTTGACCCTTGTCCAGAGATGCAATAACATAAAAAAAAAAAAAGAATATTTGAAGGGATTTCAGGTTCCAGTTAAGAATTGGTCAGGGATTATTTTGGAGAGAACTGCTTCGCACCTCAAAACAACATCATTCAAGTCGATACAGGACTGAGTTTCTCTGTAAGACTGTTATAGTCTTAGGCGAAACATTCCTTTAGTGCTCCCACTGTGCATTCAGAGATATCTTTGTGGTCTGAAAAGAGATAACGAGGGCTTCCCAAAGGACTAGCTTATGTGATTTTTCTAAGGGTGATCTCCCTCCACAGTAGTTTCTACACAACGAACCTGCCAAAACATCTGAAGGCAAGGATGACTGCCTGACAGAGCTCGGCTGAAGACTTTGGCAGGAACCACAGAATAGAAACACATTTCACATTTATTCTTTGGAAATCCCGAGGCAAAAATATTCTTCTTCCTTCCTTTGGGCTCTGTGCAATATACTATTTGACTTCCTCTCCAACAAGCTGTCTGCCTCACTTTTAAATTCACCTCTCACATTCATTTCCTCCAGAAAGCCTTTTCTGGGCCAAGATAAACTCTCCTAAATTGTGCTAAATCGTGCTTAGTGCTCTCGCGTTGCAGTTCTCAGATAGCAAGTGTTATTTCCCCACAAAAACGGCCTGAATCTCCCCAATGTGATCTGCTTGCAAGTGCTTTTCTGATTGTTTATTTGATTTCAGTTTCAAGTCCACTTATGACTATTGTTTTAATGGTGCTAAGCACATATGCTCCTCACAATAAATTGTAAATTAATGTTATTGTTATCATACATGATTATTATGCAATTGATTCATCATCATCATTATCATCATCTCTGAATGAAGGTGTGATTATAAGAACCCTTTCAAATTTCTCAGCCTCATTTATATTCATGTAGAGTCTCTTTTTATATTTTTTTCTTTTTAAATAGCTTTACTGTTTTTGTAAAATTGCTGAATGTTTGTTGTAAAAATTTCAGCCACACAGAAAAGTATGCTAAAGTAAAAACCACCCTAGATTCTGCCATTAATAAAACTATTATTAAAATTTCAATGCACGTTCTTCCAGATAGTTCTCTATTTTATATAGATATGTGGATATGTGCATCTAGTTTTACAAAGTGTAGCATAACTTATACTATTTTATAAATACTTATTTGTAAATTTATACATTCGTAGATTGTCATCATTTCTAAAGTTTTCATAATATCATTACACACATCTTATACACAAGCCTTTGCTGTAAACATTTATGTTCTTACACAATTTTTACTAATCTAAAAATGCTATACTGAAGAACTACGCATATAACGTTTTGCACCGGTGATATTATCAACTTGTGGTAAATTCTTAAAAGTGGAAATTACTATGTCAAAGGTGTACATAATATTACATCTTGATATGCATTTTGACACACATTGACAATTGATTGTAATAAATTCACACCAACAGTATATGAGAGTTTTCTATCTTATCTTTTCCCTTAGCATCATCACTGAGCAGGGGAATATATTTTTTGGTGGCAGGGGTGTTGCAAGTTACTGAGCTGAGTGAAGATAAATTAGCAGCAGTTTTTAGACATTGTTTTTCTTGTCAGCAATCTGGAGGTTATCACTTTCACTCCCTTGTCACTACCCTGCTCCTTTGTTTTCATCATCTCAATGAGATGATTTCCCTGAATTATCACACACAGAGATTTTATGACAGTCAATTTATATGAGCACCTGAACCCATTATACAGCATAATTCATACGTGATAGAAAGTGACATTTGCTAGCAGATTGCACTGGCATTCCTTTAGTGAAGGCAATTGCTCAACAGGAATCATTCTGAATCAATTAATGGAACCACTGCTCAGCTGTAATGCGGTGACATTCTGACACTAGGAAAAAGGGACTACTTGTGCATTCTGTGTCATACTTTGCCTATGTAGTTTTACATTGCTGCTCATTAAGGCCAGTAGGTCCTTGACAGGAATCTTATCCAACACCCTTCGCCTCTCGCAATGGGTTCAGGAAAAGTTAGCTCTTTTTCCTCTCATTTTTGTCTGTTAGAATGGGTGTAGTGAAATTAAAATATATGTATTTCTGTATTTCAGTGCTATGAGTATAATTGAATGAGGGTATAATAATTCATGAAAAATATAAAATCTACTTCTGGTGTTGTTATGACCTTGGGAAATTAGGATATATTAATTAGGTATTAAATCTGCTTTAAGCATCTCAGTAATAATTGGCTTTGCTTCTACAACCTTGAAAGTAATCTCTTTGGTTTTTAGCCAATTCATACTCATGGACCATCCACAGGCCAAATACTAACATCTGGGTCCAACCCTTAGATATTCTGAATTGACTATTCTGGAGTGTGGCCTCTGCAACAGCACTTTAAAAACCTGACATGAAGTCAAAATTAAGAACAATTGATTTAGATAAAGAAAGACATTCAATACAAATGAATAGATACAAAGTATTTTTGAAATCCCTTTAGTTTTCTCTGTATCCCATTCAATCCAAACAGTTAAAATCTTCCCATTACTGTACTTACTTACGTAACTTTTATATTTAAAAGCAGCCATGTTATCTATAAATGAGGAGAAAAAGAGTTTTCATAGTGATAGAAAACTATTACATAGATAATTTTCATGTTGCCACTGGTGACAGAATAAATCTAGGTGACAGAATAAATCTCAAACTTTACTAAGCATATGAATCAACTGGCGAGTTTATTAAAATCAAGATCACCAAGTGAAGCTCCTGGAGATGAAGATTTCAAGGCTGGAAGGAAGCCCAGTAATCTGCTTTTATAACACATACCCCAGTGATTCTGATGTCAAGGGATCCTGGTCCACACATTGCCAATACTGTACTATAAGGTCTAGACCTGGGGCGGCTGGGATGCTTCCCCACTTGGCAGACTTTACAATGACTTTGTAAGAGCCATTAAGAAATGTAAAAAGAATTTCAGTATGCTTTTGTTTTCAACAAATAGAGTCTTGGTAGCCTTCAAATAGCTCCCTGAAGCTCACTGTCAAGAAAAAGTTATGTAGAGAGGGGGAAATGTTATATATAGCTCAAATATTGAAAGGGTAGAGGTATAAGAACAAAGAAAACAATGCAAATAAATATGGTATATGTAGACTGACTAGAAGAGAAATAGCCCTGTCTGGTAGCTCAGCTGGTTAAAGTGTCATACAGATACACCAAGCCTGAGGTTTCAATCACCAGTCAGGGCACATACAAGAATCAGTTAATGTATGCATAAATAAATGCAATAACAAATCCATGTCTCCCTCTTTCTCTCCCTTTCCCCTCTCTCTCTCAAATCAATCAATAAAATAAATTTAAAATAGAAGAGATAGAGAAACAAAACAAAGTTTCTGTTTTATTTGCCAATGGCAGGCAGAAAGACAAAATTAAACATAACTTGGGCTATTTTCAGGTAGTACACAATTGACAAAGCACCTATTTTCAAAACTAGTTGAAATAAAAATAAATGTATTTAGTCAATTAGCTGAAGGCTAAATGGGGAAAGGGCAACTTTAGGCAACATCTGCTTCAGGCTTTAAGAATGTCACTCTGCTCTATCTCAAGGCTTCCTCTCCTTTGCATTAGCCCTGGTCCAGGCAGGAGTGTCAGTCTTGGTAGATTCAGGCTTTTTCCAGATGGTTGAAGCAGCTACAAGTGTTAAATAGCCATACCATTAAATCTAGTGGACCAAAGAGGCAGGTTGGCTTTTTGTCTTTCCCAGTAGGCTTGCCAAATGTATTATGGGCTGTGCAACATGAACCAATCACTATGGCCAGGGCATGGGATTTATGTATTTATCTAAAGGTCAGTGAGATCCCATTCCTAGAGCTGAAAGGGGACTCAATTCCATCTGGAAGCACATGGACTGATGGGGGACAGGAGTGATTTTCCAGTTGAAAGTCTGTTTAGCAAAGAGTGGGCAAGGCATATGCTCTACTCAGCGACCAAAAGCCTCAATGTCCACTGATGCTCAGTGTGCTTTAGAACACTTTAAAACACCTCTGAGAATTTAAAGAGCAAAAATTACCTCAAGCTTTCTCCTGCACAAAAAGGGTGAGGACTGAAGCAAAGGATTATGGGCTGACAACTCATCACTGTAACTTGGTTTTGACCTCCCCAGCAAATGTGGGATTTATTTAAATCTAACAGGAGATATAACTTACAATAACCAAAGGTTTCCTGTTCTCAAACCCCAGAAAATATAAATTGGCATTTCTGTTGACATTTTGAATCATGAACTGTGCACAGAATAGTGAGAAGTGGTTATTATGTCAAAGAAGAGAAGTTTATAGAATTCCTGCATATCCCCTGTTCCCTCAACCTCCCAACATCCAAACTGTTTCCAGAAGACAATTCAAAACAATGCAGCATCCTAATTTATTTTCAATAAATCACTTTAAAAAGTGGCTACAGCCCAAATCAGCACATTTTTATGGGTCTCTTCATCCACTTTAGCTGTCATTTTGAGCCCTCTATCTTCATTTTGTCTGCATCATTTCTCTTTGGTGTAAAAATTTTGTTTTTGCTGATGAACTCTACTGTTAGGAGTTCTTGTTCAATTCTATTACTATTCTAAAAATGATTTAGAGAACCTTACAGGATATGTAATTATTTATGCCTATTAATATATTAAAACACAAAAGAAGATAAAAATAAATGCAAGTGATCTAGTGGAATAAAAATAAGCATCAAGAAAACAATATAAAGTAGAACTGAAAAAAAGAGGAAAAATGAAAAAAAATACAATATCAAAGATATGGAGAACAGATTGGCAGTTACCAGAGGAATTTTTTAAATTAATTTTAATGGGGTGACACCAATAAATCGGGGTACATATGTATAATGAAAACATCTCCAAGTTATCTTATCATTCAATTATCTTGCATACCCATCACCCAAAGTCAAATTGTCCTCTGTCACCTTCTATCTGGTTTTCCCTGTGCCCCTCCCCTCCTCCCTCCCCCCACCCCGTAACCACCAATCTCTTGTCCATGTCTCATAGTCTCACTTTTATGTCCCCCCTATGTATGAAATCATGTTGTTCTCAGTTTTTTTCTGATTTACTTATTTCACTCCGTATAATGTTATCAAGGTCCATTCATTTTGTTGTAAATGATCCGATGTCATCATTTCTTATGGCTGAGTAGTATTCATTAGAGAAATGCAAATTAAATCCACAATGAGATATCACCTCACACCAGTCAGAATGGCGCTCATCAGCAAAACAACACAGAATGAGTGCTGGCGAGGATGTGGAGAAAAGGGAACCCTCCTGCACTGCTGGTGGGAATGCAGACTTGTGCAGCCACTGTGGAAAACAGTATGGAGATTCCTCAAAATATTAAAAATCGAACTGCCTTTTGACCCAGCTATCCCACTTATAGGAATATTACCTAAGAACACCATAGCACTGTTTGAAAAGAAGAAATGAGCCCCCATGTTCGTGGCAGCATTGTTCACAATAGCAAAGATCTGGAAACAGCCCAAGTGTCCGTCAGAGGACGAGTGGATTAAAAAGCTTTGGTACATATATACTATGGAATACCAGAGGAATTTTACCACAATTTAAAAACATCAAAGGAGAGGTCAGTCTCCAATAAAGAAACTGCAAAGGTTGGTAGTTTTTAAAAGACCATGGATATAGTTCCGAACTTTCTAGCAGCCAATTTAAAGAGAAGAGATAAGATTATTTTTATGATTCATAAAATACTTAAATGGTTAAGACACAGCTTTTTCTAGTACTATGCCCCCGAATTCCTGTCCCCAAAGAGGACCCTGGGTTACAACCTAGTGGAAAGGGTCCTAGATTTGATCAAGAAAATATGTCTAACACAAAATTTAATAAATTTGTTTTTCACTGTTTGCATACAAGCAGGTTGATGCCAAAATCTCAAAAATAAAAAAAGAATCTATTAAAAGAAGTTTTATTCCACTAACTGGTAGGCATAAGAAGAAATAAGTTCACCCTTCTGATGGTCTGGTTTAATCCTGAAGAATGTGTAAACTACTTAGAAGACAGAATGGACTGCATATATATCAGGCAACTGTCAGTAAATATTATAATATTTCTCTTCTTGGACTTTTGATAACATTGAGTACTAATAATTTTGAGTATATTATTACACTCTTCATAAAATTCCTGGAATATCTGGCATATTACATAAACACATATGTACTTTAAAACATAGCTGAGGCTCTAGCATGGTGGCTCAATGTATAGAGCAAGGGTCAAGAACCTTTTTGGTTGAAAGAGCCATGAATGCCACATATTTTAAAATGTAGTTCCATGAGAGCCATACAGTATGTTTAACAATTTAAGGTGACCAGATTTTAAAATTGCTAAAGCGGGACACCATTGATGGGGGGATGGAAGGGGGTTCTTGATTAAAAATTAGGTCTATATGGAGAAAAACAATTTTCCATAGAATGCAAAAATAGTATTGTTATATATTTTTTAAAATCAGGACTTTTTTAAAACGCTGAGGAACATGGGACAAATTGTTAAAAATCAGCACTATTTCACCAAAAGCGGGACGTCTGGTCACCTTACTAAATACAAGTAAATCTTGTGTGCATTTTATGTAAGACCAACACTTAAAGTACAATAAGTCTCTGAATTCTTTTTAATAACATTGTTATGCTGTTTCTAACCAATGATGAAGTACTTCTTACCATTAATGCGACTTCTGGTACTGCATGGTTTGGCTAATGGCTTTGTAGTCTGGTTGATATGTAGCTTCATGCAGGTGTTGAGACTTCCACCCATTAAATGTGATCGTAGGTTGGTCTTAACGTTCTTTAGATGTAAGAACGATGCTCACATGCATACGTAGAGTCAGACATTGTCAGTACAGCAATACTCACATGCTGCAGTGTGTGTTATGTGATGGGAAGCACGTTCCAGGTTTTGACAATCGGCTGGTCCACGGGTTGAAGTTTTTTCATTTCTCCCCACTTGTGTTTGCTCACCAACTCTGCTTGCTGTCGTGTAAGTCTTTTCAAATCTTCATTCAGTGACTTGAACTTATTCACCCGCATGTCTGAGGCCTTCAGGTCAGCAGCTTATAGGTCATAAATCTCTGATGGAGACACCAAGGATGTAGCTCAGGTCAGTGCTGTCCACTGCACACTCGTGTAGATGGGTGATGAACTTAAAAAAGACGAGTACGCTCACAAAATTCTCCAAAGCATGCTTTGATTGACTGCAAGAGATTAGAGGCGAAGCACGCTAGCTGATGGAGATCAAGATGTTGAGCAGGGTCACTTGCTGTGCATGCATCTTTAAACTCTCCCAGTTTTCAAAGTGTAAACGACCTGTTTTAATGTCGGCAATGAAGAGTTCCAGCTTGTTTTCAAATGCAAACACTGCTTGTTGAAGGGATAAGACTGTATTTCCAATACCTTGTATTTTCACATTGAGCTGGTTCAGATGTTCAGTCATGGACACGAGATAGTAAAACTTTAGGAGCACTCAGTGTTAGCTAACTCAGGATGCTGGACATTTTTCATTTCAAGATAAGTCCAGATTTCGCTCAGACAAGCTGCAAAATGGCTGAGCACCTTCCCTCTTGACAACCAATGCACATTGCCGTGTAGAAGCAGACCAGGATAATTATTCCCAACTTCATCCAGCGTGTTTTAAACTGGCAATTATTTAAAGCTCAGGCAACAATAAAGGAGACCACCCAAATGACCAGTGACATAACCTCACCACGCTGCTTGCCACACATCTGAGCACAAAGCGCCTCCTGATGTAGGATGCAGTGAAAACTTAGGATGGGTCTCATTTCATGTTCACCAAGAAACGCTACAAATCCTCTTTTTCCCCACCATGCACGGAGCACCATCAGTACACACCGAAATAAGTTTATCCATCAGTAGATTTTTTCCTTAGCGAACTCAGTGAAGACTTGAATAAATCCTCCCCTCTTGTTGTCTCTTTCATAGGCAAAACAGTAAGACTTTTCTCATGTAGTGTGTCACCAACAACATACTTTGCAATCACGCTGAACTTGGATAAATGGCTTATGTTTGTTGACTCATCCAAAGCGAGAGAAAAGAATGGTGCTGCATTTATGTCCTTCACTTTGTTGCCTCAATTTGATTTGCCATCATGATGGTACAATCGTGAACAGTTCTTGACCACAGAGCATGTCTTTTATTCGTTTGATTATCTTGTTTTTATCCAAAAAGTCATCAAAAGGTTCATTGGCAACATCAAGCATGTATGTTTTGGCATACTCCCCATCTGTGAATGGCTTTCCGTTTGTCACAATTGCTAAAGCACCAGCAAAGCTAGCCAAATTCCAGCCACCTTGTTGGGTCCAACCACAGAGTTGCTGCTGACTAGCTTGCACTCTGCACAGCAGCTCTTGACATGCTTTCTTCCTGTTGTTCCCCACTGTATATTTTGATGCAAATGTAATGTGGCGTGTATCAAAGTGCCGCTTTATATTTGACCATTTTATTGATGCAATTTTATCATTGTATATTAGAAACACTGCAGAACCTGTTCTCTCCACAAAGGCAAATTCCTCTGTCCATTTCTGCTGAAAAGTACGATACTCCTCATCTTTTTTCCTTTTAGCCATCTTCTTTTTCAAAAGGGTTTCTGCAATTAGATAGCTGACTACTTGATTCAAAGAAGGGAAGTTAACTTCCTGACCTCACAACAACCCGTGTACGTTAGGCATTATCCAATAAAAATTTGGTGTTGGGAAGCAAGATGGTGACGGAGTAGGCGGACGTACCAACTTCCAACTCCCAGAACCAAAGTGAATTATAACTCAATTTTAAGAACCATCATCTGGATAAACCAACTTTGAACTAAACTAAGTGGACTCTTCAACCAAGGAACACAGAAGAAGCCACATTGAGACTGGTAGGAATAGCGAAAATGTGAAGAGGGCTGCCCAGCTCCCCAGAGCAAACGGCAGCCCGGAGAGACCCGTGGGACGGGAGGAATGTTTGGCGGAGAGGGAGGGACCTGGGTCCCAGGAACCAAGCCCCAGCCTGCAGTCCCAGAGCCTAGAAGAGGTGTTTGGACAGTTTTGAGCTGTGAAACAAGTGAGGGAGCTCCCAGGCCTACAGTGTGGAGTATTAGGTCCCTTCCTATTCTGCTGAGGGTTGCTCTAGGGTTTGGGGTGGCAGGACACTGAAACGCGGTTCTGTCGATGTGGGCAGAGGCCAAGCTGGTGTGAGCTCGGTCTATCCCAGCAGGGTCGGAGGGGATGCGCAAAAGCGCTCTGGAAGCTGGGGGCCCACCTGTAATGTCACATATGGGGACAAAGCAGGAGGCCAGAAATGGGCAGAAATCTGCTCTGCGACCCTGCGCAAGCCGGCCCTGACTGCAGGGATTGGGCTAGGATGAGGGACGGGCAAGGGCTGCGGCTGAGCTCACGCTACCAGCCCCGCCCGGCCCGAGAAACCGCGGTTTGACATTATAAGTGCGCGAGCAGGCTCCGAGCGCGGGAAAGGGATAGACCCCGAGACAAATGGAAGCTCGCAGCTGAGCCCACGCTACTATCCCCACCTGGCCAGAGAAACTACGGATTGTCATCCTACGTGCACGAGCGGGCTCTGAACACGGGGGCGGGGTAGAGTCCGGGACGAGCAGAAGTACGCAGCTGAGCGGAAGCCAGCAAACATGCCAGGCCCAATAAACCTGGTTTGGTGTCCCTGCACAAAAGGGCCCTGGCCTTGAGGGTGGGGCTAAAGCTCCAGACGGGCAAAGGCTCACAGCTGAGAGCACGTCAAAAGCCCCGCCCAACGTGCAAAACTGAGGCGAGCAGGCTCTGACTGCGGGTTCTGGGCAGAAGTCCGAATACAGGAGGGTCTGCAGCTGAGCAAAGGTGCTCACCTCTACCGTTGGTGCTGAGGCTTGTGGCTTGAGTGACAGCCCCTCCCATGGAGGAGAGGAAGAAATCACAGCAAAAGCCACAATGGGCCAGCTCTGGCAATGCCCATATCCAACCACCCTAGGCAGCGGCAGAGGGGGTGGGGGAGCACACAGACAGACCACACCTAGAGAACACAAAGGTAACACCTACTGGACTCCAGTGGCCAAAACTTGCTTATACACAGACAAAATGGGTAGGCAGAGGAATGCAAACCAAATGAATCAAGAGAAATCCCCAGAGAAGGACCTGACTGAACCAGATAGAACCAAATTACCAGAAGCAGAATTTAGAATAATGAAGTTAGGATGTTCAAAGAAATTACAGCAACAATGGATAGTCATTATGAACACCTAAATAAAGAGATGACAAGTATAAAAAAGAAATTAAAATAATAAAAAAGAATCAGACAGAAATGAAAAAAACAGTATCAGAACTGAAGACCACAATGGAAGGAATTCAAAGATGGATGAATCACGCGAAGGAACGAATAAGCAAGTTAGAGGACACAATAAACAAAGGCACAGAAGCAGAGAAGAAAAAGAAAAAGAGACTCAAAAAATGTGAGGAAACTCTAAGGGAGCTCTGTGACAACATGAAGAGAAACAACATCTGCTTCAGAGGGGTGCCTGAAGAAGAGGAGAGAGGACAGGAAATGGAAACTATGTTCAATCAAATCATAGCAGAAAACTTTCCTAAATTAAGGCTGGGAAACACTCCACACATTCAAGAAGCACACAGAACTCCATTAAAGAGAAACCCAAAAAGATCTACACCAAGACACATCATAGTTAAAATACCAAAGCTAATGGATAAAGTAAAAATTTTAAAAGCTGCTAGGAAAAAAAGGGCTATCACCTACAAAGGAGCCCCCATAAGGATGACATCGGACTTCTCAACAGAAACACTTGAGGCCAGAAGGGCATGGCAAGATATAATCAAAGTAATGCAGAACAAGAATCTATAACCAAGACTACTTTATCCAGCAAGGCTAACGTTTAAAATGGAAGGAGAAATAAAGAGTTTCCCAGAAAAAGAAAGCCTGAAGGAATTCATAAAAACCAAACCAATTCTGCAAGAGATACAAGGGGCCTCTTGTGAACAGTTTAAAGGGAGAAAAGAATAGAGCAAAAGAAGAATACAGCTTTAAAGAATAAAATGGCAATAAACAACTACATATCAATAATAACCTTAAATGTAAAAGGATTAAATGATCCACTCAAAAGACATAGGGTAGCTGCATGAATAAAGAAACAGGACTCATACATATGCTGTCTACAAGAGACACACCTTAAAACAAAAGATGCTCATAGACTGAAGGTAAAAGGATGGAAAAAATATTTCATGCAAATGGAAATGAAAGAAAAGCAGGGGTAGCAATACTTATATCTGACAAAATGGACTTTAAAATGAAGGCTGTAGTAAGAGATAAAGAAGGACACTATATAATGATAAAGGGAACAATTCAACAGGAAGATATAACTATTATAAACATCTATGCACCAAATATAGGAGCCCCGACATACATAAAGCAGACTTTGATGGTAATAAAGGGCGAGATTAACAGCAATACTATCATAGTAGGGGATTGTAATACCCCACTAACAACACTGGATAGATCCTAAAGATAGAAAATTAATAAAGAAACAGCAGACTTAAAGGAGACACTAGATCAACTTGATTTAATAAATATCTTCAGAACTTTTCACCCTAAAGCAGTAGAATATATTTTCTTCTCAAGCGCTCATGGTACGTTTTCTAGGATAGACCACATGTTAGGACACAAAAATGGTCTCAATAAATTTAAGAAGATTGAAACCATATCAAGCATTTTCTCAGATCACAATGCCATGAAACTAGAAATTAACCACAAAAGAAATACTGAAAAATACTCAAACACTTGGAAACTAAATAGCATGTTATTATATAATGAATGGATTAACAATGAGATCAAAGAAGAAATAAAAAAGTTTCTATAAACCAATGATAATGAGCATACATCAACTCAAAATTTATGGGACACAGCAAAAGCAGTTCTGAGAGGGAAGTTTAGTGCACTACAGGCATATCATAAGAAGCTAGAAAAAGCTCAAATAAGCAACCTGACCCTGCATCTAAAAGAACTAGATAAACAACAACAAATAAAACCCAAGACAAGTAGAAGGAAGGAAATAATAAAGATCAGAGTAGAAATAAATGACATAGAGGCGAAGGAAACAACACAAAGGATCAATGAAACCAGAAGCTGGTTCTTTGAAAAGGTAAACAAGATTGATGAACCTTTAACTAGATTCACCAAGAAAAAAAGGGAGAGGACTCAAATAAATAAAATTAGAAAGGACAGTGGAGAAATAACAACTGACACAACAGAAATACAAATAATTGTATGAAAATACTATGAAGAACTCTATGCCAAAAAATTAGACAATCTTGGTGAAATGGACAAATTCTTGAATCATATAACCTTCCAAAAATCAATCTGGAAGAATCAGAACACCTAAACAGACCAATTACAACAAATGAGATCTAAACAGTTATCAAAAAACTCCCCAAAAAGAAAAGTCCTGGGCCTGATGGCTTCACAAGTGAATTCTATCAAAAATTCAAAGAAGAACTAACTCCTATCGTCCTCAACCTATTTCAAAAAATTCAAGAGGGAGAAAGACCTCCAAACTCCTTTTATGAGGCGAGCATAATTCTGATCCCAAAACAGGGCAAAGACAACACAAAGAAAGAAAATTATAGGCCTATATCCCTGATGAATTTAGACGCTAAAATTCTCAACAAAATATTAGCCAACCGGATCCAGCAATATATGAAAGAAATCATACACCATGATCAAGTGGGATTTATTCTAGAGAGGCAAGGCTGGTTCAATATTCGCAAATCAAACAATGTGATTCATCACATAAACAAAAGGAAGGACAAAAATCACATGATAATTTCAATAGATGCAGAAAAGGCATTTGATAAAATCCAGTACCCATTCATGCTCTAAACTCTCAGTAAAGTGGGAATACAGGGAACATTCCTTAACATGATTAAGGCCATCTACGACAAACCCACAGCAAACATCATACTAAATGGACAAAAATTAAAAGCAATCCCCTTAAGATCAGGAAAAGGCAGGGATGCCCCCTTTCACCATTCTTATTCAACATAGTTCTGGAAGTCCTAGCTACAGCAATCAGACAAGAAGAAGAATTAAAAGGCATCCAAATTGAAAAAGAAGAAGTAAAACTCTCACTATTTGCAGATGATATGATATTTTATATTGAAAACCATAAAGTCTCAGTCGAAAAACTACTGGACCCTATAAATGAATTCAGCAAGGTGGCAGGACATAAAATTAATACTCAGAAATCAGAGGCATTTCTATATATCAACAATGAACTGTCAGCAAAAGAAATTGAGGAAACAATCCCCTTCACTATTGCAGCCAAAAAAATAAAGTTCCTAGGAGTAAATTTAACCAAGGAGGTTAAGGACTTGTACTCGGAAAATTATAAAACATTGATAAAAGAATTCAAGGAAGATACAAACAAGTGGAATCATATACTGTGCTCTTGGCTAGGAAGACTAAACATCATTAAAATGTCTATATTACCCAAAGCAATTTATAAATTCAATGCAATACCAATTAAAATACCAATGACATACTTCAAAGATATAGAACACATATTCCAAAAATTTATATGGAACCAAAAAAGAACAGAAATAGCCTCAGCAATCTTAAAAAGAAACAATAAAGCAGGAGGTATCACTCTTCCAGATATCAAGGTTTACTATAAAACCATTATACTAAAGACAGCCTGGTACTGGTATAAGAACAGGCACATAGATCAATGGAACAGAACAGAGGACCCAGAAATAAACCCACATCTTTATGGACAAGTGATATTTGATGAAGGAGGAAAGAACATACAATGGAGTAAAGACAGCCTCTTTAACAAATGGTGTTGGGAAAATTGGACATCTACCCGCAAAAAAATGAAACTAGACCATCAACTTACACCATTCACAAAAACAAACTTCAAATGGATAAATGACTTAAATGTAAGCCGTGAAACCATAAGCATCTTAGAAGAAAACATAGGCAGCAAGCTCTCCGACATCTGTCGCAGCAGTATATTTGCCGATTTATCTCCATGGGCAAATGAAATAAAAGGCAAGATAAACAAATGGGATTATATCAAACTAAAAAATTTTTGCACAGCTAAAGACAATAAGAACAGAATGAAAAGACAAACCACACAATGGGAGAACATATTCGTCAGCACATCTGATAAGGGGTTAATAACTAAAATTTATAAAGAACTTATAAAACTCAACACCAGGAAGACAAACTACCCAATCAAAAAATGGGCAAAAGAAATGAATAGAAATTTCTTCAAAGAGGACATACAGATGTCCAATAGGCATATGATAAAATGCTCAACATCACTAATCATTACAGAAATGCAAATTAAAACCACAATGAGATATCACCTCACACCAGTCAGAATGGCACTCATTAGCAAAACAACACAGAATTAGTGCTGGCTAGATGTGGAGAAATGGGAACCCTTCTGCACTGCTGGTGGGAATGCAGACTGGTGCAGCCACTGTGGAAAACAGTTTGGAGATTCCTCAGAAAATTAAAAATCGAACTGCCTTTTGACCCAGCTATCCCACTTATAGGAATATACCCTAAGAACACCATAGCACTGTTCGAAAAGAAGAAATGTGCCCCCATGTTCGTGGCAGCATTGTTCACAATAGCGAAGATCTGGAACCAGCCCAAGTGTCCGTCAGAAGACGAGTGGATTAAAAAGCTTTGGTACATATATACTATGGAATTCTACTCAGCCATAAGAAATGATGACATCGGATCATTTATAACAAAATGGATGTACCTTGATAACATTATACGGAGTGAAATAAGTAAATCAGAAAAAAAAGAAAAACTGAGAACAGCATGATTTCATACATAGGTGGGACATAAAAGTGATACTATGAGACATGGACAAGAGAGTGGTGGTTACGGGATGGGGGGAGGGAGGGAATAGTGGGATAGGGAGGAGGGGAGGGACACAGGGAAAACCAGATAGAAGGTGACAGAGGACAATTTGACTTTTGGTGACGGGTATGCAACACAATTGAATGATAAGATAACCTGGAGATGTTTTCATTGTACCTATGTACCCTAATTTATTGGTGTCACCCCATTAGAATTAATAATAATAAAATATATATATATATAAAAAATTTGGTGTTGGCCCGGAGGACAGCTGTGATTGGCTCCAGCCACCCGCAACCATGAACATGAGTAGTAGGTAACGAATGGATTGCAACACATGAGAATGTTTTATATTTTTAATGTTAATATTTTTTTTATTAAAGATTTTTCTGCGAGCCAGATGCAGCCATCAAAAGAGCCACATCTGGCTCACAAGCCATAGGTTTTTGACCCCTGGTATAGAGCTTCATCCCAGCATGTGCTGAAGTCATGGGCTTGTCAGGACACATATGAGAAGCCACCGTTGAGTTTACAACTAAGTGGAACAATGAGTTGATGTTTCTCTCTCTCTCAATCCAATGGGAAAAAATGATAGCTTAGCTGAAGAGTCTATAGTTAACATTTTAATACACTTGTTTTATTACATATTTATCCAATAGCCATCCCTCTGTGCATCAATCAACCAATTTTTATATGCAGTTTTGGATAAACTGAAGACATCAGTGGGCTTCCCCTAAGTAGTCTAGCAGGTGTAGCATTAATTAGAATTCACATTGGTTCAGTTTCTTCTTTTAATATAAAATCTACAGTCAGTCAAATGAACAAATTTTAATTACTAAGTTTTGATAAATGTCTTTTATGAACTTTTGGAAGTTTATTGGAAAGCTAGCTTCCTATAGTCTTCTTCTGTGGGTCTGAATAATCCTTGAAAAATATTTTGGAAATTAAATTTATTTCAAATGACATGAGATTTTTGACAAACTTAAAAGAAATTTTTAATGTAATTCATGAATTTTAAATTCACTTTACAAATGTTATTCTATTTATATGTGTAGCAAATTTTATCAGTTACTTTGAAGGGATTTTTCAAATACAGTTTGGCTATGTTTACATATTTAGCTAAAATGTTTAATTTTTCAAACATTTTATATAGCATTTATAAATTTGACATTTAATTTTGTTTTAAAGTACATGTGTTTCAATTGTTCCAATAACAACAAAAATATTTTTAACTGTTATGCATCATAAAATCTTCAATACTAAAGTTAGTATGATTTTAGCTTAAAATTGAAAGTCTATCTGAGTTAATTAGGTATTTTAAATTGGAGCTACAAAGTTGTGATTCTGTTTAGTTAAAATCTCTTAAGCATTCTGTTGATTTGACTAAATACCACAAACTTTTTCACAATTTGGAAATAGTAATACTATAAATTTGATTGTTAAAACATTTCTATACTTTTTTCAGGCATAAAAGATTCATATACTCTAAAAAAGACAAACACCATCCAGGTTAACTGAAATTATTCTGGCTAAAAATTCTGGCCTGATATTCACTGCAAAGCTACCTCCCACATTCACTTTTCCTCCAAACACATTATGCAAATTTTCAAACACAATGCAAATTTGAAAGAACCGTACAGTAGACATTCATTAATACATCACCAAAATCTACAATTATTATTTTACTATGCTTGTTTTATTATATATTTCTCCTTTAGCCATCATTTTGTGCATCAATCTATCTATTTTTGTATACTTTTTAAGTTAAATTGTAAGCATAAATAGGCTTCCCCTAAGTATTTTAGCAGGTGTAATATTAATTAGAATTAAATATTGGTGGCAATTCTTCTTTTGATATAAAATTTACAGTTGGTCAAACACACAAATTTTAATCACTGAGTTTTGACAAATGATTATACTTGTATAATAAAAATGGTTATTAAGATATAGACTATTACAACCTCCCCTGAAAGTTTCCTCATACCCCTTCCCAGTCAATCTCTGCCCCAGCCCACAGAGACAACTGCCCTGTCTTCATTTTTAAGCCATAGATTTTTCCCCTTTTGCCTTTTCTAGAACTTTATATTAGTGGAATCATCCAGTATGAATTATTTTGCAGATGTCATCTTTCACCCAGCTAATACTTTTGAGATAAATCCTTATTCCTCAGCATGCATTAGGCATTGTGCACTATATATACTACAGCTTATTTATTTACCTTTGGATGGATTCTAGACCATTTCCATGCTTTAGTTATTATGAATAAAGTTGTTGTGAACATTATGTCATTTTGTCTACTACTACATCCCCTTTAAGATTAACTCTGTCAGCAGATGCAAAGCTTGAAGAGATAGCAGTCTCCTAAATACTTATTACATAAATATCTGTGAGCTCAGAGAAGCCTGCAATTCCTACCCAGGTTTTGCATTTCCTTTGACTGTTACATATATTTATGTATTTTCCTTTTAACTTTAAAGACCTGAATTTGATGGAATACTACTATAACTAACATATAATTTGTGTCTGACTTAATGGAGTCTTGATTTTTTTCATATTCTTTATTTTTATGCATTCACTCATTGATTCTTGTATGGGCCCTGACTGGGGATTAAACTCACAACCTTGCCTGACCTGTGGTGAAGCAGTGGATAAAGCGTCGACCTGGAAACACTGAGGTCGCCAGTTCAAAACCCTGCACTGGTCTGGTCAAGGCACATATGGGAGTTGATGATTCCAGCTTCTCCCCCCTTTCTCTCTCTCTCTCTCTCTCTCTCTCTCTCTCTCTCTCTCTCTCTCTCTGTGTGTGTGTGTGTGTGCGTGTGTGTGTGTGTGTGTGTCTCCTCTCTAAAATGAATAAAATAAAAATAAATTAAACTCACAACCTTGATGTATCAGGATGACCCTGAGCCAAATGAGCAACCTAGCCATGGCCCCTTTCACAGTCTTTTTAATTTTTTTAAAAATGTTTTATTTTTACTTTTTACAGGGGCAGAGAGAGAGAGTCAGAGATAGGGATAGATAGGGACAGACAGACAGGAACGGAGAGAGATGAGAAGTATCAATCATTAGTTTTTCATTGCTGTTGCGACACCATTAGTTGTTCATTGATTGCTTTCTTAGATGTGCCTTGACCACGGGCCTTCAGCAGACTGAACCACCCCTTGCTGGTACAGCGACCTTGGGTCCAAGCTGGCAAGCTTTTGCTCAAGCCAGATGGGCCCGCGCTGAAGTAGCGACCTCGGGGTCTCGAACCTGGGTCTTCCGCATCCCAGTCCAACGCTCTATCCACTGCACCACTGCCTGGTTAGGCCGTTTCACTGTCTTAAGTCAGAAAAATTCAAGAATATTCAGAATGATTTTATCTAAATTGGAAATCATACACAATAATCTATTATTAAAAATTAATAAACTTTTAGAAAGAGGAATGGTGTAAATATTTTGAAAATGGTAAAATGCCACTTATTTTCACTTGAGGGGAAACTTTATGTCAAACATTGTTGTTAATTTTCTAGTATCTGTTTTTCTATTGTTCTCAATAATAGAACTTCTGAGTTTTATCTGATTCAGGGCCAACCCAAATAAGAACTAATTTTCTAACTGTTCCTGTACCTGGGTGTTTTCACATGACTAAATTTCAATCAGTATGATACAGGCTAAAATGTTGTGTACAAGTGTGTGCAACCCCAGTAAAGAGAAAAGAAACTCAAACAGAGTCAGCCAGTCACATTGAGTGGAAGAGGCAAATATCAGTGTTTCAGAAAGATGAGATGTGAAAGATTTGTGAATCAGAATACCCAAGAAGGAACTGCACACATAAAGAACTCCAAGCATCTGCAGAGTCGTGTACCTGAATCTTTTGCTGAGTTCTACATTACACATGGGTGGGTCAAACCTCATGAAGCCAAGGAAAGAACTACTAGAAAATAGTATGTGAGTGATTCCTGGAGCTCCTGGGATGGAAATACTTTTCATTTACACCAGTTACAATGCAAAGACTTCATAATGCAATGGGTACTTGTTAGAATTCTCAGAGGAGTCATGACTTAGTAGAGTGGATAAATTATCGGTTGAGTAAAGGCAATTCTAGAATAAATGGATAAAACTGATGTGCAAGTAACTTAACAACATGCTTAAATAAATTCCAACACTCTTTAAAGAAACAAGACAAAATCAAGAACTCAAAATGTAAAAAGCCAAAATATTTAATGTTCAATCAAATCTACTAAGTATGCAATGATACAGGAAAATATGACCCATAGCTAAGAAAAAAATCAGTAAAAGCATTCCCTGAAAGGACAAAGATGATCGAATTAGCAGACAAGTGCTTTAAAACAGGTATTATAAACACTAAAAGATTTTGAATATTCTTAAAGATGTAAAGAAAAGAATGAAAATAATGAGGAGAGAAGTGAAAAATATATTTTTAAAGGGCCACATGAAACTTCTATATATAAAATATACTTATGTTAATATTAGTGCATGAAATACACTAATGTTTTGAAAATAAAAAAAATGACACTGGATAGGATTAACTAAACTATGCCTTCCCCCTTTAAAAAATTCAGTCAACTTGACTACATAACAGTAGAAACTATCCAAAACAAGCACAGGAAAAATAATTTTTTGTCAGTAAAGAGACAGAAGTTCAACGGCTTATTGGGAAAATATTGAGCAATATAATATGTATTTGGGTTCCTAGAGGAGCAGGGTCACAATGGGTAAAGAAACACAAATTTTTGGATAAAGAATTGTCAAAATGTCATAAAGTTGATGAAAACATAAACATACTGATAGAAGAATCAAACAAAAACTTAAAGAGAATAAACAAAAATGACATCAAACACATCATATGCAACTACTTAAAAAACAGTCATAAAAAGAAAAACTATAAAAGAAGCTAGAGAAAAATGACACATTATGTTCAGAAGAACATAGATAAAAACAACAACTGATAAATTTTCATCAGAAATCATGCAAGCCAGAAGACAATGGAGTAACATTTTTGAACTACTGAAAAACAAAATTAACAACCTATCAAACTAGAAATTTATAGCCAGTAAAATCAAACTGAGTAGCTACTTTCCCCATCTAGCACCCCACTTGTAAACCAGGGGTGTCACCACAACAGAAGTGTGCCAGTCTCTGCCTCCAGCTCCAGCGCACAGGTACAGAGGTCTTGCTTGGTGAGGAGGCAGGCCATAAGACTTACAGTTCTACAGCTCTCTGTAGGAGGACGGACTTTATTAGGAGCAGAACAGGAAGGAGTTGAAGCCCACAGACACTGTTGAAAACAGAGATTTTGGTTGCAAGCATGGGGGAGTAGCCCCATGATAGCGACAATCTAAACCATAGACCAACTAGAAGTTTAACACAGAGAACCGAGGGAAAGAAGAGCAAAGAAGAGTTTTCTTATAGTCAGAACAAGACTCAATGCCTGACCTCAAAGACAGCTCCTGAAAAGGAACCTGTGAAGAAACTTATGACCCAGAACATTGTGGAAAACTATAGAACAGGGGTCGGGAACTTATGACTTGCAAGCGAGATGTGGCTCTTTTGATGGCTGCATCTGGCTCGCAGACAAATCTTTAATTAAAAATAATAACGTTAAAAATATAAAACACTCTTAGTTATTACAATCCATTTATTTCCTACCACTCATGTTCATGGTTGCGGGTGACTGGAGCCAATCACAGCTGTCTTCTGGGACAACACCAAATTTTTATTGGATAATGCCTAACGTACACGGGCTGTTGTGAGGTCAGGAAGTAAACTTTCCTTCTTTTAATCAAGTACTCAGCTAGCTAATTACAGAAACCCTTTTGACAAAGAATATGGCTAAAAGGAAAAAAGATGAGGAGTATTGTACTTTTCAGCAGGAATGAACAGAGGAATTCATCTTTGTGGAGAGGGTAGGTTCTGCAGTGTGTCTAATATGCAATGATAAAATTGCATTGATGAAACGGTCAAATATAAAGTGGCACATCAACACACACCATACTACATTTGCATCAAAATAATCCAGCAGGGGACAGCAGGAAGAAAGCATGTCAAGAGCTACTGTGCAGAGTGCAAGCTAGTCAGCAGCAACTCTGTGGTTGGACCCAACAAGGTGACTGGAATATGGCTAGCTTTGCTGGTGCTTTAGCAATAGTGAGAAACGGAAAGCCATTCACAGATGGGGAGTATGCCAAAACATTCATGCTTGATGTTGCCAATAAACTTTCTGACAACTTTTTGGATAAAGATAAGATAATCAAACGAATAAAAGACATGCCTCTGTGGGCAAGAACTGTTCACGATCGTACCATCATGATGACAAATCAAATTGAGGCAACACAAGTGAAGGACATAAATGCAGCACCATTCTTTTCTCTTGCTTTGGATGAGTCAACAGACATAAGCCATTTATCCCAGTTCAGTGTGATTGCAAGGTATGTTGTCCGTGACACACTATGTAAGGAAAGTCTTACTGTTTTGCCTATGAAAGAGACAACAAGAGGGGAGGATTTATTCAAGTCTTTCACTGAGTTCGCTAAGGAAAAAATCTACTGATGGATAAACTTATTTCGGTGTGTACTGATGGTGCTCCATGCATGGTGGGGAAAAAGAGGATTTGTAGCGCTTCTTGGTGAACATGAAAAGAGACCCATCCTAAGTTTTCACTGCATCCTACATCAGGAGGCGCTTTGTGCTCAGATGTGTGGCAAGCAGCTTGGTGAGGTTATGTCACTGGTCATTTGGGAGGTCAACCTTATTGTTGCCTGAGCTTTAAATGATCACCAGTTTAAAACACTGTTGGATGAAGTTGGCAATGTGCATTGGTTGTCAAGAGGGAAGGTGCTCAGCCATTTTGCGGCTTGTCTGAGCGAAATCTGGACTTTTCTTAAAATGAAAAATGTCCAGCATCCTGAGTTAGCTAACACTGAGTGCTCCTAAAGTTTTACTATCTTGTGTCCATGACTGAACATCTGAACCAGCTCAATGTGAAAATGCAAGGCATTGGAAATACAGTCCTATCCCTTGAACTAGTGTTTGCATTTGAAAACAAGCTGGAACTCTTCATCGCTGACATTAAAACAGGTCGTTTACTACACTTTGAAAAACTCGGAGAGTTTAAAGATGCATGCACAGCAAGTGACCCTGCTCAACATCTTGATCTCCAGAAGCTAATGGGCTTTGCATCTAATCTCTTGCAGTCAATCAAAGCATGCTTTGGAGAATTTTGTGACTGTACTCATCTTTTTTAAGTTCATCACTCATCCACACAAGTGTGCAGTGGACAGCACCGACCTGAGTTACATCCCCAGTGTCTCCATTAGAGATTTTGAGCTACAAGCTGCTGACCTGAAGGTCTCAGACATGTGGGTGAATAAGTTCAAGTAACTGAGTGAAGATTTGGAAAAACTTGCACGACACCAAGCAGAGTTGGTGAGCAAACACAAGTGGAGAGAAATGAAAAAACTTCAACCCGCAGATCAGCTGATTGTCAAAATTTGGAAAGCGCTTCCTGTCACATACCACACACTGCAGCATGTGAGTATTGCTGTGCTAACAATGTTTTGCTCTACATATGCATGTGAGCAGTCTTTCTCACATCTAAAGAACATTAAGACCAACCTACGATCACATTTAATGGATGAAAATCTCAACGCCTGCATGAAGCTTAACCTCATCACGAATCAACCAGACTACAAAGCCATCAGCAAAACCATGCAGCACCAGAAGTCCCATTAATGGTAAGAAGTACTTTATTCATCATTGGTTAGCAACAGCATAGCAACATTATTAAAAAGAATTCAGAGATTTATTGTACTTTAAAAGTGTTGGTTTTATATAAAATGGACACATTTACTTGTATTTAGTGTTAAACATATTGTATAACTCTCACAGAATTACATTTTAAAATATGTGGTGTTCATGGCTCTCTCAGCCGAGAAGTTTCCTGACACCTGCTATAGATCAGTCAGCTAGAAATTAGTGGAAGGTAACTCTTATTGTCATATATATATAATTTTTTTCATTTTTATTAATTTTAATGGGGTGAAATTAAAAAATCAGGGTACATATGTTCACAAAAACATCTCCAGGTAATCTTATTATTCAATTTTGTTGCATGCCCATAACACAAAGTCAAATTGTCCTCTGTCACTTTCTATCTGGTTTTCTTTGTGCCACTCCCTTCCCCCCTCTCCCTTCCTCTCCTCTGTCCCCCAACCCCGTAACCAACACATTCTTGTCCATGGCTCATAGTCTTGCTTTTATATCCCACCTACGTATAAAATCATGCTGTTCTTAGTTTTTTTCAGTTTTACTTAATTCACTCTGTCAAATATCAGTTGTCCATAAAGGTGTGGGTTTATTTATTGGTTCTCTGTCCTGTTCCATTGATCTATGTGCCTGTTCTTATGCCAGTACCAGGCTGTCTTGAGTACAATGGCCTGGTAATATACCTTGATATCCAGAAGAGTGATACCTCCTGCGTTATTTTTTCTTTTTAAGATTGCTGAGGCTATTTCTGTTCTTTTTTGGTTCCATATAAATTTTTGGAATATGTTTTCTATATCATTGAAGTATGTCATTGGTATTTTAATTATTATTGCATTGAATTTATAAATTGCTTTGGGTAATATAGACATTTTAATGATGTTTATTCTTCCTAATCATGAGTATGGTATATGCTTCCACTTGTTTGTATCTTCCTTGATTTCTTTTATCAATGTTTTATAATTTTACAAGTACAAGTCCTTAACTTCCTTGGTTAAATTTACTCCTAGGTACTTTATTTTTTTGGTTGCAATAGTGAAGGGGATTGTTTTCTTAATTTCTTTTGCTGACAGTTCATTGTTGGTATATAGAAATGCCTCTGATTTTTGAGTATTAATTTTATATTCTGCCACCTTGCTGAATTCATTTATCAGGTTCAGTATTTTTTTGACTGAGACTTTAGGGTTTTCTATATACAATATCATATCATCTGCAAATAATGACAGTTTTACTTCTTCTTTTTCAATTGGGACACTTTTTATTTCTTCTTCTTGTCTGATTGTTGTAGCTAGGACTTCCAGAACTATGTTGAATAAAAGTGGTGAAAGGGGGCACCCCTGCCTGGTTCCTGATCTTAAGGGGATCGCTTTTAATTTTTGTCCATTTAGTATGATGTTTGCTGTGGGTTTGCCGTAGATGGCCTTTATCATGTTAAGGAATGTTCCCTGTATTCCCACTTTACTGAGAGTTTTGATCATGAATGAGTGCTGGATTTTATCAAATGCTTTTTCTGCATCTATTGAAATTATCATGTGATTTTTGTCCCTCCTTTTGTTTATGTGATGAATCACATTGATTGAATTACAAATATTTAAAGAGCCTTGCCTCTCCAGAATAAATCTCACATGATCATGGTGTATGATTTTTTTCATATATTGCTGAATCCGGTTGGCTAATATTTTTTGAGAATTTTCACATCTAAATTCATCAGAGATATTGCCTATAATTTTCTTTCTTTGTGTTGTCTTTGCATGGTTTCAGGATCAGAATTATGCTCCCTCATAAAAGGAGTTTGGAAGTCTTCCTTCCTCTTCAATTTTTTGAAATAGCTTCAGGAAAATAGGAGTTAATTCTTCTTTGAATTTTTGATAGAATTCACTTGTGAAGCCATCAGGCCCAGGACTTTTCTTTTTTTGGAGTTTTTTGATAACTGTTTCAATCTCATTTGTTGTAATTTGCAGTTTAGGTGTTCTGAATCTTTCAGATTGATTTTTTGAAGATTATATGATTTAAGAAATTTGTCCATTTCGCCTAGGTTGTCTAATTTTTTGGCATAGAGTTCTTCATAGTATTTTCTTCCAATACCTTTTATTTCTGTTGTGTCAGTTGTTATTTCTCCACTCTCCTTTGTAATTTTCTTTATTTGAGTGCTCTCTCTTTTTTTCTTGGTGAGTCTAGTTAAAGGTTCATCTATCTTGTTTACCTTTTCAAAGAACCAGCTCCTGGTTTCATTGATCCTCTGTATTGTTTCCTTAGCCTCTATGTCATTTATTTCCGCTCTGATTTTTATCATTTTCTTCCTTCCACTAATCCCAGGCTTTATTTGCTGTTGTTTTTCTAGTTCTATTATATGCAGGGTCAGGTTGCTTATTTGAGCTTTTTCTAGCTTCTCATGTTATGCCTGTAGTGCTATGAACTTCCCTCTCAGGACTGCTTTTGCTGTGTCCCATAAATTTTGAGTTGATGTATGCTCATTATTACTTGTTTCTAGAAACTTTTTTATATCTTCTTTGATCTCATTGTTAATCCATTCAGTATTTAATAACATGCTATTTAGTTTCCAAGTGTTTGAGTATTTTTCAGGTTTTTTTTTTTTGTGGTTAATTTCTAGTTTCATGCCATTGTGATCAGAGAAAATGCATGATATGATTTCAATCTTTTTAAATTTGTTGAGACTACTTTTGTGTCCTAACATGTGGTCTATCCTAGAGAATGTACCATAAGCACTTAAAAAGAATGTATATTCTACTGTTTTAGGATAAAATGTTCTGAAGATATCTATTAAATTGAGTTGATCTAGTGTATTCTTTAAGTCTGCTGTTTCTTTATTAATTTTCTTTTTTGAGGATCTATCCAGTGATGTTAGTGGGGTATTGGAATCTCCTACTATTATAGTATTGCTGTTAATCTCTCCCTTTATATCCATCAAAGTCTGTTTTATGTATGTCAGGGCTTCTATGTTTGGTGCATAGATATTTATAATGGTTATGTCTTCATGTTGAATTGTTCCCTTCATCATTATGTAAGTCCTTCTTTATCTCTTACTACAAACTTTGTTTTAAAGTCCATTTTGTCAGATATAAGTATTGCTACCCTGGCTTTTTTTTCTTTTCCATTTGCATGAAATATTTTTTTCCATCCTTTTCTTTTCTGTCTATGTGCATCTTTTGTTTTAAAGTGTGTCTCTTTTGGACAGCGTATGTATGGGTCCTGTTTCTAACTCCTGTTATATCAATGGAGGCAGACAAACTTGATGATTGACAGATCAAGGAAAAGAAAAACATTAAAAAGAGGGTACCTCTCAAACCTGTCATTCCAGGGCGACAGTATGATGCCCAAGGCTGTATCCTCTAAAGAACAGCAGAGACTGCACACGGCAGGAGAAATTCACTTCACTGAAATAGCCAGGTCAAGTCAAGTTGCCAAGCAAAATATCAGCAAACGAATCAACAAAGCCTAGGAAAGGGGTGGTATCCAGGGTTGCTGCCACATAGTATCTAAAATGTCCAGTTTTCCAAAACAACTAAAAAATGATAAGTCATGCAAAGAAACAGGAAAAATGTAACCCATATAGAGAAAACAAAAAGCAAGAAACAGAAACTGCCTTTGAGAGGGCCCATATGTCAAAGACTTTAAAGCAGATGTTACAAATATATTCAGAAAACTAGAAAAAAACATGCTTGTTTTTATTGAATATATTGAGTTTACATTGGTTAATAAAATTATATAGATTTCAAGGGTATAATCCTATAATACATTATCCGTGTACTATATTGGGTGTTGACCACCCAAGCCATGTCTCTTAAGAATGAAGTGAAAGGCCTTACCAGGCGTTGGTGCAGTGGATAGGGCATCAGACTGGGATGTGGAAGACCCAGGTTCGAGACCCCAAGCTCGGCAGCTTGAGTGCAGGCTCATATAGCTTGAGTAAAAGCTCACCAGCTTGGACCCAAGGTCGCTGGCTCCAGCAAGGGGTGTCTCGGTGTGCTGAAGGCCCATGGTTAAGGCACATGTGAGAAAGCAATCAATGAACAACTATGGTGTCGCAACAGCAATGAGAAACTAATGATTGATGCTTCTCATCTCTCTCCATTCCTGTCTGTCTGTCCCTATCCATCCCTCTCTCTGACTCTCTATCTGTCCCTGTAAAAAAAAAGAAAATAAAAAGAAAGAATGAAGTGAAAGAAGACATGATGACATGATCTCATTGTATAGAGAATAAATAAAAAGGGATATAAATTATTTAAAAAAAAGAGAATGGGAATTCTGGAATTAAAAAGTACAATATCTAAAATAAAATATTTCCTTAATAATTATTTAGGATAAAAGCAGAAGAGAATATAGAGCTTTATAGGAGTATCATTTCTATCTCAAAAGAATTAAATTAGTAGAAATCTGAAGTCAATTCAGATGTTAAAATACCTGTTGTGAATCTACAGCAATCTTTAAGAAAAATATCAAAAATCTAGTGAAAAATCATAAAAGAATCAAAATGTCACAGTAGAAAATTCTCAATGTGTTCATAAACACAGATAAAAGTGAAGTTGTTACCAGGGGTAGGGGGGAGGGAGTAAAGAGGGACATATATACAGTGACAAAAATGATTTGACTTTGGGTGATGGGCACACAACATAATCAATAGTTGAAATGCTATAGAAATATTTACCTGAAACCTATGTACTCTTATTGATCAATGCCATCTTTTAAATGTAATTTTCTAAATAAATTATTTTAAGAAAAAGTAAAAAAGAGAAAATACTCAATGCAAAAGAAGGCAGTAAAAGTGGGATAGAGGAAAAACATGAGAAATATAGAAAACAAAAAATAAGATGGAAGATATAAATATAATGAAAAAATGTACATATTAATAATGATATTAAATTATCAGACAGGATTGAAGAAAACAAAACAAAACAAAACCTGGCATCTAACTACAGCTGTATACAGGAGAGACATGTCCGATTCAGATACAAATAGGTTGGAAATAAAAGATGAAAAAGATATATCATGCAAATAGCAACCATAAATGATCTGGAGTGGGTATAGAATAACAAATAAAATAGACTTTAAAATAAATTATAATCTAGAGAAAAGTGAGACAATTTATAGTGATAAAAGGGTCAACTTGATGAAGATACCACAATAACAAATATATATGGTTCTAACAACAGAGCCACAATTACTTGAAGCAAAAATGAACAGAATTGAAGGCAGAATAAAGAATTCAACAATAATAGTTGGAGATATGAATGCTCCATTTTAGATAATAAGGCAGAATATCTAGACAAGATTCAGTAAGGAAATAGAAGACTTGAACAACTCTATAAATGAACTAGATTTAATAAACCACCTAAAAACAGCATAAAGTATATCTTCTGAAACACACATGGAACATTTTCAAAGACAGACTATTGCTGATGGGAATGCAAAATGGTGCAATCACTTAAGAAAATAGCCTGGAAATCCCTCAAAAAGTTAAGCATTGAGTAACCAAGTTACCATGTAACCCAGCAATTCTTCTTCTACCCAAGAGAAATGAAAACATGCATGCGTACAAAAACTTGTACACAAATATTTATAGAAGTTTTATTTATAATCAAAAAGTAAAAAAAATTCATATGTCCATCAGCTGATGAATGTATAAGCACAATGTGATAGATCCATACAATTAAATATCATTTGGCAAAACAAAAACAAAACAACTGAAGTGATGATATATGTTACAAGATGGAACAACCTTGAAAACATTAAGCTAAGTGAAAGAAGCCTGCTACAAAAGATGATATGCTATGATTTCATTTAAATAAAATGTCTAGAATAGGCCAATCTATAGAGATAGAAAGTTGATTGGTGGTTGCCTAAATCCAGGTGAGTTGGGAGGAAATGCTAATTGTACAGTGTTTCTTTTTGGGATGATGAAAATGTTCTAAAATTGACTGTGGTAATAATTTCACTAGTTTGTGAATGTACTAACAGTTATTACATTTTATACTTAAAATGAGTGAATTATACAGTAAATAAGTTTTATCTCAATAAAGTTGTAAAGAAATATTTTAAAAATCTCATTTCAATTGACCACTCATTTGACCAGGTATTAACTGAGATAATAAGATGTTTTCTCAGGAAGGATTTTATTCTCAAATAAAAGCATAAAACAAAGAAGAAAGCCCTTTGTTTTATTTTTCCTTTATGTCATATATTTTTATGTGATATCTGGAGTTGCATCAGTCATCTTGTGATCATGAGGCAAGAAACATGAGGCTGAAAACCAACCCACTAATGGTAGTAGAGGGAAAGTATGGAAAGAACCTGATTCCTGATGGCTTCAGTGAGCAACTGAGCCAGAGCTGACAATCATCTCCATCAGACATTTTGTTATGTGAGACTACTATTAGTTGAAGACAAGTACATTCTAAGCTGATGAGAAGAAAAGGGAAAAGGTTGATGTACAAAATGCATTTAAGAACATGATTTCTTGAATGCTTCTTATTAATTATATAAGACAGAAACAAACATTTTCTCAGTATATAGTTCAAACCAGGAACTTTCATGTACTTATATTATGTTTTATTTAATCTTTAAAACAATATCATGAGGTAGTTTTAATTATCTTCTATTCATAAATGAAGAAGTTAAGATCAATAGAAATAAATGAGTTGTAGAAAATTACAGTAAAGAGTAGAGGAGAATTTGAACATTAATTTTTCTCACTCTAATGGCTAATATATTATTGTGTGCTATTATTTTGTACTATTGCCATGGTTTTGTTTTGTGTCTACAACAATGTCTCATCATTGCCATGTTCACCTCTTAATGTTTAGTAGTCTTTTCATTAGGGTTTCTTTTCTTCCTTTCTTTCTTTCTTTCTTTCTTTCTTTCTTTCTTTCTTTCTTTCTTTCTTTCTTTCTTTCTTTCTTTCTTTCTTTCACTTATTTCATTTAGAAAACACTGCCTAAATTTTTGCCTCATTTCAAATCAATGCCTTACCTGAGTATTATATAAACTGGTAGTTCAGTACCTTAGTAACCAGCTCAACCACAGGATCAAATATAAAATTGCTTATGTTACAGAACTTAGAGTGAAAAAATATTGGCTTACACTAGTAATTATTTTTTTTAAAGTTCAACATATCTCCTGAAAAAAAATATTTCCAATTAAAATTTAAGCAGAAAACGGAACTTTTTAATTAAAAAAAATTAAACTTAAAAGAATTTATGAAACTCTACAAATAGTTAATTTTTTATAACACAGAAGTAAGGTGAACTCATCATAAAAAATTTAGACACAAAAGAGTAGACAAAGGAAAAATATTCACTTATCACCTCTAACAAATACTTTATTATATTTTCTTGTAGTCTTTTTGCCTTATGATGCTTAGATTTGCATATGCATTTGATATGCTTAGATTGTTAACTGTGACTTTACAACTCCCTTATATTTGTATATTTTTGCATTCTAATTGTCATATCATCAGTACTTTTATATATGGCAAGTTTGTACAAGCTATAAATTTCTTCACTTTCTTTCACTTCCTTCTTTTAAGGTAAAAAAACATTTCCTAAATATTTAAGAATAAATAGTAGTCTTCAAAATGATTATTAAACAGGGAAAAGTGTTGTAATAAATAGAGGTTATATGTGAGCATATTTATAAATATACTATTTACTTATTAACCACATTTGACATACTCTCCTTTCAGCCTTTTAGATGTTTTTAACTGTGTTTTTGTATTAAATTGATTCATAATGTTATAAAGGGGAAAAGTGGAGAGAAAAATATAAAAATAAAAATGGAGAATTACTGAAGAGTTTATTGTTTTATGCAATAATTTATGATTTTCTTTACCACAGTTGGACCCCAGAACAACTACGGAAGCTATTTTACCTATTTCTAAAATGGCATAGGAAGGACAACAAAAAGGTTTGTCACAAAATAATTTTCTTTAAGAATATGAATCTTCCTCCATTACCCTAAAGCAAATACTAGATCACATTTTAGTCGCGGTGCATGATGTTGAATAAGGAATATTATGGCTTTCTAACTGCTGTTTCATGACTTTGCAGAAATTTTAAGAATGTATTTGCAGATAAAAATGTTGATAAACAAACTGGAAAGAGAATCAAAGATGGATTATGGGTATTTATATGTGTGTGTGCATGCATGCCCATGAAGTTTCTACATTAATGTTTTGGGTGTGTGCATGTGTGTTAGTAATTAGTGACTGAAACTCTTCCTTTTTATCATATTCACATGTGAGCCAAAACCTATGGATAAATGTTAATAGCATTCTAATAATTATCCTTTCAGTTAAAAAAAACATATATACGTAGCTGCATATATTTTCTATATATATATATACATTTATATATTATAGATCATTTGTGTATAGTTATATATGCATTATATAGGATTGTTACATATAATGCACACTATTTAATTATACCACAGTAACCTTTTTTTAGAGAGAGTGAGAGGGAGGAGATAGAGTGAGAAGCATCAACTCATATTTGATTAACTTTAGTTGTCCATTGATTGCTTCTCTTATGTGCCTTGACCAGGGTGAGGGGGCTCAAGTAGAGCCAGTGACGTCTTGATTAAGCCAGCAACCTTTGATTAAGCCAGCGACCTTTGGGACCGTCAATGATCCTATGCTCAAGCTGGCAAACCTGTGCTTGAGCTGGTGACCTCAAGGCTTTGAAATGGTGACATCAGTTTCCCAGGTGTACACTGTATTCCCTGGGGCACCACTAGTCAGGCAACACCACACAACTTTTATTTATTTATTTATTTATTTTTACAGAGACAGAGTCAAAGAGAGAGTTAGATAGGGACAGACAGACAGGAAGGGAGAGAGATGAGAAGCATCAATCATCAGTTTTTCGTTGTGACACCTTAATTGTTCATTGACTGCTTTTTCATATGTGCCTTGACCGCGGGTCTTCAGCAGACTGAGTAACCCTTTGCTCAAGCCAGGGACCTTGGGTCCAAGCTGGTGAGCTTTGCTCAAACCATATGATCCCGTGCTCAAGCTGGTGACCTCAGGGTCTTGAACCTGGGTCCTTCGCATCCTAGTCTGATGCTCTATCCACTGCGCCACTGCCTGGTCAGGCAACACCACACAACTTGTAAAAGTTAGTTATTGTTGCCCTGGCCAGTTGGCTCAGTGGTAGAGTGTCGGCCTGGCGTGTGGAAGTCCTGGGTTCGATTCCCAGTGAGGGCACACAGGAGAAGCACCCAACTGCTTCTTCACCCTTCCCCCACTCCTTTCTCTCTCTCTGTTTCCCCTCCAGCAGCAAGGCTCCATGGGTGCAAAGTTGGCCCGGGTGCTAAGGATGGCTCCACGGCCTCTATCTCAGGAGCTAGAATGGCTCCATGTGCCGCAGAGCAACTCCCCACATGGACTGAGCATCAACGCCTGGTGGACATGCCGGGTGGATCCCAGTTGGGTGCATGCAGGAGTCTGTCTGTCTGCTGTCCCCTGCTTCTTATTTTGGGGAAAAAAAAACAAAAATAAAAAAAGTTAGTCATTGTTGGTTTTTCTCTGCTCTGGTCCCTCTGCCACACCCATGCTCTGCTAGATCCTCACTAGGCCAAGAAGTATCCAAACTTGAATCCCTTCTTTGTACTATTGTAGCTGGAGGTACTGGGGCAGTACTGTATGTCTTGAGCCTGGCATTGTTCAATCTTGATGTCTGTTGAGACAAAAGGAATAACTCAGAAACCTATAATAAAATGGGTCTCAATGAGCAATACAAGTTTTACTCAGCAAATGTAGATTGTAGCAAACTGAAGAAAAAACATCCAGACTTCTAAATGAACCAGTTCAAGTATAAAGATGCTTAGAATGAAGGTCTTCCAGAAGCCATCTGCACAACTTTCCACTTAACCAGGAAATATTTCTCTCCAAATTCATAAAATTATGTTGGTGTATTGTGTTGGGATTTACACTGATTAATAAATACTTGAAACTTGATATGTCTCACCATTTAATGCTGAAAATGTGCTCTCAGATTTTATTACTAGGGCATAGGAAATAAAAAGCAGAATTTAAAGAAGAGAAAGAAAAGCTAGTCATTGTTATTTCTTCAGGGAATTAAACTACTCAACTTTCAGAAATTTAAAAAGAGAAATGATCTTGGCTTACTCTTGGACAGGTAAGGGCGTGATGGGAGTATAAAAAGTCAGGTTGGGGGAATTGGGTAATATAATAAGCTCTAAAATAATAAAAATGATTTATCAAACTTATTTTTAAGCCTCATCCTTGTGTCTTTGTAGTTAAAATTACAAAATAATCTCTTGTATATCCACAAACTCTGGGCAGATAAAAGACACAGGTAAAGTAAAGTTTATAAGAAGAACTTCTGGTTGCTCAGAGCAGAGCAAATGGGCAGAAAATTTTCATCCCCATTATTATTGCACTTAAAAAGTCCTTGTTCCTGGTCAGCATGCCTACTAACAAGGCTAAACATAGGACCAGAAGAAGTGCATGGGAAGGAAGAAAGTCTTCAGTATCCCACTATCAACCTCAGCCTTTTCCCACCTTCCGCCACGATCTCCTTGCTGCATCCTGTGAAGGTAATTCACCTGGGTCTGCTGTGTCTGGTCAGCACTCACATAATTTTGCTTCAACTTTCTTTTTTCGTCTCCCACTGATCAACCTTACCTCTTGGACCCTGTACCAGCCCCTACTCCCGGGTGGCTAACTACTTCCTAAAATCCACACACCTACATTGGTTCCTTAGAGTGATCGATTGTGGCTAGCTTGTCTCCTATCTCACATCATCTAAACTTCACATCAGCCTTACTCAACTCCTTCATTTTTCTCTCACCTTGGATAACTTGTCAAATCTTTTTTATTTCCCTTGAGATTTTTTTTTCACCCATGGATTATTTAGACGTGTGTTGTTTAACTCCCAGGTCTTTGATTTTTCTGTTTTTTCCCCCTTTTATTCATATTTGGTTGTTTTCCCTATCACCAGAGAATACACTCATTTGATTTTATGTTTTAATTTCCTCCTGTTGGTAAGGGAGCAATCCCTGCCTTAAGGTTAAGAGGATAGCTGAATTCATGACATTTGACACTGGATAGATGAGATTGACAGCAGTTTATTAGTCTCATATATGCAAAGGTGGAGGAAGAAGGCCCTGCACACCATAGAGGGTCACAGGGGAGTTGCATTTGGGAACACAGTGAACATCCAGGCCTGTCGAATGCAGGCTTTGTAGTATCAACAGGAGGGGTTGTCCCTTGGTTTTCATAGGGGGATAAGATTGGTTTGTTTGAATCATTTCACAACTGTCAGGGAACTGAAACCTGCTACTCAAGGATATGCAGAAACTGGTACTCTTCCCCTTGATAAGAAGGCTTGTTTGGTCAGGGGACCTTATCCAGAACAGCAGAGCCAGGAGGGGAAATTGTGGTTAGGCCAGATGAGGCCTTCTCAATTTTACTAGATGTCAGGGCAGCATGGAAGGGTGGGTTTTAATTTAGGTTTTACACTGCATTATAATTATTTTAAGTTTGTGAGGCTTCATTTTATGGCTCACGATGTGGTCTATCCTGGTCTGTGTTCCATGGACATTTGAAAAGTGTATTCTGCTGTTGTTAGGTGGAGTATTCTATAGATTAATTAGATTCTGTTGATTGATTATATTGTTAAATTTTTAAAATATCTATGTTGATTTTTTGTCTAGTTATATTGTTAATGGTTGAGACTGAGGTGCTGAGAGCATCACCTATAATTGTAGATTTGTCTCTTTTTAAAATTCTTATCAGTTTTGCTTCACATATTTTGCAGCTCTGTTGTTTGGTACAAACATATTTAGGATTATGTTTTCTTTAGTGAATTAAAGCTCTTATCATTATAAATACCCTTTTCTGTCTGCTAATTTTCTTTACTCTGCAGTCTACTTTATCTGACATTAATATAGCTTTTCCTGCATTTTAAAATTAATTTTTGCATGGTATCTATATCTTTGTCCATCTCTTTACTGTTTTTTATATTTTAAAAAAATTTTAAAAACTTTATTTATTTTAGAGAGGAGAGAGAGAGAGAGAGAGAGGAGTGGGGGAGGAGCAGGTAGCATCAATTCCTATATGTGCCTTATGTGCCTTGACCGGGCAAACCCAGAGTATCAAATCGGTGACCTCAGCATTCTAGGTTGACACTTTATTCACTGCACCACCACAGGTCAGGCAATCCTTTTACTTTTAACAAGACTTGTACCATTACATTTGAAATGAGTTTCTTTTAAAGAGCATATGGTTGGTTCAAACTTTTTAAATCCATTCTACCAAACTCTGTCTTTTAATTGGTGCATTTAGACCATTTACATTTAATGTGATTATTGATTTGTCTTCAGTCAGGCATCCTAAATTTTTATTTCTGTTTGTTTTTGCTGTATTTTGTTACTTTTTTTGCATTTCCTGTGGATTACTTGAACATATTTTAGAATTTATATTTATTTATAGTGTTTATGAGTGTATATCTTTTCAAATATATATTGGTGGTTGCTCAAAGTATAACATTTTATACATAAACTTATCTGTCTACTGGCATCATCATATTATCAGTTTGAGTGACATGTAGAAACTTTACCTTTCTTTACAGCCTTTTCTCCTCCCTCATTTATAATATAATTGTCTTAAATATTTTCTCTACATGTATTTAGAACCATATGAAAAACTGTCATAATTTTTGTTTCAGTCCTCAAACATGATTAGACTTAGAGAATAAAAGTTTATTTTATTTGCCTGTGTTCTTTCTTCCTGATGTGAGTTTTTTAAACCTTCTTTTAAGATAAGTCAACTAGTAACAAATCTTTTAGTTCAACTGAAAATGTCTTAATTTTTCCTTTATTCCTTAAAAATATATTCACTGGAGATAAAATTCTGGATTGACAGTTCTCTACTTTCAACACCTGAACAAGGTGAAAATTGTATCTGCCCTTTTGGTGATGATACCTCCACTCTTGTTCAAATTGTTCTTTCCCTATAGGTAAGGAGTTGTTTCCTCTTGCCTTTTTATTTTTTCTTTTTAGAAAATTAATTTAACAGGGTAACATTGATCAACAAGTGTACATAGATTTCAGGTAAACATTACTACCTCATTTGAATAGTCAATTATCTTGTATATTCATAACCCAAAGTCAAATCATTTTTCATCACCTTATATTTGTCCCTCTTTACTCCTTTCTCCCAACCCCCTCCCTCACCCTTCCCTCACATCACCCTTCCCCTGGTAACCACTGTACTCTTATCTATGTCCTGTTGTTACTTTTAACATTTTTTCTTTGTAGCTTTCAGAAGTTTGACTGCATGTCTTAGTGTGATTTCTCTGGGTTTATATTGCTTACACTTCACTCAGCTTCCTGAATTTGTAGATTTATGTTTTTCTTCTCCCTTTCCAGGATTCTAATGACAGAATTAAATTTAAATCTCCTGTAATAGTCACATAGATCTTCAAGGCTTTGTTCTTTTTTTTCTCCATCTGTTTTCACTCTGTTACTGATATAGGGTAACTTATTTTTTATCTTAAGTTCACTAATTCTTTCTCATTCTCCCATTGAGCACATTCATTGAATTTTGAATTCCTATTATTATATTTTCAATTCTAATATTTCCAATATAAAGTTTGTGTTACTTTATATGTCCTATTTCTTTGCTGAAACTCTATATTATTATAGCTTAAAATTTTTTTTATGAGGACTGAAGTATTTGTCAAATAACTCTAACATCTTTGTTATCTCAGTGTTGGCATCTTATTTTTTTATTACACGTTCCTATTGGTTCTTGGTATGTTGAATGATTTTAGATTAAAGTTGGGCATTTGAGTATTATAAATTTTGAGATCTTATTTAAATCTTTTAATTTAGCTAATTTAGCTGGATTTTTCTGACACCATTTTGGGAGAGGAAGTAGGTGGCTTGTTATAACAGCTGGGTATAAAAGTTCAGGTTTTCCACTCTGTCTTAGTTGACACCCAAGGGAAAGGACTCCTCATTATTACTGGGTTGATTGGTATGCTGTCTTCTCCACAGACCTCCACACATACCTTTTTGGTTACTGACAGGGAGAAGTAGGAGTTCTTCATTACTGCTTCCCTTGTGACATCCACTGACAGCATTGTGGAAGGTGGCCTCATTAACACTGGGTGGTGGTAAAAGTCTTGACTATCCACTATGCCTCCTCTGATACCATATCTTCAGGAAGAAGAAAGAGAGCTTTGTTACTACAGGATAGGGTGGAAGTCCACGCTCTCCATAAAATCTACACTGACACCCCAAGAGAGATTCTCATTCCTGCCCATTGGAGATGATAGTTTTTGTTTCTTACTCAAGCTGCTCTGCCAGCATCCTTGAAGCGATGCTGGAATATTCCAATACAGCTTAATAAAGATAAAAGTCTAGGACCTCAACCTAGTTTTGCTGGTGTGGATGTGGGTTTGGCCACAGTACTTTTTTCCCCACCCTATGGTGTTTGGCTATTGTAGAGTGTTTTTTTTTTTTCTCTAAAAGTTTTCTGCCTTGCTATTGAATAGATTGCCCCTTTTCTGGTCCTTTGGCTGAAGAGATCAGACTTTTCTTAGAGGCTTTTTAAAATCTATGTTTGTTGGCATTACTGGTTGTTGACTTTTCTAGCATCCAGTTTAAAATATATAAGGCAAAAGGAAAGCCAGGGAACTTACTCCTAGATCCTGAGGTTTCTAGTTTCTGCTTTTTTCTCTTGAGCCTTTAAAGTCTCTTTATTTTTGTTTCACATATAATACACAGGGTTTTTAGTTATATTTAGTGGGAAAAACAGGGAAAAATTATGTCTGCTTTGTTTTTCTGTAAATGGAAGTGCGCTCATCCAAAGCACCTAATTACAAGAAATCCTTGATTTTCATGAGCACTGGGTTCTCATGTAAGTTTCCTCAACTCTTAAATATAATATATAATAATTATAAATCTAACATTAAAAAAATATCTTATGCCTAAAACATCCAGCTATTGAGCCCTGGACCTGCTACTACAGTCACACTGAGGCCACTCCTCCTGTGGACTGCTCCCAACCAATGACTGAGCCCAGTGGGGATACTATTGCAGGCCCATTCTTTTTATTTTTTTTTAACAGGGACAGAGAGAGAGTTAGAGAAAGGGATAGATAGGGACAGGCAGACAGGAAGGGAGAGAGGTGAGAAGTTTCAATCATTAGTTTTTCACGGCCATTGTGACACCTTAGTTGTTCATTGGTTGCTTTCTCACATGTGCCTTGACCGCCGGCCTTCAGCAGACCGAGCAACACCTTGCTGAAGCCAGTGACCTTGGGTCCAAACTGGCGAGCTTTTGCTCAAGCCAGATGGGCCTGCGCTCAAGCTGGTGAGCTCGGGGTCTCGAACCTGAGTCTTCCGCATCCCAGTTCGACGCTCTATCCACTGCGCCACCACCTGGTCAGGGGAAAATTTGATAATGACCAAGTATCATTTATTTGGCAATTTGAGGGTGAACTATAGGGGTCATGTAGCTCATTAACAGCTAAGTTAACAGGCAAAACATGACTTGAAAGAATGCTGTCAATAGCAAATTAATTTAAATGTGATCTTTGCCATAATAGTTATTTTGAGTATTAGCAGTATTTCTAAAGACACATACACAGCCAGCTTGAGTGTACGATCGAATACGGAAGGTTCACAGATGAAACATGCGTTTTCTCTTTTCCTCCCCTCTGACATCCTCCTGTTTTTATCCCATCAGTGGGTTTTCCCGGAAGACAACACCCCCTCCCTCTGGCACAGTCTTCTCTATGGGGGATGCCCTTGGTTTCTCAGCTCAGTAAACTCTCCCTGTTTCAGGGAGAAAGATTTAATTGCAGGGTTTCACATTTTCAAAGAAAATGTTTAGACTGGGAGGGATCAGCCATATTAGAGAAACATGGCTTGTTCAAAAATGAGTGGTGTAAATACTCTACCTTTGGCTGGCAGGGAACTCAGGAAGAAACTCTTTGGCTGTTATTGAAATAATCCATATTTGATTACTCCCCCCAACCCCAACAAGTGCTTGATTCCCTTGGAATCTAGTTAGGCTTGATACATGGTCAAATAAATTTGCAATTGCATATGTGGTCCATGTTCATGTGATGGGATAATCCCCTAACTTACTTGCTGTAAAATTGGCTCTTAAATATTTTTTGCACACAGCAATAACACTTTATTATTTTTGTAACTTACAATTATGACTCTGTTCTTAATCCTTTGCCTTGCTTTGCCATTAGTGACAAAGTTGTACTGTTTTTATTTAGCTCAGGCAGGAAAGGTGATTTTATTGTTATTATTTTTATGCTTGTCTTTTCCTTGACCAGAGGCTAAGGAAGTCCCTTGTCTAATAAAGCCACCTACAAACTGCAGGAAGTGAGTTATCACCTGCCATGGCCTGTTTAATGAGAACTAATACACAGTGGGAGGAAATAGCACTATCTGCAATTATATCAAGCTCTCATTTTCCATTCTGCACTCCACTTTCAACCAATAAATCTCACTTTCTTGTATATGTTACTAGCTCTATGCTAGTTCAGAGAGCAGACTTCCCCAACTTAATCTCCCACCATCCTTTAACGTTTTGTTTTGGCTGCATAGCAAAGCTCATGGTATCTTCTTCCTTCTAAAAAGCCCAGTGGAAGTTTCTTTCCCTCTGTTAGAAACCGGATGTGCTTATTGGCAGCCCGAGGCACAGAACGCAGCCATGTATACGTTTGTTTCCAATGTGAGTGTCTGTACTTGACACTTTCTGAAAAGAGCAAACTGTTGTACTGGCAGATTAATAATTTCCTTGTCCTGGGACATACTGTCTGATTCCATTTGTACAGAGTTTGAAACAGGCAACAGAAGTCAGAAATTGTTCCTGAGCGGCTGGGCTGAGCTGGGCTGGGAGAGGGCATGAAGTGGACTCTTCCAAGCTGGGAGCTCCTGTTTTATGATTCAAATTATGTTTACATGAGTGTGGTTGTTTCATAAAGATGCACTGAGTTCTATGCTTACGATATACACACTGTCTGTGTTTATAATACACTTCTACTAGAGATTGACCTTTTCACTAAAACACACTGAAAATATGCTTAAAATGTTCTCCTTACAGGTCATCAGCATAGTAAGTATTTGTAGGTTTAGATTTAAAGGCCTCCATTTAGAGCACAGAGTATTATGGCTATTCTTCTTTACCACGTCTCAAGACTATTGAACACCAAACTGTGGAACACTTCAGTGACAAGTCACAGTTCTTTTTCTGAGAACATAAACTGATCGCTTACTGTCTAGTACCTAAACATGAATAAAAGGCAATGAATTTTTTAAAAAGGACTCTATGGCTCAGATAGCTCCAATAAACAATGCCAGGGCTTCTGCCCAGCAAGAGAGCCATTTTAAAGTATACTTCCTCCCACCCTCAACCCAACTGCTACAAAACTGTTGAACTGAAAGGGAAACCCATGCAGGAGAGAGCACACTGCAAACCCGAGAGCAGGAAGTCAAAAAGCATGGGTAATGATATTTACTCAGAGTAGGATTCACATCCGACTTAACTCCATGGGAACTCATCATAGTTGGTCTTGACAGTTCCAGCAATTCTGAGGCTCATTAACCTATTTGCAGGTGCTCTGCTTTCTGAGCTGCCTGTGTTCAAAGAAAAAGATTCTCGAAATTCTCTGACACAGCCTGCGTCCTCAGTTCAGAGGTAATCGTGACGTTTTTCAGGGCTCTCAGAAAGGAAATGAAAGCTTTGGTGATTCTGAAGTGGCATGTTTTAAGATTAGTGAGCCAATCAAACATTTAATATGAAACCCACTGTCACTGGAGTGAGACACAGTAGGTAAGAAGTTTTGAATGGCTGAGGAAGTCTTCCTAGGCTGCTATTTATGAAGTCAGGCTGTGCTAGAAACCCCAAGTCTCTAAACCATTTAGAATGAACAAAGGAGAACCAGAGCATTTCCTCATGTCCTTCCTTTATTTCTTAGGGCATATGTGTGTACTTTTCCGCTGAATCTCAAAGTGGGACTCCTGACTTAAATTGTTCTGCTCAATCAGGCTAAGCCCTGGGGAGCAGGGCTACTCTTGTTCAGTGAATTCTATTATGGGTTGCCTTTGAGAATCGCATTATTTCTAAAACGCAAGCATTGCAAAATATTTTGCTGGGTCCACTCCTTTTTGAGACGTTTTAGGATTTGCAAATTTCCCTGAACTTTTTTCTTCTGTAAAAGAAGCCTGGAATTCACCCTTCATGCTGGAGTTTCTGCTATACGATGACTTTGTTATCAAAAGGCCTTTCCCAGGATTTATAGGAATGAGCTCCTTGGACAGGCGCCAAGACCAACCTGCCTTACACTGACTTTTATGTTGCCCAGAGAGGGACTGGAGACAGTCTCTTGGATATTAATCACTGTTCTGCTCTAGTTTCCAAATATGTCCTTTCCGAGAATTGCCTTACAAATAAACTCTCTCTGTGGAATATTTAAGAGCTAACTGTTTTTGATACCTTGAAATCTAAAGCTTATCCTGAGAGTGTATGGGCAAAAAGCTTAGAGTATTCAGAACAAATGATTGCACCATATTTTTGCAGGCTTGGAGGGAGGATGCTCAACTATGCTCTCTTTTCTCAGAGAAAAGGCTTACTCTATTTCTTAGGACACCAAAGACTGTGGCAGAGGTCTGCTGATCCCTGTTTCAGAGATGCTGTCACCAGCTCAGTCCCTATCTTGTCATATACTTATCCTTGCAAAACTTCCCTATATTGATCTCCTGAAACCTGGAGTAAGTGATCCTTAAATCCTGAGCAGTCAGGTGCAGGACTTAACTGTAATGACAGGTAGAAAGATAGCATCGTGTAGAGCTGGCATTTTTCTGACAATACCCTGCTTAGATTCTTTTCAGATTAATAGACACATTAAAAAGCTAGGTGGCTAATTCTCAATATCTTAGTGCTACTTTATTCATGTCAGCACTGACCCTGAATCCTGTACAAACAGCTTTTAATGTATTTAGTAGTACCAATTAAAGCAAAAAATGTTGGGGAAATGTTTACCTTACCAAGAATGTTAGCTTTTGTTTTAGGGGACAGTCTGAAGCAGATTCCATCAGTTTTGCATCTTAAGGAGTAAAATTTGGCTTCCATGGTGAATATGTAACTTTCATTAAGAAGATGTAACATGGCCCTGGCGGGTTGGCTTAGTGGTAGAGCTTCGGCCAGTGTGTATATATACTGGGTTTGATTCCTGGTCAGGGCACACAGGACATGTGCCCATCTGCTTCTCCACCCCTCTTCCTCTCATTTCTCTCTCTCTATCCTCCTCTCCTACAGCCATGGCTTGATTAGAGATAGTTGGCCCCAGGCACTGAGGATGGCTCCATGCCTTCCCTCAGGCACTAAAAATGGCTGTGGTTGTAGTGGAGCAAGAGCCCTAGATGGGCAGAGCATCACCCCCTAGTGGGCTTGCCGATGGAGGCACATGTGGGAGTCTGTCTCTGCCTCCCCTCCTCTCACTGAATAAAAAACAAAAAAGAAGATGTAATATTCATAAAGTTCAGGGTTGGTGCAGAGGGGGAAATAATTGTCTAGATATCTGGGACTGTTCACCTAGAAAGACAAAAGAGAAATGATGTAGTGATGCTGTGATTGAGGACTGTACACACAAAGAAGACCATAACCAAGATGCCCATGTAAGTACAAAAGACATGATGGCTGAATGAATCAGCCATTCCCAATGCACCTAAGCTAACTGGCTCATGTGTGGCATAAATTGGAACTTTTGGGTCTTTGGCCACTTGTAACATAGACTGCTCATTATCTGTTCATTGGGTCCACTGAATATCATTGCCTTCAGATGAAACAACTTTTGTCTAAGATAAAACTTTTCAGCTCATCTCAACATAAAAACTAAAGAGCTAAAAAAATTGGCCCTGGCAGGTTGGCTCAGTGGTAGAGCATCAGGGCACACAGGAGACGTGCCCATCTGTTTCTCCACCCCTCCCCATCTCACTTCTCTCTCTCCTCTCTTTCTGTAGCCATGACTCAATTAGAGCAAGTTAGCCCTGGGCACTGAGGATGGCTCCATAACCTCCACCTCAGGCGCTAAAAAATAGCTCTGATTACAACCAAGTAAGGGTTCCCGATGGGCAGACCATCACCCCCTAGTAGGCTTGCCTGGTGGATCCTGGTAGGAGCATATGCGGGAGTCTCTCTGAATCTCCTCCTCTCACTAAAACAAACAAACAAACAGACAGACAAACTTCAAAATGCAATATAATCTAGCCCCAGTGGCCTTTCCCCTCACTCTTCTTGCTTACTCTGTCCTGGCAGTCAAAGCTCCCTTAGGACTTTAAACACTCCAGGCAGCTCCTACTTTGAGTCCTTATTGTCCTGGCTTTTCTCTCTGCTTGGAACATCTCACATCTCACAATCCCTATACTTAACTGGCTCAGTTTTTCTTTTCCTTCAACTCGTTGTTCAAAAATAACCTCTGTGAAGCCTAGCCTTCCCACCCGATTAAATTACAGGACCTCGTTTAGCACTTCTGCTTTCCCCACTCCCGCTCAATATGGCACTGGTCGCTCTCATCTCTGGAACCTGCTTGAATTTTTCTCCAGAGCACTTCCATACTCAAAAAAATTATAATCTTCACTCAGTTACTATGTTTACTTGAAATTAACCACTTTTCCCCCTATTGAATTTAAGCTGTCAAAGAGCAGGGATTTTTTTGTTTTGTCCATTGATGAATCTGCAGAACCTAGCATGTGCCCAACACAGAGCAATTAATCAGTATATATTTGTGGAATAAATGAAAGAACAAATACTTGCATCTGTTGGAGTATCAGTGAAGAACTGGGTACAAGAAAACTAAGTAATAAAAATTGAGCTGATTACTAGCACCCTTAGGGGGAAAAACAAACAGAAAGTTGTCTAAGAAAAAAAAATCTTGGCTGAGAAATGAACAATGTTTATACAATCAAAACAACATAAAAGCTGAATGTTGATTAAATAAACCAGTTTATTATATCTTTTCTGGGAAGATGAAGAGAGAGGAGGGACAGGTATTAATGATGGGAGGGAGCTAAAACTGACCACTTTAATAGAAAATCAATAAATAATGTCTAAATTTGATAAATGGAGAAACTTCAGAGAAAGTATGTTATTTAGATATATGAATGTAAATAACAGACATGCAATGAAAAAGTTGGAATGTTATCTTTGGGAGTGTGGAGAAGATTGGGATTGGAGACTGATAATGTTTTTAATTATAAAATATATTAGTATTTGAGTGCACATATTACCTTGATAAAATAAAATATCATTAAAAAAGAAATAGTTCCCATAAGTACTTTTTTTCACATTTCTCAACTTCTTAATTTTTCTCCTTGAAGAATACTTTTAGATAATTCTGTCTACTTATTCTATGAAATATAAAAGTAAATATAAAGTATTAAAATAACTAGATTAGTAAAATATTTAAACTGTCTTCAGCATATTTCAGAGAGAATGGTTAAATATTTTCTGTGTTGCCTGGTATGTTTAGATTTTTAAAAAATAATGTTTATGGGGAAAATGTTCAATTTGCTATTATCAACAGAGATGTAGCTTGCCATCCAAAACAAGAGAAAATACATTGAAGATAAACTAATATATGAATTCAAAAAATTAAAGATTGTTTATTGGCTACAATTTATATTTAGTCTATTCAATGACTCATTCCGGATACACCGTTTACCTCATAAGTGATCTTTAGTTAAAAGAAAGTAAACAATAGCAACAATTTAAAAGGTTGCTAAACACACAAATATATGTATAAAAATAAATATAAATTATATATGTATGTATGTATGTATGTATATATATATATATATATATATATATATATATATATATATATATGGGATGGGGTGGGGCAAAAGTAGGTTTATAGTTGTGAGTACCTGAAACACAGATTTTATTCTTGTATTATTATTTATTAATGAATGTATTATTTCTCACATAAACTGTAAACCTACTTTTGCTCAACCCTGTAGATAAACATTCTTTTATTAGTGTACTGATTCCAAGCACAGAAAACTACAACTCAAATTCCATCATTCATAAATATATTCATGCACCAATAGAAGACTTTGAAAAGGCCATATAGAATTTCTAACTGCCTATAAGTGCACTGTATTCTGCTCTCAGAATCATGAGCCATCTAACAAATAGCATATTACTATCATTTAAATAATTATTAAAGCCATGGTAGTGACCTTCAGAAGAACATTATATACTTCCTTATTCATAATCATCTTTACATGTGTGTGTTGAGAAAGTTTGATTCTTTTCTAAATATTAGGATAAACTCGCACACATATATGTATATAGACAGATACAGATATGTGGACATGCATACAAAGACATGTGTACATGAGTATAATACTTTTCATTGTTAACTAGTAATAGATTGTCATGTGATATAACAACTTTTAATTCAATCATCCTATGAACATTATTTGTAGATGTACATAACAGAATATAAATTATTTAAGATGATAAATTATTTATGATAATTTCAGTAGGTAGCTACACTGTATTTTATTATAAAATTAACATTCTTATTTTAACCTTAAAATGTGTTAATGAGGTCTTTCAAATAGAGTCATATGCTCACTCCTAGCACAACAGCCATTGTCTAGTATTATAATTGCCTACTTTCTCAGTGCCTGACACACAGTTGTCATTCAATTTGTAAAATAAAACACAGTAAGAGAGAAAGTAAAGACATGAGAGAGAAAGGGAAAAGAAAGAGAGAGAATAAAAGAGAAACCAGGGAGAGTTTCCCTGAATGAACAATTTGGGCATCTGGTTTAATACAGGATGAGAGTCACATGGCTAATACAAAACACAAAGCTATTATTACCTAATTCTGTTACTTTTGAGCAGCAAATTGTCCAAACTGTGTTATTATAAACCCAAGTGAGAAAAATATCATGTTGTTCCGGAGTATTACAGACAGACTTGTGCATCAAACAGAGTACAGAGACTCAAATTAGAGTGATCTGAGGAAGGCCACTGAAATAGTCTAACGGGACTATGAACGACTTCTGGAGGGACAGTCTAAAGCATGAGTTCAATTTAATGGGCGCAAATTAGTGAGCATTAGACAGACATATCTGACGTAGAATGGGCAGTGCACATAGAAAATGGATTGCTGAGCCCACCATTGAGTTTTTAGTTACACTCTTATATGTATGATTCCTACTTAACACTACTGTGTTCAGTGATTGGACAAGATATACCAAGAGTGACCCAGTCTGGGACTTCACACATACAAAATGCATTCACTCTACATCAGATGAGTAAGTCTATCAGGGATTGTCAAGATAAAGGCATTTTTCACAAACTAAGGGAGACATATCTCCGGTCCCAAAGGCTTGCATGGCAGTGATGAAGGACCCTGGCAAAGCCCCTTGGATACAAGGAGTCAGGAACCTGGCAGGTGATCTGTGTGAAAGCAACAGGAAGCAACAGCATGCCTCCAATGTGTGCCTGAACTGAAGATGGGAAGGTATCTCCAGATATCTTCCCATGGTCTTGTTGTGCAGAAGATGATCTTTTCGGTGACAGCGAAGAGGCCACTTGGCCAGTGTTGAGGAGTGAGGGAACCAGAAAGAAATGCTCTGAAAACTGGGTTGTTGGGACCATCTTCCAAGGTAAATAGGGGGAGCTACAGATGCAAGTGAAAGTTAAGATGCTTTTTAAAAAGTTTGTAAACTCTTTTTAGTTGCTTTCCCATCCAGGACAAGGAGGGTATAGTATAGTCATAGAGAAACTGAACAAGACACAGCTCCCAGCTTAAAATACCAATTCTTTGTAACAATTCTCTTGTTTTGCACTAGGCCTAGCAATTGAGTTCTGGAAAATAGACTGTGCTATTCTGCCTCCTATTCATAGAACATCCTCTTTCTATTGTATTTCTTCAACTCTCAGATGCATGACGGTACCCCATTTGGGTCCTGGCCAAATTCCATCACAGCAAATCCTCAGAGAATGGCCTAGAGTTTGGTTGTATCAAATATTGCTTGAATGAAGAGAACTATCAGCTAAAGATCAAGATTCTTATTATGATGATAGGGTCTATTGCGATGTTATTTGTTCTGTGATGATATTAGTGATAAGGCAGACAAAATCTTATAGATGATTTTTAAATGCTATTATTTGTTGAGCCCAGCTAGATTTAACTACCTTTCCTGCATCCAGGACTGGCTCTTTGGTTTGGGGTCAGACTTTCTTCCAAGGTTCTCAGGCACTGACTCCATGCTATGGTGCTTGGGTTGCAAATGTTGCAAAGGAGTGCTTAAACACGAACAAAACATCTCACCGATTAAATGTCAGAGGTCAGTTTGCTTCCTGAAACTCAGAAAAAGGAACCAGAGGCCTGGGCGCCGCTTGGCTCTCCCACTGACATTCAAGGTGACCTTGGGGAGAAATGATTTAACCTTCTCCTGCCCTGTGACACTTGGAGGGCATTGCAAACACATCTCTGAGGTTTGTAGGTTCTCGCAGATCCTTGACAAGTGATTGTATGAAGTTACGTGAAGCTCTTCCCCCTTTCTTCTATCTCCTTGTCTCTATGAGGTCCTCTGGGGGGGGGGGGAGTGTTAACAAGGGGTGCTAGATATTAAGCAGTCTTGATATTAATGGCATCAAAGATAAAATCATCTCCCAGAAAAAAAGCAATGCGTCAACATATGCAACACTTATTCTTGTACATATAATTTTCAAGTAATTTGTAAGAAAATCTATTTTTCCTATAAATATGCCAAGAATGCCCATGGCACATAAGAAGCACCATTTTTTTTACCACTTGTAGTGAATTGAGTGAGACCTAGGACTAGAATCAAACTCCCTGAATACCCTCACTTTGGCAGGCTATTTAACTCCTCTATACTTCAGTTTTCTCTTTGCTAGAACTGTACCCATTGCATAAGCTTGTTGTGAGGACAGATTAATTCATACTTTTAAAGTGCTTGGGACCATGACTGGCATGAAGTAAGCATTTGATAAATGCAAGCCTTTATTGTACTGATTCTCCTTGTTATTTTTATTAGAGGATTTCCAACTTTTTAAAAATTAATTTCAATGGAGTGACATTAATAAATCAGGGTACATATGTTCAAAGAAAACATCTCCAGGTTATCTTATCATTCAGTTATATTGCATACCCATCACCCAAAGTCAAATTGTCCTCTGTCACCTTCTATCTGGTTTTATTTGTGCCCTTCCTCTACCCCCTCTCCTACCATCTCCTCCTTCCTCCTGCCCCGTAACCACCACACTCTTGTCCATGTCTCATAGTCTCACTTTTATGTCCCACTTATGTATGAATTCATGCTGTTCTCAGTTTATTTCTGTTTTACTTATTTCACTCTGTATAATGTTATCAAGGTCCATCCATTTTGTTGTAAATGTTCCGATGTCATCATTTCTTATGGCTGAGTAGTATTCCATAGTATATATGTACCATAGCTTTTGAATTCACTCGTCCTCTGACGGACACTTGGGCTGTTTCCAGATCTTGCCTATTGTGAACAATGCTGCCACGAACAAGGGGCGCATTTCTTCTGTTTGAACAGTGCTATGGTGTTCTTAGGGTATATTCCTATAAGTGGGATAGCTGGGTCAAAAGGCAGTTTGATTTTTAATGTTTTAAGAAATCTTCATAATGTTTTCCACAGTGGCTGCAACAGTCTGCATTCCCACCAGCAGTGCAGGAGGGTTCCCTTTTCTCACATCCTCACCAGCACTTATTCTGTGTTGTTTTGCTGATGAGCGCCATTCTGACTAGTGTGAGGTGATATCTCATTGTGGTTTTAATTTGCATTTCTCTAATGATTAGTGATGTTGAGCATTTTTTCATATGCCTATTGGCCATCTGTAAGTCCTCTTTGAAGAAATTTCTATTCATTTTTTTTGCCCATTTTTTGATTGGATTGTTTCTTTGTGGTGTTGAGTTTCATAAGTTCTTTATACATTTTGGTTATTAACTCCTTTACAGATGTGTTGTCAAATATGTTCTCCCATTGTGTGATTTCTCTTTTTATTCTGTTCTTATTGTCTTTAGCTGTGCAAAACTTTTTAGTTTGATATAGTCCCATTTGTTTATCTTCCTTTTATTTCATTTGCCGGTGGATATAAATTGGCAAAATATTGCTGCCACAAATGTTGGAGAGCTTGCTGCCTATGTTTTCTTCTAAGATGCTTATGGTTTCACGGCTTACATTTAAGTCTTTTATCCAGTTTGAGTTTGTTTTTGTGAAGGGTGTAAGTTGATGGTCTAGTTTTATTCTTTTGCAGGTAGATGTCCAATTTTCCCAACACTATTTGTTAAAGAGGCTGTCTTTACTCCATTGTATGTTCTTTCCTCCTTTGTCAAATATCAGTTGTCCATAAAGGTGTGGGTTTATTTCTGAGTTCTCTGTTCTGTTCCATTGATCTATGTGCCTGTTCTTATGCCAGTACCAGGCTGTCTTGAGTACAATGGCCTTGTAGTAAACGTTGATATCCGTAAGAGTGATACCTCCTGCTTTATTTTTTTCTTTTTAATATTCCTGAGGCTATTCGTGTTCTTTTTTGGTTCCATATAAATTTTTGGAATATGTGTTCTATATCTTTGAAGTATGTCATTGGTATTTTAATTGGTATTGCATCTATTGAAATTATCATGTGATTATTGTCCTTTCCTTTGTTTATGTGATGAATCACATTGATTGATTTGCGAATATTGAACCAACCTTGCCTCTCCAGAATAAATCCCACTTGATCATGGTGTACGATTTTTTTCATATATTGCTGGATCCAGTTGGCTAATATTTTGTTGACAAGTTTAGCTTCTAAATTCATCAGAAATATTGGCCTATAATTTTCTTTCTTTGTGCTGTCTTTGATCGGTTTTGGGATCAGAATTATGCTCGCCTCATAAAAGGAGTTTGGAAGTCTTCCTTCCTCTTGAATTTTTTGAAATAGCGTGAAGAAGATAGGAATTAGTTCTTCTTTGAATTTCTGGTAGATTTCACTTGTGAAGCCATAAGACCCAGGAGTTTTCTTTGATGGGAGTTTTTTGATAACTGTTTCGATCTCATTTGTTGTAATTGGTCTGTTTAAGTGTTCTGATTCTTCCAGATTGATTTTTGGAAGATTATATGATTCAAGAAATTTGTCCATTTCACCTAGGTTGTCTAATTTTTTGGCATAAAGTTTTTCATAGTATTTTCGTACAAAACTTTGTATTTCTGTTGTGTCAGTTGTTAATTCTCCACTCTCCATTCTGATTTTATTTATTTGAGTCCTCTCCCTTTTTTTCTTGGTGAGACTAGTTAAAGGTTCATCGATCTTGTTTACCTTTTCAAAGAACCAGCTCCTGGTTTCATTGATCCTCTGTATTGTTTCCTTAGCCTCTATGTCATTTATTTGTGTTCTAATCTTTATTATTTTCTTCCTTCTACTGGTCCTGGGCTTTATTTTCTGTTGTTTTTCTAGTTCTTTTATATGCAGGGTCAGGTTGCTTATTTGAGCTTTTTCTAGCTTCTTATGGTATGCCTGTAGTGCAATGAACTTCCCTCTCAGTACTGCTTTTGCTGTGTCCCTTTTATTTTGAGTTGATGTATGCTCGTTTTCATTCGTTTCTAGATACTTTTTTATTTCTTCTTTGATCTCATTGATAATCCATTTATTATTTAATAACATGCTATTTAGTTTTCAAGTGTTTGAGTATTTTTCAGTTTTTCTTTTGTGGTTAATTTCTAGTTTCATGGCATTGTGATCAGAGAAAATGCATTATATAATTTCAATCTTCTTAAATTTGTTGAGACTATATTTGTGTCCTAACATGTGGTCTATCCTAGAAAATGTACCATGAGTGCTTGAGAAGAATGTATATTCTACTGCTTTAGGATGAAAAGTTCGGAAAATATTAAATCAAGGTGATCTAGTGTATCCTTTAAGTCTGCTGTTTCTTTATTAATTTTCTTTCTTGAGGATCTATCCAGTGTTGTTAGTGGGGTATTGAAATCTCCTACTATGATAGTATTGCTGTTAATCTTGCCTTTTATATCCATCAAAGTCTGCTTTATGTATGTCTGGGCTCCTATATTAGGTGTGTAGATATTTATATTAGTTATATCTTCCTGTGGAATTGTTCCGTTTATCATTATGTAGTGTCCTTCTTTATCTCTTACGACAGCCTTTGTTTTAAAGTCCATTTTGTCAGATATAAGTATTGCAACACTGGCTTCTTTTTACATTTCCTTTTGCATGAAATATTTTTTTCCATCCTTTTACCTTCAGTCTATGTGCATCTTTTGTTTTAAGGTGTGTCTCTTGTAGACAGCATATGTATGGGTCGTGTTTCTTATCCACACAGCTAAACTATGTCTTTTTTTTTTATTAACTTTAATGTGGTGACACCAATAAATCAGGGTACATATGTACAATGAAAACAACTCCAGATTATCTTATCATTCAATTGTGTTGCATACCCATGACCCAAAGTCAAATTGTCCTCTTTCACCTTCTATCTGGTTTTTCTTGTGCCCCTACACTTCTCCCTTTCCCACCCTCACCTCCCTCCCCCAACCCCGTAACCACCACACTCTTGTCATGTCTCATAGTCTCACTTTTATGTCCCACCTATGTATGAATTCATGCTGTTCTCAGTTTTATTCTTTTCTGATTTACTTATTTCACTTTGTATAATGTTATCAAGGCACAACCATTTCGTTGTAAATGATCTGATGTCATCATTTCTTATGGCCGAGTAGTATTCCATAGTATATATGTACCAAAGCTTTTTAATCCACTCATCTTCTGACGAACACTTGGGCTGTTTCCAGATCTTCGCTATTGTGAACAATGCTGCCACAAACATGGGGGTGCATTTCTTCTTTTCGAACAGTGTTATGGTGTTCTTAGGGTATATTCCTAAAAGTGGGGTAGCTGGGTCAAAAGGCAGTTCAATTTTTAATTTTTTGAAAAATCTCCATACTGTTTTTCACAGTGGCTGGAACAGTCTGCATTCCCACCAGCAGTGCAAGAGGGTTCCCTCCTCTCCGCATCCTCGCCAGCACTTATTCTGTGTTGTTTTGCTGATGTGTGCCATTCTGACTGGTGTGAGGTGATATCTCATTGTGGTTTTAATTTGCATTTCTCTAATAATTAGTGATGTTGAGCATTTTTTCTTATGTCTTTGGTCATCTGTATGTCTTCTTTGGAGAAATTTCTATTCATTTCCTTTGCCCATTTTTTGATTGGATTGTTTGTCTTTCTGGTGTTGAGTTTCATAAGTTCTTTATAAATTTTGGTTATTAATCCCTTATCCAACGTGCTGTCGAATATGTTCTCCCATTGTGTCGTTTGTCTTTTTATTCTGTTCTTATTGTCTTTAGCTGTGCTAAAACTTTTTAGTTTGATATAGTCCCATTTGTTTATCTTGCCTTTTATTTCATTTGCCCGTGGAGATAAATCAGCATATATATTGCTGCTACAGATGTCGGAAAGCTTGCTGCCTATATTTTCTTCTAAGATGCTTATAGTTTCACGGCTTATGTTTAAGTCTTTTATCCATTTTGAATTTGTTTTTGTGAATGGTTTAAGTTGATGGTCTAGTTTCATTTTTTTGCAGGTAGATGTTCAATTTTCCCAGCACCATCTGTTAAAGAGGCTGTCTTTACTCCATTGTATGTTCTTTCCTCCTTTGTCAAATATCAGTGGTCCATAAAGCTGTGGGTTTATTTCCTGGTTCTCTGTTCTGTTCCATTGATCAATGTGTCTGTTCTTATGCCAGTACCAAGCTGTCTTGAGTATAATGGCCTTGTAGTAGACCTTGATATCCAGAAGAGTGATACCTCTTGCTTTATTTATTTTGTTTAGTATTGCTGAGGCTATTCGTGTTTTTTTTTTGGTTCCATATAAATTTTTGAAATATCTTTTCTATATCTTTGAAGTCTGTCATTGGTATTTTAATTGGTATTGCATTGAATTTCTAAATTGCTTTGGGTAGTATAGACATTTTAATGATGTTTATTCTTCCTAGTCATGAGCACGGTATATGCTTCCACTTGTTTGTATCTTCCTTGATTTCTTTTATCAATGTTTTATAATTTTCTGAGTAAAAGTTCTTAACCTCCTTAGTTAAATTTACTCCTAGGTATTTTATGTTTTTGGCTGCAATAGTGAAGGGGATTGTTTCCTTAAGTTCTTTTGCTGACAGTTCATTGTTTGTATACAGAAATGCCTCTGATTTCTGAGTATTAATTTTATATCCTGCCACCTTGCTGAACTCATTTATAAGATCCAGTAGTTTTTTGCCTGAGACTTTATGGTTTTCAATATACAATATCATATCATCTGCAAATAGTGACAGTTTTGCTTCTTCTTTTCCAATTTGGATGCCTTTTATTTCTTCTTCTTGTCTCATTGCTATATCTAGGACTTCCAGAACTATGTTGAATAAGAGTGGTGAATGTGGGCAACCCTGCCTGGTTCCTGATCTTAAGGAGATTGCTTTTAATTTTTGTCCATTTAGTATTATGTTTGCTGTGGGTTTGTCATAGATGGCCTTTATCATGTTAAAAAATGTTCCTTGTATTCCCACTTTACTGAGAGTTTTGAGGATGAATGGGTGCTGGATTTTATCAAATGCCTTTTCAGCATCTATTGAAATTATCATGTGATTTTTGTCCTTCCTTTTGTTTATGTGATGAATCACATTGATTGATTTGCGAATATTAAACCAGCCTTGCCTCTCCAGACAGCCCCCGCAGTCAGAGCCTGCTCGCCACAGTTTTGCGGGTTGTACGGGGCTTTTGACATGCTCTCAACTGTGAGCCTTTGCCCGTCCCCAATTTAGCCCCAGCCTCGAGGCCTGGGCCCTTCTGCGTAGGGTCGCAAACTGCGGTTTATTGGGCCGGGCGTGTTTGCTGGCGTTATCTCAGCTGCTAGCTTCCCATCGATCCGGACTCTACCACGCCCCCACGTTCAGCGCCAGCTCGTGCATGTAGGGTGGCCAAGCGCGGGGATTTTTCTGGCCAGGCAGGGCTAGTAGCGTGAGCTCAGCCGCGAAAGCCAGCTGTGCGCACGTAGGAATTCAAACCACCGGGGTTTCTCTAGCCGGGCGGGGCTAGTAGCGTGAGCTCAGCCGTGAAAGCCAGATCGCGCAAAGGTAGGGTTTCAAAGCATCGCGGTTTCTCCGTCCGGGTGGGTTTGTCAGCGTGAGCTCAGCCGTGAGCCCTTAGCCCGTCCCTGGTCCTAGCCCTGTCCCAGTGGTCAGGGCCGGCGCAGGGTCGCAAAGCTGATCTCTGCCCGTATTTTTCCCCACAAGTAGGGTCACAGGTGGCCCGCAGATGCCGGACCGCTTTCGCGCGTCCCCTCCACCTCTGCTGGGCTAGACCGAGCTCACATCGGTTGTGCCTCCGCCCACGCCGACAGGACCGCTTTTCAGCTTCCTGCCGCCAACATCCCTTCAGCAACCCTTAGAGAGATGGCAGTGTCTTAAGTCTCCACACTGTAGGTGGGAGCTCCCTCCCTCTAAGCAGCTCTGCTCTAATTGCCGCGGGAGAGCTTGTTTGGCTAGTGTCCTCTCTCCCTTTGCTGGTATTGCTAGTTCCAGGGGAAATATTCGTTTTCGATTAGGGAAATGACTTAGCCCAGGGGTCAGGATGGCTGTCCCTCAGAGTGTCCTTGTGCCTTCAGTCCACTCTCTGTTCCCGCTGCTCTGTTTCTCTCCTCTGACCCCGTTCCCTGGAGCCCCGGGTCCGTGATTGTGAGAGAGGGTTTCTGCGCTGTCCCTTTGAAAAGATTCTTGGGTCTGAGAAAACTCTCTCTTTTTCACAAACAGTATCCTCACTTGCTTCACAGCTCAATACTGTCCATACACCTCTTCTAGGCTCTGGGACTGCAGTCTGGGGCTTGGTTCCTGGGACCCAGGTCCCTCCCTCTCCGCCAAACTCTCCTCCCGCCACACGGGTCTCTCCAGGCTGCCGTTTGCTCTGGGGAGCTGGGCAGCCCTCTTCATGTTTTCGCTATTCCTACCAGTCTCGATGTGGCTTCTGCAGTGTTCCTTGGTTGAAGAGTCCACTTAGTTTAGTTCAAAGTTGGTTTATCCAGATGATGGTTCTTAAAATTGAGTTATAATCCACTTTGGTTCTGGGAGTTGGAAGTTGGTACGTCTGCCTACTCCATCGCCATCTTCCCGTCACTTACCATCCACTTTTGTCTAACCTATGTCTTTTGATTGGGTCATTTAATCCATTTACATTTAAGGTTATTATTGATATGTAGTTGTTTATTGCCATTTTATTCTTTAAAGCTGTATTCTTCTTTTGCTATATTCTTTTCCCCCTTTGAACTGTTTACACAGGGCCCTTAGCATCTCTTGGGTTTGGTTTTAATGAATTCCTTGAGGCTTTTTGGTCTGGGAAGCTCTTTATTTCTCCTGCAATTTTAAACTTTAGCCTTGCTGGATAGAGTAGTCTTGGTTGTAGGTTCTTGTTCTGCATTACTTTGATTATATCTTGCAATTTTCTTCTGGCCTCAAGTGTTTCTGTTGAGAAGTCTGATGTCATTTTTATGGGGGCTCCTTTGTAGGTGATAGCCTTTCTTCTCTAGGTGCTTTTAAAATTTTCTCTTTATCCCTTAGCTTTGGTATTTTAACTATGATGTGTCTTGGTGTAGATTTCTTTGGCTTTCTCTTTAATGGAGTTCTCTGTGCTTCTTGAACGTGTAAAATGTTTTCCAGCCTTAATTTAGGGAAGTTTTCTGCTATGATTTGATTGAACAAAGTTTCTATTTCATGTTCTCTCTCCTCTTCTTCAGGAACCCCTATGATGCGAATGTTGTTTCTCTTCATGTTGTCACGGAGCTCCCTTAGAGTTTCCTCACATTTTTTTAGTCTCTTTTCCTCTTTCTTCTCTGCTTCTGTGCCTTTGTTTATTGTGTCCTCTAACTCGCTTATTTGGTCTTCAGCGTGATTCATCCTGCTTTTAATTCCTTCCATTGTGGTCTTCAGTTCTGATACTGTATTTGTCATTTCTGTCTGATTCTTTTTTATTATTTCAATTTCATTTTTTATACTTGTTATCTCTTTATTTAGGTATTCATAATGACTATCCATTGTTGCTCTAATCTCTTTGAACATCCTAACTATCAGTATTTTAAATTTTTCATCTGGAAATTTGGTTCTATCTGGTTCATTCAGGTCCTTCTCTGGGGATTTCTCTTGATTCATTTGGGCTGAATTTCTCTGCCTGCCCATTTTGTCTGTGTATAAGAAGGGTGTGGCCACTGGAGTCCAATAGGTGTTGCCTCTGTGTTCTCTAGGTGTGGTTTGTCTGCAGTCCTACCACCCCCTCTGCCTCTGCCTAGGGCGGTGGGTAAGGGCCTTGCCCACACCGGCCTACTGCAGCTGTTGCTGTGATTTCCGTGTCTCCTCCATGGGAGGGGCTATGTTCTCTTGCCCAGGTCTACAAGCCTCAGCCTGCCGGGGCCTTTACCTCTCCCCCACAGGTTGGATTGTGCACTGTACTCAAACCACAAGCCTCAGTACTAAGGGTAGAAGTGAGCACCTTTGCTCAGTTGCAGACCCAGCCTGTTCCCGAGCATTCACCCAGCCCCCATGGTCAGAGCCTGCTGGCCAGTTTCTTGGGTTGGATGGGGCTGCTGATGTGCACTCAGCTGTGAGTCTGCCCATCCACAGCTTTAACCCCGCCCCAGAGGCCAGGGCTTGCTTGCACAAGATCGCAAACCACGGTTTCTGAGGCTGGGTGGGGCTGCTGGTGTGCACTCAGCTTCGAGCCTCTGCTAGTCCCAAGCTCAAGCCCTTCCCCCACGTCAGAGCCAACTCACGCACACAGGATGTCAAACCGCGGTTTCTCAGGCTGGGCTGTCCTGCGCTCAGCCATGAGCCTCCACCTGTCTCTGGTCCTAGCCCCACCCCCATGGTCAGGTCCGGCTTGCGCAGGGTCCAGGGTCACAGAGCAGATCTCTGCCCATTCCTGGTCTCCCACTTTTCCCGCCACAGGTGTGGTTGCAGGTGGGCCTGCAGCTGCCGGACCACTTTCACACATTTCCTCCACCCCTGCTGGGCTAGACCGAGCTCACACCGGCTGGGCCTCTGCCCCCCACCGACAGAACTGTTTCAGCATCCTGCCACCACCATCCCTCCAGCCAGCCCTCAGCAGTGTGGGTTGAGGCACTGCAGCTCAGACCCTAACACTCCATACTGTAGTCCTGGAAGCTCCCTTCATCTAAACAGCTCTGCTATAAGTGCCACGGGAGAGCTTGTTTGGCTGGTGTCCTGTCTCCCTTTGCTGGTATTGCTAGTTCCAGGGGAAATATTTGTTTTTGATTAGGGAAGTGACTCAGCCCAGGGGTTAGGGTGGCTGTCCCTCAGAGTGTTTCTCCCTGTGCCTTCCAGTCCACACCTCTCTTCCCGCTGCTCTGGTCCTCTCCTCTGTTTCCGTTCCCCGGATCCCCAGGTGAGTGTTTGTGAGAGAGATTTTCTGCGCTGTCCCTTTAAGAAGAATCTTGGGTCTGAGAAAACTGTCTCTTTCTCACAAACAGTATCCTCACTTGTTTCACAGCTCAATACTGTCCAAACGCCTCTTCTAGGCTCTGTGACTGCAGGCTGGGGCTTTGTTCCTGGGACCCAGGTCCCTCCCTCTCCGCCAAACTCTCTTCCCGTCACACGAGTCTCTCCAGGAGCTGGGCAACCCTCTCTACCTTTTCGCTTTTCCTACCAGTCTCAATGTGGCTTTTTCAGTGTTCCTTGGTTGAAGAGTCTACTTAGTTTAGTTCAAAGTTGGTTTATCCAGATCATGGTTCTTAAAGTTAAGTTATAATCCACTTTGGTTCTGGGAGTTGGAAGTTGGTACGTCCGCCTACTCCATCGCCATCATGCCCACTCCTCTTCTTGTTATTAATATGATTAGTCTTAGGATAGAGCTCACGGTATTATTTTTGGGAAAATCATGAGGATTTGGTTGCCCCTGATGGAAGGAGCAAGAATGTCATTTGCAAAAAGAAAAGTGATGACTGAATCTGAAGAAGTTTGGAAGAGGCAATAGGCTGTGGTCAGTCACCAGAGTAGAAGTCAGTCCGTGGTTGCATGCCCTCCAAGAATCATTTGGACAAGGTTAAACATTTCATGATATTACCAAATTCCATATTCAAGGCAGCCAATGTCTCCTGCTATGCTGAAACAAAGACACTCAGCTTCAATCAGGAGAAAAGGTATAATTCTGATTAGGGATGTAGCCTAACCAGGTGACTGCCGTAAATGCAGTGCACAGGCTCATGGCCAGCAGATGTCCACACAGCTATGTCCAGTCAATGACTAAATTTATGTTGTTCTTCAATTAAATCAGGAATGCTTGCAAACACTTTCCTTTTCAATACAGCTGTTTTTTTTCCTGTCCACACTTTGACACAGGGCACAGCCAGATTCAGCACTCAGATCTGCTTCATTCAGCTCAGCCCAGAATCCTAAATATTCCTTTTTGTGACCAATGCTGTTCATGCCTCCAGGAAGCACATCTCAACAGCTTTGCCCTGTGTCCTGGAAGCAGCAGGTGAGTATATCTGAATGCTGTGGAAATTTTCAGATTGTGTCCCTGCTGTCAACAAAGACAAATATTGCTTCAAAGCGTAGGGAGAATTTAAGTGATGGAATTATTTGGGGGAGAGAAAAGACAAATTAATGAACTTGTCAAATTCTTCTGTTCTTGTATGACAAACTATTATTTCCCACAGTCACTCACCATCCGTTTTCTTGCTTCCCTCCCAACTCCAATGTGTGGGTCTGGTGGAACTATTCATGGATTAGCAAAGTCTTTTCAACAATTGTACCTACTGGCTAAGGGACATTATGCTATGTTAAAGAATTCATATGACTTAAAATTCTTTTATAGGACTAGATGTAACCTGAGTACTATCAATTCTTTACACTGGAAACTAGATGGCTATTAGTAGCTAGAGTTATGAGTATTTTTATAAAAATACTTAATAAATTTAAAAGATCAACTTTATTTAAAGAATCATTATTGAAAAATTTGGTGTGATTAATTATAATTCCTATTTAAATAATTATTATATATTTGTTTTCATAATTCATAACTTCTACTTTTCTTTTAATTTGAAAGATAATTTTAAATATCTTAGGAGACAAATAAAATATATAAAAATAAAAAATCCTAATTTAAACATTCACTTCAATTTCTTTTTAAGCAAAAATACATTAATATTTGCACACATTACAAACAGGTATATTTTTGATCCTTTGATTTATTCCTGACCATAGAATAAATGATATAAAATCTTTATTATAACAACAGGATTAGTGTCTTTGCTAAAATGAAAGAAGAAAAATAAAATACATAGAATATGTAGATAATAATATATCTATTGCATTTTTTCACTCATCTAAACATTACCAACCTATCTATAGGATAGCAAGACATCCACAATTATATGAATTTTATTTTTTGATATCTTAGCTAATAATTTTAGCCATTTAAGAAGTATAGCTTTGTACATCTTTTATTATATCATTCTAAATGAATATTTGTTCATGTAGAGGGCTAGCACAGTTAATTCGCTTAATTTGTGATAGTTGTGTCCTAGGAAGTCCCCTAAAACACTAAACTCACTAATATTGAACTATTGCCTGAGAGCAATAAATGAATATTTTCCTGTGAGCTTTTGCTCACAGTTTTGTCAAACAATCAATACATAACCTTATTTTATGTGTTTTTGTTTAAAGGTACCTTATTTAAAATGTTATTGATTCATTAACATTGAATTTACGGCCAACAGAATTATAATGCAGGCCTGAAGGAAGCTCATCTAGCATATGTGTGTAGGGCACATCACAACCTTCTAGCACTTAGGAACACTAGACAGCGCTTCAGGACTATATTTGGAAGCCATCTTAAATAGTGAAACTACAAACAAAAGAGTTCAAAAAATGTGGAAAATGTGGCATTAATAGACCATTAAAAGGACACTGTTTGCAGTTTGAGAGATGAAACAAGATGGCAGAGTGTCACTTGTTCAGTCGCAGGTGGGACCATGGCTGCCAAGGCAACCTGTTTGTCTCTTGCCTCTGTGCATACATTCACCAATGACTACAAAAGCATAGCAAGGAGTTACTTTGGGTTACAAGTGAATTTTAGACGAGTAGGCAAAGTAGCAAATACAGAATTTGCAAATAATGAGGATTGATGGTACACATTTTAAATAATAATTTGTTAACTTGGTTTATAATTTATAATATTTAGTCATACTGTATATAAACATCCGTTTTTACTCTTCAGCTGCATAAATGTGAGGAATAAGGTTGAATTTCAGGAAGTTCCTAGATAAAGAAGTTATAAAAAAACCAACAAAATAAATAATCTCTGTGTGTGGAGGAGGGGGGAGGGCATGTCCTGAGACGATCCTGGTAAACCCCTTTACGTATACTTAGTACAGGATAACAAAAGGTTGAATATCAGGATTTGGCAACTGGAACATAGCATTTGTTGCTGAAGTACATATTTTGTAATGTTTGATAAGTTTAAATAAATATCACAAGAGAGATTATTCATTTTAAAATAGAGTTGTTGTTTTTATTAACAACAACAACTTTTTGTTCACATTTGTTTAAATGCTAACAAAAATCTGCTGAAGCCAGTGTTCTAACTGAAAGAGTTTTAAAAGAATGAAAAAGTCACTTTGCTGTTATTCCTACTGCATCACAATTTTCAATAGTAAATAAATGTGTCTCTTGGCACTAGTAAAATAAGAAAACGTTTTGTAGTCCAAGTGGGGGACATATATTAATTGTTGCATTTCAAGCGATTGTAAATAGTTTGTGCCACTGGAAGAGAGAAAATAATTCTAGATGCATGGAATGGACACTAGAGGTTAAGCAAACATTACCAGAACCAGGCATCTGTTAAGGAATGGTTTCCAAAGCTGGCCCCAGAGAGCCCGAATTTCTCAGATGACAGAAGTGAAGACAGGGAGTTGTAAGTCAGCTAACTGGTTAGAGGTTAGAGCAGTGGTTCTTAACCTGGGTTCTATCGAACCCTAGGGTTTCGATGAGTCGGTCTCAGAGGTTCGGAGAAGCCTCTGCTGCGGAGGCCAGAATAAAGTAATACCGTAATTTGTTGTGAGTTCATGCACTTTGTTGGTTTTGTTCTTTGAGCAAGGTGATGTTCATGCACGGCTCATTTTGTGCACCAGTAAAAATACATATACCTATGTCTTGAATTTGGAAAAAAAATCATATTTTATTTATCACTAAAGAAGGGTTCGGTGAATGCGCATATGAAACTGGTGGGTTCAGTACCTCAAAAAAGGTTAAGAATCACTGGGCTAGAGGATGTCATAACCATGGTAACCATGAGTGAGTGTGTATGAGTGTGTGTGAGAGAGAGAGAAAGAGAAGATGGTTACAAAGAATAATAGATGGTGTACACGAGTTGACTAGATAGATGTTTAAGAAAGAAGTCATCTGCCTGACCTGTGGTGGTGCAGTGGATAAAATGTTGACCTGGAATGCCGAGGTTGCTGGTTCAAAACCCTGGGCTTTCCTGGTCAAGTTGATGCTTCTTTTTCCTCCACCATTCTCTCTCTCTCAAAATGAATAAATAAAATCTTTCAAATTCTCTCAAAATGAAAATATAAATAAAGGAAGAAGTTGTTTGTAGTCCTATTTGTCTATTTATGCTTTTATTGCCTGTACCTTTGGTGTCGTATACAAGAAATCTTCCATATCCGAGGAAATAATCAACAGAGTAAAAAGATAGCTTAGGAGAAAATATTTTGTAAATCTTTAAATATCTGATAAGGAGTTAACTTTCAGAATATCTAAAATACTCCTACAATCTAACAACAAAATAACCTGATAAAAAATGGGCAAAGGGCTTGAATAGACATTCTCCTAAGAAGACATTCAAGTGGGCAGCAAGCATATAAAAAAGATATTCAAGATCAATAATTGTTAGAGAAATACAAATCAAAACCACGATGATATAATTTCACTTAGCACTCATTAAGAAGGCCACACACACACACACACACACACACACACACACACACACACAGAATATAAAAAAATAATAAGTTTTGGAGAATCCGTAGAGACTTTAGAACCCCTGTGCTTTATGGTGGGAATGCAAATTGGTGCAGACACTGTGAAAGACAATGTCAATTCCTCAAAAATTAAATATAGAATTACCATATGACCTAGGAATGACACTTCTGGGTATATATCTAAAAGAAATGAAGGCAGGATCTTGAAGAGGTATTTGCACACCTATTTTCATTGCAGAACTAGTCACAATAACCAGAGTTGAAAACGACTTAAATGTCTTTTGATGGGTAAATGGCTAAACATAGTGCGGTATGGTATACACATTCCACAGTGGAATGCTATTCAGCCTTAAAAAATAAGAACATCCTATCATATACCTTGAAGACATTATGCTAAGTGAAATAACCCAGTTAAAAGAAGACAAATACTGATTCCATTCATATGAGGAAACAAAATCGTCAAACTTGTAGAAACAGAAAGTAGGATGGTGGTTATCAGGGCTAGAGGGAGGGGGAATGGCAGGTTGCTCAATGTCTATAGTTTCAGTTTTGCAACATAAAAGAGTTCTGGAGACCTATCGCACAACAATGTGAATATATTTACTATACACTGCACACTTTAAAATGACTAAAATGGTAAATTTTATGATATTTGATATTTACCACAATTAAAAATAAAAAATATTATATAGAAAATTATAAGCAATCTGTAAAAGACTAGGTAGTATTAGTCCACTTTCCAGCTTGAGATTTACAAAATGAAATAAACCCATAGAAATGTTATTGACCCTTAGAAAATTTTTCCTTATGTGAAAAAATAAAACAGTTTGAATCAATATAGCAAACTGAGTTGTTGTTTACTAGGGATAGGCTAAAAGATCAGTTAGCAGGAAACTTGTAAAAGGGCTTTAGTCCTGAATGGATGATCAAAATATATGTTCTTCAAGATCAACACCATCATTATCTATAAAGATTCTGACTTTTCTTTAATCTTTTTTGTTCATTTTTGGTGTTAGTAAGAATTTGTCTTAATACTAACTTATTTGTCATTACATCAAAGCAATGCCTACTACCAGCACAATATTGTATTCTTTAGAGAAAATCTCCAAGTATTTAGTCTGATTCTTGTTCACTTGGAAAAATTTAATGCAATATCAATCATTAGAATTGTGTCTTTATTTAAAATAGTGGCATTAGGATATTCTAAAGTAACTATCACACTTGGAATATATTTCATAAAGCTAATTTCTATGGGACAGGAAATACAGTCTTGTGAAGGACAGAAAAATTTCACTTGACTGGCTCTGATTAGGAATCTAATGGCTCACATGGGTGTAAAGCCAGTAGCCACAGCCACCATCACACCTGCCTGGCTCATGAAGGTTTGCATTAGATTCAGACAGACGATAATGAAACAATGGACCCAAGAACTGGTGGGCCATCATCTTTAATCCTAGCTTGCACCTTGTGGGCAAGAAATACACACACAGTGGGAAAACATTTCCCTTTCCATTCAGGGCTCTCAAAGACACTGACTTATCTGAGTTTCCTAAAATCAAAGGTTTCTAGCTCACCAGACTTATTCAGCTCTGTTCCCCATCTCCTTCTCCCTGCACAAACTCTGCACAAACTGGCTTCTCCCTCAGCACTCCACCATCTTGGCTGCTTCTCCTCTCCCCCACATGACCTTTCTCTGCTCTCCTCTCTAATGCTAATCTCAGGAACCAAGAGAGAGAGCAAGCTCCCGGTCTGCCCCACTTTATAGTGTAGAAATCAAAACCTTTAATCCAATATACAGATAAGGAAGTCTCTAATACAAAGTCACTTATCTGAGGCATAATGGAATTCCTCATGAGAGTGAGTGCACCACCCCACATCAAATAGGGTGGGAAAGGCTTAGTCCTGAAACCAAGCCCCAGGCTACAAGGATCCTGCCTGCCCACAGCCCGCCCCAACACACATTAATATAATCATGCCCATCCCAAGCAAAAAGGGCAACTAATATTATCACCTGGGTGATGGGCTTCCACGTGGGCAGTGCCATCTTTAACAAAGTGAGCATAATATATTTTATCTGTCTAACAATGGGTCATGGTTAGTTCACCTCACTATTTGTCCTCATCTTGGTAGTATTAGTTGTCTATTGATGCCTATCAAATTAGCCCACAATTGGGTTTAAAAACAACATTATTATCTTATAGTTTTTGTGGATCAGAAAATCCTGTTTCCTAGCTTAGTTGGGTCCTCTGCTTCAGATTTCTTTCAATGTTGCAATCAATGAGTTGGCTGTTGTAATCTCAAAGCCTGACTGGGGTCAGGGGTAAAATTTGCTTTCAAAGTCAGTGATTGTTGGAAAGATTCAGTTTCTTGCTGGCTGATATCTGGAGGAGCCTTCAGTTCTTGACATGTGTGCCCCTCGATTAGGGCAGTTGACCTGTGAGCTGTATTCATAAGAGCCTGAAAGAGAAGCCAGTAAGATGCAAGTCATTGTCTTTTGTAACTTAATTTTGGAAGTGCATCGTATCGCTCTTGCTGTATTTTATTCATTAGATGCAAGTCACTAGGTCCAGCCCACATTCAAGGTAAGGTGTATACAGAACACGAGGACCACTGGGAACCATTTAACGACCTCCAATAACATCAGGATTTACACAGATGTGTTTCATTTGGGCTTACATTTCTATCTGATCTCCAAAGAAGGAAAAAGAGATTTGTAAGAAGTAGGAATGGATTAAAAACTGTTTATATCTATGGACATGGGCTATTGACCTGTTAGAGCCCAGCTATGAGGTAGAGCCTGGAGTGCCTGTGCAGTAGCTTTGCCAAAGGACATGACCTAAAACTAGGATTGCATGCATAGTTACTCCCACAGTTATATAACCTGCTGCCTTATCTATAGTTTACTTCAGTGGAAGAGGGGTCATGCATGCATGAATTCTTCTGCACGGTATAAAAACCGGCCTTGGGAAATAAGTATATAGCTGCTTCAGTAACTTTCTCTCCTTCATGTCGACTCCTCATACATTCTTTTCTCTCGGCTGTGCCTCACCTCCCAAAGGACCTCTTGACCCTGACGTGATTCAATGAATACTGAGAAAGAGAACTTAAGGGATTCAGGAGTTACTGGAATTCTAGTCATTGAAAAGGAACAGTTCCATGAAGAAGCCTCAGGGCATGAAGAAGCAACACATTGCTGGGATGGGACTATATTAGTTGTTTTTAAATATCTGAAGTGATACCATACAGAAAAAGAATTATACTTGTGGTTTCTGATTCTATATGATAAAAACAGGACCAATGGGTGAAAATTAATAAGAGGCAACTTTCTGCTACATAGAAAGTACTTTCTGGCCAGTGGAAATGTTTATCAGTGGAATGGGTACCTCAATAGTGGTCTGCCCACTACTTTGGAATTGCTGGGTCGCTGCAGATAGAGTTGGGGTAAAGGTGAAATCTGGAACCCTATTCCTACAATCAGTTCCTCTGTACCACCAGCTTCTCTGTCACAGAAGGTATTCACACAAGGGAAAACTGATTTCTTAATGGCTGAATAAGGACCCCATCATGCCCAAGGCAGGGTTGCTTCGACAAGTAACGATGGAACATGAGACATGCATAAAATGAAAGAGTCAGCTCCCCGCTTCCTCACCTGCTCTAGATAGAGGACTGATTCTGCAGGGCAGCTACAGTACATATAATTAACCAGGCCCCAAAGACCAGAATTGGGAGCACTTCCCTGGAGGCCAGAACCTATGTCTAAAAATCAAAATGAGGGAAATAGAGAACTGTATTCTTAACCATTGCTGCTTAGTATTCTGGTGTATGCATGCTTGATCTGCTATTGATGAAGGTGCTTTTAACATATAGAAAAAAATAAAATGACAGATATGATCCAAGAGGAAAATCCATGTATTTTAAAAGGATTTATTTATCTTATGTAGTGTATTTACTAAGTTCAAAAGATTTACTTTGAGTAGTGAAACTTCTACCTCTGTATCTTTTACCCTACCACTCTGACTCTATAGGTACCCTTTATAGTAGTATTATGAGAAACACTGTGTCTGTAAAGTCATGGTGCACTTTTGATCACGTGACCAGTCAAAAGTGCACCATGACTTTACGGACACACTGTATTCATAAAATAAAACGTACCATTTTAACCATTTTAAATATGCATTTCTGAGTATTAAGTACATTCATATTGTTTTGCAATTGTCACCACCATCCATCTACAGAACTTTTTCATTATTTCAAATTGAAACTGTATTAATTAAACAATAATTCTATATTCTCCTCCTCTCCCTCAGCCCCTAATGATTTCCTGTCTAAGCCCCTATTCTATTTTATATCACAGTGAATTTTGAAGTTCCTCATATAAGTAGACATTTGCAACATGTTTTTCTCTGTATCTAGCTTACTTCATTTGGCATACTAGTTGCAAGGTTTATCCATGTTGTAGCATGTGTCAGAATTCTGTTCTTTTTTTAAAGATTGAATAATATTCTATCATATGTATAGACCACACTTGTTTCATCCATTTTTCCATCAATAGAGATTTGGATTGTTTCTACTTTCTGGCTATTTGTATAATGTTGCTATTAAAAATGGTGCACAAATGCATATCTCTGTTCGAGTTTCTGCTTTTTTTTTTTTTTTTTTTTTTTTACAGAGACTGAGAGAGGGATAGATAAGGACAGACAGACAGGAAGGGAGAGAGATGAGAAGCATCAATTCTTCATTGCGGTTCCTTAGTTGTTCATTGATTACTTCTTCATCTGAGCCTTGACTGGGGGCTACAGCAGACCGAGTGATCCCTTGATCAAGCCAGCGACCTTGGGCTCAAGCTGAGCCTTGCTCAAACCAGATGAGCTTGTGCTCAAGCTGGAGACCTTGGGGTTTCGAACCTGGGTCCTCCGTGTCCCAGTCTGATGCTCCATCTACTGCGCCACCACCTGGTCAGGCTCAAGTTTCTGCTTTTAATTCTTTTGAATATATATCCAAAAACAGAATTAACAGATCCTATGATAATTATATGTTTAATTTTTTGAGGACTATATGTAATCACTTTATTAGATTCTTTATTCTTTTAGTAATTCTTTATACTGATAGAACAAAAACAAAAATAAGTACTAATTAACATCTTTACAAAAGATAGTAATTGGATTGATAAACTATTAACATTATCTTCTGAAGATATTTCCATATCAGTACACAGAAAGCTTCCTCATTCTTTAATCATTTTTTCTTTTTTGGTAGCTGCATAATAGTCCCTTGAGTGTCTATGCTATAGTTTATTTAACCAGTCCTTTACTGAATAACATTAAAAAAAATTTTGCTCTAACGGAAACGCCACAATAAAAAAAAAATCTTGTACTTATATAATTATGCGAATATGAGATGTATGTGTAGGATGAATTCCTGGAATTAGATTTCTGGGTCAAAGAATAAATGTAATTTTAATTTTGGTAGATATGGCACCCATAGGGGGCCCTTCTTATGCTCCCCCTAGGGCCATGATGACGAACTTATGACACGTGTGTCAGCACTGACACAAGTAGCCATTTTTGACGACACGCGGCCGCATACCAGAGAAGTATGGGGCCGCATGCCAAGAAGGACATTTCATCCTCCGCTCCTGCACGACCAGGTGCAGTAGCCGAGGATAAAACATTTGCTGTAGTGTAGACACTCTGCCGGAGGTCTGTAGGCCAAAACAACAGAACTCTGGCACAGAGTGTCTAGTTTTGGACTTCCAGTTAGGACATTTTTCTCGAAGTGACACACCATCCGAGTTATGCTTGGATTTTTGGCGAATTTTGACACACCAAGCTCAAAAGATTGCCCATCACTACCCTAGGGGATATGCAAATTTACACTCTTCACTGACAAGGAAAGGGTTTCTGTCATTTCACATATTCACCATGGATTTCATATTTTTGCTAACATACTAGATAAATATTTTTAATTTGCATTTTTCTTATTCTAATTAAGGTAAGCAACTTTGCATGTATAAAGGCTGTTTTTATTTTTCTGTAAACATCTTGTTAATATTCTTTGCCTATTTTTCTACTGAGCTGGCTATTTTTCTATGATCGTCTAGGGGACTCCTTATATATTTGGGAGATTAGCTATTTGTGAAACAAGTAAGAAATATTTGTCCCAGTTTGTGTTGTGGCTTTGCTAATGATGTTTTGCCTTAAAAATTTATATTTTTATATAGTTGAAATTATTTTATTTATTTATTTATTTATTTTTGGTGCCTGTATTTTGAGTTATGATTAAAACTCTGAGTTCCAAAGTCATAAAGAATATTGTTTTCTTTTAGGAATGTAATAACTTCTTAAAAACATTTTACTTCAATATCTGGAATACTGTGCAATGTTCAAGTCCTTTATCTTATTTCATATAGGTACTTTATTATCCTCAAAAGATTTATTAATAATTACTCCCTTACCCATTCATCTGAGATATTATCTTTACTATGTACTAATTTTAAGATGTATTTTGGACTCTGTGTGAGTCTCTGTTCTTTTCATTGTATCTGTATTTATGCCATGCCACATTGTTTTAATTATTGAAATCTTTTTTTATTATTATTAATTTTAATGGGGTGACACCAATAAATCAGGGTACATATGTACAATGAAAACATCTCCAGGTTATCTTATCATTCAATTGTGTTGCATACCTGTCCCCCAAAGTCAAATTGTCCTCTGTCACCTTCTATCTGGTTTTCCCTGTGCCCCTCCCCTCCTCCCTATCTCACCCTCCCCCCCTCCCCCCAACATGTAACCACCACTCTCTTGTCCATGTCTCATAGTCTCACTTGTATGTCCCACCTATGTATGAAATCATGCTGTTTTCAGGTTTTTTTTTCTGATTTACTTATTACACTTCCTATAATGTTATCAAAGTTCATCCATTTTGTTGTAAATGATCCGATGTCATCATTTCTTATGGCTGAGTAGCATTCCATAGTATATATGTACCAAAGCTTTTTAATCCACTCGTCTTTTGACGGAAACTTGGGCTGTTTCCAGATCTTCGTTATTGTGAACAATGCTGCCACGAACATGAGGGCGCATTTCTTCTTTTCGAACAGTGCTATGGTGTTCTTAGGGTATATTCCTATAAGTGGGGTAGCCGGGTCAAAAGGCAGTTCGACTTTTAATTTTTTGAGGAATCTCCAAACTGTTTTCCACAGTGGCTGCACCAGTCTGCATTCCCACCAGCAGTGCAGGAAGGTTCCCTTTTCTCTACATCCTCGCCAGTACTTATTCTGTGTTGTCTTGCTGATGAGTGCCATTCTGACTGGTATGAGATGATATCTCATTGTGGTTTTAATTTGCATTTCTCTAATGATTAGTGATGTTGAGCATTTTTTCATATGCCTATTGGCCATCTGTATGTCCTCTTTGGAGAAATTTCTATTCATTTCTTTTGCCCATTTTTTGATTGGATTGTTTGTCTTCCTGGTGTTGAGTTTTATAAGTTCTTTATAAATATTGGTTATTAACCCCTTTTCAGACGTGCTGTCGAATATGTTCTCCCATTGTGTGGTTTGTCTTTATATTCTGTTCTTATTGTCTTTAGCTGTGCAAATACTTTTTAGTTTGATATAGTCCCATTTGTTTATTTTGCCTTTTATTTCATTTGCCCGTGGAGATAAATCGTCAAATATATTGCTGCTACAGATGTCGGAGAGCTTGCTGCTTATGTTTTCTTCTAAGATGCTTATGGTTTCACGGCTTACATTTAAGTCTTTTATCCATTTTGAGTTTGTTTTTGTGAATGGAGTAAGTTGATGGTCTAGTTTCATTTTTTTGCAGGTAGATGTCCAATTTTCCCAACACCATTTGTTAAAGAGGCTGTCTTTACTCCATTGTATGTTCTTTCCTCCTTTGTCAAATATCAGTTGTCCATAAAGATGTGGGTTTATTTCTGAGTTCTCTGTTCTGTTCCATTGATCTATGTGCCTGTTCTTATGCCAGTACCAGGCTGTCTTGAGTATAATGGCCTTGTAGTAAACGTTGATATCTGGAAGAGTGATACCTCCTGCTTTATTTTTTCTTTTTAAGATTGCTGAGGCTATTCGTGTTCTTTTTTGTTTCCATTAAATTTTTGAAGTATGTGTTATATATCTTTGAAGTATGTCATTGGTATTTTAATTGGTATTGCATTGAATTTATAAGTTGCTTTGGGTAATATAGACATTTTAATGATGTTTATTCTTCCTAGCCAAGAGCACAGTATATGCTTCCACTTGTTTTTATCTTCCTTGATTTCTTTTATCAATGTTCTATAATTTTCTGAGTACAAGTTCTTACCCTCCTTGGTTAAATTTACTCCTAGGTACTTTATTTTTTTGGCTTCAATAGTGAAGGGGATTGTTTCCTTAATTTCTTTTGCTGAAAGTTCATTGTTGGTGTATAGAAATACCTCTGATTTCTGAGTATTAATTTTATATCCTGCCACCTTGCTGAATTCATTTATAAGGTCCAGTAGTTTTTGACTGAGACTTTAGGGTTTTCTATATACAATATCATATCATCTGCAAATGATGACAGTTTTACCTCTTCTTTTCCAATTTGTATGCCTTTTATTTCTTCTTCTTGTCTGATTGCTGTAGCTAGGACTTCCAGAACTATGTTGAATAAAAGTGGTGAAGGCGGCACCCCTGCCTGGTTCCTGATCTTAAGGGTATTGCTTTTAATTTTTGTCCATTTAGTATGATGTTTGTTGTGGGTTTGTCGTAGATGGCCTTTATCATGTTAAGGAATGTTCCCTGCATTCCCACTTTACTGAGAGTTTTGAGCATGAATGAGTGCTGGATTTTATCAAATGCTTTCTCTGCATCTATTGAAATTATCATGTGATTTTTGTCCTTCCTTTTGTTTTTGCGATGAATCACATTGATTTTGAATTTGCGAATATTAAACCTGCCTTGCCTCTCCAGAATAAATCCCACTTGATCATGGTGTATGAGTTTTTTCATATATTGCTGGATCTGGTTGGCTAATATTTTGTTGAGAATTTTAGCGTGTAAATTCATCAGGGATATAGGTCTATAATTTTCTTTCTTTGTGTTGTCTTTGCCTGGTTTTGGGATCAGAATTATGCTCGCCTCATAAAAGGAGTTTGGAAGTCTTCCTTTCTCTTGGATTTTTTGAAATAGCTTCAGGAGAATAGGAGTTAGTTCTTCTTTGAATTTTTGATAGAATTCACTTGTGAAGTCATCAGGCCCAGGACTTTGCTTTGTTGGGAATTTTTGGATAACTGTTTCTATCTCATTTGTTGTAATTGGTCTGTTTAGGTGTTCTGATTCCTCTAGATTGATTATTGAAAGATTATATGATTCAAGAAATTTGTCCATTTCACCTAGGTTGTCTAATTTTTTGGCATAGAGTTCTTCATAGTATTTTCTTACAATGCTCTGTATTTCTGTTGTGTCATTTGTTATTTCTCTACTGTCCTTTCTAATTTTATTTATTTGAATCCTCTTTCTTTTTTCTTGGTGAGTCTAGTTAAAGATTCATCAATCTTGTTTACCTTTTCAAAGAACCAGCTTCTGGTTTTATTGATCCTTTGTATTACTTCCTTAGGCTCTATGTCATTTATTTCTGCTCTAATCTTTATTATTTTCTTCCTTCTACTTGTCCTGAATTTTATTTGCTGTTGTTTTTTTAGTTCTTTTAGATGCAGGGTCAGGTTGCTTATTTGAGCTTTTTCTAGCTTTTTATGATATGCCTGTAGTGCAAGGAACTTCCCTCTCAGTACTGCTTTTGCTGTGTCTCATAAATTTTGAGTTGATGTATGCTCATTCTCATTTGTTTCTAGAAACTTTTTTATTTCTTCTTTGATCTCATTGTTAATCCATTCATTATTTAATATCATGCTATTTAGTTTTCAAGTGTTTGAGTATTTTTCAGTTTTTCTTTTGTGGTTAATTTCTAGTTTCATGGCATTGTAATCAGAGAAAATGCTGGATATGATTTTAATATTCTTAAATTTATTGAGACCATTTTTGTGTCCTAACATGTGGTCTCTCCTAGAAAACGTACCATGAGCACTTGAGAAGAATGTATATACTACTGCTTTAGGGTGAAAAGTTCTGAAGATATCTATTAAATCACGTTGATCTAGTCTCTCCTTTAAGTCTGCTGTTTCTTTATTAATTTTCTTTCTTGAGGATTTATCCAGTGTTGTTAGTGGGGTATTGAAATCCCCTACTATTATAGTATTGCTGTTAATCTCACCCTTTATATCCATCAAAGTGTGTTTTATTTATTTCAGGGCTTCTATATTTGATGCGTGGATATTTATAATAGTTATATCTTCCTATTGAATTGTTCCCTTTATCATTATTTAGTGTCCTTCTTTATCTCTTACTACAGCCTTTGTTTTAAAGTCCATTTTGTCAGATATAAGTACTGCTACCCCGGCTTTTTTTTTTCATTTCTATTTGAATGAAATATTTTTTCCATGCTTTTACCTTCAGTTTATGTGCATCTTTTGTTTTAAGGTGTGTCTCTTGTAGACAGCATATGTATGGGTCCTGTTTCTTTATCCATGCAGCTACCCTATGTCTTTTGATTGGATCATTTAATCCATTTACATTTAAGGTTATTATTGATATGTAGTTGTTTATTGCCATTTTATTCTTTAAAGCTGTATTCTTCTTTTGCTATATTCTTTCCTCTCTTTAAACTGTTCACAACAGGCCCCTTAGCATCTCTCGCAGAATTGGTTTGCTTTTAATGAATTTCTTGATGCTTTCTTTGTCTGGGAAGCTCTTTATTTCTTCTTCAATTTTAAACATTAGCCTTGCTGGATAGAGTAGTCTTGGTTGTAGGTTCTTGTTCTGCATTACTTTGATTATATCTTGCCATTCCCTTCTCGCATCAAGTGTTTCTGTTGAGAAGTCCAATGTCATCCTTATGGGGGCTCCTTAGTAGGTGATAGTCTTTTTTTCTCTAGCAGCTTTTAAGATTTTTTATTTATCCATTAGCTTTGGTATTTTAACTATGATGTGTCCTAGTGTAGATTTTTTTGGGTTTCTCTTTATGGAGTTCTGTGTGCTTCTTGAATGTGTGGAATGTTCCCATCCTTAATTTAGGGAAGTTTTCTGCTATGATTTGATTGAACAAAGTTTCCATTTTCTGTCCTCTCTCCTCTTCTTCAGGCACCCCTATGATGTGAATGTTGTTTCTCTTCATGTTGTCACGGAACTCCCTTAGAGTTTTCTCACATTTTTTGAGTCTCTTTTCCTCTTTCTTCTCTGCGTCTTTGCCTTGGTTTATTGTGTCCTCTATCTTGCTGATTCAATTCTCAGCGAGATTCATCCTGCTTTTAATTCCTTCCATTGTGGTCTTCAGTTCTGATACTGTATTTGTCATTTCTGTCTGATTCTTTTTTATTATTTCAATTTCGTTTTTATACTTGTTATTTCTTTATTTAGGTGTTCATTATGACTATCCATTGTTGCTCTAATTTCTTTGAACATTCTAACTATCATTACTCTAAATTCTGCTTCTGGTAATTTAGTTATATCTGGTTCATTCAGGTCCTTCTCTGGGGATTTCTCTTGATTCGTTTGGTTTGCATTCCTCTGCCTGCCCATTTTTTCTGTGTATAAGCAAGTTGTGGCCACTGGAGTCCAGTAGGTGTTGCCTTTGTGTTCTCTAGGTGTGGTCTGTCTGCAGGCCCGCCACTCCCTCTGCTGCTGCTTAGGGCGGTTGGGTATGAAAGTTGCCAGCGCCAGCCCACTGCAGCTGTTGCTGTGATTTCCGCCTCTCCTCCACGGGCGGGACTGTCACTCAAGCTCAAGCCTCAGCACCAACAGTAGAGGTGAGTACCTTTGCTCAGCTGCGGACCCAGCCTGTTTCCAGGTTTCAGCCCAGCACCCGCAGTCAGAGCCTGCTCGCCACAGTTTCACAGATTGGGCGGAGCTTTTGATGTGCTTTCAGCTGAGAGCCTAGCCCGTCTGGAGCTTTAGCCCCGCCCTCGAGGCCAGGGCCCTCCTGCACAGGGTCGCAAACCGCGGTTTATTGGGCCGGGCATGTTTGCTGGCTTGTGCTCAGCTGTGAGCTTCCGCTTGTCCCAGGCTCTACCCCGCCCACCGCATTCGGAACCAGCTCACGCACGCAGGATGGCAAACTGCAGTTCTCCGGCTGAGCAGGGTTGGTGGCGTGAACTCAGCCCCGAGCCTCCGCCCATCCCTGGTCCCAGCCCCGTCCCCGCGGTCAGGGCCAGCTTGCGCAGGGTCGCAGAGCAGATCTCTGCCTGTTCCTTGCCTCCAGTTTTTTCCCGCATGTGGGGTTATAGGCGGGCCCGCAGCTGCTGGACCACTTTCGTGCATCCCCTCCGCCCCTGCTGGGCTAGACCGAGCTCACACCAGCTGGGCCTCCGCCCCCGCCGACAGAACCACGTTTCAGTGTCTGCCTCCATCATCCCTTCAGCAACCCTCAGCAGAGTAGGAAGTTTCCTAAGTCTCCATACTGTACACCTGGGAGCTTCATCCCTCTAAGCAGCTCTGCTCTAATTGCCGTGGGAGAGCTTGTTTGGCTATTGTCCTGTCTCCCTTTGCTGGTATTACTAGTTCCAGGGGAAATAGTGGTTTTCGATTAGGGAAGTGACTTAGCCCAGGGGTTAGGGTGGCTGTCCCTCAAAGAGTTTGTCCCTGTGCCTTCAGTCCACACTCTCTTCCCGCTGCTCTGGTCCTCTCCTCTGTCCCTGTTCCCCCGAGCCTCAGGTGCGTGGTTGTGAGAGAGGTTTTCTGCACTGTCCCTTTAAGAAGAATCTTGGGTCTGAGAAAACTGTCTCTTTCTCACAAACAGTATCCTTACTTGTTTCACAGCTCAATACTGTCCAAACGTCTCTTCTAGGCTCTGTGATGCAGGCTGGGGCTTTGTTCCTGGGACCCAGGTCCCTCCCGCTCCGCCAAAGTCTCCTCCCGCCACCCGGGTCTCTCCGGGCTGCCGTTCGCTCTGGGGAGCTGGGCAGCCATCTTCGCGTTTTTGCTATTCCTACCAGTCTCAATGTGGCTTCTGCAGTGTTCTTTGGTTGAAGAGTCCACTTAGTTTAGTTCAAAGTTGGTTTATCCAGATGATGGTTCTTAAAATTGAGTTATAATCCACTTTGGTTCTGGGATTTGGAAGTTGGTACGTCTGCCTACTTCATTGCCATCTTGCTCCCCCCTAATTATTGAAATCTTATATTGTATTTTAATACTTAGAATGAATAAAAACTTTTCTTCTTTATCAGTTTTTCTAGTTAGTTGGTATTTTTAATTGATCATGTGACATTTGTAATTTAACTTTGGTGGAATTGATGTCCTCATGAGATTGCATTTTCTAACTTAACACAGTGTCTCTTTAATTGTTTGTTTTTACTTTTGTATTCATCAGAAATAATTTAAAATTTTACTCACAAAAGTTATAAAATTTTCCATATATATTTTCTTGGTAATTCATTTACTGTTATTTTTATACTTATTGTAATTTTTACACTTTCTTAATGTTATTGATTTCTGATCTATTCTATCAACTTATTGAGCTAGTTTAGTGTTTGTAAGAGTTTTCCAGAAACTTCTCTGGGGTTTTACAATGACATAAACATGACTTCTACAGATAGCAATAGTTTTTCTACCTTCTTTCTAATTCATACTTCTAATCTACTTTTCTTACCAACTTGCATTGTTTAGTGTCTTCAGGAAAATATTAAGAGTAACAATTATTATAAAGGGGGTCTATATCAAGTTCTAAGGTTCATTGCTTCTTGAATTATCTATTGTGGACAGTATCTATTGATTTCTATTATGAAAAACTACTAAGTCATTTACTTAAATACACTATCTTGCTTAAATGCACTATTTCAAGACTATCTTTTGATTAGTCATGTTACTTTTTATTGCCAAATTTTATAACATTTAATTCAATTAGTAACCTTTAATTTAAGACTTGCAAGCTTTGTTCTTAGATATTTATTCTAAAAGAGTATTTAACTGTTATGGTTATATTAATGTTATTCATTAAGGGATCCATAAAAGAGTAATATGGTTTTGTGCTGCTAACCATTGATGCTCTGAAGATGTTCAATTAACATCTATTTGATTCTTTTAAAATTTGTTTCTAGCTTTGTTTCCCTCCTAAATATAGGTCATATTTTATTCTTATTCTTTCTTTTGTCTAATGTTATACCCTTTTAAAATTCTTTTATTTCAGCAGTAACCCTTCAGATAATATTTTCATATAGGATTTATGAGTAGTATTTTTGTGTGTCCTTGCATATCATGAAATTATTTTGTTTTACCCTGGTGCTTTGCTGATTATTTTTCTGGGTATAGAATTCAAGGATCAAAGTCAATTTTAATCAGAACATTGAAGGCTTTGCCACCTTGCCTTGCAAAGTCTACTGTTACTAATGAAAAATCTGATACCAATTTGATTTTCATCCCTTGGCATGTAGCCATTTTTTTTCTCTTCTCTTGAGAGTTATTCAAGGTAATTTATTTATCCTTTGGAATTGATAACATTTTATCAATTTGGATCCAGAGGTGGGTTTTTTCTTTTCATCCACCTGCTTACTCTTCAGTTTTAATATAAAGATTTCTAACTTTTTCTACTCAAAACCCCTATAAAGTCTGATTGTTATTCCCAATTTACAAATAAGGTTAAGAGAGAGAAACCAATCTGCCGACTGTCACTGCCTGGCTTCTCAACTGTGCTATACTTGTAGTGAGTTGAAATATACCTGCAGGCCATAATTAAGATCACTCTGAGTACAAAGTATAAAATACTTTGATTTAAAAATTTTAAAGCCAGATAGTTGTTGCCTTAAAAATGTTGTACTCAGTAATGATTAATGATTAATGGTGACAGTAATGATTAATAAATTGAAAAGTTCATATTTTCAAGGTCTATCTACCATACAAAAAAAAAATTAAAAAAACAAAGAAGAATACTTGGATAGTTACATTCCCTTGGCCTTCCTCCCTGACTGTACCTCTAGCAAATCACTTCTTTTGTAGGGCCCTAAAGGTGAGAAGAAAGTAAAAATTGTGGAAAAGACAATAGTAGAATTTGGGGTCTAACCTCAAATCAAGTCTTCCCTTTTGGTGAGAGAAAAAGGTAGGCTGAAATACATATCAAAGATATCAAGAATCATAGTTGATTTCTTAAATCTGAATTTGAATAATAAACTGTTATAGTCAAGGCCATGTGTTCTCAACATGTGACAGATCATCAAGAATTTATGAGTCACAATGTTTTTAAGCCAGGGAGTTCCCTAAGGTCATGTTGCAAATCAGTAGTAGAGTAAATAATCAGTCGTTTTTTTAAAAAGATATAAAATTCTTTTCCCATTATATCAACCGAGCACATATTTCTTTGCCTCTTTTCTCCATAGTCAGTTAGGAAAGTTGCCATGAGTAACAAGGAAAGCACCAAACTCCCTATAACATACTGGGCTTTTAAAGCCATAATAATATAAACCAGATTCTTCCACTGCAACTGATGGTCAACTGCTTGACTAGACACATACAGAGAGAAGGAATGACATATATTTAGGGCAAAAGGATAATAATTCCAAAGGCCACTAGGAGTTGTTCTGCTATATTGTGGACAACATTCTCTAATGGATGGATAGAATGTAGTATTGTGATACACTACCAAGATCTCTATCTACACCAGGTCTCAGCCTTGGCACTATTGAAATTTTGGGTCAAATTATTCTTTGCTGTGGAGGTTGTCCTTGCCATTATAGGATGTTTTACAATACTCATGGCCTTTCCCTGGGGGTGGTGTAATTGCCCCCAGTTGATGTGCACAAATTTAATAGGGAAAAAATACACATATATATTTACTCTCTCTCTCTCTCTCTCTCTCTCTCTATATATATATATATATATATATATATAATATATATATATATAATATATATATATTATATATATATATATATATAATATATATATATAATATATATATTATATATATATATATATATGTTATTTACTAAACATGTATATTTAGTAAATAACTCAGGAAATTACATTACAGATTTTCTAAAATACATTCTGTTTTTTACACCAGAGTCATTGAAGATTATGTGTTAAAACAAACATTTCAGGCTCTGGAAAGAAGCAAAGAATCTTTATATAAATACCATGAATACTTGGGACCATCGGATAGCAATACTGAAATACACAAAATAAAATTCTTTGTGTGGCATGATAAATAATTTTCTGGGCTGATTATTAATCTCAGCTTTGTGTTACTAATAGCACAAGCAAAGCAATTAATGTCTCTGTTCATGCCTTTATACTACATAATGTCTAAACATGAAGGAAAAAAATATATTCTTACTTTGAAAATAGAATAACTATTTGTAAAGATGATTCAGTCAGCAGGATGCTCTAGCTGCTGTTCCCTGAATTCTATTTTTGCTGAGAGGAGTGGCAGCCTTAAAAAAGACACCCCCAACGTTAGGATATGTCAAACCACTTCTGCTGCACATTTTCGCTTGGATAAATTTACTTAATTATCATAATTTATGGCCTGAAAGGTAATCTCATGCCAAATATTTGGAAGGTGAATGAAGGAATTACTCAGTCTAAGTAAGAGCCTGAAATAGAACAATTTCCAGAAAAGCATTTGAATTTTCTGACTGTTGCTTAATACTGAAGATTCGTACTTGTATTTACTGTATTGACAATGGAATGTGGCCTAAGATGACTATAAAAGGAATTCTCTGCTGCTTTAACATTGGTCCAATCTATCTTTCCTAAGTGGGTATAGGGTGAGGATGAAGGGTGTGTGTGGAGGTGGCGAAAGCACAGTGAAGAAGAATAAGAAAATGTAAAAAAATTTTAGTGAAAGAAAGAGAATCTCTAAGTGAAGATGACTTATTTCTAAGTTTAGAGTGTTATCCTATGTTAAGCTCTTAATGAGCATTAGATTCTTGAAATATATAAATAAATGAGTATATATATATGCAGTATAGATACATATATTATATATATTAGTGTGTATACAGACGTAATCATATGTATTCCTTTGGTGTCTTTAGCAACATCTAGTCCTAAAAAAATCACCATTACAGAGTTCCATGAGGAATGGTTATTGTTTAATTTGTGAGGTGATGGGGGTTTTGAATAAAATTGTTCTATTTATTATTTAGAGTTTCATAATGCCTTCTGCGAAATCAGCCAGCCCGTCAGTACAGCAGTCCACCAGTCAGCCTCAGAGGGCCTGGAGGTCTGCGGCAGGAGGAGGTTCCTTTCTGAGCTTCCTGAAGGAATACATGTCCAAAGCTTTAGTTGGGGAAATCTCAAACTCACCAACCACCAGGGATCATGATTAAAGTCTCTTCTTTGGCCAGCGTTTCTGAATGTTTACAGACTCTTATTTAGAAGAAGAATAAACAAGGACTATGTATATTTCCCAAGAGAGCAGAGAAAAACAGAAAGCACCTATTAAATAGCAGAAGAAAATGAGAATTAAAATAAGGAAGAAAGCCAGCATGAAATGAAAGCAGGTGCCTCCCGACGAAGTCCAAGGCTTTGATAAAACACAATGAATCCTCTTTCAGTACTCTGCCTGGCTAGTCTTTTAGAAAGAGAAAGGGCATTCTTTCCTTATTTGTGGCTCAGAAAATAGAAAATTCAAAAGAAAACTTGAAATGAAGACACAGCAATGGTCATGTTGTTGTTTTCATAATGAATATAGTAACTTCAAATAAGGCCTTGTGATAAAAATCCAGAAAGGTTCCTAATAATTCATAGATAATGTTTCCATGAGATGCTACTGCACCTAGAAAAGCAGATAAAAGAAGTGGTGTGCTTAGCGTTGGTCTGTCATACTGGGTCAGCTTGTGAACCTTGGAGCTGCCATCTGTGAGCTAGGGAGGGGAAAGCAGCTTTTCCTGGCAGGAGAGTGAGGGGCAAGAGGCAGGAGGCTGTATGTTCATCCTTGAACCTTGCTCCCTCTCCTCCACCCTATTCTGTACTGCTACTCAAAAGAGAAGGAACCCGATTCTTTCTGCAAACCTTGGCTAAAATGCATGTGTTTACATACCTCTAAAATTCTTGAGTGTACAGTTCTATAAATACATGAAGAAATGTATGTAAAATTTTTTTAAACCAACATGTGCTTTGCAAAGTGGAGGTATTAATATCAGGAATGGTAACCCAATCTAAAGACTTGATTATCAAAAATTTAAATCTGCTTCTATTGTTTGTAGAAAATGTTTCTGAAAGAAACCCAAAGGTGCAGCACCACATTTTCTGGGTGCTCATGTCTTTGATGATTGTGTTCATTCGTGCATTCACTTGGATAGTCAACCATGTAATCATTGATCCGTGTCTGTAAATGAATTTTAAATATTCTCAGGCACCAGAGTTCTTTCTGATCCTCCATGTTTTCCATTACTCCTGCCCTTTACAACCCATCAGTTTCTCAACACTGTTAGGTTAATAGTAGAGTTCGTCTTGGACTAAAGTAAAAAAGAACACTCAGTTCCTCTCTTGAAGAAACTTTGTGAAAAACAAACAAATATTTTAGGAGAAGCAGAGTATAGTCTTTGATGTATCAGTCTTTGCTGTGTTATAAACTTTCCCAAACTTAGTGATTTAAAGCAATGATCATTTATTAGCTAACAATTCTGACACAGCAGTTTAGACTGGGCTGGGCAAAGAGGTTCTGCCAGGTCTTACCCGGGCTCACTCATTCACTTTTGTTAATGGGAAGGTGATCTAGGGACTGCCTTATTCACATGTTTGACTGTTGGTGCTGTCAGCTGGGATAAGAAGACTCACTGGGTCAAGTGACTCCAAAAAGCTAGCCAAGGTTTATGGAAGTTTCGGGATCCCCAGGGGCAGCAAGAGATATCCTGAAATGTAAGTGTTTTTCAAGCCTCTACTTTAGTCAAAGATGTCTTATAGCCAAGCCCAGATTCAAGGTGTTGAGCAATAAACATTTGAGGGAGATGCTAACAAGTCATATTGCAAAGGTGTGTGTATAAAGAAATGGGAGAAGTTTTGGGCCACATTTTTGTAATTTACAATATATGGTTACAGATAGTGAGACAGACTCCCATAGGCACCCCCACCGGGATTGACCTAGCAACCTCCGTCTGGGGCCAATGCTAGAATCAACCAAGCTATTTTTAATGCCTGCAGCTGATGTACTTGGACCAACCAAGCTATCCTCAGTGCCCAGGACCAATGCTCGAACCAACTGAACCACTGGCTGTGAGAAGAAAGAGAAAGAAAAGGAGGAGAGGGACGAGGAGAGAAGTAGATAGTCACTTCTCTTGTGTGCTCTGATTGGGAATCAAACCTGTGACGTCCATACACAGGGCTGACTCTCAATCCACTGAGCTATTGGCCAGGGCCTGATATATTCTTTATAAATGGAGGTTAAAAGATGCATTAGTAGTTTATTCAGGTCAATTGCCCATCAAAATATAAGTGGTTTTCCATTCATTGCTGTGATTATTATAAATCCCTTGCTTATAATGAAATGTAATTGTATCCATGTAATTTCCATCTACTGGTCTCAGCTCTACCTGTGAGACCAGACATACAGACCAAGCAAGATCTCACTTCCATATGACAGTCTTTCTGATTTGTAATATGACTGCCTTGGTCCTAGGGGCATCCCTTGCACATACAAGCTACTTATCCCAGAAGATCCTTCCACTTTTTTTCATCAGATATGGCTGCAATGCCTAAAATATTCCACTCTCCTCCACCTCTGCCCCAACTTGAAAGACTGATACCAACCTAAGCTTAAAACAATATTCCTGCTATGATCCACCATCAGGCAAAGAAGAGGACTATCCTTTCCTTCATTCTATATTCTTTCCTTTTGTTAAGGAAGCCTTAGGTCACTTTATTAACTCAAGTTGTATGGGAAGCCACAAGTCCCCCCAACATACAGACAGATGCCATTGTGGAAGAAAATACAGATTCTTATATTCTTGTTAAATTTTGCTTACAGTATCGAATCCATTTTCCCTTACCGTTGAGTCCTCATAGGCTCCTTACACTGGCTAGCAAAGTATTGTGATGACACAGATGTCATTCATGAATTCATTTAGTGTGCTTTCTGGATCTTCATTCATGTGTTGGGCAAACTATTGAATAGGAAGGGGATGGCGGTAAAACTCTAGGGCAGGTCATTAGGAACCTAGGAACCTACTTTTGTTTCCAACAAAATGGCTGCAGGACAATTGGTCTAAAGATACTGTTATCTTGTTTTTATGGGTGGAGCAGTGGAGACTTTGTTAAATTCATCACTAAAATCTGGTTAACGTGGTGTCTGTTTCACTCTTCTTATTTTGTTTCATTCTTCTTATTTACCAGACTAGTTAACCTGCCCCACAAGAAGTGAGATTAGTATGATTCTTGACCAATTAAATCTTCACAAGATATCTCTCTAATTATAATTATTTCTGAGATTGACATTAATCTAGCCAATCTATATTAAAAACCATGATACTTATTTTCTCAAATTTCTTGGTTTTGTTGTTCTTCTGTTTTTCTGTGCTCTACAGTTTATCTCCCAAAGAACACTGAAAGTAATTCAGATGACTCTTCAGTAAGCTCTCTCTCTACATCTCCTGGGACATTATAACCCTAGGCCAGTAACCTGCGAATTGCTCATTAGGCAGCTGTGTGTACCCTTTGCTTAGCTCAAATATCAAAACCTTCATACAAATTCATGCCTCCATTCAATGTATATCTATTAAATACCTACTGTGTCTGAGGAACTGGAGTCTTTAGCCGGAGGGCCATTTGTGAATGAACATGACTAGAAAGAAAGCCAAAGAATTGCTTTTCATGCCATGATTTGGAGTTCGGAGTTCTATACAGAGTGAGAAGCTGATGACTAGTTTCAGGTAAGAAAGTGATATAATCAAATTTGTAGGTTAATTAAATCCCTTGAAGGAGATTAGAGGGTGGTGTAAGGGTGCAAATTAGGAGATTCTTGAAGTAAACTAAGAGACATATATATAATGAAGAGCTGAATTAAGGCAGTGGCATTGGAGAAAAAAAAAAAAGGAGATTCATTTAGTAATGAAATACATTTAGAAATGGGAAAATCTTGGCAATTGATTTAATGGGATAGGAATAAGAAACAAAGATCTAGAATAACTGTCCTTAGTTTCTGGCTTAATTAATTGAATACATGGTTAGACATTGACCAAGAAAGGGAATGTAATAATTTTATGTTACTTTTTCCAGGCTTATACATATTTTATTAAATTTGAGTTATTTTAAGAATTTCTTAGGTAATCATTTTCTATGCCTCTCTCTTTTTTTCCTTACTACTTGGTGCATCTTGTGATTGCATAATCAGGTGAAAATATTCTAGTATATCCTGAGATACTTGAAGTATTTACTCCCTGTAATATCTTATGTGGTTGATATAACTTAACATTTTTCTTAGACATTTTAAAATCTGTCTTTCACTTGACTATGTTTCACCTTCCTCACCCTGATTACCAAGAATTCACTTCCTCCTAAAGTGCCTATCATGTTCACTTCACTGGTAAATTTCTCAAAATCTAAAAATGATCTAGATTACTTCCTCCTCTGCCTTCTGAGACGTGAAATGCTCAACAGCCAGGCTACAGCTTCTCAGATGCTCTGCCTTTTAGCAGGATGATATTTAGAGCTGGTGTGTTTCTTGCTTTTCTCAATTTTATAATTTCTTTCAAAAGCACATTATCCATTTCTTACACTAAGCCAAAAAAGTCTATAAGATACAATGCTATCACCTATGTGTCTGAGAGAGACACTGGGTCAGATTTATAAAATTTCTGTCCTAAAAAGAACTGGAGAGCCCACCATTTAATGCTCTCTTTACAGGTAAAAAGTGCAAGTCCAGGGAGGTTATGTGATTTCTGTAAGATCACATACCGCATTAGTTAGGGGCAGAGCTATGGTTAGAACATACATCTCCTGATGTTTAGTCAAATTTTGTATTATGTTTTTCCTTTGGCAGAAATTTAGACACTAGGACTCAAGTAAAGAATTCAGGGTATTCCACTTCTAGCATGGCAGGAGCCCAATGACACGCTAAGAATATAATGTGGACATGTACAATTGTGTCATGCTGTGAAGTTGCCCTTATATAGTAATAGGTAAACCTTGGATACTGGTATTGTTTCAGCTACAAACGTCAGTCTAAAGAGCCCACAACTCTGGGCATCTTTGACCCAATAGTTTCTATAGCCCTTGGAGTCTGCACTGACCCCTGGAGAGACCCCTGTGAATATCCACAGCAGTGTCAAGAGCTGTGTCCACTCACTACATCATTAGTCAGTGCTTTTACATTGCTGTATGTGGTTCAGTAGTAAATCTAAAAAAATGGCATTTAATCAAGCCCAAGTTGTTAGTCTTGCTCATCTCTAAACTTAAAATAGTCCTTTGAGATCTCATCTATATCAGGTAAATTCCAGAAAATTTCTTTTAACAACTTTTCCCTTGAAGCAGGGCACAAACTATATCTAACAAATAATAATAATAATAATAATATAAATTTTAAAAATAGCTCCAAAAAAGAGAAGGTTGGTTGCTTTGAGAGCAGTCACATCAAGCCTATGCAAGACTTGTGTGAAAGCCACTGAGCCTTGAGAAGATGGGGTGACTCAAAAGATCATCCAGGGCCCTGGCCAGTTGGCTCAGCAGTAGAGTGTTGGCCCAGCATGTGGAAGTCCCATGTTTGATTTCTGGTCAGGGCACACAGGAGAGGTGCCCATCTGCTTCTCCACACTTCCCCCTCTCCTTCCTCTCTGTCTCTCTCCTCCCCTCCCACAGCCAAGGCTCCATTGGAGCAAAGTTGGCCTGGGTGCTGAGGATGGCTCCATGGCCTCTGCCTCAGGTGCTAGAATGGCTCTGATTGCAGCAAAACAATGCCCCACAGCAATGCCCCTGGTGGACATGCCTGGTGGATCCTGGTCGGGCACATGTGGGAGTCTGTCTGACTGCCTCCGTGCTTCTAACTTCGGAAAAAAACCCAGATCATCTATGTGACATGCTTTGGCTTGTCCTAGTTGCACTATTAGTCTGCCAAATGAGCCACCACCTTTGATTAGAATGCAAAAGGGGCTTCCAACAACTGTTCCTGAAGAGAAAGAACCCTGTCTAGAAGATACAAGCCATCTGCCTGAAGATGTAACTGCTTCTGAGGGGAGATCTATGGGTTGGCCATGCCATTGGTGATCTTGTTTCCTGGAGGACCAAGAAATAATGTGAAGATCCAACATCAGAGGATGTTACCATACAAATTACCCTATGTTGAAGCTCCTCCCCTCTGGGACTTTAGAGTATATTCTTGTGGGACCCCAGGAAGCATAACAAATGTAATAGCATTTCCATATTTTCTCTACAGAACAGACAATAGCCCCGGAGTCTCCATCAGAGAATGGAAGAGAAACATGCTTGGCACTATAATATGAAGAATTATCCGTGTTTGGGGAGGAAGGGAGGAATGTGGTACCTCCACCAGTTTTCTCCAACCCTCACCTCAGTTGTTAACCTAGGATGTTCTTGCTAAAGTGATAGTGAAAGTTGGAATCTAGGATCTTCAATCTTATTTCCTGCTCTGCTGTTGGTTCATTGCCTTATCAAAGGTTCCTTGACAAGAACAGTCACAGACGTGGTGTCAGATACCAGAAGTTACCTGCCCCATTGATAAAAGATTGCAATACAACATTGTCTCCGTATAAAGAGAATACATCATTTTTTAACATTGAAGAGGAGAGATAAATATTTATATTATTCATCCTTCTGCCTCATAATAGTATTTTAGTTCTTTTAAAAGACATAATATAATAATACCATACACATTGGTAACTTATTTCTTGAAGCTTTCTTTAAACTCTAAAGAGCAATCAACAACCATGGGCTGCCTCAGGTCTATGCATATAATCTAAATTCATAAAAATACTTTATTCTTTTGTTCTTTCTCAGTAAAACTGGTCCTGACAGTCAAGTTCTTTGGGTCAAGGAGGACAATGCAGCCATACATCACCTAAGTGTAAGATAAAAACTAAGTTAAAGTATCCACAGAAATATGAGGTAGAAAGATAGTTTTTCATCTCATTGTCAAGTTAGGTTTTAATCCTTCCATAATGGGCTCTATGGCATATTTTAGATTCTACTAAGATAAGGTAGAATCACAGGGTTTCTAGGGAAATGAACTTGAACTCAAGTAACTAGACATTCTTTATTCACCTTACACCTGAACTTCTCAAAAAATAAGAAGATAATATTATCTCAGTGTCAAATAGTTCTGTTGGCTAGTTGACGACAACTACTTACCTATACAGTGGCAGACATCTCTTAAGCTTAGTGACCTTGGCCAGGACACCAGATCTCATCTCATTCCAATCAGCTGTGTCCAGAGTAAACATAATAACTGATTTTACTTCCAAAACTAAGAATCCTGTGTAAGTCAGAACTACTGAGATAAGACAGGATTTAGGACCATTGATGTTTTTTTCTTAGAGGTAGTGTCATTGCAGGTACATAGACCATGTATTTTTCCATAATGCATTCACTATCCATACACCCTGTGTGACCACACCAAGCCACTCAATTCCAGCACTATTAAAATAGCTTAAACTTACACTCCAGATTAATTTTTATTATTGCAAAGTCTGTTTTTGCTACATATATTGAAAAAAGGTCATCAAAGGACTGACCTCTTAGAGCACCCCTCTAAGCTCATCAGAGAAAGTTTCAGATGGTCTTGTGATTTCCCAGATAAAAGGGATAACAGAAGTGCAAATTATTAGCATTAAATGGGAAAGAAGAACATTGGAAACTCAGGTGTAGTCTTGGGGGAAATTAAAACTAGTAACAAAGGAAGGAAAATTTAATTCAGGTCTGTTCCTTAAAAGGTTAGGTTCCGATTTTGATCTTAAAAAACATTTTTTTTCTAAGAAAAGCTGTTTTCAACTCTGTTCATCTTCACAGTCTTTCCTCTGTTGCATAATTTTGTGGGGAGGAGGGAGTCAGTGATAAAGTAATCGACAGACTGCATATTTAAAAATAATAGCTTGTTTATATAAAATGATGGCAGTTGTAAAAACCTGTCACAAATATCTAAGTCAGTACAAAGAGTAAAAAAATATAACTAGCAGAAGTATAACAAAACAGCAGCAACAGATTTATCATTACTATTCTAATAATCTTTTGTTATTTATCTCCATCTTAAAAAGAAATGTTTCATTTTAGGTAGAAACCATAAACTATGTAGGCATCAGAGGGAGCAGTATTGCTATAATTGAATTCTTTCCAGAATTAATGAGTGGATTTCTCTCTTTGCCTCTTCTTTTCAGTTTCTCTGGGGAATTCCATTTGGGACATTTTCAGCCAGATTGACAGTAACATGTGAGGCAGCCACAGTTTAGACTGAAAGATGAGTTTGCAAGATTGCTACAGTTGATGCCATAATTAATAAAAAATGGGACAATTTTCTCAAAAATATTTGCCTAGAATATCTATAATGTTTTTAAAATTTTGTATTAGTCTTAACAAACAGAAGAAAACACAGTTTTCCTTAGCGGTCACAGCACAAGGTTGTGAGACTGAAGACCAGTTCCCCTGATTCAGTTTTCTCATCAGTTATGTGGGTATCATCTGCTCTGAGTCTCTCAAAGGTGCAAAGAAATTAAATGAGGTAAGAGATGTGATGATTCCCTGGAAAGTTTTATTTGATATACAGTTAGAAAAGATGCACAACCATAATACGTTCATGTCTGCATGATAGTAATCAGTAATGAAAAAAACCCATTCTGAATGGTGAATTGGCCTTAAGAAGTGCCATTCTTGGGTAAAGTAATAAAGTATTATTTTGACTAGCAACGCCTGCAAGCTTTTAGTGAGAATGACTTTTCTGGACTCCGCCCCACCAAACACAAATATGGCAGTACCCCCCACTCACCTCCCATGATGACTCCCTGGCCCCCGTTTCCCTGTAAAGCCTTCTTATCTCTTGACTCTTCAAAGCAGTTGTGGAGATATAGTGATAATGGCTTCACATGTCATTTTTACCCAGTGTTTTTATTTTTTTTTTAATTTTTTGCATTTTAACATGTCCTAACCTATAGAAATTATTCTAATTGTAGAGATCTTGGGTTCCTGTTTGTTTATTCATTAATATGATCTTCAAGCTTTGGCCATTGATTCAACAACTATTTATTGAGATGTGACTATGTGCCAGGCAACAAGCCAAAGCTGGAAATGCAGTTGAGAATGAGATTACCGTGGCCTGGGCCTTTGTGAAGATAACTTGGAAATAAACATCTGTAGACAAAAAAATAAAGAGTTTCTGGAATAACACTAACTAAAAGTAACTTCATGAGGTGGTCTGATCATAAATTCCTAACAGGGCAGGTCATGGTGAGTAGTCACCTCTCAGGCCTATAACTTTTCTAGTAAAAGGGGAACTTAGCCTTAAGCAAGGCCTGGTCATCGTTTTTGTGTATTTTGGTTAGATGCCTTTCAAATGCCTTTTTCAGACCCTTTAGAAGCATAAACACCCTCAAGAGAGCCTAGAATCTTGCTACCTAGCCTGTAATTCAATCATAGAGATTTCCCTTGTTCTCATCCATGTTCATGCAATCTTCCTTACATTCCCTCCCTAATTCCAAATGTATAAAAACAGCTGTTTTTCTGAGAAGCACTTGAGATCTTGCTTCCTGGCATGTCATCAGTTCGGCTCAAATAAACTCATGAATTCCTTTACAGGTTTGGATGTTTCTGACATTGACACATCCAAACAGAGAAGAATCCATGTGACAAGGGCTTTGATGAGTTGGCCCGAGATGCTGTGGGAAACTTTTAGATCTTGTGGCAGGGTGCTTGAGATATTCTGGGAGGTTTTGGTGTCTACCACTTAGGAAAGTGATGTCCTTACCTACAAATAGGGCCAGTGTTGTTTAGAAGGAAGAAACTGCAGAGAAGGGAAAGGTATTGGTAGTCAAATACTCTGCTTGAGACTCCGTCCTGTTTTGCCAGTAGTGTTTTTCAGGAGAATTCACTCAAGCTTTCTGAGCCTTAGCTTCTTACACTGCCAAAAAATGAGGGCAGAATATATGCCCTTTGTGATAGTTATCAGTTTTAAACTTTTATCTCAAAGTGTTTTTCCATTACTTAAATTAACTCTTTCAAATCTAAGGTTCAAATACAGTTAGTTCTCTTTGGGTGTTTTCAAAGGGTAAATTGCATTTCCTTTATTTTTTTTTTTCCCATGAAACTATTTTTTGGCCACTGATCATTGCTGCACCTATAACTTTCTTGGAAATCTGATATAAGGGTCTTGTTCAAATGAATGATAACCATGTGTTCTCTGTTGCCATCCCACAGGCAATAAAAAATAGGCTGATAACCAATCTAGGATGATCAACAAAGCCCAGCTTGCCCCATCAGACATCATATCATATCAGGATCGAAATGCCTAGGTCCATTGCACATAACAAATTTAATGAAACTAGCTGGGGGGGGGGGTGCAGTAATAGAAAACATTAAAGGAAAGAATAATTCTAAAACAGATAAGCATCCTCTGTCATGCAAATTTCCTTGTTATCCAGCTTTTAAAAACATGACCTTAATAGAGTCAAATCAAAATGACAACTTCTCTCAGGCATGTAATTACAAAAATATGAAAGGCACTGTAGAAGTCATTTGATCCAACACCTATACTTCAGAGACTAGGAAATTGAGGCTCAGATAGGATAAAATGTTTGGGCCAAGAATCCACAGCTTGTTGGAAGCAAGCCAAGATAAGAATTCAGATTTTTGGATTCTCAGGCTCTGGGGCTCTCTCTCTCCTTTACTTGGCAACCTACCCCGGGTTGCACCATCTGTCTTTAAGCTGTTTATATTCCAGAGTGGCCCCATCTCTCTTAGAGTCTGCTTTGGTTCCTCACCTCTGGAGAGGAGAGATTATTTCCTTCCTTTTACTTAAATTTACCACCTAAATTTTTCTTAAATTTACCATCACATCTTTAGATCACTGAGTGTTCACTCTGTGGGTAACCCCTGCCAGAGAGCATTTGTTACTGACCTCTGGAAATCCTATTTCATTTACTGTCTGTTTTCTTCTTGGGCTAACAGTGTCCCTGCTTCCAACCAAATCCATCAAGGTTCAACACAAAGCAAGATTGCTGAAGAACCAGTTAGGGGAATTATTTTCCTCCCCACAGTAATTTGTGTTTTCATGCATCTTTTTTATGAGAATTGTATATCATCCCCGTGGAACAAATGTTAGAGCCATCATTGGGGCCATGAAGGTCAGAGACAGTCCTCTATGTCAAATCTGAAAGGCCTTTGGTGGAACTGGGGTCTGGGCCCAACCCTTTCAATGTTTCTCTGCCCTTAAGAGGGCATGCTGAAAGGCAGGAGTGGGAGGTGCCCAGCCCAACAGCCAGACCTCCAATACCAGCTTTCTGCTCTAACTGAACTGTCCAACCACAAGAGAAAAAGTAACTCTGCCTCACTCCTTTTTTATGTACAAGGGATGTGGGTTTTAAGTAAAATATTGTCTACAAATTTATCCTCATTTTTTTATGACCTCTTTGTAACCATATTTGCATTCTCTTAAGAAAATGAGGCCCTGGCTGGTTGACTCAGTGATAGAGTGTCAGCCAGGCATGTGGAAGTCCTGGGTTTGATTTCCCCTCAGGGCACACAGGAGAAGTGACCATTTGCTTCTCTATTCCTCCCACTTCTCTCTCTCTTTCCTCTCTTCCCCTCTCCAGCAGCCATGGATGGAATGGTTTGAGCAAAGATGGCCCCAGGCACTGAGGATGGGCCCAAGACTTTGTCTCAGGCACTAAAATAGCTCAGTTGCAGAGCAGTAGATCAGTAGTGACCCCAGAGGGGATGAGCATTGCCCTGGTAGAGGGCTTGCTGGCTGGATCACTGTTAGGGCACATGTGAGAGTCTGTCTCTCTAACTCCCTACCTCTCACTTAATAAAAAAAAAAAAATGTGGCAACAAATACTTGGTACATACATTATAGCATAAAAATCAATCAACAACAACAAGAATAAGATAAATAGATAATTATATTGATCTCAAATCCATAATCTCTACACCTACACACTTACTTTCAGGAGCTTTTAATCAATCAGTATGCAGACATTATTAAATATCTATGAGAAAGGCACTGAACTAGTAGTTTTTTTCTGGTATCTGAATTCCAAAAGTAAAGTAAATTTGCAAGTAGAAAATATGGTAGCATGTAAGGAAAAAAAGAAAAGAAGCAGCAATGTATCCTCTACATAAGTGGCTCTTAACCTGGGTTCTATCGAACCCTAGGGGTTCGATGAGTCGGTCTCAGGGGTTCGGAGAAGCCTCTGCCGCGGAGGCCAGAATAAAATAATACCGTAATTTGTTGTGAGTTCATGCACTTTGTTGGTTTTGTTCTTTGAGCAAGGTGATGTTCACGCACGACTCATTTTGTGCACTAGTAAAAAAACATATACCTATGTCTTGAATTTGGAAAAATCATATTTTATTTATCACTAAAGAAGGGTTTGGTGAATGTGCATATGAAACTGGTGGGTTCGGTACCTCAAAAAAGGTTAAGAACCTCTACTCTACATGCTCTGCCACAATGCTTTCAAAGGCCAGGTCACTCACCCATTGGTTATTTTATTTTATTTTTTTAAATTTTATTTTATTAATTTTAATGGGGTGACATTAATAAATCAGGGTACATATGTTCAAAGAAAACATCTACAGGTTATCTTGTCATTCAGTTATGTTGCATATCCATCACTCAAAGTCAAATTGTCCTCTGTCACCTTCTATCTGGTTTACTTTGTGCCCCTCCCCTCTACCCGTCTCACCCTTCCCCACTCCCCGCCACCCTCCATCCCGTTAACCACAGCACTCATGTCCATGTCTCTTAGTCTCTTTTTTATGTCCTGCCTATGTATGGAATCATGCAGTTCTTTGTTATTCTGATTTACTTATTTCATTCCGTGTAATGTTATCAAGATCTATCCATTTTGTTGTAAATGGTCTGATGTCATCATTTCTTATGGCTGAGTAGTATTCCATAGTATATATGTCCCACATCTTCTTTATCCAGTCATCTATTGAAGGGATTTTGGGTTGTTTCCATGGCTTGGCCACTGTGAACAATGCTGCTATGAACATGGGGCTGCATGTGTCTTTACATACCAATGTTTTTGAGTTTGGGGGGTATATACCCAGTAGAGGGATTGCTGGGTCATATGGTAGTTCTATCTTTAATTTTTTGAGGAACCACCATACTTTCTTCCATAATGGTTGTAGTACTTTACATTCCCACCAACAGTGGATAAGGGTTCCTTTTTCTCCACTGCCTCTCCAACACTTGTTATTACCTGTCTTGTTGATAATAGCTAATCTAACAGGCATGAGGGGGTATCTCATTGTAGTTTTGATTTGCATTTCTCTAGTAGGTAATGGAGATGAGCATCTTTTCATATATCTGTTGGCCATTTGTATTTCTTCCTGGGAAAAGTGTCTGTTCATGTCCTCTTCCCATTTTTTTATTGGATTGTTTGTTTGTTGTTGAGTTTTATGAGTTCTTCATATATTTTGGATATTAGTCTCTTATCTGAGTTGTTGTTTGAAAATATCATCTCCCATTTAGTTGGCTGTCTGTTTATTTTGTTGTCAGTTTCTCTTGCTGCGCAAAAACTTCTTAGTCTGATGTAGTCCCATTCATTTATCGTTACCTTCACTTCCCTTCCTTTGGAGTCAAATTCATACAGTGCTCTTTGTAACTAAGGTCCATGAGTTTAGTACCTATGTTTTCTTCTATGTAGTTTATTATTTCAGGTCTTATATTTAGGTCTCTGATCCATTTTGAATTAATTTTAGTACAAGGAGACAAACTGTAATCGAGTTTCATTCTTGTGCATGTGGCTTTCCAGTATTCCCAGCACCATTTGTTGAAGACGCTTTGTTTTCTCCATTGTGTGTTGTTGGCTCCTTTATCAAAAATTATTTTACCATATATATGTGGTTTTATTTCTGGACTTTCTATTCTGTTCCATTGGTCTGAGTATCTATTTTTCTGCCAATACCATGTTGTTTTGATTGTTGTGGCTCTATAATATAATTTGAAGTCAGGTATTGTAATGCCCCCAGCTTTGTTCTTTTTCCTTAGGATTACTTTGGCTATCCAGGGTTTTTTATAGTTCCATATAAATCTGATGATTTTTTGTTCCATTTCTTTAAAAAATGTCATTTGAATTTTGATGGGAATTGCATTAAACTTGTATATTGCTTTAGGTAATATGGTCATTTTGATTATATTTATTCTTCTTAGTCAAGAACAAGGAATATTTTTCCATTTCATTATATCTTTTCCAATATCCCTTAACAATACTTTGTAGTTTTCACTATATAAGTCCTTTACACTCTTTGTTATGTTTATTCCTAGGTATTTTATTTTTTTTGTTGCAACTGTGAAGGGGATTATTTTTTTGAGTTCATTTTCTAATGTTTCATTGTTGGCATATAGAAATACTATGGACTTTAGTATATTAATTTTGTATCCTGCAACCTTACTATATTGGTTTATTGTTTTTAGTAATATTTTTGTGGAGACTTTGGGGTTTTCGATGTATAGAATCATATCATCTGCAGAAAGTGAAACCTTTACTTCTTCTTTTCCAATATGAATGCCTTTTATTTCTTTTTCTTGTCTGATTGCTCTGGCTAGAACTTCCAGCACCACATTAAATAAGAGTGGAGAGAGTGGACATCCCTGTTTTGTTTCTGATTTAAGGGGGAAAGTCCTCAGTTTTATGCCATTTAATATGATGTTAGCTGATGGTTTATCATAAACGACCTTTATTATGTTGAGATATTTTCCTTCTATACCCATTTTGTTGAGTGTTTTAAACATAAAATTGTGTTGTATTTTATCAAATGCCTTTTCTGCATCAATTGATAAGATCATGTGGGTTTTGTTCTTTGTTTTGTTGATATGATGTATTACATTAACCGTTTTACATATGTTGAACCATCCTTGAGATTCTGGAATGAATCTCACTTGTACATGGTGTATTTTTTTAAATATGTTGTTGTATTCAATTTGCTAGTATTTCGTTTAGTATTTTAGCATCTGTATTCATTAAAGATACTTGTCTGTAGTTTTCTTTTTCTGTGCCGTCCTTGCCAGGTTTTGGTAGGAGGGTTATGTTGGCCTCATAAAATGTGTTTGGAAGTATTGCTTCTTCTTCAATATTTTGGAAGACTTTGAGTAGAATAGAAACCAATTCTTCTTTGAATGTTTGATAGAATTCAGTAGTATAGCCTTCTGGGCCTGGACTTTTATTTTTGGGGAGGTATTTAATAGTTTTTTTATTTCCTCCCTGCTTATTGGTCTGTTTAGGCTTTCTGATTTTTCAAGACTCAGTCTAGGAAGGTTGTATTGTTATAGGAATTTATCCATTTCTTCTACATTGTTGAATTTGGTGGTGTAAAGCCAGTGGCCGCGGCCACCATCACAGCCACCTGACCCATGCAGGTTCGCATTTGATTCGAACAGTCGGTAATGAAACAACGGAGCCAAAAACTGGTGAGCCATCTGCTTTAATTCTAGCTTGCACCCGGCGGACAAGCAAAAACACACACTGGGCTCCAAAACCCACACATTCAGTGCTCACAAAGCTACTGACTTATCCGAGTTTCCTAGAATCAAAGGTTTCTAGCTCACTGGACTTATTCACCTCTGTTCCCCATCTCCTCCAGCACAAACTCTTAACAAACTGGCTTCTCCCTCAGCACTGTGCCATCTTGGCTGCTTCTCCTGGCCTTCACATGGCCTTAATCTGCTCTCATCTCTTCTACTAACTGCAGGAACTCAGGAACCAAGAGAGAGAGATCAAGCTGCTGGTCTCTCCTACTTTATACCATAGAATCAAAACCTTTAATCCAATTATACAAACAAGGAAGTCTCTGTATAATGGGATTCCTCAGGAGAGTGCACCACCATACATCATCCAATCATTCAAGGGTGTGGAGAAGAGTTTACACTTAAAACTAAGCCTTAGGCTACAATGACCCGGCCTGCTCACAGCCTGTTCCAGAACACACATTAATATGAACGAACTTCCATGTGGGCAGCGCCATCTTTAACAAAGTGAGCATAATATATTTTATCTGCCCAACAATTCACCCTTATGCTCACTTTACTACCCGCAATCTACACCACTGGCATTCCTATACAAGGAAATTAAGTACATTACACAAATTACAGCAATAACACAAATCATACAGTTTCAACAATTACAAAGGTACTTTTCACCAGTATCTAAGCACTTTGCCAAAAGTGCAAAATGTCCTCAGCCTTCTTTCTAGCCATGAGAAAGGTTTCCCGGGGCAGGAGGGCCTTCAGCAAAGCCACCCCCCACCCCCATCAGGGTATTTCACATTGTCCAAAATCCATAAGTTCATTCAACAAAGGAGCCTGTGCCCATCTGGTCATAGTCCAGGAAATCAGTCCACGCACATGAGATGTTAGCCTCCCCCCTCATCTCTGCCATCCTGGCAGCTCTTACACTATCCCAAGAAAAAGCACATGGCGATGGCAGTAAGCATTTCCATCTCTGCTCTGGGGAGCATGATGGCATCCACCCCTATGTTCCAAAATCGCAGACCTACCAGGAGCTTGGCAGGCTCTTTCTGCCGTTTCAGCTGGGCTCTCATCTTCTGGAGACTGTGGATTGCAACTCCAGCTTGATTCTCCTCATCCTCCAAAGAGGAACTGAAAACACCAGCTCCTGCTGCTGGGCTTGATCTACGGGCCACCGCTGCCTTCTGCTCAGCAGGTCTTGCAGCTCCAACCCTGGCCTCAGCCCTGGTCCTGGCCTCAGCTCCAGCCCCAGCCTCAGGCCCAGCCTCATGCCGCTGCTGGCTCTCCACAACATCCAGGGCAATCTCCAACTCACGAACCTGTGATTCATTCTCCAGCGTCTGCTCCATTTCCAGGTGAATCTCGCAAACCTGGTCAGCCTCCTCCTCCAGCGCTTCCTTCAGCTCCAGGGTCAGCATCTGTTTCTCCCACGTTTCCTCCAGCTCCTTCTGCTGCTCGGCCTGCAGGTTCTGGGCAGCCTCTTCCATAGAGCTCTCAGTTTCTTCACACATGACTGTAAAAGTCAGCCAGCCTAAAGTCCCCCAAAAAACAGCTATGGGAAACCATAACAGCAGCCAGTTCTCTACTCCACCGCTCAGAGGTGGTGGTGGCTCCATGCCGATCTGTATCGAATCCTGCCACAGACTACGCCAAATGTAAAGCCAGTAGTCGGGGTCAGGATCACAGCTGCCTGACCCCGACAGGCAGGTTCACATTAGATTCGAACAGACGGTAATGAAACAATGGAGCCACAAACTGGTGAGCCATCAGCTTTAATTCTAGCTTGCACCCGGCGGGCAAGCAAAAACACACACTGGGCTCCAAAACCCACACATTCAGTGCTCACAAAGCTACTGACTTATCCGAGTTTCCTAGAATCAAAGGTTTCTAGCTCACCGGACTTATTCACCTCTGTTCCCCATCTCCTCCAGCACAAACTCTTAACAAACTGGCTTCTCCCTCAGCACTGTGCCATCTTGGCTGCTTCTCCTGGCCTTCACGTGGCCTTAATCTGCTCTCATCTCTTCTACTAACCTCAGGAACTCAGGAACCAAGAGAGAGAGATCAAGCTACTGGTCTCTCCCACTTTATACCATAGAATCAAAACCTTTAATCCAATTATACAAACAAGGAAGTCTCTGTATAATGGGATTCCTCAGGAGAGTGCACCACCCTACATCATCCAATCATTCAAGGGTATGGAGAAGAGCTTACTCTTAAAACTGAGCCTTAGGCTATAACGACCTGGCCTGTCCACAGCCTGTTCCAGAACACACATTAATATCAATGAACTTCCATGTGGGCAGCGCCATCTTTAACAAAGTGAGCATAATATATTTTATCTGCCCAATAGGTGGCATATAGTTTTTCATAGTATTCTACAATAATTCTTTATATATCTATGATATCTGTGGTGATTTCTCCTCTTTCATTCTGAATTTTCTTTATATGAGTCCTTTCTCTTTTTTCCTTGGCGAGTCTTGCCAAGGGTTTGTCAATTTTGTTGATCTTTTCAAAGAACCAGCTTCTTGTTTTATTAATTTTTTCTATAGTTTTTCTGTTCTATATTTCATTTATTTCTGCTCGATTTTTATTACTGCCTTTTTTTGGCTGGTTTTGGGTTGTCTTTGTTCTTCTTTTTCTAGTTCCTTAAGGTATGAAATTAAGTGGTTTACTTGGGATCTCTCTTGTTTTTTCATATAGGCCTGAAGTGATATAAACTTCCCTCTTATTACTGCTTTTGCTGCATCCCAGAGATTCTGATATTTTGTAGTGTCATTTTCATTTGTCTGTATGTATCTTTTTATCTCTGTGCTTATTTCTTCTTTGATCCACTCATTTTTTAAGGTATGTTGTTTAGTTTCCACATTTTTGTGGGTTTGTTTACCTCTTTTTTGCAGTTATATTCTAGTTTCAAGACTTTATGATCAGAAAATATGCTTGTTACAATTTCAATTTTTCTGAATTTGCTGATGTTATTTTTGTAGCCCAACATATGATCAATTCTTGAGAATGTTCCATGTACACTAGAGAAAAATGTGTACCCTGTCACTTTGGGATGAAATGTCCTGTAGATGTTTATCATATCCAATTGCTTTAGTGTTTTATTTAAGGCCAATATTTCTTTATTGATTTTCTGTTTGGATGAATGATCTAGAGTCGTCAGCAGTGCATTGAGGTCTCCAAGTATGATTGTATTTCTGTTAGTTTTTATATTTAGGTCAGTCAGTAGCTGTCTTATATATTTTGGTGCTCCTTGGTTTGGTGCATATATATTAAGAAGTATTATGTCTTCTTGATTCAGTGTCCCCTTGATCATTATGAAATGACCATTTTTGTCTCTGATTACTTTTGCTGTCTTATAGTCACCATTGTTGGATGTGAGTATTGCTATACCTGCTTTTTTTTTGGATGTTATTTGCTTGGACTATTGTATTCCAGCCTTTCTCTTTGAATTTGTTTTTATCCTGGTTGCTTAGATGTGTTTCTTGTAGGCAGCATACAGTTGGATTTTCTTTTTTAATCCTGTCTGCTACTCTGTGTCTTTTTATTGGTGAGTTCAATCCATTTACATTTAGTGTAATTATTGACACTTGAGGGTTTTCTATTGCCATTTTATATATTGCTTTTTGTTAGTTTTGTATCTTGTTTGATACTTCCCTTTTGTTTTTCTGTCATTTGTTTTTGTTTGGTTGTAATCCATTCTTCTTTCATCTGTTCCTTCCTTTTTCAAGCCATGTGCTTCTGTGGTGGTTTTCTCAGGGGTGGTTACCATTAATTAATGGAAAGGGTACCTACCATGTTCACTGTAGTGCACTATCTTATGAGTGCTTCTGCACTCCATCATCCTTTGCTACTATTAATCTTCGTTCTCTCCCCTTTATTGTTTTTATTGTCACAGTTTAAATTTGTTTTTTTCTGTGTGTGTGTGTTCCTGGTGGAGCTTTTACTTGTGGTTTTGTGTTGTTTTGTTCTTTTTATCTAGTTATAAAACCTCCTTTAGTATATCCTGAAGCAAGGGTTTTCTGATGATAAATTCCATTATCTTTTCTGTATCTGTGAATGTTTTTATTTCTCCTTCGTATTTGAAGGATAGCTTTGATGGGTATAGTATTCTTGGTTGGAAGTTCCTCTCTTTCAGAATTATAAATATTGGGTCCACTCTCTTCTAGCTTGTAGTTTCTTCTCAGAAATCCAATGATAATCTAATAGCCCTTCCTTTATATGTTGTATTTTTCTTTTCCCTGGCTGATTTGAGAATTTTTTCTTTGTCATTGGCTTGTGCCAATTTCACTAGGATGTGCCTTGAAGTAGGTTTGTTGGGGTTAAGATAACTGGGTGTTCTATTTGCTTCTTGAATTTGAGGTTTTAGTTTTTTCTACAGGCTTGGGAAATTCTCGTGTATTATTTGTTTGAATATGTTCTCCATTCCATTTTCTCTCTCTTCTCCTTCTGATATACCTATTATTCCTATGTTATTCTTTTTGGTGGAGTCAACAATTCCTGTAGGGTTTTTACATTTTTTTTAATTCTTGGGTTTCTCTCTTCTTTTCGCTGTTGTGCCTCAAGTTGCCTATCTTCTATGTTACTAATCCTTTCTTATATCTGGCCTGTACTATTAGCTAAGCCTGTTACCTCATTTTTCAGTTCACGAATTGAGTTTTTCATCTCTGTTTGATTTGTTTTTATAGTTTCAATTTACATGGTAGTATATTCTTCATACGTTGAGTTGTTTTCTGAGTTCCCTAAATTGTCTTTCTGTGTTTTCTTGTATATCTCTGAGTATTTTTTGAATTTCTAATTTAAATTCTCTGTCATTTAACTCCAAGGTTTCCAATCTATTAAAATTTTTTTCTAGCAATTTTTCCTCATCTATCTGTGCTACCTCTCTGTCTTTTGTATCCATGATATTTGATTTCCTTTTTCTTAATGGCACCTAAGAGTAATTTTGTTAATAACTAATGTGAATTAATAGAAAAGTAAAAAGCAAAATAAATGAATAGACAATAAAAAATCAATAAAAGTTAGAAAAAAAACAAATTGAACAAAAATTATTATTTTTCCCCCTTTTTCCTCTCCTTTCCTCTTTGAAAAAATGCTGTGCAAAACTGAGAATTATATTGTGCTAATGTAACAAAAACTACCTACACCTGGGGCCTGAGTTGGGGAGAAGTGATAAAGGGGCAAAAAAGGAGGTAAGGACCCAAAAAATGCAAAAAAGGAAAAAATTTGGATCAAGAATAATATAATTTGCTTCTAAATGATGGTCCAAGAGGAGATATAGTGAAAGGGATAAGAAGAAAACAAGAAAATGAGAACAAAACAAAAGAAAGCAACCAAATAAAAACTATTGTATTAAATGGATCAAAAACTACATAGAATACAGAGCTGGGGTTGGGGGGAATACTAATGAGTTAAAAAATGGAATAAAAAACACAAAATGACACAAGAAAAAATTTAAATTCAAAATAAAATAGCTTGTTTGTAAGTGAGGATCAAATGAGAGGAAAAGTAAAAGAGAAAAGGAGAAAATAAGAGAAAGAGAGAAAAAAGAAAAAGGAGAAAAAGAAAAGAAAAAAATGAGAAATGTACCACTTATGGGTAATGTAGTTCAAGAAGAAGAGAAAGGAGTAAGATGAGCAGAGGATAAAAGGACCAAGGTGGAAGAGAAAATAAATAAATAAATAAAAATAAGAAAATTAAAGAAAAAAAAAGTGAAAAAAGTTATAAAGTTTGTGGATTTTTCTTGATATTGAGAGGTTGTCTTCTTCCTTTTTCCTTCCTTTCCCTCTTCGTGGTCGGTGGCACTGTACTTCAGGCTCTGCCCCTGTGGCAAGCTTAGGTAGAGATTTGCAGTTGATGTGTCGCTATGGTGATGTCATATACTAGGCCTCAGTCTCGTTGGTAGTCAGGTCTTGTTAGCATTTGCAAGCTCCAACAATGGGAGAGTCCGTTTTCTTGGAGCCTCTCTCCTTCCTGAATTAGCAGCCTGGTGATCCAGCTATGAGGTTGCCGCTGCCACTGCCTGGATAGTAAGAGGCTCAAAGAGCTGGCAAATCCCCACTCTATCCCCACTCAGCGCAGAGCTCTGGGTAAGGCTCTGTCAGTCAGAGCCGTCAGCATACTCAGGCAGGGCTGGGAGCCAATTACTCTCAAGATGTCTTTCTATGAGCCTCCAGGCATGTCCAGTATGTCTCAGCACTCTGTGGGACCACTCTCCTCAGGCTTTTTGCACTTTGTATCCTGTCTTGGCTAAGAAGAAGATGCCCTAGTTGCTGCCTGCAAAACAGGAGGTCTTAAAAGCTGCCAAGTCCCTCTTTTTAGTGCACAGCCCTGGGTATGAAAGCTCTGCTAATCAGAGCCACCAACATAGGCGGGTTTTTTGCCCTGTATCAGCTGACTGAAAGTTGCCCTCCCTCCATACAAAGCAAGAACCACTAAAAAATATCACGTCTCTTGTCTTAGATAGCTGAGCTGAGAGACACCTTGTCAGCCAGAGCCGTGTAAGCTAGTTGGGCGGTGAGCCTACTGTGAGTTAAGCCAACTTGAGCGATTGGATTCACAGATTTGCTACAGAGACTGTTTGCAAGCTGCCTGCATGCCCCTCCCCCGGGGCTAGCCTGAATGGCTGGTGAGGGTGCCGCTCACCCAGAGAAGAACGCGAAGGGAAGTTTGTTTTCGTGGGCTCTCCCCGCACTGTTGTTGGTGGAGCAGGGGTTACACCGTGCCTCTGCTGGCAGCCCATGCAGGAGTCTCTGACCCTGCCTCTCTGTCCGGGAACACGGGAGTCCATGCTCTGGGCCCTAAGGGGAATCTCGCACACGCTGTCCACTCGCCGACCAGGATATCAGGGTAATGGAGGCTGCTGCTTGCCTGTCTGTGCCGGGTCCAGCACCGGCATTAGCTCACATAGGCTGAGCTGCGGCGGTCACACTCTTTCCTCGCCTTGCACACCTGTGCACAGCCTGTCTCCTCTCACGCCCAAAGCTCGCTCTCTCTCAGTTCCAAGTGAAAGCAGCCCTTGCTCAGGTTAGTGAGGGAGGCGGAGTGTTCCGTTCTCCATCTTATTTCTTTCAGGGTTGCTTATAAATTTAGTTAGTTTTTCAACATTTCATACCTTTTTGTTAAGTGTGTGGGACCCACAGACACTCCAGGAATTGATTTTTCTGTCTCTGGTTGTAGAACTTGTTGAATTTTTGGGGAGAAGTATTGGGAGCGCTCCTCACAGCACCATTTCTCTGATGTCCTGCTGTTTATTTTAAAGAGAGAAATTCTGGCAGCTGTTGAGACTCTGCCATAAATAACTGACACACTAGTGTTATAATGGTGAGCCTTTCTGGTCGTATATTTCTAAGGGACCTTGATTTCAGAGGTGTCTCAAGTGACCATTCTCTACAAAACTATGGAGAATGACGGTGGCTGCTTTGTGCTCATTATCACTTCCTTCTCATCAGCCCTTTTCAATCACAAGCTTGCTATTGGTTTGGAAGGACTTTCCACATTCCGGGGTCAGAAAAACAGCAACTGCAACAAGAATGATCACTGTTACTGTCTACGGCCTTTCATATCAACTCTGTTAAATAATTAATTCCACCCACATTTCAGAATCTCCCAATAGCTCCTCATTACCATTCATTTTAACTTCAATATTCACTGTCTTGGTATTTGAGTCTCCACCAAATCTCCCTGCCTCCCCTGATTATGCTCTGTATCGACTGTAGCTGTTTCGGCTCCTTCCCAATTATATCAGACTCTATCATGCAAAAAGCTTAACCTGGGAGGCATCACACACCCATATTAGGTTTGTATGTGCATGCACATGTTTTCTATGTCATGGCCATTTATAGATAGGTTCATCTGTCTATTGTCAGAGAAAATTCAGGTTACCCAAAACCTGACAAATAAATTCACCCTCAAGTCCAGCATTAAAACAACAAAAACCAACTTCCACATCGAAGACAGCTTGAGCTGCTGCCTTAGTGGGTCTTTCAAAAGTAAACAAAAAAGGTTCTTTTAGAAGGTAGCCTAAATAGCTTTATTTTATTACTTCATTGACATTGGAAAGTTTTTGTTGTTAGAAGCCTTAAAAAATATGTCAATGTACAACAATTTGGTTGACTTTAAAACTGGTACTGCTGCCCCCCAATTATGGGCATTTACAGATAAGAAAACCAAACCACAGACAGAAATGTCTTTACATATCAGCTCAAAGAGTATTTATACCCCATCTTGTCAATATTATCAAATCTTCAATAAGAGTCATATCATTCTTAAATTATTCTAGTACAGGGTCTTGTCCTTATAAGGTACTCAATAAATGTTTGTTGGAGCAGTCACAGAGAATTTAGGTCACAAAATCTAAGGTATTACAAACATGGTAGACTTTAATGGTAAACCTGACTTGTTACTTGATTTTCTAATAGGAATAAAAGTTCAACTTCACCTTTGTTTTCTTCTTCCATGGATTTCAAGATCTCAATCACTTTGGATTTTCAGGGTCAGCATCTTCTTAAATTGTTTTTCTCTAATGTTGAATGCACATTTATAACTTTAAAAGTACTAATCACATTCAAACAGTTATTCTGCTTGATTTTATAAGAAGAGAGTTATATTCGTGAAAGAATTTTTCCTACTCACAAGTAATAATTGTCTGGCTAAGCAAGGGTAAGTGAAACAGATTAACTTTGTCATTGACTTTACACATCTCAGAAACACTTCTGAATTGGTGTCTTTCAAGGAGTAAACAACTAATTTCCAAACTGGTTTTAAGTAGTATTTAGCAATGATAGTCATTCTTTTTAGGCAGAGTTTTTGGTGTTGTTTTGCTTTCCCTTACTTTAAATTAAATGGATCTACTTTTTGTGTAAGATGAATGAATATTCATGAGTCAATAAGAATGGGCAGTGTCAGTTTAGTTTGAGAATCTATAAGGTAATGAACTAAGAACCCCATGAAAATTTATTTCATTTAACCATGAATATTGTGACCACTGTTTTTGTTCTTCCAACTGTCTCTTCTGACACACATGCATATGCTCTGCTCCTACATCCACCTTCAGGAAGTGATGGTTCTCAAGGAGTATTTGGCTTTGAACAATGAAGGGAGGTAGAATGTGAATACCGTCACCAGTTTGGCTACACCCAGTTAAGAGTTCTGTGTAGCTGCTGTGAGAGTAGTGCTGAACAGCCAAGGACAGAAAAAGCACTGGGGACTCTGACCACGTCCTTCTGTGAACTCTTGCCACATGCAGAATGCTGGGTAGACAGGGACCTCCAAGACACTTTCCCCCTTGTGTCAGCCACACCTGACTTCATGGAGTAAAGGTCCTTGTAATCATGTCTGCCTGATGACAGAGATCTACAATGGGACCAAGGCAGGGGTCATTCACCTTAGTGCAATGAAAAGCTCAGTTTACTGAAATACCCAGATCTCCAACTCACACTCTTCCCACACTGGTTCTACCAAACTATACAAGGACAGTTTCGTTGTTGTCTAAGATTGCATCCTCGGCACCCAGTACAATATCTGCTGCAAAGGAGCATTCAGTTAACAAGGTTTCAACTGGACTGATTCCATGAGCTCTTGGGGTAGGGATAAAGAAACTGCAATATCTTATTTCCGCAACTGTTAAAGTTCACAGTTGTCATGCCCTTAAGCTTCAAGATCAATCTTGGAAGGGTGGCTGGAAGAGGCTGCAGTATTCCCCAAGGTTTATGCTTAATCTTTGGTCATTCCCTCTAAGCCCATTGCTAAATGGAGCTCCTTCTGATATCATTCATAGATATCAGTGTGGTTAGAATGCCCAGTACTGTCTGTGCCTGTGAAAACGTGGTTGAATGTCAGCTTACTTTTTACTTTTCATTCTAACGTCACTCAGAACCCGCTTGGGAGTTTGTTATTCTATTACATTACCAAAGTAAGTTTATTTTCCTCTCTCTTCCCTACTATATTAGTGGTGGGTAGGAAATATTTGCTTATTCACACCACTCGAGCAAAACTAAGTTACTCACTTTGATTGCATATGTAAAGTTATACTATTGGTACAAATCCTGAAAATAAAAAAACAGTAAAAATGTCTTTAATATCATATTAAAGTATATATGTGCAACTTATATGGAGCAACTATTTCGTGGTTAAATGAGAGAACTATTCAGCATGTTTAAGCATACTAAAATGGCTGGTTATCTTTAACAAATCAGTTAGCCTCTTTGTAATTCAGATTTGTTGCAAAGGTGATTAACTATTTAATCATTCTTCTGGTTAGTATTAAGAATACCCTCTGTTCACCTGAGAGCTTGGTTGGGGTTCTAACCCATAAGGCTCTTTGAAGACAGAACTCTGTCTTGTGGATTAGGAAACAGTGCCCTGCCGAGTATCTGGCCCATCACAGGTGCTCAAGGAATATTTGTTGACTCAGGTAATGAATGCTTGAAATGCTCAATATGCCTGACTGATTTTCCCTTGTTCTAGACAGAGTTCAGAGTTTGTTCTGCACAAACAAGCTTGTCATTATATATATGTGTGTGTATATATATATATATATATATATATATATATATCCACCCACCACTTTTTCTCCCTATGAATAAGAAAAAAAATTGAAGTCATGCAAACAGGCAAATATAGACATTGAGCAATATTAAACAAATTCAGTTGTTTTTAATTGAGTTCAATCAAATTGTTTCTCACTGAAAATTGGAGAACGCTTCTTAGGAACTTGGCAGTCACTTTTAACATTTCAGAAGAAATGACTGGATTGACAGAAAGAATTTTAAAGAAATGCATATGAGAATTAAATAATTGAACACCGCCATAACAAACTGACTTAATACACCTAAGTGTCCAGTCTTGCCAGAACTGTTAATTTACTATTCTAATTGTCTGGAGTATGGCATTCAGAAAATATCTAATAGTTGTATGTGTCACAGGCTTCATTTTCTCTGGCACTGACCTTGGATTAACCCTTCATCTTTCATTCTACAGCTAATTAAACCCAGTGACAGTTCAGTGAGACGTCTTTGCTGAAATATTTAGTGAGGGCCTTGAATTCCTTCATACTTGTCCCAACCACTCTGCTTGTCTTCCCATTGTACATCTGCTTCACTGTCACAATATTTTGTCAAAAACCTCCAGGACTGCCATGGTAACATCATAAACCTGTCCCTCACCCACCTCTTCAAGGAGTTCATAAAAATCCAGCTGTAAAAATTGGCCATAGGCTGCATGAGCTGTTTGTTTTATGTGTGGTAGTTAACCTTTTTTTCCCCTTTCTTTCCTCACTGCTCCTTCTCCAAAACCAGTCATTTAATAATATTTACAAAGTAATTTAACATTTATTTAGCCATCAAAGAGGAAATTGGAGTTGAGCTCAAGTTGACTCTTCTTACACTCTGCTGCTTTCTAAGGTCAAAATTACCACTTTTTTTTTCTTTTTGCCATCTGGGTGACTTCTGTTGAAATTAGGAGTTCATGTTTCATCCCCATCTCATTTCCTCCATCTTTACTTTCCTGAGGTCCTTTTGAATTTAGGGAGGGTGCCATATATACAAAAAATACACAAGCATTCAAGAGAAAGGGGACAGGTGAAGAACAAAATCTTTCCAGCATGGTTAATCTCCTTTTTACTGGAACCCACTCAACTCCACTTGAAAAGAGGTGAAGTTATTTATTTATTTTCAAAGACAAGTTACATAAGGTATCTGTTTCTCCATTTTCCTACTGGTTAGAGATTTTTCTTTTTCTTCTCACTGGTTTGGGTGCTTATGCTGAAATCCCATTTATCCTTCTCCTAAAGTTTTAGGTAAGGGTGGGTGAGATGACATCACTCATTGTGAGGATGGAGTTGACACAAAACACTGCATCACCTAAGGGAAGGGAGGCTTTAAGTTTTATATTTTAAATGAAATTAAACTTGTTAGCCATAAAAAGAAGAAAACAAACACCCAAGAAAGAGTCAATCAATATCTACAGGAACTACTTTGAGTTAGAGTTTTTGACAGAATATAAATATATACATACAGATATGTTTAGTTATGTCACATTTGAGAAGTTAGATGTCCTTGAGCAAAATTCAGTTAGATGTTTTGACACAGTTATCACCTATGCCAGTTTACCTCTGGACAAACATAAAATGTGTGTTATTAAATAATTCCTGGTAAAAGGAACTTGAATGGTCAGAATTGTATGTCTAAGTTGAAAGTGGGGCTAGGCTGCCTTTGGACAAACATGGCAAGGTCTGCTCTGAGGTTGGCAAGCTAAGGTATGTATGCCCAAGACACACCTGGAATGATTTTGAGTGGAATTAACAGGCTATCCAGGCACAACCATGACCACTGTGAGGTCAAGGACATCTCTTTGGAACATTCCCATCTTTTGCTTTCTCTCTTTCTCTCTGTCTCTGTCTTTCTTTCTCCCTCTCTTTTTATTAGCACAATGCTTGATACCAGCTACAAATAATCAACATATACATTCTTTAGAAGTGATTTGATTTTATCCCTTTCATTTCTAATTAGTAATAATAAGTAATGTATTACCTCATGAACTATATAATTACATCTAAAATCTAGAGAGTTATAATATCTTGAAACTGTTCACTGTAGCCCAGCAAATAGAAAACTCAGCTTAGATCAAAATAATCCCCCCTCCTTCCACACTGAGAATATGTGGTATAATAGCCTCTGAGTTCTTAATGGTAAATGATAGCCACAGAATGCTTGCACAGTAGATGGTTATCAGTTAACTTACTTTTAAAAATTATTTTCATGCACTGTACAGCTTGGAATTCCCCCCTTTTCTGACACCTTGATGTCAAGAGGAGCTACGCATGTAGGTCACTTCTGTAAAGGGCCACACAAGTTCATCTCAGATTACCCTGGAAATTCTCTCCTATGAGTGTGATGGTGCAGTGGGATAAGCGATGATTTTATAGGATAAATGGTACAGCAACCATTCTGAATAGAAAAAGGTAGTTCTGACACTGTTTTTCTCAATGTTTGAAATATTCTAGAGAAGGAAAAATACATGGAGAGGTTCTGATCTACAGATAAAAGGCAGAGTTTTCTGTGTACCAGCAAGATAAAGCCACATAGATAGATGAGCTCACATCAACAGAGAGTACTGTATAAAGTGAGAAGTGAAGGACTTGAGGTCAAAATCTTAAGAACTTCAACATTTAATTGTTAGAGTAAAAATTAGGCTCCAAGAAGTAGAGGAATGAGAAAGAAGACTAGGAGCCTTTGGGGGCTGCAGAAACCCAGAGAAGAGAGTGTTTCATGAAGGTAAGTATGGATAATACTCTTGAATTCTCATGTAAGGTAAAGTAAAATAAGCAAAGGAAAATATTACTTAGCATATTATGGACTGAATAAGAGCCTCCAAAATCCATATGTAGAAGCCCTAATGCCTCATGTAACTGGTTTTGGACATAGGGACTTCAAAGAGGTAATTAAAGTTAAATAAGGTGATAAGAGTGAAGCCCTAATCCAATATGCCTGAGGGCCTTATAAGAACAGAAAAAAGCTCAGGGACACATGTACACCGTAGAAAGGTCATATGAGGACACAGGCAGAAGGTGGCCAAGGAGAGAGGCCTCAGGAAAAACAAACATTGCTGTTACCTTGAGCTTGGACTTTCAGCCTACAGTACTATGAGAAAGTAAATTTCTGTTGTTTAAGCCTCTTACTCTGGTATTTTGTTATGGCAGCAGCAGCAGGCTAATACAAGCAACGAGGGGTCATAAGTGACCCATGATGATGTTGTTTTGATGAGTATGGGGGTGAAAAACCAGAATGGCGAGTATTGAAGAATAAGTGGCAGATGAGTAAATACAGTACAGCTAACTCTTTCAGGAAATTTTAATGTGAAGAGTAAAAGAGGCAGGGTGTTAAACTGGGAAAATGTGAGATTTCAGGATTATGAGGATTGGAATAGAAAATTAGCAAATAATGAGTGAGATCATCTTTGCAAAAGCCACATTAAAAAGACAAAAACATCTTTTGAATTAAGAAGCAGAATGAAAATATCATCATAACACCATAAGTAAAATATAATAATATTTATTAAGCGACTAATATAAACCAAGTTATGAGTGTCATGTTTTATATATTTTACCTAATTTTATTTTCACAACATAGTGCCTGGAACCAACCAGCTTTTCTATACATATTTACTGACTAAATAATAAATGACTCTACAAAATAAATATTATTTCCAATTTATATATGATGAAATTGAGGCTCACATAGTGTAAATAACTTATCTGAGGTTTATGTAGCCCTAAGGTTAATTGACAGTGTAGACACATCTAAAAAAAGAATATGGTAACCATAGGAAAATGCCCTAAGTGAAAATACAAAATGAAGGGTTAGAAAGGCAAAAACTAAGTACACTTTTACATTACTGCCCAGTGAATGTATATCAGGTCTTGGAGGGTACAAATAGCCCTTTAAAAAAGGTACAGAAGGCCTTACACTTCTAGTAATGAATGCCTTTCCAACACTTACCCTACACACACTCACCTGGGATCTGAGCACTAGGTTATGGAACTCGTAGATCCCTGTAAGAACTCTCTGGAAGATGGACAGCTATTGGACAGTTCTAAGCAGAGGAATTTTATCACTTCATATATTAGGTTGCCAGGGCTGTCATAACAAAATGCTACATACTGAGTGGCTTAAATAATAGGGATTTTTTTTTCTTACAGACTAGAAGATGTAAGTTCAAGGTGAAGATTCTAGCAGGGTAGGTTTCTCTTGAGGCCTCTCTCTTTCTTGCTGTGTGTCCTCACATGGTCATCCCTCAGTCTGTGTCCTAATGTCTTACTTTTCAAGAAAACCAGTAATGTTGAATTAGGGCCCACTATATGACCTCTTTGTACCTCATTTACATCTTTAAATGCCCCATCTCCAAATACATACATATAGTCACATTCTGAAGAACTAGGGATTATAACTTTAATTTATGAATTTTTTAAGAGGACACAATTCAGTCCCTAATGCTTCCCCCCAAATCTGTTTTTTTCTCATGTGAAAAGGATATTCATCTCACCTCAACAGCTCCCCAAGTCTTAGTTCTTAATCCAGTACCAAGAACTTCAAGTCCAAATTGTTGTCTAAATATCATCTAACTCAGGTATGGATAAGACTCAATGTATGATTCATCTTGAAGCAAGATTCCTCTTCAGCTCTAAACCTATGAAACCAGACAAGTTATCTGCATCCAAAATAAAATGGTAGGACAGGTGTAGGATAGACATTCCCATTCCAAAAGGAAGAAATCAGAAAGAACGGGTGGTGAGTTCCCTGCAATTCTAAAGCCTAGCAATAATTCCATTAGATTTGAGGTCTCAAAAACAATCTTCTCTGGCTTCATTCCCTGTTCTCTGGGTCCCACTGTAAATATAACCCTTTCCCGATAGACCTAAGTGGCAGCAGCCTGGGCAAGAGAAACAAGAGAAAATATAAACAAATTAGACTACATCAAACTAAAAGGTTTTGCACAGCAAAGGAAACCATCAACAAAATGAAAAGACAACCTACTGAATGGAAGAATATATTTAGTGATATATATAATAAGGACTTAATATCTAAAATTTATAAAAACTTATAAAACTCAACACCAGAAAAAAAAATCCATGTAAAAATGGGCAAAGAAACTGAATTAGGGACATTTTTAAAGAAGACATATAGATTGCCAATAAACATATAAAAGATGCTTAATGTCACTAATTATCAGTGAAATGCAAATTAAAACCACAGTGAGATATCATCTCACATCTGTCAGAATGGCTACCAATAATAATCAACAAACAACTAGTGCTGGCGAGGGTGTGGAGAAAAGGGAACACTTATGCACTGTTGATGAGGATACAAATTGGTGCAGCCACTGGTCAAAACTGAGCTTGAAGATTGTGAAAACCTTTGTTTGCAGCCCTCTTCATCAGGAAAGAAATGGCTACTCTAAATTGTGCTTATTAGATGCAATACTATGTTCTTTAAAAGACTTGATATGAAACCACTACCCTTAGCTATATGAATACTGGAAACCCTTGTCAATTTTGTTTTAAATAATAAATTACTATTTTTTTTAAGTGTGGTCTTGATCGGTAACACTATTGAATTCTGTTTCACATCTGTATTAGGTTTGGCCACATGTACTGGAATCCTATGGACAGAGTTAAACCAAGACTCCCTGTATAAATGCAAATGCATATAATCTTTGGCCTAGTTTACAAAGAACTCAGAAAAATAAATTATAAAGTTTTGTTCCAGAAAATCTTTTCCTATTTTTTCCAGTAATTCATAGTCCCTTAAAAGTTTTTGTTTTTTCTTCTTTTTAAACAGTACTTTGAGTAGCTTCTTCACCAATTTTGCAGGCTGCAATAATCTTGCTTTTATTATGCTTTATTAAAAGATCTTAGATACCAGGCTTAAATAAAATGGAAGTATTTCTTTTTATTTGTTCATGTAATAAATTACTTGGACCCACACTGAATGTGTGGAGAAGACTGCAATGCACACAGATCCAGAGTCTCCCAGGGCAGCGGCAATGGCCCCAAACTGTGCAGAACACCCTGCATCAGCTTGGCTTCCTCTCTTATGTTTGCTTAATCCTCACATTGTTAGTGAAGTAGAGAAAGAGAGGATGGGGGAGGACTGCCTCTGCCACTTTCTCCAACCTTTTTTTTGTTTTAAAGCAAGTAAATTTTTTCCTAGAAATCCTATAGAACTGTTCCCTATCTTTTTATTAGCCAGGATTTCACTCTTAGACCATTGCTTAAACTACCACTAATAAAAGGATGGAATTATTATGCTTGCTTAGACCAACTATCTCAGATAGAATAGATATTGGGAAATCAACCAGAAGAGCTCTAGCAGGTAGGTAAACAAATCAAAAAGCACAAGATAAGAAGTGTTGAACCAGCCTGACCAGGTGGTGGCGCAGTGGATAGAGTGTCAGACTGGGATGCGGAAGACCCAGGTTCGAGACCCCGAGCTAGCCAGCTTGATCGAGGCCCCATCTGGCTTGAGCAAAAAGCTCGTCAGCTTGGAACAAGGTCGCTGGCTCCAGCAGGGGGTGGCTTAGTCTGCTGAAGGCCCATGGTCAAGGCACATGTGAGAAAGCAATCAATGAACATCTGTGGTGTCGCAACAACAATGAAAAACTAATGATTGATGCTTCTCACCTCTCTCCATTCCTGTCTGTCTGTCCTTGTAAGATAAATAAATAAATAAATAAATAAATAAATAAATAAATAAATAAATAAATGTATGTTGAACTATAAAGAGACATAACTGTGTTTTGGGTGCTAAACCTGAAGAGCTATTTTCAGCTGAGGATTTTAAGAAAGAACTGAGTGACATCAGAGAAATAGCACCATAAGGGGTACTCCTGATATCTCCTCTTAAAATTTCAACAAATTCTACAACTAAAGACAAAGAAAAAAATCTCAGGTGTACCTGAAATATACACACAACTGACAAAGGTATAACTGGGTGAAAATGTGGCTGAATACATAAAACTGGGGAACAAAATTTTTGTTGCATCCACAAAAATACTTGTTTTTACCTAATTCGAGTGTGCTGATCTCAGATAGGACAATTTTTATGTCATTATAATCTTCTTGCAGATTAGTTGAATAACCAATTGGGACCGCTGCATAAACATTACCGTTGTGTAGGAGAACACGTTTCAGACTCCGTTTAGAGCTGTCAAGAAATAGCCACCATTCTGTTGGACTGTAAGTGGTAACACCTAGCTGACTGAGAAGACTACTGATATCATGACAGTAAACAAAGTGTTTGTCTTTGGAGAAAAAGTCTACAAAAATTTGTTCATGCTTCCTGAAATGGGATACTTTAGCTGACCGGTGAAGTACATTCTTTTCTTGAAGCCTGAAGGCTAATAACTCAGCTGCATTCTTTGATAGGCCCAAATCTCTTACTAAGTCATTCAATTCAGGTTGGCTAAACTGCTGAGGGCTTAATGACTGCTTGGCATCAGAAGACCCTTCAGATTCTACAACCATTTCCTCATGCATCTTATTAAAATACACTTGATCACCATGTTCACTTTTTCAGTTCTTAGAAGAAATAAAACCATTGAAAACTGTAACTGGGAGTGTCTCAGAGTGTGGGATAGGTCGTATTGCTGAAGGAATTTTAGGATATGCAATCATTTGCTGTTTTTTCTTGCTGATGCCCTTTGTATGAATCAGACAGAAATAACAGTCACAGGGGCAAGACGGTGATGGAGTAAGCGGAATTACCAACTTCCAACTCCCAGAACCAAAGTGGATTATAACTTGATTTTAAGAGCCATCATCTGGATAAACCAACGTTGAACTGGACTGAGAGGACTCTTCAACCGGGGAACAATGAAGAAGCCACATTGAGACTGGTAGGAATAGCGAAAACGCGGAAAGGACTGCCCAGATCCCCAGAGCAAAAGGCAGCCCAGAGAGACCCGCGTGGCAGGAAGAGAGTTTAGCAGAGAGGGAGGAACCTGGGTCCCAGGAACAAAGCCCCAGCCTGCAGCCCCAGAGCCTAGAAGAGGTGTATGGACAGTTTTTAGCTGTGAAACAGGTGAGGATACTGTTTGTGAGAAAGAGACAGTTGTCTCAGACCCAGGATTCTTCTTAAAGGGACGGCAAAGAAAACCCCTCTCACAACCACTCACCCGGGACTCCGGGAGACAGGGAGAGAGGACAGGACTGTAGCAGCAGGTAGAGAGTGTGGCCTGGAAGGCACAGGGAGAAAAGCTTTGAGGGACAGCCACCCTAAACCCTGGGCTGAGTCACAACATAAATCTGAAACAATATTTCCCCTGGAACCAACAAAGGGAAGCAGGACACCAGCCAAATAGGCTCTCCTGCGGCACTTAGAGCACAGTCACTTAGAATGAGGGGGGTTTCAAGACTACAGTATGGAGTGTTAGGGTCTGAGCTGCAGTGCCCACACCCACACTGCTGAGGGCTTGCTGGAGGTCAGGCGGCCATGGGACTCGAAAGCGCGGTTCAGCCAGCGGGGACAGAGGCCAAGCCGGCTGGCGGGAGCTATGTCTAGCCCAGCCAGGGCAAAGTGGACGCGTGAAAGTGGTCCAGTGGCTAAGGGCCTGCCTGCCACCCCACCTGTGGGGGGAAAAGCAGGAGCCCGAAATGGGCAGAGATCCCCCGCTGGGCAGGGGGAAGTAGGCGGTTGGTCGCACCAGGCCTCCGGGGCTTGAAGCCAAACCCGAACCAGCTTTGCCTGCGGAGGTGGGGCAGAAGCCCAGTGCGCAGCTGAGTGTATAACAACAGCCCAGCCCAGCCAAGAAGCCGAGGTAGGTGGGGGCAGGGCAGAAGCCCAGCACGCGGTTGAGCGCATAGCAACAGACCAGACCAGTGGAGGAGCTCATGTTGGCGGGGGCAAGGCAGAAGCCCAGGGGGAGGCTGAGCGCCGAGGAGCCGAGGTAGACGGGGGCGAGGCTTCTGACCTGGGCTAGCACCTGACTGCACACCAAAAGCCCCTCCAGGCTGGAGGAACAGGTTGACAGGGACCCGCAGCTAAGCAAAAGTGCTCACCCTTGCCCTTGACGCCCAGGCTTGTGGCCCGAGTGTGGTGTAAGTCCCACCCGTGGGAGAGGGGCAAAGGCGAAGAACGACTGAAGCTGTAGAGCCGGGCATGAGAACACAGCCACTCCCATGAGGCGAGGCGGAGACCTCAGCAGCCAAGACCATAGCCAGCAACACCAACACCCATCTGCCCTAGGCAGTGGCAAAGGGGCTGGCGGGCCTGCAGACAGACCACACCTATGGAACACAGAGGCAACACCCATTGGACTCCAGTAGCCAAACTCTTCTTACACACAGACAAAATGGGCAGGCAGAGACTTACAACCCAAATGAATCAAGAGAAATCCCCAGAGAAGGACCTGAATGAATCAGATATAAACAAACTACCTGATGCAGAGTTTAAAATAATGATAGTTAGGATGTTCAAAGAGATTAGAGCAACAATCGATAGTCATTACGAACACCTAAATAAAGAGATAGCAAGTATAAAAAAGGAGGTGGAAATAATAAAAAAGAATAAGACAGAAATGACAAATACAGTATCAGAACTGAAGACCACAATGAAAGGAATTAAAAGCAGGATGGATGAAGCTGAGGATTGAATCAGCGAGTGAGAGGACAAAATAAACAAAGGCACAGAAGCAGAGCAGGAAAAAAAAAGAGACTCAAAAAAAATCTGAGGACACTCTAAGGGAGCTCTTGACAACATGAAGAGAAATAACATCTGCATCATAGGGATTCCTGAAGAAGCAGTGAAAGATCAAGGGATAGAAACTTTGTTCAATCAAATTATAGCTAAAAACTTCCCTAAAAGAAGACTGGAAAATGTTTCACAAGTGCAAGAAGCACAGAGAACTCCATTAAAGAGAAACCCAAAAATATCTACACCAAAACACATCATAGTTAAAATACCAAGTCTAAGTGATTAAAAAAAAAAAAATTTAAAGCTGCTAGAGAAAAAAAAACTATCACCTACAAAGGAGCCCCCATAAGGATGACATCTGACTTCTCAACAGAAACACTTGAGGCCAGAAGGGAATGGCAAGATATATTCAAAGTAACGCAGATCAAGAACCTACAGCCAAGACTACTCTATCCAGCAAGGCTAACGTTTAAAATTGAAGGAGAAATAAAGAGCTTCCCAGACAAAGAAAACCTCAGGGAAGTCATTAAAACCAAGTCAATTCTGCAAGATATCCTAAGGGGCCTGTTGTGAATAGTTCAAAGTAGGAAAAGAATATAGCAAAAGAAGAATACAGTTTTAAAGAATAAAATGGCAATAAACAACTACATATCAATAATAACCTTAAATGTAAATGGATTAAATGATCCAAGCAAAAGACATAGGGTAGCTGTGTGGATAAAGAAACAGGACCCATACATATACTGTCTACAAGAGACACACCTTAAAACAAAAAAATGCACATAGACTGACGGTAAAAGGATGAAAAAAATATTTCATGCAAATAGAAATGACAAAAAGACTGGAGTAGCAATACTTATATCAGACAAAATGGACTTTAAAACAAAGGCTATAGTAAGAGATAAAGAAGGACACTACATAATGATAAAGGGAACAATTCAACATGAAGATATAACCATTATAAATATCTACGCACCAAACATAGGAGTAGCGACTTACATAAAACAGACTTTGATGGATATAAAGGGCAAGATTAACAGCAATATTATAATAGTAGGGGATTTCAATACTCCACAAACATCAATGGATAGATCCTCAAGAAAGAAAATTAACAAAGAAACAGCAGACTTAAAGTATACACTTGATCAACTTGATTTAATAAATATCTTCAGAACATTTCATCCTAAAACAGTAGAATATACATTCTTTTCAAGCGGTCATGGTACATTCTCCAGGATAGACCACATGTTAGGACACAAAAGCCATCTCAACAAATTTAAAAGAATTCAAATCACATCAAGCATTTTCTCTGAAAACAATGGCATGAAACTAGATATTAACCAAAAAAGAAAAACTAAAAAATACTCAAACACTTGGAAATTACATAGCATGTTATTAAACAACGAATGGATTAACAATGAGATCGAAAAAGAAAAAAATGTTTCTAGAAACCAATGATAATGAGCATACATCAACTCAAAATTTATGGGACACAGCAAAAGCAGTACTGAGAGGGAAGTTCATAGCACTACAGGCATACCATGAACACTAAAAGAGCTCAAATAAACAACTTGACCCTGCATCTAAAAGAACTAGAAAAACAACAGCAAATAAAGCCCAGGACTAGTAGAAGGAAGGAAATAATATAGATCAGAGCAGAAATAAATGACATAGAGGCTAAGGAAACAACACAGAGGACCAATGAAACCAGAAGCTGGTTCTTTAAAAAGGTAAAAAAAATCAATGAACTGTTAACTAGAATCACCAAGAAAAAAAGAGAGAGGATTCAAATAAATAAAATCAGAATGGAGAGTGGAGAATTAACAACTGACTGACACAACAGAAATACAAAGTATTGTAAAAAAAATACTATGAAGAACTCTATGCCAAAAAATTAGGCAACCTGGGTGAAATAGACAAATTTCTTGAATCACATAATCTTCCAAATATCAATTAGGAAGAATCAGAACACCTAGACCGAACAATTACAACAAATGAGATCAAAACAGTTATCCAAAAACTCCGAACAAAGAAAAGTCCTGGGCCTGATGGCTTCACAAGTGAATTCTACCAAAAATTCAAGGAGAAACTAACACCTATCTTTATCACGCTATTTCAAAAAATTCAAGAGGAAGGAAGACTTCCAAACTTTTTTTATGAGGCGAGTATAATTCTGATTTTGTTACCAAGCAAAGACAACACAAAGAAAGAAAATTATAGGCCAATATCCGTGATGAATTTAGATGCTAAAATTCTCAACAAAATATTAGCCAAGCGGATCCAGCAATATATGAAAAAAATCATACACCATGATCAAGTGGGATTTATTCTGAAGAGGCAAGTCTGGTTAAATATTCGCAAATCAATCAATGGGAGTCATCGCATAAACAAAAAGAAGGGCAAAAATCACATAATAATTTCAATAGATGCAGAAAAATTATTTGATAAAATCCTGCACCCATTCATGATCAAAACTCTCAGTAAAGTGGGAATAGAGGGAACATTCCTTAACATGATAAAGGCCATCTATGACAAACCCACAGCCAATATCATACTAAGTGGGCAAAAACTAAAAGCAATCCCATTAAGATCAGGAACCAGGCAGGGGTGCCCCCTTTCACCACTTTTATTCAACATAGTTCTGGAAGTCCTAGCTACAGCAATCAGACAAGAGGAAGAAATAAAAGGCATCCAAATTGAAAAAAAAGAAGTAAAACTGTCATTATTTGCAGATGATGTGATATTGTATATAGAAAACCCTAAAGTCTCAGTCAAAAAAATACTGAACCTGATAAATGAATTCAACAAAGTGGCAGGATATAAAATTAATACTCAGAAATCAGAGGCATTTTTATATACCAACAATGAACTGTCAGCAAAAGATATTCAGGAAACAATCCCCTTCACTATTGCAACCAAAAGAAGTACCTAGGAGTAAATTTAACCAAGGAGGTTAAGGACTTGTACTCGGAAAATTATAAAACATTAATAAAAGAAATCAAGGAAGATACAAACAAGTGGAAGCATATACTGTGCTCTTGGCTAGGAAGAATAAACATCATTAAAATGTCTATATTACCCAAAGCAATTTATACATTCAATGCAATGCCAATTAAAATACCAATGACATACTTCAAAGATATAGAACACATATTCCAAAAATTTATATGGAACCTCAAAAGAACACGAATAGCCTCAGCAATCTTAAAATAAATAAATAAATAAAGCAGGAGGCATCACTCTTCCAGATATCAAGGTATACTACAAGTCCATTGTACTCAAGACAGCCTGGTACTGGCATAAGAACAGGCACATAGATCAATGGAACAGAACAGAGAACTCAGAAATAAACCCACACCTTTATGGACAACTGATATTTGACAAAGGAGTAAAGACATTGGAATAAAAACAGCCTCTTTTACAAACAGTGTTGGGAAAATTGAACATCTACCTGCAAAAGAATGAAACTAGACCATCAACTTACACCCTTCACAAAAACAAACTCAAAATGGATAAAAGACTTAAATGTAAGCCGTGAAACCATAAGCATCTTAGAAGAAAACATAGGCAGCAAGCTCTCCGACATCTGTGGCTGCAATATATTTGCCGATTTATCTCCACAGGCAAGTGAAATAAAAGGAAGATAAACAAATGGGATTATATTAAACTAAAAAGTTTTTGCACAGCTAAAGACAATAAGAACAGAATAAAAAGACAAACCACACAATGGGAGAACATATTCAACAGCACGTCTGATAAGGGGTTAATAACCAAAATTTATAAAGAACTTATAAAACTCAACACCAGGAAGACAAACAATCCAATCAAAAAATGGGCAAAAGAAATGAATAGAAATTTCTTCAAAGAGGACATACAGATGGCCAATAGGCATAGGAAAAAATGCTCAACATCACTAATCAGTAGAGAAATGCAAATTAAAACCACAATGAGATATCCCCTTACAGCAGTCAGAATGGCGCTCATCAGCAAAACAACACAGAATAAGTGCTGGCAAGGATGTGGAGAAAAGAGAACCCTTCTGCACTGCTGGTGGGAATGCAGACTGGTGCAGCCACTGTGGAAAACAGTATGGAGATTCCTCAAAAAATTATAAATCTAACTGCCTTTTGACCCAGCTATGCCACTTTTAGGAATATACCCTAAGAACACCATTGCAGTGTTCGAAAAGAAGAAATGTGCCCCCATGTTCTTGGCAGCATTGTTCACAATAGCGAAGATCTGGAAACAGTCCAAGTGTTCGTCAGAGGACGAGTGGATTAAAAAGCTTTGGTACACATATACTATGGAATACTACTCAGCCATAAGAAATGATGGCATTGGTTCATTTACAACAAAATGGATGGATCTTGATAAGATTATATGGAGTGAAATAAGTAAAACGGAAAAAAACTGTGAACTGCATGATTTCATACATATGTGGGACAGAAAAATGGGACTATGAGACATGGATAAGAGTGTGGTGGTTACAGGGTTGGGGGAGGGAGGAGAGGGAAGGAGAGGGGTTGGGGAGGAGCACAAAGAAAACCAGATAGAAGGTGACAGAGGACAATTTGACTTTGGGTGATGGGTATGGAACATAATTGTTGAATGATAAGATAACCTGGAGATGTTTTTTTTTTAACATATGTACCCTGATTTATTAATGTCACCTCCTTAAAATTAATAATAAAAAAAAGAAAGAAATATCAGTTACTGCTGTGCTCCTTAGGTTCCCACCATATCATGGGAATACCAAAAGGCATTCCTTTGTTTCTTCCTTTTTTCCCATTACAAAGCATTTTCTCACAATTATGACACACAATATGACGAGCCCAATTCTTGTCTTGATCACCAAGGTGAACTTGAAAGTAGGCAATATATGCATGTGTCACAAATGATGAAATATTGCACCTTGACATTGAAGTGTGTAACAGCCACATATATAACAGAAGGTGTCAGGACTATTCTTACATTTACACCTACTCAAAGAAGCCATGATTCAATCTTAAAACAAAATAAGAGGGTGTTTTTTTTTCAGATAATAATGTTTCACATTTAAAAACAACTAGAATTATGTAAAATTGATGTTTATAAAACATTAATAGCCTTGTGGTTATGTTCAATCCAAGAGTCATTGCCCTTTAACTCCAATTTAAAAACCAATGCATGCCATTAACTGTAACAAAAAGAAATAAAAATTGCATAAAAACTAGAGCCTGAACCCAAAAACGAATTTCAGGTTTGGAATCAGCGATGCAGAAATATATAGAAACAGTTCTAAAACCTCATGCAACAGAAAATTAAAAGAAATTGTTCTCCAGTGTAATCCACCCTGAAGGAGAGTGAAGTATTTTGCTTTCCTCACTGATCTGAGGAAGGGCTGCTTGTGCCTGGAACCAAGAGAAATGGAGGATAAGGGCCAAAGGAAGAAGCTGGGCTAGGGCGGATGATCAAGTAGAGTAGAGAAAGCGCGGGTTCAGCCTGAGATCGTGGATGTGTACGAATACAGTCGGCAGGCTCCGATGGAGGTTGCCAGTTTAGGGTGCCCACGGAAGCCGGCATCAGAAGCTTTGTGTGCTCCCAGGTCCGCGATTGCAGGCAGTATGCAAGTGACTCCACCTGGCACCTCTGGCATAGGTGCACATGCTTATGGGCTGGAGTGCTTAGCCTGGGATGGTCAGCGGTAGACTTCTGCATGGGCTGTAGCCAGCATCTTTGTGCAGTCCCAGCTCCCCAACCAACAGAATAGGAAGTGCACAAGGGCTGAAATCCCTTGGCCTGGACCTGTCCAGGTGGGGTGCTTCCATGAACCAACACAGGTTTCAAAGCACATTCCTGTATTCCTGGCTCTGACTGAGATCACAGGTGCTGTGCGCCTAACTGGGCGGGAGCAGACCTCTGTGTGCACTGCAGAAATTGTGGGGGCTAGGTACCCATGTGTCTTGTTGTGGGCTATCAAATAGCACACAAAAGAGAAGCCTGTGGAGATTAGACCTGCAGAGCGCTGAGGTGTACTAGACATGCCTGGGGGCCCTTAAAAAGGCATCAGGTCTACAATCAGGTCCCAGCCCTGCCTGCTCTTGCTGGTGGCCCTGGTTGGCACAGCCTTACCCAGAACTATGCTTTGAGTGGTACTGGACGAAGGACCTGGAAGCTCTTATAGCAGTGGCTGGGGCGAACCTCAAAGCTAAGTCCCTAGGCTGCTAGCTCAGGTGGAAAAGACGTGGGGAGAGGCACCTGGAAAACTAACTGAGACTCCCATTGTCAAAACCTCCAAGCCTTAACAAGCTCTGCCTATCAATGGGATTGAGGCCCAGCCTATGTCATTGCCATAGTGACACAACAGCAAACCTCTGCTTTAGAACCCCACAGGGGCAGAACCTTTAGCACAGCACCACCTGCCAAAAAGAAAAAGGAAGAAGCTACCTCTCAAAACCAGAAAAAAATACACTTTTTATAGCTTTTTTCCCCACTTTGGTTATTTTATCTTCTTTCCTTTTCCTTTAGAACTTCATTATCCATAGTTGTTACATTTTTTATTCCTGTTTTTATGAGGGTTTCATTTCAAAAACCTTAACTTCTTTTTCCTTTTTCTTTTTCTCTTATTCGATCATCATTTATCAACAAATTATTTTATTTTGAACTCATATTTTTAGTGGCATTTTGTGTTTTTTTTACTTCATTTTTTACCTCTTTGTCATTTTCCCTAAGTTCTTGCTCCTGTTCTCTGTAGTTTCTCTGTAGTTTTTGTTCTACCTATCATTATAGAATTTTTATTTTTTCACTATATCTTTTCAATTTTTATTTTATTTTATTTTTATCTCTTATTAGTGTTATTAACAATACCACTCTCAAATGCCATTAAGGGAAAAAAAATCAAATATCATGGACACAAGACAGAGATGTAACTCAGATAGATGAGGAAAAATCTATAGAAAAAATTCAATTGCTTGGAAACTTTGGAGTTAAATGACAGAGAATTAAAAATTGAAGTCCTAAAAATATTCAGGGAAATACAAGAAAGCACAGAAAGGCGATTTAGAGAGCTCAAATAACAATTCAATGAACAAAAAGACTATTTCACCAAGAAAACTGAAACTATAAAAAGGAACCAAACATAGATGATAAACTCAATACATGAACTGAAAAATGAGGTAACAAGCTTAGCTAATAGAACAGGCCTGATAGATGAGAGAATTAGTGACATAGAAGAAGGGCAACTAGAGACACTACATAGAGAAGAATAGAGAGAGTCACAAATTAAAAAAAAATAAGAAAGCCATATAAGAACTGTCTGACTACATCAGAAAGAGCATCATAAAAATAATGGACATATCAGAAGGAGAAGAGAGAGAAAATGGGATGGAGAACATATTCAAACAAATAATCAATGAGAATATCTCAAGCCTGTGGAAAAAATTAGAGCCTTGAATCCAAGAAGCAAACAAAACACCAAGTTAACTAAACTCAAACAGACCTACTCCAAGACATATCATAATGAAATTGTCACAAACCAATGACAAAGAAAAAAATCCTCAAGGCAGCCAGGAAAAGAAGAATACAACATATATAGGAAGATCTATTAGGCTATCATCAGATTTCTCAGCAGAAACTCTACAGGCTAGAAGAGAGTGGACACCAATATTTAATGTACTGAAAGAGAGAAACTTACAACCATGAATACTATATCCATCAAAGCTATCCTTCAAATAAGAAAGAGAAATAATTCACAGATATAGAAAAGATAAGGAAATTTATCACCAGAAAAACCCCACTTCAGGAAATACTAATGGGGATTTTCAGACCAGATACAAAGAACAAAACAAAACAAAATTACAAGTAAAATCTCCAATAAGATCACAATAAAAACAAGATTAATCTGTGACAACAAACACACAAAAAGGGAGAGGACAAAGATTAACAGTAGCAAAAGAGTATGGAGTGCAGAAGCACTCATGAGATAGTGTACTACAATAAATATGATATATATTGTTTTTATTACCTAATGGTAACCACCCCTGAAAAAACCACTACGAAAACACATGGCTTAAAAAAAGAAGAAACAGAGGAAAAAAGTATGGACTACAACCAAATAAAAACAAATAACAGAAAAACAAAAGAGAAGAACCAAACAAGATACAAAGCTATCATAAAGAAATATATAAAATGGCAATAGGAAACCCTCAAGTGTCAATAATTACATTAAATGTAAATGGATTGAACTCACTAATAAAAAAAAACACAGAGTAGCAGAGTGGATCAAAAAAGAAAATCCAACTCTATGCTGCCTTCAAGGAACACATCTAAGCTACAAGGATAAAGCAAATTCAAAGTGAAAGGTTGAAAAACGATTCTCCAAGCAAATAACATCCAAAAAAAGCAGATGTAGCAATACTCATATCTAACAATGCTGACTACAAGACAGCAAAGGTAATCAGAGACAAAGATGGTCATTTCATAATGATAAAGGGGACACTGAATCAAGAAGACATAACACTTAATATATATACAACAAACCAAGAAGCATGAAAGTGTATAAGACATCTACTAACTGATCTCAAAATAAAAGTCGACAAAGATACAATCATTCTTGGAGACCTAAGTACACCACTGATGGCTCTAGATCATTAATCCAAACAGAAAATCAATTTAAAAAAATGTGGGCCTTAAATAAAACACCAGAACAATTGGATATGATAGACATCTATAGGATATTTCATCCCAAAAAGCCAGAGTATAAATTTTTCTCCAGTGTACATGGAACATTGTCAAGAATTGACCATATGTTAAGCCACAAAATTAACATCAACATATTCAGAAAAATTAAAATTATACCAAGCATATTCTCTGAACATAAAGCTTTGAAACTAGAATTCAACTGCAAAACCAAAGTAAATAAACCCACAACAATGTGGAAATTAAACAACATGCTTCTAAAAAATGAGTGGGTCAAAGAAGAAGTAAAAGCAGAGATCAGAAGATACATACAGACAAATGAAAATGACAATACAACATATCAGAATCTCTGGGATGCAGCAAAAGCAATAATAAGAGGGAAGTTCATATCACTACAAGCCTATATGAACAAACAATAAAAAGCCCAAGTAAACAACTTAACATCCCATCTTAAGGAACTAGAAAAAGAAGAACAAAGACAACCCAAAACCAGCAGAAAAAAGGAAATAATAAAAATTAGAGCAGAAATAAATGAAATAGAGAACAGAAAAACTATAGCAAAAATTAATAAAACAAGGAGCTGGTTCTTTTAAAAGATCAACAAAACTGACAAACCCTTGGCAAATTCATTAAGGAATAAAAAGGATTCATATAAACAATATCCAAAATGAAAGAGGAGAAATCACCACAGTTATCATAGATATTCATAGAATTATTGTAGAATACTATGAAAAACTATATGCCACCAAATTTAACAATCCAGAAGAAATGGATAAATTCCTAGAACAATACAATCTTCCTAGACTGAGTCGTGAGAAGTAGATAACCTAACAGATCCATAAGCAGGAAGGAAATAGAAATAACTATCAAAGACCTCCCCAAAAATAAAAGTCCAGGGCCAGACAGCTATACTAGTGAATTTATCAAAAATTCAAAGAAGACTTGGTTAGTATTCTACTCAAAATCTTCCAAAAAATTGAAGAAGCAATACTTCCAAACACATTTTATGAGGCCATCATAACCCTCATACCAAAACCTGGCAAGGACAACACAAAAAAAGAAAACTACAGGCCAATATCTCTAATGAATACAGATGCTAAAATCCTAAAGAAAATACTAGTAAATTGAATACAACAACACATTAAAAAAAATTCATCATGATCAAGTAGAATTGATCCTGGACTCATAAGGATGGTCCAACATACATAAAACAGTTAACGTAATACACCATATCAACAAAACAAAGAACAAAAATCATGTGATCCTATCAATAGATGCAGAAAAGGCATTCTATAAAATACAACACAATTTTATGTTTAAAACTCTCAATAAATTGGGTATAGAAGGAAAATATCTCAACATAATAAAGGCCATCTATGACAAACCATCAGCTAATATCATATTAAATGGCAAAAAACTGAAGACTTTTTCTCTAAAATCAGGAACAAGACAAGGCTGGTCACACTCTCCACTCTTAAAGGTTGATCACTCTCTCCACTCTTACTCAACATAGTGCTGGAAGTTCTAGCCAGAGCAATCAGACAAGAGAAAGAAGTAAAAGGCATTTATATTTGGAAAGAAGTAAAGGTTTCACTTTTTGAAGATGATATGATCCTGTACATCAAAAACCTCAAAGACTCCACAAAAAGACGATTAGAAACAATAAAACAATATAGTAAGGTCGCAGGATACAAAATTAATATACGGAAGTCTGGTTACAGGGTATTGATGGACGAGATGCTCCTCTGAAGGAAATAAAGGTGGCCAGTTCCCGATGATTCATAACCTCATTTAATGTAGTAAATAAGACGAAAAGAGATGCTGGCCAGTACCGCTGCATGATTCTCACAGAAGGAGATGTTGCAATATTAAACTATGCAAAATTGATAGTTAAAGTACTACCTGTTTCGATTGCCCCCCTCAGCTGGCCTCAGTGGGTGCCACCTACCTGTGGATATAACTCAATGCCAACTCTATTAATGGAGACGGGCCCATTGTCACCTGAGAAGTGGAATACTGCATGGCAAGTGGGAACTGAATGGCCAGCAGCCAGTGGTTTCCACAAGTTACAAGATTGGGCACCTGCACACAGATACAGAGTATGAGATCAGTGTGCTTTCCTATATGCCAACAATGAAGCATTAGAAAATGAACTCAGAAAATAATTCCTTTTATGGTTGCAACAAAAAAAATAAAATACCTAGGAATAAACATACAAAGAATGTAAAGGACCTATATAATGAAAACTACAAAGCATTGTTAAGGGAAATTGAAAAAGACACAATGAAATGGAAATGGAAAAATATTCCTTGTTCTTGGATAGGAAGAATAAATACAGAGTGTCTGTAAAGTCAAAATGACCATATTACCCAAAGAAATATACACATTTAATGCAATTCCTATCAAAATTCCAATGACATTTTTTAAAGAAATGGAACAAAAAATCATCAAGTTTATATGGAACTATAAAAAACCCTGAATAGCCAAAGTAATCCTAAGGAAAAAGAATGAATCTGGGGACATTACAATACCTGACTTCAAATTGTGTTATAGAGCCATGATAATTAAGACAGCAAGGTATTGGCAGAAAAATAGACACTCAGACCAATGGAACAGAATAGAAAGCCCAGAAATAAAACCACATATATATGGTCAAATAATCTTTGATAAAGGAGCCAAAAATACACAATGGAGAAAAGAAAGCCTCTTCAATAAATGGTGCTGGGAAAACTGGAGAGCCAATCGCAAAAGAATGAAACTCGACTACAGTTTGTCTCATTGTACCAAAATTAATTAAAAATGGATCAAAGACCTAAATATAAGACTTGAAACAATAAAGTACATAGAAGAAAACATAGGTACCAAACTTATGGACCTTGGTCATAAAAACATTTATGAATTTGACTTCAAAGGCAAGGGAAGTGAAGGCAAAGATAAATGAATGGGAATACATCAGGCTAAGAAGCTTTTGCACAGCAAAAGAAACTGACAACAAAACAAACAGACAGACAACTAAATGAGTGATGATATTTTCAAACAATAGCTCAGATAAGGGCCTAATATCCAAAATATATGAAGAACTCACAAAACTCAACAACAAACAAACAAACAAACAAACAATCCAATAAAAAAAATGGGAAAAGGACATGAACAGACACTTCTCCCAGGAAGAAATACAAATGGCCAACTGATATATGAAAAGATGCTCATCTTCACTATCTATTAGAGAAATGCAAATCAAAACTACAATGAGATACCACCTCACACCTGTTAGATTAGCTATTATCAACAAAACGGGTAATAACAAGTTTTGGAGAGGCTGTGGAGAAAAAGGAACCCTCATTCACTGTTGGTGGGAATGTAAAATAGTACAACCATTATGGAAGAAAGTATGATGGTTCCTCAAAAAATTAAGAATAGAACTATCATATGATCCAGCAATCCCTCTACTGGGTATATACCCCCAAAATTTCAAAACATTGCTACGTAAAGACACAAGCAGCCCCATGTTCATTGCAGCATTGTTCACAGTGGCCAAGACATGGAAACAACCCAAAAGTCCTTCAATAGATGACTGGATAAAGAAGATGTGGTACATATATAATATGGAATACTACTCAGCCATAAGAAATGATGATATAGGATCATTTCCCATAACATGGATGGACCTTGATAATGTTACACTGAGTGAAAAAAGTAAATCTGAAAAAACTAAGAACTGTATGATTCCATACACAGGTGAGACACAAAATTGAGACTCATGGACATGAACAGGAGTGCAGTGGTTACCAGAGAGAGGGTTATAGAGGAGAGTGACTGGGGGAGGGGAGGAGAGGGGCATAAAAAAACAAAATAAAACATGAAGAAGGGCAATTTGACTTTGGGTGATGGGTATACAACATAATCAAATGTCAAAATGATCTGGAGACGTTTTCTCTGAATCTATGTACTCTAATTGATCAATGCCACCCCGTTAAAATTAATTGTCTAAAGAAAATTTTTAAAAAAAGAAAGAACTGACTTTTGAGTTGCAGACTGGAATTATGCACAAGATATGAGACAGTATTTTAATTTTCCAGTGAAGAAAATGAAAAAGAACGAGACACACATATAATGTTACCAGTTACTTTCAGCTGAGGTAAAGATATATGAAGGCTTATCAGTTCACTTCGGCTGTTACAATAACCCCACATCCCAGAGGTTTACAGTAGTTCCCCCTTATTCGTGGTTTCACTTTCCATGATTTTAGTTAGCTGTGATCAACAGTGGTCCAAATGAAAAATTCTAGAAATAAACAATTTATGTTTTCAGTTGTGTGCTGTTTTCAGTAAAATGATGAAATCTTATGCAGTCCTGCTTCATTTCACTGGGGTATCCCACAAGTGCTTAGTTAAGAAGGAAAGGCCATGAAATTATTCCTTTGTCTTCTTGCTCTATACACCTCTCACTTATTAGTCACTCAGTAGCCATCTAGGCTAACAGATCGACTGGCCTGGTATTGCAGTGTTTATGTTCGAGGAATCCTTGATTTATTTAATATTGACCCTAAAGCACAACAGTAATAAGTGATGCTGACATTTTGGATATGCCAAAGAGAAGTTATAAAGTTAGGTGAAAGTTTTCGACTTAATAAGGAAAGAAAAAAAAATCACATGCTGAGGTTACTAAGATCTATAGTAAGAACAAAATCCTATCTTTGAAATTGTGAGGAAGGGAAAAGAAACGTGTTCTAAGTTTTTTGTCACATTTCCACCTGCAAAAATTATGGCCACAGTGCATGGTAAGTGCTCAGTTAAGAAGGAAAGGTCATGAAATTTGTGGGTGAGAGAGGTGAAGAGCAAACGTGTTCTGATTGATGACAATGTCCTGCACCAGAAAGCATGGAGCCCATAAGAGTGACACCAAGTCCTTTACTACAAGTAAAAGATGGTTACAATAAGAGTTTGAGAGAAAGAGAGACCACATTCACATGACACTCATTACAACATATTGCTATAATTGTTCCATTTTATTTTTAGTTATTCTTGTTAATCTCTTACTGTGCATGTCTAAATTGCAAAGTTCAACTTTATCACAAGGGTAAATGTACAGAAAAAAAAAGATATATATATAGGATTTGGTACTATCCACAGTTTCAAGACTCCACTGGGGTCTTAGAAAGTATCCCCTGCAGATAAAAGACAACGAATATCACAACTATGGTTGTCCGGTTTAAAAATCTGCTGATTGTCTGCAGTTCTGTTTGGCCTCATTCTAAGTACCCTCTTATTTTGGGGCACCAGGCCAGAGAAGCAGACTTCATCTGGGACATGCTCCTCTCACAGAATATAGCATCATCTTGCACCTTCTATCACTAAGAAAGAGGCAGAAAGTTTGGTAGAATTGTTTGGATTTTGTAGACAACACATGTCATAGTTAAGTATGCTGTTCAATTCAATTTAACAAGTTATCTTTAAACTAGATAGTTCTGCAAAGTGTTGAGAGCAAGAGAAGTATCTGCAACAGGTGCAGGCTACTACTTAAACTGCTCTACAACTTGGGTGCTTTGATCTAGAAGATCAGAGGGTGAATGAAGTATTTGATGCCAGGGGAAGCCTTTGAAAGCCTCAATAGGAGAATGACTATGCAGACTTTTGAGATTTGGATACATAACTGTGCCTTCTTCTGAAAACTAACTACTACTCTCCTTGTGAAAATCCACTCTTCATTTGCTGCAGGTAGAGAAAAAATATTTGATCATGGAAACCAAATGGCCACCAGTCAGACTGCAACCACCTCTATGGCTTTTCCTTCTCCCTTCCAAATCTTGTGCAAATAGTTCACATTAGCAAATTCTAATATGGGAATGTAATCCCTGGTTTCACTGCCATGCAGAGGCCCTAGAAGAGGTGGCAGTGGTGCCAAGTTGGCAAAGGAAAATGAGATTAGAAAAAGAGCCTAGGACTCACTCATGGATGGCTTTAAATGCTATAACAAGGAGAAAGCAATAGGGAGTTATTTAAGGGTTTAGGCAGAACACTAGCATGATCAGAAATTTACTCTGAAGTGCTTTCAAATGCTCTCTCTATAGGTAGAAAGGTACAGGTAGACTCAACAGAGTCATAACATTTACCCTTTAACTGTTTTCCTTTGTGACTGGTACTGAAATATAACCTTTTGTTTAATCTTCACACTTAAATTCTTTTAATCCTTTATATATTATCCTTGCAAACTAGAGTTTAACATCTCTGTTTTTCAGGTGAAGAAACAGATTCAGAGAGATTAAGGAACTTGCTCAACTTCCCCCACGTAAGAAGGTGTAGGAACTGGCACCTAATTCCTGATTCCAAACTCCAAACACTTTTAGTTTGCTGGACTGTCCCAATGAAAAAAGACACAAAGATAGGAGCCCAGCAGCTAGAGAAGGTCCAGGGGATACACAACTCTGAGAGGCTGAAATCTCTTTGTACTCTATTTATTCCTCCATTCAGCAAATGAATAAAAGCTAGAAATTAGGCAATTCTGAGATTTGAAGGGCACTATTTTAGTATGCTGTTGGGAAAACATCTGTGTTAGGCTTGCTTGCTGGTTTACTGGCTGCAAACACTTTGCCGGCTTGGTGCATGAGCAGGTGGCAGAGGCAAGTGTGCATAGCCTATGTAAAGCTCTGGTCGCTTGTGCTCAGGGGAGAGTGGGGATTATGGTTGGTGGATTGCCTGTTCTCCACTGTGAGGGACCATTTTTACTGTTCCTTTGCCTGAGAAGCAGTTTTCCCTTGCCTGTGTGCTCATCTGCCATTGTGAGATTCTCTTAAACAGAATGGCTCAATGCCTTCTGGCTCTATAGTTTCTCTACCATCTGCCCGAATCCTGTGTGGACCTGCCTGGCCTCAGCCACTGGCATTACACATCCCTTAAACTGTAGATCTTTAGATGTTGTATTTAACTTGGGTCCAGGTGAATTATACTAAATTATAATCAATTTAATTATCATCTTCTCCATTATAATATAAACTCCAAGAAGAAAGAACTATGTCTGTTTCATGCCTCTATTGTCTAGCACATAGTAATTGCTTGAGAAAGATTTGATGAGAAATGGACTGAGTAACTGGCTAATAGAGTAAGAACCACACAGAATTTACTTTCACTGTGGTTTTAAGAACCAGCTGGTAGGCTTTTTCTTGTTCATAGAACTGATCCTGTCCAGTTTGAGGGCTAATCATCTAATATCTCCCTTCCCACTTCAATCTTACTTCCTACAAATCCTCTACCACAAGGTTAAGTATCTAAAACATACCCCTCATTCACCATGTATTCCTCCCAATGACAATCCTCCAAAGATAAGAGGGTTCCATGGCCCTGTGTCTGCCATGGCACACAAAGGAAGAACTTCTCATGAATATTCTGTGGTGTACACATCATGTTTTTTGCAGTCACAAAACCATCCTCTGTGAGTGGTGGTAACCTGGAGTGGTGTGTCTGTGACCAGGAAAGAGCCCAAGAAGATTGTCCACTGAAAGAGACCGAGAAGGTTAAGTCTGAGATGTCGACCCCCTTTCGTCCATGGCTCTGTTCTGATTAATTTGCCTTGTAGCACAGGCTACTTAATAAAAACAGAAAACACACATTTACAGACTTTGTAACTTTGGTGCTTGTGTGCATTTTATCAAGGCATTTTCTCAAAGGGGGGAAGACGTAATTCTTTTTTAAGTCTGGTATGTTGAGTATATGAACAGATGTGCTCCCTTTCAGCTGAAAAATATTCCTTCCCCCTCTCCTTATTAGCAAGTATGAGGAGGGTGGCAAACTTTCATCTTTTCTGACACAATAACTCAGATATATTCCTCAGGGAAAGGTAATTGATCATTTGGTTCTGCTCAAGGACAATGTGGAGCATCTGAAAGCAAGCACATGGCTTCACTATTTATAGCTACCTCCTTTAAAAACATACGAGACCACACGATGTTCATTACACAAGGAGCCCACATGTAATTTTTATTTCTGAAGACTCTTGAGTACTGAGAGCTACAACAAGAGGCCATTTCTGCTCTATAATACGACCAAAAGAGCTCTTTTCAGTCCCCCAAACATAGCCCTAACCCAACTACTCCTGTTGACATTCATCTTGCCACTGTTTGACCTCCTAAAGCTCTTTCTGCCTGGGCTTTTATTCTGCAAAACATACAGATTATGTTGGGTCATGTGCTCTCCTCCTAGGTGTCATATTGTTTCAGGGAGATTTAAAACTTCTGAAGGACAGGGTTCCTACCACATGCTGCTCTGTTCACCTGTAGAGTGCCTAGCACAATGTGGAGAACATAAATCAGGCTCAATAAATAATTTAACTGATATATTCCACAAAAACATGGTGTGAAAAGGATGTTTAACAGAAGATTAATCATAGCACATCATCTTTTTTTTAAGGCAACTTCATAAGAAGCCATTACCAATTTATAACTTAACATTATTTCTTGTTGTAACCAAACAGTGCTCCATGGCCGATGACACATACAGTTTCCTTTTGCCATAGTTCATGCTAACATGACTTTAGTAATAAAATTAAAATAGCATCACATTCTTGAGCCTCACCACGATACATCGACCTGAGGAAGTGTGTGTGTCGTTCTGTTGTCATACCTTACAAGTGATAATGAGAACTGCTCAGATCTGTGGGAAGGCATTCCAAAGAGTAAAGCGATTGGATGCACTTTAGGAAAATCAACTGACATATTAGAATTACTTAGACTACAGAAAGGCTGATAATAAGTGCAATCAAAGTTTATAAAATACTGAAGATAAAAATAGAATGACCACAGAACGGCCTACTAAATCCTGTAATTCTACCACCTAAAGACGCTTGGCAAACAAGAAGCTTGGAGAACTCATTTAGTGATCATATGATTAAAGAGATAAATATATCTTACAAAGACTGGAATCAATTAATGGTACAAAGAGCCACAATATGTTATTAAGGAAATCAGGAATATTTGGGGTTCTTGTGCTGAACGGCTAATTACCAGGCCTTTTTGCAAAATTACATAGATAGCCTTATCAGACACGCAATACTGAGTGGATGAGGGGACTGGGCTTCCCTGTTATTATGTGTCTTAAATCCTTATCTCCAGTCTGAAATAATTTTTCCTTTCCTTAGATTTCTACAGACTTTTATCTGTACCAACAATATGGTCTATATATATTCTGTCTTCTATTACAAATGTATGCAGGCCATTTATTCTCTATGTTTAGGGGTCCTTAACTTATGAGAGAAATAACGACAAGAATAATGCGAATAATAATGATGATAGTAAGAGCTAACATTTATTATGCTTTTACTATGTGCCATGCTTTATTGGGCTTCATTGATTTACAATCATTTAATCACATTGCATATTTATCCTTGCATGTTTATTAGGCTTAATAGCACTTAGAAGAAAATTATCTATGAAATCAACAAATGGTCACAAAGTTCAATGGTTTATTTTCCTCTTGAGTAACCTGGGAACACAGACAGATTGAGATCCAAATACATAACTGGTTTTTCTCTCTTTATTATTTTTCAGAAGGCTTTTCTACCAGGCAGGGAGGTCACATCTTCTAATGACATTTCCTTGTAGTCCCTAGACCAGTGGTATCTACATAATAGATTCTCAGAAAATGCTTCTTGACTTTTATATATTTCACAGCACCAATTATGAAAAATGACTTGGCATAAGCAATGATGATAGCTCGGGGACATTGCTATGGGTCATACAAAATGGACATGATACTAAATTTACAATGAAAGCAATATAGAGTGTCCATGAAGATCATAAAGTATAGAATATATATATGTGTGTGAGCATGTGTGTGTGTGTATGTAAATATATAGATGTAATTTTAGGAGACAATTATTCCATCTGTTCCATAAATTCATTAATTCTAATATTTCAGTAAAAATTATATTTTATATTTATTCTCTTGAATAAAATATAGTATCTATCATCTATCTATCTATCTATCTATCTATCTATCTATCTATCTATCTATCTATCATCTATCTATCATCTATCTCACATATTCCAGATAAGCACTGTAATGATTTTGAAGGTCCTGTGTGTTTCTAACTAGTCTTTCTATGTTTAAGAAAGTGAGGAGCCTCCTAAATATTGGGTTTGAAGCCTTTGGAAACCATATAAACTGTAAAAGAGAAACTGTGAGTGTTATTCTAAAATTCTAAACGGCTTAAAAATAAATTGCAAACATTCTCAAAAAAAACCCCACTCTTGGGGAAATTATTAACTTATGAGTAATGTGAAAACAACCTTTAATAGGCTCCCAGTTACATTTTCATGGTCTTAATTGTTTACTCTTTAATTAGAGTGAGCACATTTCATATTTCTTGTGGACTCCCAAAAACATAAAAGAGCACAACTAAAATAATTCTTCTTCTTACTCGCCTTTCTGTACTACTCCTCATCCCTTCTAGCACCAATTTGGAATTTTCCTAGAGTTACAGTCTTTCAAGGGAACTTTCCCTGTGCCATTGAAGGTTGGGAGGACAGGGGTGAAGGGGACATGATAGGAGGGAGCTGTGCCGACTTCGAGCTACCCTACCTGAAGGGTTCTGAAATGGCCTGTCTTTGTAACAACCTGTGGCATTTGTCCCAAAGAGAATGTTGAATCCTGTAGACTTTTCTTCTTTTCTGATTAAAAAAATTTTAGATCCTGGCTCTAAGAATTTGTTAAGTTTCTTTTCAGTTGTGGGCGGTAAGTCAAGATGGCTAAATTCCCAGGCTTTCTGGATCTATGTGAAAGTTCTCAGCCTCTACCCAAGCCTTTTTCCCTGCCAAGTAGTATGATAAAACTTGTGAGAACAGGTTTTCCTTATGAGGTAGCTAATGCATCTGCTTCCAAGAAAACCAAAGTAAAAAAGGATTTGGAGGAGCCTGACAGAGCATTGTAAGGGGGTTGATATAAATTGGTTTTAGTTGTTTAATTATTGTTCAAGGGAATGTGATTTCTGTTTGACCTTTATCCAAGCAGTTTCTTCCCATCATAGCATTCATACTTAGCCAGAACCCAGCTTAACCAGCCAGGATCCAGATACCCACTTTTACTTGAATGAATTATAAGACCTTTACCAATTAAACATAATCAGCATGTGGCCTAGCAGGACTTTCTCAACACTGAAATTTCACAAAAATAGAACTGGCCTTAGAATTGTATAAGTACAAGAGAATTCAAAGGCCTTTTATATGAGTTACCATTTTTAATTGTAGGAGAGAATTTCTCCATTTATCCTATAAATTCATTGATTCCAATATTTCAGTAAAAATAAATGTATCCTCGGCAGAGGACTGAGGTCTCAACTAACTGGCCCCTGGTGGTGTCCCCATGATCAATTTTAGCCTTTGCCTACTTCTCTACTTAAACCCAAGGACTATCAGTCACCAAGAAGCTGGTTTCTCCCACTTTTCTCTGATGTGAAAAGCCCACAGCTGTTCACTATGTCCTTGGTGGAGAATCCAAACAGGACTCAAGATCACCAACCAACGTAGACTTATAAAATGCTTTACTGGTTATCCCATTGAATGAGTAAAAATCTCAGTTGGCACTGCCAACTAATGGAAAGTGTCACGTGTCTTATACTATAACAATACATTTTGTGTCCTCCTCAATGCTAACAATACACTAAGTGTGCTGCCTAGCAAGAAACGAGCCAATCCTTATCCTCCAGTATTTGCCCCCATGTCTTGCAAACTTAGATGTATGCTTGAAATGAGAATACCATTAAGATAAGGTTCCTCAAAATCTACCTAGTCACATACTTCTAAGAATCCTTGAAAGTTTGCCTAACTTATTAAAAGTTTAATAGGAACAAAAGAAGAATCACTGCTGTTTTCTACAATGCTTTCAAAAGAAATGGTTGCCTGACCAGGCGGTGGTGCAGTAGGTAGAGCATCAGACTGGGACACAGAGGACCCAGATTCAAAACCCCGAGGTCGCTGGCTTAAGCGCAGGCTCATCTGGTCTGAGAAAAGCTCACCAGCTTGACCCCAAGGTCGCTGGCTTGAGCAAGGGGTCACTCAATCTGCTGTAGCCTCTGGTCAAGGCACATAAGAAAGCAATCAATGAGCAACTAAGGTGCCACAACAAAGAAGTGATGCTTTTCATCTCTCTCCTTTCCTGTCTGTCTGTCCCTATATGTCTCTCTCTCTCTGTCTCTGCCACCAAAATAATAATAATAATAATAATGAATGGTTGGTAGAACCTAGGATAAGGTATACACCACTTCTTTTAGGGAAATGATTCATAGTGGTATGATAAAATTAAAACTGGAGTTTTTCTGGGGAGTAGAAGACACACTTCTCAGATGGAGAAAACAGAATCTTGAAGATGTTATTCATGCCTCTGATCCCAAATTTCTTGGTTTCTTGTTGTCACAGCTTAAGGTAGGGTTAGATTTGTTGGACCTGAACCTGGACAGAAAGAACCTGACTTTCAAGCATCTTATTACAGTGAACTCTGGCAGGAGAAGATCCGGCACAATGTGAAATAGTCGTGATGCCTTATTGGAGTAACAGACAACAATGTGGTTTGTCTGTTAACATAACGTAAAATTTATTTTTTTAAGTAAAAAAGTACTTAATTATGTAAACATCTTATGGTAAGCTTTCTTCCAAGATAGGGAAATGTTCAATGCCTCCAGATATCTGTATAGGGATTACATTCACATAGGTTGACCTTCCTGACATGGAGTGTCCAATACAAGCTTTCTGTCTTGACCAGGAGTAGAAAACACATGGTAGGCATTCAGCAATTGTTGCTGAATGGATAATTTCATGATTGCAATAGACAAATTAATTGAATTTTCTAAGTTTCCCCATCTGTCCCCAGCTCTCACCTTACATACACATACCTCCCATTTGAGTCAACTTCAAGAATCTAAGAGACTAGAAATTGCTTGCTTCAGATTCCAAGGTGTTTCAGACCAAGAGCTTAGTAAATATTTTCTAAATCAAAACCACACAGGCTGTGTGCATTCAGTCTGCTACTTTAGAACAGTTGCTTCCCACAGCAAGACACTCAGCAGCTGTAAGTAAGAAATTGGGTTCAAGTGGAAAATATTTGTAAAGGAAACAAAAGCAAAATGTGTTTGCCAATCATAGCTTAGAGAACCAGTGGGTATTAAAAGAGGGAAAACAAAAAGGCCTGATATTATAATATGTCTTTCTTTCAAATACACATATTCAACCAAAGTATGGCATGCCTCTTTCAGGGGAAACATTTCTGGCAGAAATAATTACTCTATACTTATTGCTGCTGGAGTTGTGGCCCAACAGGGGAATAGAAGGTATAAAGCAATGAAGTGGAATTGCGAGGGGGGGCCAACAGGCACTGAGCAATTTACAAATGGCTTGGATTGTTCTACCTGGAAAGAGTAGTGTATATTTTAAAATATCACATTTAATTAACACTTAAAGAGAAGAACCTAATGGCTCACACCAGTGATTCCAGGCAGTTTTTGTATGAAACAGATGAAGGGGGATAAACCTGATTAGGCACTGGCCTTAAGTACAGTTTCCTTGGATTTTCATTTTCCTCTTTACCATATAATAACATGGATGAAAATTAGTCCTGACAGCTAATCAGAATGAGTGGATCCTTCTTTTCCTGGAGTGGTTAACAAGGACTGTGCATTGTGCCAACACACCGACAGCTGAGTGGATATAGGGAGGAAAAACTGATTACTTATTTCATGGAGGGCAGCTCTTTGTACCTCCCTTCAGTTGAATTGAAGAATCCTATGGTATTAAGACCTGTTACATGTTTAAGGGAAGCCTTTAGGAATGTCAAAACCCAGCTCTGCTAATATGATCACTTCTCCTCCTCCCTACTGACCCTCATGTGCCTCCCCCCGGCCCCAATCCCTTTACAATGCCTCCCACTCAGTTACTTCTGTTTCTCATGTTGCATTGGAAATCTGGGCCATAGAGATGGAGTATAAAACTAAATTTAGGTTGTTGAATAACAAAGCAGGAAGTAGCTAGAGACAGAAAACAAAATCAAATCCAACTTTCTCTTTAAGAGAATTGCTTGGGACCAAGGGCAGTGGTTCTTAACCTTTTTTGAGGTACCGAACCCACCAGTTTTATATGTGCATTCACTGAACCCTTCTTTAGTGATAAATAAAATATGATCTTTTTTTCCAAATTCAAGGCATAGATATATGTTTTTTTACTGGTGCACAAAATGAGCCGTGCATGAACATCACCTTGCTCAAAGAACAAAACCAACAAAGTGCATGAACTCACAACAAATTATGGTATTACTTTATTCTGGCCTCCGTGGCAGAGGCTTCTCCAAACCCCTGAGACTGACTCATCGAACCCCTAGGGTTCGATAGAACTCAGGTTAAGAACCACTGACCCAAGGGGTTGGCTCACAACAGGACAAGCATTTGTGTATAGTGGGTATATGTGGGTTGAGGTCATCCCAGGTGAGCAAGTAGATGTTTCCCTCCCCAGGGGCTATCCTTACTTGGTTGAACAATGTTCGTTTGCCTCAGCGATAGTTCTGTTTGTTCAGTTTGGAATGCAAGAGAATGATCATTGTTGAAAGGGTTGTGATGGAATGAAATGGATATAAAAATCTTAAAGATTCTCCATATGAAGATTGTGCAAAGGGGTGCAATAATTGCTTCACCAATTAAAAATAATAGCAACAAAGTGGCCAAAGGGATGGTATCTGGGCCAAACACAGCCTACGGAATTCCAAAACTTGCCCTAAAACTGGGTCTTATTTGAAATCCCAAGGAATATCCTGAGACTACAGCTCCTAACATGTGCCCTTTCTTAGGTAGAAACTAAGGGAAAGAGTTCTGGATTTAATAGGGCAACATGACAAGCCACAACCTGAACTGTGGCAGCTCCCACTAAGCTGAGAGTAGCTCAGTCTAAGCCAAGGCACTGGGGCACTTGATCATGCCCCGGAAAGCTTTTGTTTGGGCTCCTGGAAAGTCTCCTCTTTAAGCTGTCCTTTGAGGGAAGAGTAAACACTCACATTCTCCAGGCCAATTTTCCTTGGCTCCCGGAAGGGATATGAGCCCCTGAAACAAGAATGAGCCTTCATTAGCACAAATGTGCTGGCATTTAGAGCTGTGTTTTGCTATGTCCATGCAAGTAGGTCAAAGAAAAGGGGAAAACCAAGCCTTTGAAATCACTTTAAAAATGCATCAGCTATATTTTGGCTGAGTGGACACATGTCCTATACTTTTGAAAATTGTGGTAAAATACACATAACAGGAGATGTACTTCAATCATCTTATTTTATATTTCAGAAACATCAAGTACATTCATAATGTTGTACAGCCATCACCACCATCTAGTTTCAGAATTTTTTCTTAACCCTAAAGGAAACTTGTACCCATTTGCAGTGATTTCCCCATTCCTACCTCCCCCAGCCCCTGGCAACCACTAATTTGCTCACAGTCTATGAATTTGCCTCTTCTGGATATTTCATATAAATGGAATCATATAATATGTGACATTTTGTGTCTGGTTTCTTTAATTTAGCATATGTTTTCAAGGGTTACCCATGCTGTGTAGTGTATACAGTACTTCATTCCTTTTATAGGTGAATGACATTTCATTGGTTTACCTATTCATCAGGTGATGAACATTTGGGTGGATTTTACATCCTGTGTAATTGTGCATAGTGTTACTAAAAACATTTGTGTACAAGTTTTTGTCTGAACATTTGTTTTCACTTCCTTTGCAGATGTGTCCAGGAGTGGAACTGGTAGGTCTATAGGACAATTCTATGCTTAACTTTTGCTAAGAAACCGTTTTTCTATAAAGGCTGTACTATTTTACATTTCCATTAGCAACGTATAGGGGTTCTAATTTCTCAATGTTCTCACCAATACTTGTCATTTTCTGTGTTATTATTGCTATCCTAGTGTATATAATTTTGTATCTCACTGTGGTTTTGATTTGCATTTTCTTAATGATAAAGAATATTGAGTATCTTTTCATGTGCTTGTTGGCCATTTACAAAACTTTGGGAAAAGAACCATTAGAGTTCTTTGTCTATTTTTTAATTGGATTGTTCTTGTCTTTTTGTTTTTGAATTGTAGAAGTTCTTATATATTCTTAATATTAGACTTACTTGATTTACAAGAACTTTCTCCCATTTGGTGGGTTATCTATTTACAGTCTTGATGGTCCTGCTTTTAAAGAGAAGATACCAGACAAAACATTCAAATGCTTTTGGGAAAGGCATACCAACTAGGACAGTAGCAGCTACAACAGTGAGCTAAGTGAAGTGCCCTTGCTATTATTATTATTATTACTCTTTTGGCTTCTGTTAGACAGCCCACATCCTAAAGTATTAATTACAGCAACAATATGTTGTATGAAGACTCCATGTATCAAACCTCTTCATATTCACCCACAGGTTTGTTCAAATTTGTTCTGGGAAGTTTTGGAGCCTCCATATGGGGATCTTTTGAGCCCTCCTGGCTGAATAGAGGAGCAGGAGAGAGTTGAGGTCTCTAAGACCAGCATCCACTCCAACCAGAGCAGCTCTGCTTTGATATCTTTTATAATTTGGGGCTCAGGTATAGGACTGAAAAAAAAGAGGCTTCCAATGTTTAAATAAAAATGTTTAAAAATGACTGCTAAATTATGCTAGTCTGTGGTAGAAAATCCCAAAGCTCTTGTAACTTCCTGTAAAATAGGGGTTTTATTAAAGGAAAAGTGGTTCTAAATGGGGAGCTGTTGTTGAATGGATATAAAGTTTCAGTTATACTGAATGACTAAGTTCTAGAGATCTGCTCTACCATACAGTGCCTATAATTAACATAACATGGTGTCTTGCATTTAAAATTTTGTTAAGAGGGTAGATCTCATGTTAAGTGATCTTAACACCTAAGGGACACAAGAAAACTTTGATAGGTGTTAAATATGCCTATTACCTTGAGTGTGATGATGGTATTACAAGTGTTTGCATATGTCTGAAATCATCAAACTGTACACATTAAGTATGTTCTTTGTATATTGCCTATACCTCAATTAAGCCATTTAAACAACAAAAAAGAAAACTAGTTCTTAGCTTCATTGATAGAAACCCATTGTGCTGCGTTTGCACCCCCACCCATATTCCCAAACTCTTCCTCCACCACCCTAGTCCCGCACATTTCCATTCCAGCTGGATGATGGCAAGTTGCCTCTAAACTTCCACTTATAAAAAAAAAAAAAAAAGAAAGAAAAAGAAAGAGAAAAAAAAGTGGCTCTTGCAGAAACCACGCCTACACTTTCTGGCAATCACGACTGTCACCATTCATCAATCAGGTATGCTGTCTGCTCACCTTTGACAGCATTCTCACAGTCTACGAACCTCAGAGATCCTCCAGACCACAGCCACCTTTTTTGTTCTTTTAGTTTTCAACCAGCAAAATGAGTTACCACTAAAGAGTGAGGGAGACCTTAGCTCTTCACTATCCGCAGTATCAATAGCTGTATTCAGGAAGAGGGGCACTCTGTGGAAACCATAGAAGATGAGGCCAAATCTTAAGAAAAATAGCTTGTAGGTAAATGTCTGCCTGACCTGACAATGACTTGAAGAGGTGGCTGCCTGGCCATGTAAGAAGGCAGCGAGGTGAGGAGGCAGTGAGGTGGCTGTGTCCACATATCATTTCTGATTGTTCAGACACAGCAGGTCTTACTCAGCAGAGTTGTGCTCTGGGTCTAGAAATCCCTTGTGCATGGGAAGCTGGGCTTTGTCTCAGGCTCTCTATGTTCCCCTTCTTAGGAGACTCCAGCAGTATGAGGTGGGTTCCACGAGCATTAGAGTCGACATCTGAGGTTCACCACTGTGTGAAGAGGAACAGTTACAGAGAGGGAGCGAGCGGGCTGGAACATGGTATTGTGTAGCTTCTCAGAATTGCAACTTGTGCTTCAGAACATTTATCCTGTGTGTCAATAAACTGTTGCCAGATGTTCACTCAATTATAATGAAATCACATGAAGAGGTCTAATACCATTTATTGCTTTGGTCAGAGATAAAAAAAAAAAAGTGTGATGGGAAATCTTCTTGCCCACTCCATAAAATGGGATCCAATAGCATTTTAGCTGCTTCTAATTTTTTCCAATTTAAACACTTGCTTTCTTTTGTTCTCAAGAAATAACTAGCTGACTGTGAGTACTTATTATCAAACTCCTCTAGTGTAAATGGTGCTTCTTGGCCCAATTTGGCAACAACCTGCAGATAGAAGTTGCAGAGCAGACAGGTTTCAGCAGGATGTGTTTTATAAAGCATTGAAAACCTTTCCTCACCTCCAAACCTTCTTCAATGATTTGCCCAGGTACCACTCCCCCTCTCTAATCTAGCCAAAATATTCCTAAACTTTAAATTGTTGACATCAGTGGTAGGTTAACCAACCAATTATGTGACTCTAGAGGCCAGAAGGCCCCTGGTCAAGTATAAGTGACACCACAGGCTCAGCTGTTGAGTGACCCCTTTCTGGAAAACCAAGACCACAGAAAGCCAATAAGACAGAGATGAACACAAGTCCAGGTGTGTCCTGCCACTTGCTGCCTAGATGTGCACACCCACGCTGCACTGCACCCAGCTCACCGTCCAGATAAACAGCAGTGGCTCCACAGGACCAGTCATTTGAACTCACAGTGAGTCAGCCCTGGAATCGATATCTTGAAGTTAAGAAAATGCCCTTTCCTCCATCCTTCTTACTTTCTAAACCTAGCAATCTTTTTTATAACCAGGAAGAGTTTTCCTTATGTCCCGAGAAAGAAAGAATTGCTGGTATCTCAGATATTTATACATATTGATGATATAAGTTCCAACTGGGAGAGGCAGGAGGAGAAAAGGCATCCCAACACCCTCTGCAGTAAAGAGAAAATATTTAATTCAATAAGTGTAATTATGCTTATTGACTTTTTTAAGGTCATGACTCAAAACAAAGAGATAAAAATGGTGAAGGTTTAAAAAATGGCAGTAGGACTTAATAAAGAACCTGAATTTGAAATTATATTTGATTTCTATGTTTTATAAAAACTATCATTCTCTTTATCAATGAGTATAGCTAGAACAATGCCCTGTGTTCATGCTGGGAAACAGACAGGTCTGGATATGTTTAAAATCTGAGGAGCAGGTTTACCAATTTAGGGTCTATTTTCTGGGGCTTAAGAGGTTTCTAGGAAATAAATTATACATCTACTCTCCTCACCCAATTATATAACTCATTTGTGGCAAATAACAAAAAGTACAGGTGGATGTCGTACGATGCTTGTATTCTTTTGGTTTTCAGTAATAACTTTACTGTAGGACCAAGGTTCACACTTGACCTAACTCTCATTGTTTAGACCATGAACCAAGACATCTAATTAAACATTGTTCTTTGAAAGAGTAAATAGCACAGTTCTTAATGAGACAAGGATTTACAAATAATTGTTTAAAGGTTTAAGATTTAAAAGGCGTGATTTTTAAAGAACTGTTTAGTTTATTGAAAATATATATATTCTAAACAAGCTTCATCTTTGAGAGAGAAAAGGAAAATTAATTCTAAGTGTTTAATTTCATAGATAGGATCCTGGTGTTCCATCTGCACACATCTACACCCACACTCACATGTCCCCTCTCTCCATTCTCCAGTTCCTAGAAATTCTGTGACCATGCTTCTGAGCAGTGGTCAGCATGTAATACAGCCAAGACTGCTTTACCCAATATGAGCTTGCATTAGTGATCATCCATTCCCACTCTCTCCTTCAGTGTTCCTAGGGGTAAGAGTACAACTCAGTCATGGACTTCTTGCATGGGGCTAGGAGTATACCTTATTCCAAAGCTGTTTCTTGACCCTTTCCCACACCTATTGAAGCAGAACCTCTCAGGGAAAAAACAGAATGTTTTTTAAGAGCCCCAGATAATTCTGATCTGTGATAAAGTTTGGTAACCACTTCCAGAAAGTTACAAATAAATTGATTTGTAAAGAAACCAGAAGTAAGACCTTGACTTATTTTCATATTTATCTCAGCAACTGTAGCTCTAGTCTCAACCACTATCCTCCAATGACCCAATGACAAGAAAAAGAACTGCACAAGAAGAGATTAAGTGAAAAGAAACCAAATATGGGAAATAAAAATCTAAGTAATAAATGCTAAAATAGAGTGAGTTTTAACTATTCTTAATGATGCAAAGACATCATTACTCATAGAGCCATTATCGCTCAGGTAACTAATATTATTGAATTACATGTGCATTTTAATATGAATATTGATTTAAGTCAAGTGAACCAGAGATGTGAGAATGGCAAAGAAATGCAAAATAAAACAAAATAAAAAGTAACAGTGGGATTTTTCTTCAAAATACAAAAACAAATCTTTATTAAAAATCTGTGGACTGACAGTGATTATACACAGACCTATACACACATTTATATACATATATATGGATGTAACTCAAAATTTTTCACTAATAAGGATATAAGATAAGTGTTTGGAGACCAAAACACTATCTATTTCATTCCTTCAGGATCTTGATAATTATTTATTTGAAAAATTAAAAATTACAAATGGTATAAATTATGGTCATGTGTGACTCCTTTTAGAAAACATCTGTATTTTAATAAAAGATCATGTTTAACCTGGAGGAATTCATCTCTAGTGGTGAGTTTTAGGTTATCTGGTTGGTAAGTAGATGAGAATTGGAATAAAGAAGTCTTTTTTTGGAAGAAAGATATCTGAGAAGAAACATCCAGAAGAAACACCTTTGGTTGGGATCAGAAATTCAAGGCAGTTATGATTTTTCAGTGAACTCACCAATTGGCTTCCACTTTCCAATGATATTTATAATATAATCAAATAGGTTACTGATGGCTTCCACAGGTAGTTTGAGGATGAGTGTCTTGTGTTTTCTATATTCTTATTTTCATTGCAGTTTTAAATAGACTACTTCAGTTGAAGGATCAACCTTGTGTTCTCATCAGTTAATTAATTTTTTTAAAGAAAAACATTTATTTGTGTTTTGTTTACAAAGGAAAACTTTCAGTTCTTTATCTGTCTTTGCATTTATCTCAATTTTACTCTCCACTGCAGCTGGAACATGTCCAATTCCCACTTCCAAAAATGACAAAGATATTTTACAAAGGTTTCTAGTTTAGGAAGACCAACTCTCCCAGTTGGCCTTGTATTGTCCTAGCTTTAGCACTAAAAATCCTACGTCCCAGGAAGCCCCTCATTCCATAGTAAAGTGGGACAGTTGGTGACCCAAGAGCTCCACTGCCCAATATGGTAGCCATTAGCCCCATAGAACTAGTTTAATATCAATCAACTTAAGTAGAATTAAAAGATTCAGTCCTTCAATTGTACTAGCCATATTTAAAGGGTTTAATAACTCAATGTGGTTAGTGGTTACTTATACTGAACAGTGCAGATATAAAAATCTCCACTATTGCAGTAAGTTCCATTGAATAGTGCTGAGTTAGAGGGTATTTCCTGCAATCACCTAGAACTAACATCTTTTAAAACAATACCCTAGTCAAGTGTCATTATTTGGTTGAATTGAACTCATGTGATGGGGCCTGCTATCTCAGTGAACACACGGAGTCTGCTAGCTCAGCAAAGCCACAGTGAAAACTTGTTTTTCAGAGTTCACATTTCCCAATGCACCAGGCTTCTGGAACTATGCCCTCAATCTTTTAAATCCCAGGAATTTATAAACAGTTGTTGGCATTTAGTAGAAATAGGAACGTGACATAAGAAACATTTCACAAGACAGCAAGAAAAGATGATACAACCACTTTTAAATTGATCCTCTCTATAAGGCATGAGTGTCACTCTATTTTGTTCCCATTTGAAGATTTTCCCCTGATGCATAGCCCAGAAGAGAGGATAGCTGGATCTAGCTGAGTTACAGCTAAAGGAGGACATACATGAGAAAAATCACCTTTGAAATGGGTGAGTATGAGTTTATCACAGCCCCACACCAAACATCAGTTGGAAGGGACAAAGCAACTTCTCCATGTGAAGAGTTACCAAGAGTCATGGAGAAGATCCCACTTTGACAACATACTTCTTCCTTCAGGGCAAAGGCGAATTAGAATCAGAAACAGAAACAAACTGCCTATCAGTTTTAAGTTGCTTTGCTGAAAGAGTTAATTGTGGGTACAGATATTTACAGGCATACCTGAGAGAAATTGTGGGTTTGGTTCCAGACCACCACAATAAAGCGAATATTGCAATAAAGTCACACACATTTTTTGCTTTCCCAGTGCATAACAAAGTTATGTTTACATTATACTGTAGTCTACAGAATGTGCAATAGCATTAGGTCTAAAAAATGTACATACCTTAATTAAAAATACTTTATTGCCAAAAAACAAAAAGCAAAAGCAAAAACATAATCTAAAGCCTTTAGAGAGTCAGTTTTTTGTTGATGGAGTGTCTTGCCTTGATTTTGCTGAAAAGGCAGTATCTTCTAAGCTCAATAAAGTAAAGCACAGTGAATGAGGTATGCCTGTATTTGTCTAATAAGATGTCATTTAGCACCTACCAAGTCCCTACTCTTGAATCAGTCACTGTCTAATGAAGGAGTCTAACATGTTCACTGGCTTTAAAAGTATAATGTAACAAATGACTATTTGTTAAGACAGTGATGATAATGATGATGAAGATGATGACTACACGTAACATTTATCGGGAGCTTTCCTTATTGCAAGCTCCATCTCTAAGTACTTTATGTCAAGAAGTACAAGATAATACTTTGTAAATATAGATGCCAGAAGAATCACCAGGTGAAAATATAGCACATTATATTTCAAGATTTCCAGGAATTGAGTACATAAACAAAGCAGAATTCTTGTAAACTATTTGAAAAGATAACCTCGTAGAGCAATTTAGATAGTAAATTTTATTTTTTAATAACTTTTTATTTTGGAAAAATTTTAGATTTATGGAATATTTGCAAAGCAAGTACATAGAGTCCCCATATGATAATGGCTTTCTAAGTCAGAAAGCAGTGGCTTCAACTCCCACCTCTGCTATTTATTATTGTGTCATTAAACAAGTTATTTAATCACTGACATTCTCAGATGTGGTTTCTTGAAAAAGTGGCACAAAATATCTGCTCTGGAGGTGGTAGGAAAGAAAAAAATGAGAGAATATATGTAAAGTGCTCTGTACATGCTTGCACCATTGATGCACTTAATAAACATCAGCACTTGATATTATTCATATGGAAAAATATATTGGTTTTAACAAATTAATGGAAGTCATACATTACAATAGTTTGAAGTGGCCAATGTCTAATAACTATAGTTTTAGCTCTTCAAAAGATAAGTTCTATTTTCTTCTTTATCTTACTGCTTTTCTCAGAGAGTGGAAGAAGCTCCGTTCTAACCTGCACCCAGGCTCAGTCCACACCAAACCAAATGAGTCCACTGTCTTTTTGTCTCACATCGTCAACAAGTCTCTTCCCACCTTAAGACTGGAGGGAAGATGGGGTGGGTATACCCATTGCCTTAGACCAGCCGTTTTCAATCATTTTCATCTCATGGTGCATGTAAACTAATGACTAAAATTCTGTGGCACACCAAAAAATATATTTTTTGCCAATCTGACAAAAAAATAGCTGTAATTTTGATTCATTCACATTGAAGGGTTATTGTTGTCTTGGTTGTTGTCATTTTCTACTTTAGCAATCTAAGGGAAAAAAGGTCAGTGCTCCCTACTAAATAGTCAAGTATGGCATGTTTTAAAAATTCTTGTGGCATACCGGTTGAAAATCTCTTAGACAGTTCAAGCTGCTCTAACAAAAATAGCACAGACTGGGTGGTGCAAAGAACAGAAATGCATTTCTCATAGGTTTGGAGGCAGAAAGTCCAAGATCAAGGTGCCAACAGATCCACTTCCTGGTTTGCAGCCTGCCACCTTCTCATGTGAAGAGCACAGTGAGGACGCACACATTCTGTCATGTATTTTCTTATGAGATAACTAATTCCATCTTGATGGTTTCAACCTCATGACCTAATTACCTCCCCAAAGTCCCCTTCTCCAAAACCACCAAACTGGGAATTAGAATTTACACATGTTAATTTTGAGAGGAACAAACATTGAGTATATAGATAGCACCCTTCCAGAATAAGAAGCTGAAACATTCTGCTCTGGTGTGTTCGCTGTGGGCTCACTGAGAGGCTCACAGAGAACCCTCTAAGTGCTCTGAGCATGGGTGTAGGAAATCCCTCTTCTGCATGTCTGGTGACTAGTTTCCAACTAAGCTTCCCATTTCCCCTATCCTGAACTGGGGATGGGACTAAATAGGTAGGGAGAGTGGGGGACTAAGCAAATTCTTCTCTTTCCATGATCTCTGAAGTGCTGAGGACTATTTCTCTATTTCTCAAAAACAGAGAACTTCCAGGATTATCCAGGCCTCTGTGTGGTTCATTAGGGTCATGCTCACTCACCTCCATCATTGACTAACAGTCACACCTATGATCTGATTGCTTTAGTTGGAAATACTACTAACTAAGACAGTATTTGGGCTATGCATTCAAATCATATGAAGTTTTCTGGCTTTATAATTTGACAAACAGTTGAGCACACTTGAATTTTTGCATACTTCTCTCTGCTACCTAGAAGACACTTCTAATTATCACTTAGCATCCCCATTAAGTCAAACTCAATATTGACTGTTTTCTTTTATCTTTAACACCCTTGCCTACAAGAACCTGCCACTTAGGTCTCTCTCTCTCTCTCTCAGAGAAAGATGATGATTATTCATAAACTTTGGACTTTAGGTCAATTTCAGTTGTTCTTTTCAATTCCTAAGAAATTTAGCAGGGGCATTGGGAAATTCTGGGTCATTATACTCTCAGTGGAAAGCCCCAGGTCAAGAGTTTAAACATATTTTCAGTTTAAAAGTTAATGCTGACCTTTAGGCAACTCTGAAATATGTTTAAGAATTGTTTTTATCGAATGTTTTCTGGAAAGAATTCAGGCTTGCAGTAGATAGTGTATTGTTAGGTTTTGCACCTCCACCATGCCATTTACTCAAGACACACTGCAAAAGCTGCTCCTGGAAACACACTTTCTAGTGGTGAGATACTCCTTGTGCACCAGAAAGACACTCTGATCAGGTGGTGGCTGTGAGGACACACATTTTCCAAGTACCTCCTCTATCATAAAACCTAACACTTACTGAGCACTTACAGTCTCAAAGGCCCTACCTGTGGCATCCACACATGCTGTCTCCTTTGACCTGCACAGCAGTGCTATGAGTTGGGCCCTACTTTGATCTTCACTTCGCAGTTGAGGAAACTGGGACACTGAGAGTTTCTTCAGCTTGTGCGTGGTCACATAGGTGGGAAGGCGTGGGACCAGAATGTAAGCAGGTCACGCTGATCTTGGAGCCCACACTCTTGGCCACTCTGTAAAAAGCTTTTGCCTCACTTCACTTTGGAGCCCAGGCTTCTGTAGAAGTAAACATTTATCTGCAGGCTGGGAGCTTTATCAAAATAACAGAAAGCAAGCTGATAACTGTTCAAATCATCCAGCAGCATAAAGACATTTCTTCAGTCACCCTCTTACTCTTTGCATCCCCACAATGATGTCACTGATGGTAGAACGATGGCAGTGCCAGGGCTGCGGGCTAAATTTTTCTACTTAGTCACTTAGTCCAGTGGCTTCTAGGTCCAGTGTGCTGTCTCTTAGCTCTCGAGTCAGTGCTTACTTTGAAAGTTCAAGCCACGTTGCTGGGACCACAGATGCTTATACTAATTCAACAAAAGAGCCAAAAACTACCTAGAAATTGTTTTATGTTACTACAGCTGTGGGGGAGGCTGTTATTAGGCCTGTGGTGGAGTAATCATTGTTTGTAAGAACAGAAAAGAAAGTCAATTCTATAAGACTTCAAGTTAGTTCACTGAGAAAGAGGTTTCATGGTTTGAGAACAACCTTTAAGACAAGTCATTCTACTTCAAGTACTTCCTGTGAGGAACTTTTCTAAATCATTTTAACATGAATGTCTCTGAATTTTGGAAAGTGGACACAGGAGGGGAAAGTTAGAAAATTATGGACAAAATGTTTTGACACCTATGAAGAAAAGTATACAAAGGGATGGTACAGTAGAGGGTCAGGAAGAGCATCCTTCTAACCTTCAGGTAATCAGCTGCACTTCTATCTACAGGAGCAAACAGCCCCTAAAGCATTCTTATCCTGAGCATGCCAAGTGTCAAAGAAATCTAATTTGTTGAAGGTAAGAAAGAGGGAAAAGGTGATTTTATCCTGCATTGGCATGTGATTTATTTTAGGCCACAACAAAAACTGGAATGATTCTGAGTAGCCTAACACATTGTCGACATTCTAAAGGAGATTGTTGGAAAATGCTTAGTAACCATGTAAGTCCCTCAACCAAGGAGAGAATGTGAAGTAATTCCAGATGAAATTAATATACACTAATGAAGACTTGCTTGGTAGGCAGAAAATGCCAAGGAAGCCAACACATTTGACCTTAAACTTCAGCCCTTTTGTAAACAAGGGTTCTGTGAAGTTTTGTTTCACTTTCACGTAGTTTGAGAATGACATTCTTATTCAGAGGGCAGTAAACATTTAACCAAAACAACTCTGCAGTGAACAGTCTTGCAGCTTCTGCTACTGTTTCTCCTTCTTCTTTTTTAAGTTAAGAGGATATTTTATTTAAAGCACAGCAATGCTTTCCTTGCTTTTATGAAACACCGCCCTATGTTTCCAGGCAGAAATGCAAACACTTTCAAAGGTCATGTGATGTCATTTTAGCAATGTAGAAATAAAAAAACCAATAACAAGCAAAAAGGATGTATCTGATAACGTCTTTGGCAGTGTGTCTTAAAGCAGAATATATAAATATGGATGTGTATATATGTAATGCTAAGAGGATTTCACGTTGAAGCTTGATAACTGGAATTTCTTAATAAAGGCCACTTGTTTGTCAAGGGCTAGATTAATCTCTGAGTTGGGTTACTCAGGAAATCAAATCCTGTTTCACCATAGGAACCCTTATCAGTTAACTTCTCTGAGTACAAATATGGGCAATTGTGGAAAGGGGCAAATAAAGCTTTTACCTCTTCCCAGGTCAAAGGAGTTGGTACATGTAAAACAGATTGGGATCCTAAAGTGCTTTTACAAAACTTTGGCGGGGAATACATCCTCTCTACCCATGGGATCATGGACTGTCTCACACTAGGGTCATTGAATTCTTCTGGTTTCTATAGAACAATTTTCTTTAGAGCAATTGGGGATGATTTTTTTCCCAGGAGACTTTTGGTAAAGTTTGGAGATAATTTTGTTTGTCATTCTGGGAGCCCCTGTGGCACCAGGTATACAAAGCAGATAAAAATAGCTCAGAAAATTAAATTGTCATTGGAATTACAGCCTACATAAGTGAGGCCAGGACCCATGTGCTAAACTTAAACAGGGTGGCTGACTGCCAAAATAAAAGATCTAAATAGGATTCAGAGACTTTTATATAGTAATGAAAATATCTAGAATACAACTGAAAACTGCTGACCGTACTAAGAACCAGGATAAACACAGCTTAAATGCAAAAAGACTATCAACAGAAAGTAACACAGATATAAATCAGATATTGTAATTATCTAATAATAATTTTAAGGCAGTTATTTAAAACAGTGCTTCAATGAACTATTACAAATTATCTTGAAACAAACAACAAAAAAAAATAGAAAATATCAGTAAAGAAATAAAAGTTATAAAAAAGAACCAAACAACCTGACCATTGGTGACATAGTAGGTAGACCTGGGATGATGAAGTCCCAGTTTTGAAACCCCAAGGTCACCAGCTTGAGCTTGGGATCATCCACATGATCTCATGGTCTCTGTCTTGAGCCCAAAGGTTGCCGGCTTCAAGCCCAAGGTCGCTGGCTTGAGCAAGGGGTCACTGGCTCAGCTGGAGGCTTCTGGTCAAGGCACATATGAGAAACAGTCAATGAACAACTAACATGATACAACTACGAGTTGATACTTCTCATTTCTCTACCTCCTTCCAGTTTGTTTTGTCCCTCTCTTCTCTCTCTCTCTCTCTCTCTCTCTTTCTACCACTTTTAAAAAAAAGAGTTGGATTAAAAGAATATTTTTAAAAATGACTAAAAATTTCTCAAATGTGGTCAAAGATGTAAATTTACAAAGTTAAGAAATTGAAAATTTCTCTAAATATTATACATTAAAGAAATATATGCCATAACATATCGTAATTAAACTCTGAAAATTAAAGCCAAAAAGTCTTTAGAGTAGCCAGAGAGAAATAATACATTAACCATAGGGGAGCATAAATTTAAATAAATACATATTTCTCATTTAAAACCATGGAGGCCAAAAAGTTGCACAACATTTTTCAAGTGCTTGAAGAAAAGAATTGTCAACAGTGAATTTACATCTTACAGAACTATTTCTCAGGAACTAAAGGGAAATAAAGACATTCTCAGATGAAGGAAAACTTAAAATGTATTGTTGCTAGCAGACACTTCCTTGAAGAGTGGCTAAAGGAAGTAATTCAAATGAAAGATAATGGTAAAAGTAAAACTTGAAAGCACTGAAAAGGATAGAAAAACAATGTAAAGAAATATGGTACATACTATAGACTAATCTATTAATTATAAAATATGGTACATACAATAGACTAATCTATAATTTATAAACTTTATAAATTATATTTAATGATTAGTACAAAACTTATAACCTTATCTGATGCCCAAGAGCTGATATTTAAAACTGGAAAAAGTAGAAGGCCCAAAATGGAGCAAGGTGTCACTTCTTCTTAAGTGGTAAAATAATGCCAGTAGACTGTAAAAAGTCACATATGTATATTGCCATATCCAGGGCAACCATTAAGAAAACTATATGAAGAGAGAGATACTCTCAAAATATTATAAATATATCAACATGAAATTCTCAAAAGTGTTTGTGTAGCACTCATAAAAAACAAGAAAGGAGGAACAAGAAAAAGAGAAAACAAAACAATTTAATGGAAGACTTAAGCCTTAACATATCAACAACTATCTTAAATGTAAATAGTCTAAATATGTCAATTAAAAGACAGATACTAGCATAGTGGATTAAAAACAAAAACATAACCAAAAAAAAACTGTTTACAAAACACTCACTTTAATGTCAATGATAATAGGTAGCTTGACAGTAAAAATTGATTTAAAAAAGGAATAACAATACAATTACAGGTAAAGTAGACTTTACCTGACAAAAAAAAACTTATCAGAGACAAAGAAAAACAATACACAATGACAAAAGAATCCACCAACCAAAAAACATCCCAACCTTAAAGATATATACACCAAACAACAGAGTCTCAAATACATAAAACAAAAACTGATAGAGCTGAAAGGAGAAATCAACAAATTCATGATTATTGCTAGGGATTGCAACACCACCCTTTCAGCAAATGATATAATTATTAGATAGAAAATCAACAAATCAAAGGGTGTTCATGTATATGGTTAGCCATGACTCAGACATACATCTCTATAGACTGCTAAAACAAGATAATCAGAGCTTAACTGCTATTCTTGTGGTGCATTTCCCAGGGCATGGATTCACATGGGACACTCGAAAGCTTGAAAATAAAATGTGCTTATGATCTGCATTGAATATATTTCTTAACTTTGCTGCTTAATTCAAGATATAAAAATCTATATGAAATATATTAGTTTTCTTATGAGAAAACATATGTCTTTCTGTTTAACAGGGTATTTGCAAAACAGGTGAAATATGACACAGAGTGTAAAAAAAGGTGTTTCTAAGTAGATAATGTTTCTTTAATAACTTCATCAGACCTCACATAATCAAGTAACATGCAAACTAATTCATGCAAGAGAAATTCACTTGACAATTGTAGAATTTGTGAACAAAACAAGGTAATTCAAGAAACAGTAAAAGCTTACTGAGGTAGTTCGGAGACCTGTGTTTTGGTCATCACTCCCTCATTAATAGCTGTGTGACTTTGATAAATTCCTTAACCTCTCTGAGCTTTAATTTTCTCACCTAAGAGATAAAAACAATAATATCAACTAACCTCAAATGGATCTATCCTACTCTAAACTTTAAAACAATGTGAGTCAACTTCACACTTGTAAACAGGAAGCATTCGTTAGCCTCCTAACTGAAATGTACCTTCAAACCATCAACAAGGACTGTGCTCCTCTGGCTGAACCTGAGATCACTACAGAATACTGTATTTCATTGTGAAAGCAAAGTTAGAGATCAAGGATAAGGCACATGTGAATCAGGTTTCCCAGAGCAACAGGCAAACAAAATTTCTCATAGTCTGAAACATATGTTCCAGTGTCTTTCATAGTTTGGTTTGGTTGCTGCAAACCTAAACATATTCTTATCAAATGGACTTCAGATGGAGGCCTTTAATGAACGTTCTAGTTTTTAAAAAGAAGTGCAGTCACAGTGACCTCTGAAAAAAACAAGTGCTCTTAGATGTGATGTAAGTAAACCAATAAGTAAGTTTCATTCTAATTCAGTTTTCAGCTGGGTGTACAAAAAATGGACAAGGGCTACTAAGGATGCAAAGTCCACTGGAAGGAAGATCTTAGCCTCCCTTTGTCTTGGCTTCAACTAAGTAACATACACGTACTTATTTCCAGAATCATCTACCTTTTATTGGGAAGAGGCCTTTAGGAGACAGTGAGGGTGATATTAGTTCAGAGACAGTATGAGTTGTAGGGAAATACAAACAGTACTATAAGATGAGGGTGGTAATAATCAAAAAGCTCAAGAGTTAGAGATGCCTTAAGTAGATATTAAGAATACCACAGTACCAGAATTGATCAATGCAAACAAAGATTTACTAACATCTGGAAGTACCTGCCAACATGAAAATGTTGAGGGCACAGACACTCCTGAAGGAGCTGGTTAGTTTAATGGTTAGTTGTTTGTTTAGTATCAGCAGCAGTAGGGCTTCTCCCTTGTGCCAGAATAAAACCATATTCCCTGAAAGGTTTTCACCATAAACTCAAGAATTCTGAGCTCTGCCATCCCTGTTTCCCTTTCAGTGCTGTGCAACTTCTGGTTATCACTGTGGAGGGTCTTCCAAGACCTCCCACTCTGGTTGGTTCCATGGTATATGTGGGAGTGGAAGTGTATCTGTGTGGGCTTGGAGCTTCTCTCCAGTCTCTTCAGATGCCAGCACTGGTCAATTGCTCCTTTAGCCCAGATGTCCTGGCTTTAGGAAATAATCAACCCTCCAGAATGCCTGGGCTCCATGGCCTACTTAAGGAAATAGACAACCAATGAGGTTGATGGTTGACGAACCAAGGTTATGAAGTAGACTGACTCCCACGTTTGACCCGGGGCTTATTGTACCTCATCACTCTGAGACTGGCCTAAGAATGAGTTATAATCCCTATTAGACAAAACTGTTATCATTGCTAGTGGCCATGACTACTATGCTTAGAGAGATTACTTTAATCCTCATCTTCTCTGGCATGGCATCTGAAGTTTCCCATAATTTACTCAATGCATTCATCTTTAACTCTGTCTTCTATAGTTTCAGAAAAGCAGAATAATGTGCAGGATAATTTAGGCTTTATTAGCACTTTATACATGCCTATATTAGAGTACTTATCACATCATGCTGTAAGCTTTTGTTTACATGTCTGTCTCTGACATTTGACTGTGAGTTCCTTCAGGACTCTAGCTATGTCTTACTCATCTTAATATTCTACATGTCCCCACCCCACCCCACCCCCTGACTCAGTAGTTAGTAGGTTTTAATTGAATGAAACATATTTATAGTAAAGCTCAGTAGACAATTATGCCTAGTACACATATATTTATTTATTCAGTAGATATATATTAAGTTCTTGGTGTTCCCAGCACTATACTAAGCTTTAGGAATCCAAAGACACTACCTATGAACCCTGCGAGATAACGGCACATAAAAAGATTAATTTCTAATCATTATAGCCTAAATGTTATTGTTTCTGCAAAATTTATATGTTGAAATCTTACTGTATTAGGAGGTGGGTTTTTTGGGAAATGATTAAATCATGATGGTAGAACCTCTATGAATTATATTTGTGTCTTTTCAAAAGAAAAGCCAGAGAGACCCCTTCGCTCCTTCTCATATGTAGGGACACTGTGATAAGACAATTGTCAAAGAAGTAGGCTCTCATCAGACACTGAATCTGGTGGTGCCAAGATCTTGGACTTCCCAGCCTCCAGAACTGTGAGAAATGTTTTTGTTGTTTATACCCAATAAATGATATTTTTGTTATATGTCTTAGTGCAAATGGACTAAGACACTAAGTAATCATCATATAATTTACAGAGATGCACAGGATATTAAAGACTAGAAGGGTTTATTTAATATAATCTTGTTGAGGAGAGGCTCAGGGAAAGGTTCCTAGAGAAGGAAACTGTTGAGCTGCATTTTGAAGGATGATTATGGGCTAACCAGTGAAAGACATGCTGAGAGCAGGCCCTCAGTGAGAGGGGACAGTGGGAATAAAGGCATTGGGACATGCCAAAGCCAGGTGTGGGTGGAAAACTCTGCCAGTTTGGTAGTGTTGGAGGAAGATCAGGTGTGAGACAAATGGTGAGGCTGGACAGAGTAAGAGAGCCATATGGAAGTGGGAAGTTTATTAGAAGTTATAGAATTTGGATGTTATGCTGTGTCCGATATTGATTCAATAAAGGTGCTTAAGCTGGAAAGGCATGTAGTAAGATTGGCATTCCAGATAAATCACTCACTCTGACCTTGTGAAGAGCAGAGTTTGGGGATGAGAAAAGAATCAGGAAAACCAGTTAGAAGACAGTTGTTATTGCACTGAAAAGAAATAAAGAAAACTTGAACTAGGATGGTTGTAAAAGGGATGAAAAGAATAGGAGTGATTTGAGCTTGATTTGGGAATTGTACTTGGCAAGATTTGGTGATTAATTAGATTTGGGGTGAAAGGAAGAGACAGAAGACAAGAGGTTTAGAGGGCATCCTTAGAAGACAGAATAGAGAAAAAAGACCAGATTTAGGGGAATGTCGTGAGTTCATTTTAGACATCTTGAGTTTGATGTGTACCCAACTCATTCAGGAGATATCCAACAGGTGTTTGAGAATATGTTTGAAGTTTTATGGGGATGGAGAGAGGGCTGGGACTAGAGGTATATAATTTGTGATCATAAACTATAAAGTAGTGGTAGAAACCATAAAAGCAGGCCACATCATCAGGGTAAATATTTAGTGTGAATGGCAGTGGTTGGCCCTGGTTCCTGGGAAACCAACATGTAAGGAGCTGGTGGAGGAAGATAAACTCACAAGACTGAGATAGACGATCTGAGCATGTTAGTAGTGTTGGTAGGACGAGCTCTGCTCAGGGCCAGCTTTTCCTTGACCTCTGACTACCCCAACTCTGGTACTGTTATTTCTTTAATAAATACTCCGCGTTTGTCCTTCACAGAATTTACCATAATTATAAATACCTGATTGTGTTATTATTTAATGTCTGTTTCTCCTGCTAGAATATAAGTTCTATGAGAGCAGGAGTTGATCTCTTTTATTCCTCAGGGAATCCCCAGAACCTAGCAAGTGCCTGATGATTATTAGTTCAATAGGTATTTGTGAAATTAAAGAATAGTGATACAAATTTCCAGAGGGTAACGTTTTAAAAACTGTCACTTTTAATAATCAAGTTGTCTGTATAATGTCCCATTCAAAATGTAAAAAAATGCTTATTGTGTATTTTTAGTATTTCCTATGTTTAAAAAATTTAAATTTCTATCAGTTTTTAAGAACAATTCTCTCTCACTTCTTCTGGATGTGACTTGAGGGCTTCAAATACTTGGAGAATGGAGAAAGGCAGACTAACAGCAGACTTAGTGTGTATTAGTATATAATATTGTGTAGCTAAGTAGTAACACTATCATTGTTCCCCAAAATTCTACCTGAACCCCAAAGCTCTGGGGAACAGAAGAACAAAGTGCTTCATAAAAATTTATCTGTTCATTTAACCATGAATACAAATTATGATGTTAATATGGTCACAGTGTAGAATTTTATTTAGGCAATATTTTTGTTAAAAAAATGTATAACAAAATATGCTGAATTAAGAAATTACATGTTTTTGATATGCAAATCATTATATGCAGTCACGTGCCATATAATGGTAGTTCAGTTGTCAATATAAGACATCCAAACCCAGAGGAAATTTTAAAGCTTATTTGAACCAAACTGAGGATATGCCTGGAAGCAAGCTCTCAATGGATTGAGAAAATTCTCTGGGGTCTGAAAAAGAAGATTATTCTAGTATTTCAAATGTGTGTTTGCCTAGATGCACAAAACAATGGACAAGGCTTGCTTAAGGTCAAGATAAACCTTTTCCTAAGAAAGTTACAGCCTGCCATGACCTGCCCAGCTATGAATTTATGATCAGATCACCCTATGAGGTTACTTTTGGCCACTGAGCTTGTCAAATTTATTGCAAATCCCCCTTTTTATTCACACAGTCAACAATGTGAATGTTGCATAAGCAATGGTGCCCAGAGAGGATTAAAATGAAGCTTAAAAATTCCTATCACCTAGTAATGTCATAGCCATAGTAGTCACAAATTACTTTACAATATTTTATACTAAAAATAAAACTTAAAGAAAACTACAGACCAATATCTCTAATGAATACAGATGCTAAGATACTAAACAAAATATTAGCAAATCGAATACAACAACATATGAAAAAAATAATACATCATGATCAAGTGGGATTTATACCAGAATCACAAGGATGGTTCAACATATGTGAAACGGTTAACATAATACACCATATCTACAAAACAAAGAACAAAAACCACATGCTTTTATCAATAGATGCAGAAAAGGCATTCAATTAAATACAACTCAATTTTATGTTTAAAACACTCAACAAAATGGGTATAGAAGAAAAATACCTCAACATAATAAAGGCCAGTTATGATAAACCATCAGATAACATCATATTAAATAGCATAAAACTGAGGACTTTTCCCCGTAAATCAGGAACAAGACAGGAATGTCCACTCTCTTCACTCTTATTTAACGTGGTGCTGGAAGTTCTAGCCAGAGCAATTAGACAAGAAAAAGAAATAAAAGGCATTCATATTGAAAAAGAAGTAAAGGTTTCACTTTTTGCAGATAATATGATCCTATACATAGAAAACCCCAAAGACTCCACAAAAAGACTACTAGAAACAATATACTAATACAGTAAGGTTGTAGGATACAAAATTCATATACAAAAGTCCATTGCCTTCCTATATGCCAACAATGAATCATCAGAAAATGAACTCAAAAAAATAATACCCTTTACAGTTGCAACAAAAAAAATAAAATACCTAGGAATAAACATAACAAAGAATGTAAAGGGCTTATATAATGAAAAATACAACGCTTTGTTAAGGGAAATTTAAAAAGATACAATGAAATGGAAAAATATTCCTTGTTCTTGGATAGAAAGAATAAATACAGAGTGTCTGTAAAGTCAAAATGACCATATTACCAAAAAGCAATATACAAATTTAATACAACTTCCATCAAAATTTCAATGGCATTCTTTATAGAAAAGGAACAAAAAATCATCAGATTTATATAAAACAATAAAAAAAAAACCTTGAATAGCCAAAGCAATCCTAAGGAAAAAGAACGAAGCTGGGGGCATTACAATACCTGACTTCAAATTATATTATAGAGCCATGACAATCAAAACAGCATGGTATTGGCAGAAAAATAGACACTCAGACCAATGGAACAGAATACAGAGCCCAGAAATAAAAGCACATATATATGGCCAAATAATTTTTTTCATAAAGGCCAACAACACACAATGGAGAAAAGAAAGCCTCTTCAACAAATGGTGCTGGGAAAACTGGAAAGTCACATGCAAAAGAATGAAACTTGACTGCAGTTTGTCTCCTTGTACTAAAATTAATTCAAAGTGCATCAAAGACCTAAATATAAGACCTGAAACAATAAAGTTCATAGAATAAAACATAGGTACTAAACTCATGGACCTTGGTTACAAAGAGCACTTTATGAACTTGACTCCGAAGGCAAGGGAAGTGAAGGCAAAGATAAATGAAAGGGACTACATCAGAGGAAGAAGCTTTTGCACAGCAAGAGAAACTGACAAAACAAACAGAACAGGCAACTAATTGGGAGATATTTTCAAACAACAGCTCAGATAAGAGCCTAATATCCAAAATATACAAAGAGTTTTATGAACTCAACAAACAATACAATAAAAAACTGGGCAAGCCTGACCAGGCGGTGGCGAAGAGGATAGAGTGTAGGACTGGGATGAGGAAGACCCGGGTTCGAGACCCTGAGGTCGCCAGCTTGAACGCGGGCCCATCTGGCTTGAGCAAAAGCTCATCAGCTTGGACCCAAGGTCGCTGGCTCCAGCAAGGGGTTGCTCGGTCTGCTGAAGGCCCGCGGTCAAGGCACATGTGAAAAGCAATCAATGAACAACTATGGTGTCGCAACGGCAACGAAAAACTAATGATTGATGCTTCTCACCTCTCTTCATTCCTGTCTGTTTGTCCCTATCTATCCCTCTCTCTGACTCTCTCTCTGTCCCTGGAAAAAAAAAAATGGGAAGAGGACATGAACAGACACTTCTCCCAGGAAGAAATACAAATGGCCAACAGATATATAATAAAATGCTCATTTTCATTAGCTATTAGAGAAATGCAAATCAAAACTACAGTGAGATACCATCTCACACCTGTTAGATTAGCTATTATCAACAAGACAGGTAATAACAAGTGTTGGAGAGGCTGTGGAGAAAAAGGAACCCTCATCCACTGTGGGTGGGAATGTAAAGTAGTACAACCATTATGGAAGAAAGTATGGTGGTTCCTCAAAAAACTAAAAATAGAGCTACCATATGACCCAGTAATCCCTGTACTGGGTATATATCCCCAAAACTCAAAAACATTGGTATGTAAAGACACATGCAGCCCCATGTTCATTGCAGCATTGTTCACAGTGGCCAAGACATGGAAACAACCAAAAAGCCCTTCAATAATGACTGGATAAAGAAGATGTGGTACATATATACTATGGAATACTACTCAGCCATAAGAAATGATGACATCGGATCATTTATAACAACATGGATGGACCTTGATAACATTATACTGAGCGAAATAAGTAAATCAGAAAAAAAACAAGAACTGTATGATTCCATACATAGGAGAGACATAAAAATGAGACTAAGAGACATTTACAAGAGTGTCATGACTAAGGGTCTGGGAGGGGAGGGAGGGTGGGTTGAAGGGAAGGACACAAAGAAAACCAGATAGAAGGTGACGGAGGACAATTTGACTTTGGGTGATGGGTATGCAACATAATTAAATGCAAAAATAACCTAGAGGTGTTTTCTCTGAACATATGTACCCTGATTTATTAATGTCACCCCATTAAAATTAATAAAATTAATTAAAAAAAACAATATTCTATAGTAACATGCAGTACAGTTTTGGACCTAGGAGCTACATGGGAACCGTATTCATCTCCCCAAAACATGTTCATTTGTCATAAGGGCTATTTTAGGCTGGTTAATTTAAAGAAACAGCAGACATGGGAGAAGCTCTGAAAGTCAAATAGGAGTTCCCCTTTGTAAGATAAGAGGGGAATTACCTATCTCTAGAACAGTGGTTTTTAACCTGGGTTCTATCGAACCCTAGGGGTTCGATGAGTTGGTCTCAAGGGTTCGGAGAAGCCTCTGCCATGGAGGCCAGAATAAAGTAATACCGTAATTTGTTGTGAGTTCATGCACTTTGTTGGTTTTGTTCTTTGAGCAAGGTGATGTTCATGCACGGCTCATTTTGTGCACCAGTAAAAAAACATATACCTATGTCTTGAATTTGGAAAAAAAAATCATATTTTATTTATCACTAAAGAATGGTTCAGTGAATGCGCATATGAGACTGGTGGGTTCAGTACCTCAAAAAAGGTTAAGAACCACTGCTCTAGAAACTTACCAATGCAGATGACATCTGCCAGTTAACTTTGCATAACAACATTACACTTGCTTATGTGCTTTTCCTAATAATCTCCCATAACAGACTCTCCCTACCCCCACATCTTTTGTCTTCCATTGGAAATGTTATTTAAGGTGGTGGCTTTAGTCCCTTTAGCAAGTTACTCAGCTTTCTTGGGTCTCTTCTATGTTTACAAGGTATAAATATTATATGTTATACATGTTATTAAACTTTTGTTTGTTTTTCTCCTGTTAACCTGTTTTTTGTTTCAACAATGGCTCAGCCAAGAACCCAAAAGGTAATGGGAAAATTATTTTTTCTCCCTTACAGAGCAATAGGCTATATACCATATACCTTAGATGTATATATAGTAGGCTATAACATCTAGATTTGTGTACATGTACTATCTGATGTTTGCACAACAAAGTTGTCTAATGGTACATTTCTAAGCATGAATCCCCTTTTTAAGTAGTGCATAACTGTATGTATATTATATGTTTTTATTTATTAAAATGCTAACAATTGAAATTCACTATTAAATGGCAAAACTCTTATAAATAAATTAAAATAATTTTATCAGTATTTATGAAAGGCCTTATCTGTGGGCATAGAGGCTAATGCAAGGGGGAAAAATTCGGATATTAAATGGTCAGTCTCCAGGTTTGAACATACACATTTCAGAGATTTGGGTCTTTGTCTTTCTTTTCTTTCTCACTTGTGCCTCAAATTTTTATTCATTTGCAGACTTATGCTTGAGATGTTTGTATAAAGGAATAAAACCTCTAAATCTATATTTACCATGAAAATGCCCTGGATGATACAGCACAACAATTCATATGTGAACCAAGTTTCAAAACATATCTTATAAAGAATTTTCTGATGGGAGAGAAAGAGGATTTATGCAAAGGAAGTCTGAGGCTGTGCAAAACAAACGTTGTTTCTTTGTGGTCAGGTACACTGGTTAGAGTTCAGACTGCGGTTCTGCCTCTTTAAGTTTTTGAATGCTTTCTTTTAGCAGCCTGGGTTTCAATTTCTACATGTGAAAATGAGGATCATACAAGTACTTAATTTATGGTGGTGTTTAGAGTGTAAATGTATTAATATGTGTAAAGCACTAGGAACAATGTCAGTCATATATTAAATACTAAAAAACATTAGCTGCTATTGTTATTTGCAATTTTTTTAAATTTTCATTTTTAATTTATTGTGTTGACAAGGTTTCAAGTGTCCCATTCAATAGACACCTCCCTTATCATGCCCCTGTGGCCCAAGCAAAGTATCTTCCCATACACATTTCCCAACTCCCCCTACTCCTTACCTCCATCCCCCCTTTCCCTCTGAGAATTGTTACCCTGTTGTCTGTAGATAATCCCGTCACCTTCTTTGATCCCACCCCTTCTTTCCTCTTCCCTCTGACAGTTGTCCATCTGTTCCCTGTGGCCCTGTTGCGATTTTAATCTGGGCCATGGAATTGTGTACTGACTTTTATGTCACCCATTTCTCAGATCCCCCCCTCCTTTGGAAATGTTTACAGTGCAGACCCTTCCTGCTGGCTCAGGTATGTTCTACACCCATGTGCAGTTTTTAAAGTTTGGGGGCCAACGACTGACTTCTAAGTAATGGGTTTGTTTTGTTTTGTCCTAATATGTACAGCCCTCAATTTTTTCTCCCAGTACTTGTAAACCCTGGTTAAATCATTGAACAGCACCAAATACAAACCTACATAAATGCATTGAGAGCATTTCCCTCAAGAATTTGCTTAGAACCTCTTAGTTGCCCAGGGAAACTAGCTGGTGATGTCACAAGGTATCACCCTTTCAGCTCTCAGTTCTCTTCTGTCCAGCTTTAGGCAGGGCTCAGTTCTTCAAACTCTGCCCAGCCTAAACACATTCTTGTCCTCTCTAAGGCAATGCAGAGACCTTCTATCTTTCCAAGAAATGTCTAAACTCAGGTATGTTGGGGTCAAGACCACTCACTTTTGCCTATGCTTTTGTTGGCCACAGACCACTTGTTCTGCTTCTTCCCTCCCACAGTATAAAACACTTACGCAAAAATAGTGTCTGGAGTGACCTGGGTAACACTTGATTCTTTTACATACAAAACCTAAAAAAAAAAAAAACAACTTGGAACCGGTCCCTGGACGTCCAAAGTTGTTTCAGATATTATGGAGCCTCAGAGACCTCAGGAACAAGATTGCAATACTCTTTCCCTTTCTACTTTGCCTCTGTCCATGCCCCAACATGCCCCAAACCTCTCTCTTCAGGTTTATCAACCTGCTCCTCATTCTCTTAAGAGATATTATTGTGACTTCCTTGTTCTGCTCAAATGAAAAGGAGAGAAAAGAGATTGCAGCCATGATGGTATTTCATCAATGTAGTCCTTCATAATAAGGTCACTTAAACCATCCTAGGTTAGTAGAGCAGAATGCAACTCTTGGGCTGATCTCTGCTTTTATGCAAATCTGCAGATTACCTGTTATCTAAATGGTACATCTCAAAACAAACAATAATCCTGCCACTGAAGTTTATCGGAAAGCAAAATTCAATCTTGTTGGAACTCTCAATCCCAGAACGGTGTGTTTTACAGCTCTCCGGCCTGCTGCAGGACTTCAGCTCTTACCCAACTAACAGACACCAGAGGAAAGCTGCGGAAAGGATTCACAGGCATTCACTGTTCCCTGGGCAGCACAAGCCATGATGAGGACTTCTGTGTGCATATACCACTTCCTGGTTTTGAACTGGTATATTTTCCTCAATTACTACATCTCACAGCTAAAAGGGGATAAGCAGAAGTCCCTAATCTTTCAAGATGGTGGACAGTGGAAGTATTTGACATTCCTTAATCTGGTAAGTCCATATGACCATCTCAGGAAGCAATCTATTTATTTATAGTATCAGATCGTCTACATACCTTTAGATTTTATTAGATACAAAATTTCATTATTTTTCTTTCTTCATTGTTTTTGAATTTTGGCTTTCTCTTTTAGTTAACAATTTGCTCTGAGAAGGCCAATTTAGAAGTTATCCATAGTTATACTTTGTGTTAATTATTAAATGCTTTTTTTTTCTTGAGGCTTTCTTCAGTTGACCCAAAATGAGGGACTAAATTCATTTTTCTCCATGAGATTGACTACAAATGCAGGAGGGATTTTGAACTTTGCTTGGGGAAGTCTGTGAGGAAGGCAAAATGGGGTCAGTTGCGGAGTAAGTGTTCTTTCAATTGAGGAATAGTGACATTTTATAGCACACACAAACTAACAATTTATCTGAGAAAACCAATTACATATTGCTGTGTTCAGATCCCCCACTTTAATTTTTCATAGGCTCAAGTCTCCATCTTAAAGGACAAAATCACCCAACCTAATAATAAACACGGATTTTCCACTCTTGACAAGGCTTGATCCCTCCTTGTCTTTCTAGCCGTATTGATTACATTCTGATGAATAGAGTGGGAATGAATGGGAGAAAAGAAAACATTTTTTAAAACTTTTGGTAACATGTAAACATATTTTTAGAATTAAAAATTAAAAATGGCACATCCTTTGGGGATGCTAATTGATATATGATATTTTTAACTAAAATGTCAAGTGCCATTGTCAACATCTGATTTCAGAAACTGGACAAAATATTCCATTCCTTTGGAATCATATTCCTAAGCAGAGGTTATGCATGCATGGTCAAAAAAAAGTGATGCTCTGAAATGCTAAGGGTTGGAAATTTAGAAAGTTCCAGTCAAACAAGCTTCGAAGTTTTGCTTCTCCTTCTCTGGTCGTTTGCAGGTCTTTGATTTTGTCCTGAAACATCTGAGGCTTGAACACAGCTTTAGTGTGGTTGAAAATATCCAGGTGACAATTTATTTCAGTCATAGAATTTTATGGGGGTTAAAAAACCCAGAAAATAACAACAAAGGAAAAGCTTTCTTAGAGATAGAATAAGATAGTAAAAACCTTAGCTTAGTGTATTTGTTGACTTTATATTAAAATGGTCAATGAAAAGAGAGGTGTTTCAATAGCCGGAACTAATGGTCTGATCAAATCCAAACTCCAGGGTCTTACCTCACATTAGCATGAGTAAGCACAGATTTGTCACCTAACTCCTATAAACCAATTTCCTGACTCTTTAATTTTATCTTTGTTAGATGCTCTGGAGCCCCCATGTTTTCTGAAAACAAAACACACTCATTTTGTCAGACATTATTATTTCCTAGCATTAATTCCCTTTTTGTTTCCCTAACTAGTTAGCCACTAAATCCTGTGTTGTGTTTTTTTCTTTGTGTTTTTTTTTTTGCTAGGTTCATCCCATCTTCCCCAACCTTACTGTTTATCTCATTACAGGTTCTAATTAATTTTTACCTTGATGACCAGATCATCTCATTGTTTTCTCATTAACAATTTATCCATCCATCACTCAGATTCTAGATTAATTGTCCCAAAACACTGTTTTTGGTCTGATTTGGTTTTAAACATCATAAGCCTGTTTGAGAAGTGTGGTCTGCTACTCAGGAAACTGCAATGGCTCTCTTCTACATTATGAAACCAATTCCAAACTCCAGATGTAAAAACTCACTACCCAGCCTTCACGTCTCCCTTTTTCCAAGAAGGCTGGTCTCTTCTCCAGGGATGCTGTGTCTTCTCCAGTGTTGATCCTTAGGCTTCTTGGCACCACTACTCTCCCATGGTCACACTATCCTTGAATGAAAGGCTTTCCTGACTCTCCACCAATTTGTTACTTTCATAGACCACCTAAAATATTATATTTTCTTTAAAATCTCTGCTGACCAAGTCCAACCCTAATTTGTGTTTCCTTTCCCTAAGTTTTTACAGCATCTTTCAGTGACTGCTTATCTGGTTGTAGTATTGTTTTCTAAATTCCACTCCAATGTGAGTCTTAATATTTCAATCAAATGGTAAATGGCTCTAAGACAAAAATTGTGTCCCCTAGGTCCTTGCCAGTCCTAACTGTCCATGATTCTAAGTAGTATTTGCTTCAATGGCTGGCACAGAGTACCCCCATAATAAAAGCTAGGTGACTTGGGATGTTGATTAAACTTTACCGTAGCTTTTTTTGAATTTCTGAGCAGTTAACCTCTTCTGACATCCTCTGGCCCTTGAAATGAGCAGACAGGAACTTACCCTCTGGCTTTTTCTTTTCTGAACTCTGTTAGGTGTCATCTTGAAAGTGTGACAATGAAAAGTCTTTCCATTGGTGAAGATGGATTGAATGTGTTTCAGAGGATTACCTTAAGGATAGATTTCAAATACTGGTACTATAGGTTCCTTAAGGTAAAATGTTGGGCCTTAAAATTTCTAGCTATTCAGGTCTTACAGGCTGATTAATAATTGTGTTTTGTAGTGATTAATTAGTATTAACTAATGATCAATTAGTTAATGGTTATGCTTATAAAGTAATAGAGGTCTCATAACTTTCTATAACATTTTAAAATTTATTTCATGTAAGCTTGATGAAGTCTATACTCCATCTGCTTTCAAGAAACTTTCATCTCCCCCCCCCCTTTAAACAGCTTTACTTTCTAGTTGGCTGAATATCAGTTATGCCCCCTTTTAAAAGCAAAGTCCATCTTAGTGGAAGTCATCATTCTGAGTGTGCCTCATGTCCTCCTGAAACTATTCCAGGGAATTCAAAGGGAAGAATCATAGGATTGGTGGCAGGAGATGGGTGGGATGAGGTGTGAGGGGGTGCCACTGAGAGTTGGTTTTGGTGACCAGTTCATGCCTAGTGCCTAAAGAGAAAAGAGAAGGAAGATGCAAATCTCTGCCTAATGAGGAAGTAAACTGTCCCAAGGGAAGAGGCAACCAATTCTCTATTGGGAGAGAAAGGAATTGTTTCCTAATGGTCACAAGCAGAGCTTTGGAATCATGAGCTCTCTGGGATGGTACTACAGTTCCACCACCTACTGGTTCTGTGACCCTGTGCTCAGTCTTTCCTTGTGCCTTTCACTTTCAAATTGGCCAAATAGAAATTAAAAAAAAAAAATCCCTAACCACAGAATGACCATGATGGATATGTAACCTGGCATATGGCAAACACTCAAAATGGTTCAGCAGCGAATGGGGGAAAGAAAAGATGGGAGGGTGGTGGTGAGCTTCTAGTCATCTTATCATTGAGTAGAGGTGGTATGGGGCAGGTGTGTGTGTGTGACAGATTGAAACATGGGTCTCTTTACTGAGCACCATGGCTAGTGGATAATGTTTCCTTGCAAGGGTCACCCACCCTCCACATTGCTCAAGTATCTCCCTCCACAGGTTGCATGCCCAGCTTCCCATGGAGCCACTGTGTCCCTGCTGCAGCTGCCCAGGTGGCTGCCTTCAGCACTGGGAAGGCCTGGTGGTAAAGGTTTCAAGCTCAAGCAGACAGAAATGAGTACTGCCAAGTGGGGAAGTCCCCAAAGCTGGGCATGGAAACAAGGCAGTGCTATGGACATCCTGAAGATGCTTATGTGGGCTCAGGCTTCCACAGTGTTGTGTTCCCTCTTTTCCATCCACTTCACTTCAATCTAGTCACTGTCCCTGACCCCAGAAAAGGCAAGCTGGGGGTTTGCAGAGTGAAGGGACTTGTCAGCTACAATTTGATTTGCAGAGTTCATACATTTTTCTGGGTTTTTCTCTTTCTGAAAATAGTCATATTTGTGAAACATTGTTAGGCATGGTTCCATATAACTGGGCTCCTCAGGGGAGATTCTGAGTGTTTACCTCCCTGCTCCTTCACCCCACTTTACCAACAGAAGTATAGCCTTTCCCTCCTTTCTTCATTAATTTGCTCAAGCCTCAGGCTGTCTGAGCCCCTTATCCTCAAGTTCTCACAATGCATACAGGGACCTCATCATATAGGTCCTCAGGGATGGCAAAGCATGGCCTTGGGGAGAAAGACCCTTGAGGGTGCTCCATTAGTCCATCTCCAACACAGCTCATGGACAGGAAGAAGACAAGGATCCATTTATGTTACAGAACCTTGTACAACACTTGGGGCCAACCTTTAATGCCCAGCATCGAGTTAATACATTAATCTGTGGAACTCTTAAACACAATAGAGTCAGAAATAACACTGACTGTCTATTTTACAAAAATACTTAAGGCCACTGTTTTTAACTTTCAACGCCAAAAGGATGAGAGCCAATAGAATGGAATAGTCACTACCAACATCCAAAATAAAATAGCTATAATTTATTGAGCAACCATGACAGCATTTTGGTAGATTTATACACAATATAGAGATGAGTGATGGAAGGCCATGGTGTGCCATTCATTTGCTGTGGGATCATGAGTAAGTTACCCAACTTCTCTGTGCCTCAGTTTCTTCAAATGCAGTGAATACTATGGGGTGGCACTCAGATCCCCCACCTCCCAAGCACTGAGGTACTCATCCCCCAGCTCTTGAGAAAAATGTTGGCTGCTGATGGCTCCCAGCTGAATGCCCGTCCCAGAACTGGGCTCGGCAAAAGGGCGCTGTCTAAACCAAGGCTTAGGGACCTCCCTGTGGTTGCTGTTTTCGATGACTGGTTGATTAGGGGTACAAAGGTGAGGCTCCAGCACAACTGTGCAGGGCCCACTCAGCTCCAGGACTTCTTCAAAGATCAGCTGATTCCATGCAGCCATGTTGCCTTTTAGGTTTCCCTGCTGCTCAGTCCTGTTCCCTACTTCCTTCCCTTGCACCCACAGATGGTCTAAGAGCACCCTCAAGGAGCACTGTGAAGGCAGACCTCAGAGTCTGGGGTTCTGTTTCCCAAGGAACCTGGCTTGCATAATGTAAAATATAACAAACATACAGAAAAGGTTCCTCCTCCTCTGCCTCTTTCTCCTCCCGAATAAAAACATTTAGATAGAACCTGCCCTGAACTGCATTATATCTAATACAATTTCTAGCCCCCAACAGACACTTTGATGTTGGTTGCATGAAGAAGTGATGAGAACATGGTTCTCACTAGTAAGAGGCACATTTAAGGACCCACCTGTAAAACAGTCTACCCTATCACCATCTCACTACTACACTGCTGCCTGAGGTCACCACAACTCTGGCCAAGCATTCTTGTTATTCTTCTTTCCAACCTGTCCTGTGATGCTCTTTGTTCCTTTGTCTCTTCTCTTTTTATTCCTTCATCATTCCAGCCTGTGTTCTTTAGATAATTTCTTCCTTATGTTCTACTTATCCTTTATCTCAATTTATTACTTAAGCTAAATGCATTCATGATTACTAAGATACAGATATATTTGGCAAAGGCTTTCTCTACCTGTTCCAAATGCCTCCACACTAACCACCACAGTTATGTAAAATTCTCATCACAATTAGTCTCCATTTTCTGTTTTATTCTGAAAAAGTCTTTTACTGAAAGTATTGCATCATTTCCAAGGCGAGAACTAAGAACGTCTCAACCTGTTCAAGTGAGGCACGGAGTGCTGAGCTGGGCATTGGATTACTTGACTCATCAAATAAGAGTTGTACTGTCTTGCTCAGGAAACTTGTGGAATCTCCCTCTCTGGAATTATTATTATTATTGTTATTTATTGTGTGATTAGTCCAGATTTCTTTTCTATTTTTATTAATTTTGATGGAGTGACATTAATAAATCAGGGTACATATGTTCAGAGAAAACATCTTCAAGTTTTGACATTTAATTATGTTGCATAACCATCACCCAAAGTCATATTGTCTTCCGTCACCTTCTATCTAGTTTTCTTTGTGCCCCTCCGCCCACACCCTCCCTCACCTCCTTCACCCGCCCCCCCCCCGGCTTTGGTAACCACCACACTCTTGTCCATGTCTCTGAGACTCATTTTTATGTCCCACCTATGTATGGAATCATATAGTTCTTAGTTTTTTCTGATTTACTTATTTCACTCAATATAATGTTATCAAGGTCCATCCATGTTGTTGTAAATGATCCTATGTCATCATTTCTTATGGCTGAGTAGTATACCATAGTATATATGTACCACATCTTCTTTATCCAATCATCTATTGAAGGGCTTTTATGGTTTTTTCCATGTCTTGGCCACTGTGAACAATGCTGCAATGAACATGGGGCTGCATGTGTCTTTACGTAGCAATGTTTTTAAGTTTTGAGGGTATATACCCAGTAGAGGGATTGCTGGGTCATATGGTAGCTCTATTTTTAGTTTTTTGAGGAACCGCCATAATTTCTTCCATAATGGTTGTACTACTTTACATTCCCACGAACAATAGATGAGGGTTCTTTTTTTCTCCACAGCCTCTCCAACACTTGTTATTACCTGTCTTATTGATAATAGCTAATCTAACGGGTGTGAGGTGGTATCTCATTATAGTTTTGATTTGCATTTCTCTAATAGCTAGTGAAGATGAGCATCTTTTTATATATCTGTTGACCATTTGTATTTCTTCCTGGGAGAAGTGTCTGTTCATATCCTCTTCCCATTTTTTTATTGGATTGTTTGTTTGTTGTTGAGTTTTGTGAGTTCTTCATATATTTTGGATATCAGGCCCTTATCTGAGCTGTTGTTTGAAAATATCATCTCCCATTTAGTTGGCTGTCTGTTTTGTTGTTGGTTTCTCTTGCTGTGCAAAATCTTTTTAGTCTTATGTAGTCCCATTCATTTATCTTTGCCTTCACTTCCCTTGCCTTTGAAGTCAAATTCATAAAGTGATCTTTATAACCAAGGTCCATGAGTTTGGTACCTATGTTTTCTTCTATGTACTTTATTGTTTCAGGTCTTATATTTAGGTCTTTGATCCATTTTTAATTAATTTTGGTACAATGAGAGAAACTGTAGTCAAGTTTCATTCTTTTGCATGTGGCTTTCCAGTTTTCCCAGCACCATTTGTTGAAGAGACTTTCTTTTCTCCATTGTGTATTGTTGGCACCTTTATTGAAAATTATTTGATTATATACAAGTGCGTACGTAAAGTCATGGTGCACTTTTGACCAGTCACAGGAAAGCAACAAAAGATGATAGAAATGTGAAATCTGCACCAAAAGAAAGGAAAATTCTCCCAGTAGTTCTGCTTAGGTGTAATTGTCGAGCACACGCACGCACAGATATTTTAGGGGTCCTTAGGTAGCTATCTCGTATAGCCTCTACAGACTTGTCACTGACTGATGGCCTACCAGAACAAGTTTCTCCACAAAACTGCTGATTTCCTTCAACTGCTTACCAACCGAGTAATGTTATTCCTATGTGGTAGCACTTTGTTATAAACGCGCCGATATTCTCGTTGCACTTTGGTCACGGCTTCGAATTTAGCAAGCCACAGAACACACTAAACTTTACTCTGTACCGTCCACATCTTGACTGCCATGGCTGTGGGCTGCTCCACTGTATACATAGTGTTATGTCATCATCTGCGCATGCGCACATGCTGCCACATCATCCTACAGAAACGGGGAGGGTTTTCCTTTTATTTGGTGCAGATTTCACATTTCTATCATCTTTTGTTGCTTTCCTGTAACCGGTCAAAAGTGCACCATGACTTTACGGACACACTGTATATGTGGTTTTATTTCTGGTCTTTCTATTCTGTTCCATTGGTCTGAGTGTCTATTTTTCTGCCAATACCATGCTGTTTTGATTGTTGTGGCTCTATAATATAATTTAAAGTCAGGTATTGTAATGCCCCCAGGTTCGTTCTTTTTCCTTAGGATTGCTTTGGCTATTCAGGGTTTTTTATAGTTCTATATAAATCTGATGATTTTTTGTTTAATTTCTTTTAAAAATGCCATTGGAATTTTGATGGGAATTGCATTGAATTTGTATATTGCTTTAGGTAATATGGTTATTTTGACTATATTTATTCTTTCTATCCAAGAACAAGGAATATTTTTCCATGTCATTGTATCTTTTTTGATTTCCTCTAACAATGCTTTCTAGTTTTCATCATATAGGTCCTTCACATTCTTTGTTATGTTTGTTCCTAGGTATTTTATTTTTTTGTTGCAACTATGAGGGGATTATTTTTTGAGTTCGTTTTCTTATGTTTTATTGTTGGCATATAGAAAGGCAATGGACTTTTGTGTATGAACTTTGTATTCTGCGACCTTACTGTATTGGTTTATTGTTTCTAGTAATCTTTTTGTGGAGACTTTGGGGTTTTCGATGTATAGAATCATATCATCTGCAAAAAGTGAAACCTTTACTTCTTTTCCAATATGAATGCCTTTTATATCTTTTTCTTGTCTGATTGCTCTGGCTAGAACTTCCAGCACCACGTTAAATAAGAGTGGAGAGAGTGGATATTTCTGTCTTGTTCCTGATTTTAGGGTAAAAGTCCTCAGTTTTATGCCATTTTATATGATGTTAGCTGATGGTTTATCACATATGGTCTTAATTATGTTTAGATATTTTCCTCCTATACCCATTTTGTTGAGTGTTTTAAACATAAAATTGTGCTGTACTTTATCGAATGCCTTTTCTGCATCGATTGATAAGATTGTGTGGTTTTTGTTCTTTGTTTTGTTGATATGGTGTATTACGTTAACCGTTTTATGTATGTTGAATCATCCTTGTGATTCTGGGATAAATCCCACTTAATCATGACGTATTATTTCTTTAATGTGTTGTTGTATTCGATTTGCTAGTATTTTGTTTAGTATTTTAGCACATGTATTCATTAGAGATATTGGTCTCTAGTTTTCTTTTTGTGTGTTGTCCTTGCCAGGTTTCAGTATGAGAGTTATGTTGGCCTCATTAATGTGTTTTATTGCCTTTTCTTCAATTTTTTGGACGACTTTGTGTAGAATAGGAACCAAATCTTCTATGAATGTTTGATAGAATTCACTAGTATAACCATTTGGCCCTGGACTTTTATTTTTTGGAAGGTTTTTAATAGTTGTTTCTATTTTGTCCCTGCTTGTTGGTCTGTTTAGGCTTTCTGCTTCTTCATGACTCAGTCTAGAAAGATTGTATTGTTCTAGAAATTTATCCACTTCTAGATTGTTAAATTTGGTGGCATATAGTTTTTCATAGTATTCTACAATAATTCTTTGTATATCTGTGGTTATTTCTCCTCTTTCATTTTGAATTTTGTTTATATGAGTCCTTTCTCTTTTTTCCTTGGTGAGTCTTGCCAAGGGTTTGTCAATTTTGATCTTTTCAAAGAACCAGCTTCTTGTTTTATTAATTTTTTCTATAGTTTTTGTGTTCTCTATTTCATTTATTTCTGCTCTGATTTTTATTATTTCCTTCCTTCTGCAGGTTTTAGGTTGTCTTTGTTCTTTTTTTTCTAGTTCCTTAAGATGAGATCTTAAGTTGTTTACTTGGGCTCTCTCTTGTTTCTTTATATAGGCCTGTAGTGATATGAACTTCCCTCTTATTACTGCTTTTGCTGCATCCCAGAGGTTCTGATATGTCATATTGTTATTTTTATTTGTCTGTATGTATCCTTTGATCTCTGCTTTTATTTCTTCTTTGACCCACTCATTTTTTAAAAGTATGCTGTTTAGTTTCCACATTTTTATGGGTCTGTTTACCTCTTTTTAGCAGTTGAATTCTAATTTCAAGGCTTTATGATTAGAAAATATGCTTGATATAATTTCAATCTTTCTGAATTTGCTTATGTTATTTTTATTTTTTTTTTTAATTTTTTTTTCCTTTTATTTTTTTCATTTTAGAGAGGAGACACAGAGAGATAGTGAGAGTGAGAGAGAGAGAGAGAGAGAGAAATGGGGGAGGAGCTGGAATCATCAACTCCCATATGTGCCTTGACCAGACCAATACAGGGTTTTGAACTGGCGACCTCAGTGTTCCCAGGTTGACGCTTTATCCGCTGCGCCACCACAGGTCAGGCGCTTATGTTATTTTTGTGGCCCAACATATGGTCAATTCTTGAGAATGTCCCATGTACACTAGAGAAAAATGTATATTCTGGCACTTTGGGATGAAATGTCCTGTAGATGTCTATCATATCCAATTGGTCTAGTGTTTCATTTAAGGCCAATAATTCTTTATTCATTTTTTGTTTGGATGAATGATCTAGAGTCATCAGCAGTGTATTGAAGTCTCTAAGTATGAATTTTTGACAGTTTTTGTTTTTAGGTCATTCAGTAGCTGTCTTATATTTTTTGATGCTCCTTGGTTTGTTGCACATATGTTAAGAAGTGTTATGTCTTCTTGATTCAATGTCCCCTTTATCATTATGAAATGGCAGTTTTTGTCTCTGATTACCTTTGCTGTCATATAGTCAGCATTGTTCCATATGAGTATTGCTACACCTGCTATTTTTGGATGTTATTTTCTTGGAGTATTGTTTTCCAGCCTTTCACTTTGAATTTGTTTTTATCCTTGTAGCTTAGATGTCTTTCTTGTAGGCAGCATACAGTTGGATTTTTCTTTTATCCACTGTGCTACTCTGTATCATTTTATTGGTAAGTTCAATCCAGTTACATTTAGTGTAATTATTGACACTTGAGGGTTTCCTATTGGCATTTTATATATTGCTTTCTGTTAGTTTTGTATCTTGTTTGATTCTTCTCTTTTGTTTTACTATCATTTGTTTTTGTTTGGTTGTATTCCATACTTTTTTTCTCTGTTACTTTTTTTTTTCAAGCCATGTGCTTCTGTGGTGGTTTTTTGAGGGGTGGTTACCATTAATTAATGGAAAGGGTATCTATCATGTTCATTGTAGTACATTATCTCATGAGTGTGTCTGCACTCCATCCTCCTTTGCTACTCTTAATCTTTGTCTTCTCCCCTTTTTTGTTTTTGTTGTCACAGTTTAAATTTGATTTTTTTTTTGTATTCTTGGTGGAGCTTTTACTTATGGTTTTGTTTTGTTTTGTTCTTTGTATCTGGTTGGAAAACCCCCTTAGTATTTTCTGAAGTGGTGGTTTTCTGGTGATAAATTCCCTCATCTCATCTGTATCTGTGAATATTTTTATTTCTCCTTCATATTTGAATGATAGCTTTGATGGGTATAGTATTCTTGGTTGGAATTTCCTCTCTTTCAGAACTTTAAAATTGGGGTCCACCCTTTTCTAGCTTGTTGAGTTTCTGCTGAGAAATCTGATGATAATCTAATAGGCCTTCCTTTATATGTTGTATTCTTCTTTTCCCTGGCTGCCTTGAGAATTTTGTTTTTGTAATTGGTTTTTGCCAATTTTATTATGATGTGCCTTGGAGTAGGTTTGTTGGGGTTAAGATAACTCAGTCTTCTGTTTGTTTCTTGAATTATAGGTTTTTGTTCTTTGCATAGGCTTGGGATTTTCTCATCTATTATTTGTTTGAATATGTTTTTTATTCCATTTTCTCTCTCTTCTCCTTCTGATATACCTATATTCTTATGTTACTCTTTTTGATGGAGTCACACTATTCCTGTAGGGCTTTCTCATTTTTTTTAATTTGTGAGTTTCTCTCATCTTCTCTCTGTTGTGCCTCTAGTTGTCTGTCTTCTATGTCACTAATTCTCTTTTCTATCTGGCCTGTTCTATTAGCTAAGCTTGTTACCTCATTTTTCAGTTCATGAATTGAGTTTTTCATCTTTGATTTGTTTTCATAGTTTCAATTTCCTTCATAATATATTATTTCTGTTCATTGTTTTTTGAGCTCCCTAAATTGTCTTTCTGTGCTTTCTTGTATATCTCTGAGTATTTTTAGGATTTCTATTTTAAATTCTCTATCATTTAACTCCAAGGTTGAAATTATTTTTTAAATAGAAAATATTTCATTTCTTGTGATAGTTTAAAAGGGTTCTGGCTTAAAGGCAAAGACATAAACTTGATGACTTAGAAAGATTAAGCTTCTGTGATTTTAAGATTCTTGTGAATTTTGTGAAAACACATGAATGTAAGAACTAAATATCCTTTAGCTATGGTTTTGTAAATTGCACTAGTTATAAAAATGTAAATTCAGCTCTCCCAGGTGGTAAGTTTGTCAGCTAGTAACAGAAGTAGAAGACATCTAACAAACTTAGACCAGCACATTTCAGAAAAAGACACAGAAAAACAACACAATTAAGGAAGGACTGGTAGAAAAGATGAGTCAGAGCAATAGCTCTGATGTAAATCTTGTGTGTGTGTGTGTGTGTGTGTGTGTGTGTGTGTGTGTGTGTTGTGTGTGTGTGTGTGTGACAGAGACAGAGAGAGGGACATATAGGGACAGACAGACAAGAAGAAAGAGAGATGAGAAGCATCAATTCTTCATTGTGGCACCTTAGCTGTTCATTAACTGCCTTCTCATTTGTGCATTGACCAGGGGACTACAGTAGACCAAGTGACCCCTTGCTCAAGCCAGTGACCTTGGCTTCAAGCTGGTGAGCCTTACTCAAACCAGATGAGCCAGCTGACAACCTCAAGATTTCAAACCAGGGTCCTCCGTGTCCCAGTCCCATGCTTATTCACTGTGCCACCACCTAGTCAGGCTGATGCAAGTCTTGATCAAGAAGATACCACAAACTTTGCTTTCTTGGGCAGCCAAAATAGTTTAAAAATGTAGATGACAATAATGTTGCTAAGAGAAGGCCAATTGTTACTATATTATTTTAATGCTGCTATGTTATTCTTCGTGGGTGATCATACTAGAGCACCACAGACTGGATGGTTTAAACAATAGAAATTTATTTTTCTCAGTTCTATAGGCTAAAGGTCCAAGATCAAGGTATTGGTAGGGTTTGGTTTCTCCTGAGAACCTGTTTTGCATATGGTTACCTTTTTCCTAAGTTTCCATGGGGCCTTCCCTCTACGTGTCTGTGTCCTGATCTCCTCTTACAAAGGCACCAGTCATAACTCCATTACCTCTTTAAAGACTGTATATCCAAATACAGTCACATTCTGAGGCACTTGGGGTTATAACTTCAACATATCAATTTTGAGGCAAAGGATAAATCTACCCCATGACAGTTACCATCTTCTCCCTTGACTGTTCTTTCTGTGCATGTTTTATAAAACATTCCATTGTATTTTCCTTAGAGAAAAAGCAGGCCATTGTGCTATTTGGTGAGCTGATCCAACCCTGCCCTGAGTCCTCCAGAAGCCTCTCATTGTGTGAGGTCATGTGCCTCCCTCTCATGCCCTCTAGCTCTGCTGCAGGGCTCCTCTATGCCCTTGTTCTTTTTTTTTTTTTTTTAGGCTTCATGGTTTTATTCATTTGCACAAATAATTACTGCCTATGCCCTTGTTCTTGCCTATTTATTTCTCTTGGCTATATCCTTGCTCCTCCCTACTGAGCTCCTACGTGGGAGATCCTTAAATATTTCTTGCTGATACAGATGACGGCATGTCAATCAATGCAGATTAAGATCAGCAGGGACAAGGCTGCCTCACATACACACAGTTGGTGTTTATACACTGTGACCTACACCTGTGAAATAACGTGTGAGTGGAAGGTGAAGGGGGAGGAGTGACTGGCAAGTCTGCAGTGTGGAACCATTTTTACTGATGAGGGAGAAGCCATGGAGGCTCTGAGTAACGTGGTTTTTTTCCCCAATCCAATTTCCACATTCTGCGACTGGAAATGCAAGGGAAGTCAGAATGAGCTTAACTCATGATGACCCTAAGAGGTTCTCACTGAGGAAAGTGGTCACATGGACTTCACATGCTGGGTGGAGGCAGCCTTTTCCCAAAGAGGGAAATCCTGGCAGACACTCGGTACTCAGGTCATGATTAATTATTATGTTGATAGAACAGTGCAGGTCTTCTTACCCAGAACCTGCACCCCAGACCTACCTTTCCTAATGAAGGCCCCAGGCCTGCCTTTCCTAATGAAAGCAGCTGCCTGCTGTGGCCTGAACAGCTGAAAGTAAAAATAGGGGTGAGGTGAGAGCTGCTGGGGTGGGAGGTAGGGTGGCAGAGGACCTTCTTCTAACATCCATGTGCAAAAGACTGCACTTCGAATGCTATAGCCCTAGGATGACAATATTGGGATGGCAACCTCTTCATGACATTTAAAATGGTTGCCCACCCCTCCCTGGAATACTCCCTTCTTGCTTAAAGCCTTCTCCTTCAGAGACCACAAGTTTCTTATATATTCCTGGTTTTCTACCACCTGATCACCCTTGCTGTTTTGCTGCCCCTTCTTCCTCCTGTCCCTTAGTTGAGGGTATTTCCTCTGCTTCACTTACCACTTCTTTCTCTCTGCTCTCTCTTCCCCTTCCTTCTCCCTCTCTCTAGCACTCTCATCTCACCAGGAGGGTTCAACGCCATTTGGTCAGTACAACCCCACCTCTCCTGAGAAGGCCAGGCCTGATTTCCAGATAGAGTTCCTCTAGACAAGTGGTTCTCAACTGTACCTGCCATGATTAGAATCATCAGTGAAAATGTTTTAATATCCTAAAGCCTAGGCCAAACCCCCAGACCCATTAAATTAGAATCTGTGGGTGAGTGAAAATTAAGCATTGGTATATTTTGACGTCATTTTTAATTCTCCCACCTGGAGATAACTTTCTCTCTTCTCCCCCACAGTTCTTTATCTGAGCTGTTCATAGAAACCTGATACTTTTTCTTTTTTAAGTTTGCTCAAGAATCAGACTCTGGGTCTCAAAACCTGGCCTTGACATTTATCAAATATGAGACTTCAGAGAAGTTTGCTCATCTCTCTATGTCTCAGTTACCTCATCTGTGAAATGGGTTAAGAGAGGGAATACTAATAGGACTTATCTCATAAGGTTGTTATTAATAATTCAAAGCCTAGATTAGTACCTGGTATATAGCAAGAAATCATTAAAAGTCAGCTATTCTAGCTTTGAGTAGTTACTAGGATTTCTAAGTGATAAATTTATATCTAATCCAGTGATTCTAGAATTCAGCATATATAAGAATCACTGGATGAGTTTGCTAAAGAAAGAAATTCCTGGACCCCATGCCCAAAGATTCGGATTCCACAGTCTGAGGTGGGCCGAGGTCCTGCATTTCTAACAAGGTTGCAGGTGACACTGGTGCTGTTGGACCAGGATTCACCTGGGAGTATTCCTGACCTTATCCACCTCTGCATTCTCTCCCGCCCACACCTTCAGCCCACGGAGGCCAACTCTGCTAGAGCTTCCCTAATTTCAGACCTCGGACATCATTCCCTGAGAGCCAACTTGACCCATCCAGCTCCCGAGGTTCCAGAACTTGCCTGACGCACACTCTCAGAGCCAAGTCTTGGCCCATTTGTATCAATCCAGAGCTTTCAAGGAATAAAATGGAGTTCAATGAAAGAATAATTCAAAATCAACCTGAACTCTGTATTAGAAGTCATGGGTTTGTGCAAAACACTGAGTGGGCAAAGTTTGCCTTTATGTGATCTTACACCCTTGAAAAAGGCCCTCTTTTCCTTTACCTTCCCTCAAGGATCTCACAGAGTTTAGTGACGAACCAGAGCCCATGGCTTGCTGGATCTCTGTGGACTGAAATTGCTCTCTGACAGATCCTTCCTGGAAGGCCTTCAGGTCTCTCCTTTTATTGAAAGGAAACACTGGTTTCTCCCTCAGGTAAACTAGAGGCCTATTGTGTCTCCCTTAGGAGAGCACTGGAATCCTTCACAGTGCTCTTGACCCTGACTCTGGCTTTTCTAATTACATTGCAGCACTAGGCATTTTTCTGTACTTTTCTTCCTAGGAAGAACATGTTGGCCACGTGCCTGGCTCTCCACCCTTCTGCTGTTTATTTGGTTTTCCCACCTCTGTGCAGCCAAGGTGTCTAACTATTACATTCTCTGTTTTAGCTGACTCTATTTTGATTCTAATTTAACTCAAGTCCATTACACTAAATACTGTACACATTATTATTCCATACCTGCCTCTACTCAGTCAGTTTTAGAACAAGGTTAGAGCCTAGTGAGCTGGAAGACCAGCCCTTGAATTGGTTTTTAACCTAAACAGCCAACAGTCTCCTCCTTCTCAAGTCAACATTGTTCCCAGAGGGATGGAGGTTTACATCAGTAGAGAACGTATTAATTAAAGCAAATGAAAATGCCCTCATTTGTTGTAATGAATTTAGTTCTTGCAGGCCATTTTCTACGGGGTCACCTGCCTGGATGATGTGCTGAAAAGAATTAAAGAGAAAAAAGACATTAAGTTCATAACTGCCTTCAGAGACTTGCTTTTCACCACGCTGGCTTTTCCTATATCCACAGTGAGTTACAAAGATGTATATGCAATATAATACCCAAAGGTATGGACGAATGCATCTCCTGGGTGGCAAGGCTGTTTGGGAGTCCATTATTGTAGAACAGAGCAACTGCATTTGCATAATTGTCCTGAGGACTGTATCCCATTGCCCAGTGTCTTCAAGAAATAGAGCACGTATTAACAGTTATCATTAGCTTTTGTGTCTTTGTGAATGTTTGGGACAAGATCCTTATCGCTGTCTTATAGGGAAGTTTAAAGAACCTTTCCTTTTCTTTTTTAATTTTTATTTTGAGAGGATGGAAAGGAGACAGAGATAGAAAGAGACAAATATTGATTTGTTGTTCTACTTATTCATGCTGTCATTGGTTAATTCTTGTATGTTCCCTGACCAGGCGACAAACCCCCACCTTAGCATGTCAGGACAACACTCTAACAAACTGAGCTTTCTAGCCAGGGTCTTAAAGGACCTTTCTTAATCAAAATACAACCAAGATAACTTTGGTTCCAGCAGGCTGATGGAAATGGAGAGTGTTACGGAGAAAGATACCTAATTTTTGCTTTTATACATCATGTTTCACTTGTTACAATAAGCATATACTACTTCTGCAAGTAGAAACCATAAAAAAAAGGTATGAGGAACTTCAAAGTTGGCACATGAAAAAGATAACTGAGGAGAGAGAGAGATAGTCAGTCTGAGCTATCTGGGCATAAAATGGTTGTCCCATTTATCTCATTCATTTTGTTGATTGAATGAATGGACATTGGAAAGAAGCAAGACATATGCAAGGGAGAATAAGCTTGTTTGCTGATATATCCACATTTCTATGACATTGCTTATGTTTTCATTCATTAGTTCTAATGGAATCAAACAGAGATCAAGTATGCCAGCTGCCCAGCAGGGTCTATAATTAGACATGACTACCTTCTTTTACCTGTCTTGTCCTAGTGGCTCCTCTAGTATTGAGACCTCAAACTTAAACACAAAAAGGAATTGTACAAACACTGAGTTCTCAGATAACAAAGCAAGTACCGGCATTCAGTTTCACTTTGCATGACACCTCCTCCTTCACCCTCACAAATCTAAAGGCCAACTTTTTATAACAGTGGAATTTATTCATTTGTTAAAGCTTAGAAATTGAGCCTTTGGAATATAAGAAGATTGGAAGATTAATAGTTCCTTTTCTCCCCCATCTCTACATAGACTTGGATATAGATGACAAATACTTTGAAAAAACAGCCAAGGGGTAAGAGAATGGGGATCAACATAAACCTCTGAGGAACAGAGATCCAACTTGTGATCTAGCTTGTGAGTGATCCTGGGAGTTTTTCACTACTTCTCTCCCAGCCTTCCAGCTTCCCCTAGTCATGTCTACGTAGAGGGTAGGCAAGGAAAGTGTAAGACTCAAGGCACTCCATGTGGCTTCTCTCAGCACGACTAGGAAAAGTTTAAAGAAAAATGAAGTCACTGGTTAAAATGAAATGACTTCATGGTCTGCAAATCCTGTTTATCTATATTGTCTCTGCCTGCCACAATGACAAATAATTGATCCCTAATTCTCCAGACTCCCCAGAGAATCAATATTATAGTTCTATAGTATGGAATTTTCTTCTTCATTTTACATTTTTATAATGTCTTTAAAACAGGTATCTATTTTTATTTAGCCATGTTTCCTTGGTTATCTTAGGACGCTCTGATTGAAAACAAACCTAATGCTATTTTTGTGTTTTACTTTCCAGTTTGTATTTTTGTCATTTTGGATCCTCTTTCTTTATAATCGAGACCTTGTTTACCCTAAGGCCCTAGATGGTATCTTTCCAGTGTGGATGAATCATGCAATGGTGAGTGAGGGGAAAAATTTAGTGAATATAGAAAGGCAATATCCTCCGTACTAAACTCCAAACTGCCTTATTTATGTTTCCAAACTTCTCCTCAACCCCCAACATCCTGCTCATTCCTCCCTCTCCATCCTGTCACTATTTATTGAAAGAACTCATTGAGGATATAATATGAACAGAAACTGGTACTATAATTGCAGTCACAGAGAGCAGAGGGGATGCCCAGGCAAGATTATACCAAGTTACTTATGAAGTCACTCAAGACATGCAACCATAGGGCAGGGAACTTCGTACCTGCAGTCCTGAAAGAGAAGTGACTTCAGCAAATAACATGTCATGAAAATTCTGGTCTAGAAATGGCATTAAGCAAACTTTAAAAAATCCACCCCAACATCCAAAGATTATCTCAGAACTCAGCAGCAGCTTCTTAGCTAACAACACCTGATTGGGACTGTTCATCACTGGTGGAATTATTATTGACATATATATATGAATACATTCCCATTTGCTTTTTATTCATGCACTTATTTTTTTATTTAGAAAATTAAATTTAAAGGGGTGGCATTGATCAATAAGAGTAACTAGGTTTCAGGTAAACACTTCTATAGTATTTGAACTATTGAATATGTTGTTCATGCACTTGATTTTTAAAGGGCTAAAGAGCTAACATAATCTTCTGAGTTCAATCAGACACAGATTCTGGAATTCTGCTCATTTAAATGGAGAAACTCTCAACAGAGACATTTCTAGGGAAAAAATGTTGGCATCAGCAACTCCAGCTTTGGGTGTCCCTAATGTGGTCATCTCCAAACTTCCATGCTTCCTTTTGATATCGGCTCCAAAAGTCAGTGTCTTTATGACTGCATCTCATTTCTTCTCTGCAGATTGTGTCCCTTATTCTGGATATTTTCTATTCTCACTATTAAATTCTCCTGGTCTATTGTGTCAAGGAATGTTTTCTGCTAACTTCTTAAATACTAGTACAAACAAATATGGAATTGGCTGTTATGGGGTTAATTCGTTAATGCTTTCTACAATTTAATAGTGTCCTTCCATGACAACCCAAAGGAATAAATACCCAGAAACTACCACTGTGGCAGCCAGAGTGTTGATGGCCAGTCAGGCTGGACATTTGGGATCAGTTGCCTACACGAATGTGGGACTGACCCTGCTCCTTTCTCCCTTTCACAATATAAGAATTATTGGCCTACATAACCAGTGTCAAAGTTTTTTGAAATTTTCCTTCATTTCACAACTGTTCTTATGTTTGTTATTTTAGTCTTTACTTTGAAATATTATCCCTGTTGCCATTAGTGATGATGCCCTGAGTTTATGAGTATTATTTGTCAAATTGAGAAATATCACTCTCCCCTTTGACACAGTGAGGTTCTGAAACTTTTAGTATTTATCAAGTCTCTGGAATCCTCCCAATGCAAGCCTGCTCATCCACTGGATACTTGCAATTGTAGTAAGACCATTCAAAACTGAAGAGCATCTCTAATGGACATTTTTCTACCCTTGTTTTGTATTTGAATCAAATATACTGCTCACAAAATTAGGGGATATTTCAAAATTAATATGAAATGATAAAATATTTCCTAATTTTTGTGAGCAGTATAGTAACATCAATGACATATTTGCATCAACCAGGGACAGGCTGCCATTCACTGGTGCCCTAAGAACTGCCATTTGAGATGACTGCCTTATTTTCAGTATATCAACTTGACTGTCTAGCTGCTAAGCAGTTCTTCGGTGTTGATGAAAGACGGAACAGAACAGCAAAGCCTTCCTCCAGGTTTTACAGGTGAACAAGCATAAGCTTCTCAGGTCTTATCTAAATGGTCACTGTAGATAGAATCAGAGCCAACAGGTTTAATAGCAGGAAGAGGAATTAGTAACTGAGGAAACTATCAGAGGCTAATTTAAAGGAGCTGGGAAACTTGTTTCTCAGAAAATCAACCTAAATAGTTCAGTTTTCCCCAAAAGAGAGGTAAAATAAATCAGGGAACCCCTCAGAGCTCCTCTATGTTTGAAAGTAGCACACAATTATTGAGAACGCGGTGCAAGTAGTTTATAAACTATCAAGAATTGCATAAATATGCTATCAAGTAAAACTCTCAATCCATGTCAGAATTTTAGAACTGAAAAAACTTTATTGATATTAGTGGAGGTTTAAAAACAATCTTCTCTTAAAAGCCAGGCCTTACTTTGGTTCTTTCAATTGTGAAAATTTCCAAATACAACTAGTTTTTTATTTAATTTGCTGTCATTTATCACTTGAAAAAATAAATATTAAATACCTACTACATGTGTAACACCATGATTGATATTTTACAAGGGTTTTGACTTCTAGCACCATAAGTCCGGTTGAGCCTAGTGTCCACACACAACCTTGAAGTCATAAAATATCAGTTAATACTAATACAAGACATTGATATAGGTGGCATGCAGTGGTATGTAACTACTGTCAAATAAAAGACACAAACAGGAGCACTTCCTGTGCCTTGTGTTCTAGCCTGGCTGTGACCACCATATGGGTCATGACTAAACACCTGAAAGAGCTCTATAGCCCTCCAGGATGAAGTGAGGAGTCAAAATGTTAAGGGGGTGAAACTCTAACTTTCAGTTTACTCCTCACTCATAGCATGCAAGATGTTATCTATTATTAAATTCAGATCCAATCTCACATTTTCCTCCCCCATCTTGATGTGAAATAGTTGGGTTGCTCAGTAGAGGTGAATGAGTCTTGACGAGTGAAGAAGGTCAACTGCAGGCATATTGGCACTGATGGCAACCTTTGCCCACCAACAATACAGAGCCTTCCTGACAGCTGGCTGGGTTTCACCCCAGCCCTTCCTCTGGTCAGAGGAGGCCCACAACCTACATATATCTAGAGCTCAGTTGTTTTCAACCTTCAGAGGTTAGACTCCTTTGTGAACCTAGGGAAATCTATGGATCTTTTCTTAAAGAAAACACAAACATCCATATAATTTTCTGTACTATTTTAGGTTTATGGGCCCTCAAAATTCCATTTATAGGCCTCAGGTAAAGATCTCCTGAAATAACTGAGCATATAAATTAGCAAAGGACCCCCAGGTGATTTCTAATGCTGAGTTTATATCAAAAAGACAATGTCAAAAATATTTCATTTTTGGTCATTCATATGTACTTAGTGTTGTTTTCATTTCTGTTGGGTGACAAAGAAATATGAAATATGGTTTCTAACCTCAAAAAGCTTAAATTATAGATCAGTGGGTTCTCTCAAACCCTAGGGGTTCGATGAGTCGGTCTCAGGGGTTCAGAGAAGCCTCTGCCGCGGAGGCCAGAATAAAGTAATACCGTAATTTGTTGTGAGTTCATGCACTTTGTTGGTTTTGTTCTTTGAGCAAGGTGATGTTCATGCACGGCTCATTTTGTGCACCAGTAAAAAAACATATAGCTATGTCTTGAATTTGGAAAAAAAATCATATTTTATTTATCACTAAAGAAGGGTTCGGTGAATGCGCATATGAAACTGGTGGGTTCGGTACCTCAAAAAAGGTTAAGAACCACCGTTATAGATGTTATATATCTAATCAGGGTGTGCAGCAATCAGGGTGCCAGGGAATCCCTCTATGATGAACTTATATTTAAAAAAAAAATTGGATAATGTGAGGGAGGCACCACAAGAAATTCTGGTGGAAGGACTCAGGCAGACAGAAGAGCATAAACAAAGACTCTGGCAGCATCTTTAGGGAACAGCTAAAAGGCCAGTGTGGCTGATTCAGGCTGAATAAAGGGGTGAATGATAGAACTGAAGCCAGAGATTGGATTATGTCTCACATGATTTATAAAGAGTTAGGATTTTATTCTGAGTATGATGGGGAAGGACATCTTTTCAGAGAAACCTTACAGGCTGAGGAAGCACTTTCAATATTTAAACTGTATAAACTATAAGAAGGCTGAGGAACAAGCATTACTTGTCCCTTCCCAACATTATACATATAATATATATTAAATAGTGCTTTCTCAGCACTTATCTTTCTGTATCTATCTATATAGCATCAAATTTACATTGCATTTTACTTATTTATCTTGTTCACGGTTCAAAAGCATCACATTCATTGTTGTGTGGAAGATGAACACTAAGGGTGCGCATAGTGGAGGTGTAATGGGGGAGGGAAAGAGTGAAGACCAGTTATGAGGTGTTGGTGCAAAGTGCAGAAGGAGATGATGAACGTTTGGGTGAAGGGCATGGGAGTAGAGTTGATAAGATTTTTAGCTTCAGACAAAGGCAGGACATATAGATAAAGATGCTAGGAGAGGTAAAAGGATTGTAGAGAAAGAAATTGTTTCTGAGATGCTTATTAGACAACAAAATCTAGATGCAGAGCAAAGAGTTGGACATTTAAGCCTAGGGGAGAGTTCTGGGTAGGTGACATAAATTTGGTTGTCTTCATCATAAAGATTGTTTATTTGTTTGTTTGTTTTTAAATGAGAAAAGGGGAGGTAGAGAGATAGACTCTTGCAAGTGCCCCAACTAGGGTCCACCTGGTAACCCTTGTCTGGGAACAATGCTTGAATCAATTGAGCTGTTTTTAATGCCTGAGGTTGATGCTTTGACCAAGAGCTATCCTCAGTGCTCAGGGACAATGCTGGAACCACTTGAGCCACTGGCTGTGAGAGGGCAAAAGGGAGTAAAGGAGGCAAGGAGAGGGCAGAGAAGCAGATGGTAACTTTTCCTGTGTGCCCTGACCAGGAATAGAACCAGGGTGTCCACACAATGGACCAACACTCTATCCACTGAGCCAACTGGCCAGAGACAAAGATTGTTTTAAAAATTTTATTTATTGATTAGAGAGAGAGAAAGGAGAGGAAGGAGTGGGAAGCATCAACTCCTAGTAGTTGCTTCTTGTATCTGTCTTGACCAGGAAAGCCTGGGGTTTCGAATCAGCAACCTCGGTATTCCAGGTTGACACTTTATCTACTGTGCCACCACAGACAGGTCAGGCTAAAGATTGTTTTTAATGTAAGATAAATCAGGTAGGGAGTAAGAATGGTCAGAAACTATATCCCAGTACTAAGCCTTAGAACTTCAGTGCGTGGGAGAAAAAGCAGAATTCAACAAAGGAAATTAAAAAGGAGTTGCCAGTAGGCCAGGAGGAAGTTCTGTTCAGTCTCCTGAAAGTTGAGTATAAAAATGTTTCAAGAAAAAGGAAGTATTTTATATCAAATGGTCCTGAGAGGTGAAGCAAAATGACATTGTAAGATGACTTGAGTTAAAATTTGACATTGGATTTAGCAATATTGAATGAACTCTCTGCTATGAAAGTAGTTTGATGGAGTGGTGGGGAGAGATAGAGCTATAATAATGCTGTGTGTATTGGTTTCCTTTGCTGCTGTAACATATTAACATAACCTTAATGGCTTAACACAAGTCAAATGTATTAACTTATTGTTCTGAAGGTCAGAAGTTCAAAATGTGTCTTATGAGATAAAATCAAGGTATCAGCAGAGCTGCGTTCCTTCTGGAGACTCTAGAACAGTGGTTCTTAACCTTTTTTGAGGTACCGAACCCACCAGTTTCATATGCGCATTCACCGAACCCTTCTTTAGTGATAAATAAAATATGACTTTTTTTTCCAAATTCAAGACATAGGTATATGTATTTTTACTGGTGCACAAAATGAGCCATGCATGAACATCACCTTGCTCAAAGAACAAAACCAACAAAGTGCATGAACTCACAACAAATTACGGTATTACTTTATTCTGGCCTCCGCGGCAGAGGCTTCTCTGAACCCCGGAGACCAACTCATCGAACCCCTAGAGTTCGATAGAATCCAGGTTAAGAACCACTGCTCTAGAATTTGTTTCCCTGCCTTGTCCATCCACAATCTGCCTGCATCCCTTGATTCATGGGTTCTTCTTCCTTCAAATTTGTTGTACCATTAAGTTTTAAAATCTTTGGTGATTTTTTACTCTAGATCAAACCCATCTACATTAGAAAGAGAAAATATGACTGCTAACAATGACCAAAAATGGTATTGGTAAATAACTTGTCAGGTGACTCTGGAGAGAGTACAGATATACTGGTTAAGCCAATGAATGGATACTTCAGTGGAGAACCACTGGAAAGACCCTTTTTCAGAGCAGTGTTCCAAAGCTTCTGCATAGGAATGAAAATGAAATCAGTTGAGGCACAGAGATATTTACTTGGATTTTTTACCCCCAAGCTTAATCACTACAGTGGTATTTATGGATTGTCCTCTTGGTTAAAACACTTCTAGCCATTCCTTCACTCATTTCACTCACTTCTCCCTCTAGGTAGGTTAGACTCCCCAGTGGCATTCACCTAGGAAACATGAGAAGTTAAATGAATGCTTAAAGCTCAGCAATGAAATTAGAAGCTAAACTTGGATTAAGAAGCAGAGAGAGTTAGTTAGCTGAGTAAGGACAATGAAGGCATCTTATCCTTCAGGAAGTTTTAAGGAACATAAATAGAGGAGATTCTGATAATGAATTGCCAAAGGATTACCAATCCACTTAAGGTTTTATATAACTAGAATCAAGCATTCACAGTGCCTGCTTTTTTAATCTCTTGAGAAAAGAAACCAAAATGATGAAAGTACACCTTTTTATTTTTTAATTCTAATTCAGAACTTTCAGTGTGTGCTGAAGAGTAACTTGCATTTACAATTTCATTATCCAGTGAGTCTATCCACAGGCTGCTTTTTAAAGAGAAGAATACCAGTAGAAAATACATCCCAATTTCAAAATCAAGGTCAAAGTATATTTTTTTTGGTTTTTTTGTCAAAAGTTTTTAATGATAAAAAAAAAACATCCTGTCTTCTAAGAAGTTACTAGGAATTTGAATAGTTAAAATCATTCAGTGCCTTTGAGGGTTTGCTAGTGAGTTTCCTCCCCTCCTGTGTGATATAATTAATCCTCACTTCCATGGCAACTGTGTAAATACTACCAACAGGAAGAATGACTTTATGCTGGAGAATAACCAAGATGGCAAAACTTATTACAGAAGATCCAAACACTTCTGGAATATCAAGAGAAAAAAAAATAAGTGGGTAGAGCTAAAGTCCAATGATCTCAGAACAGAAGAGAAAATGCCCAAGAACTGCCCAGTGGTGGGTGGGTGGGTAGGAGGGCCTTCTCTGTCAAATGCAAATGGACATCTCCTTCCTGATTAGAGGGCAGTGCAGAAGAGCCCCTGTGGTGCTTCTAGGTGCTACATAACCCCACAGAAAGACACTCTGACAGTTGTGGAGTCCTATTCTTGCCTTGAGTTGAGAACTGCTGACTGGTTTTCAACCAGCTCTCCCATATATTTCCCTGGTTTCTTCATCTTCTCTGTCTGCTGAGCAGTCTTGTGCTTAATTTGGAATTTGAATTTGTCCAAGTCCTCTATCTCCCTCTCACCTCCAGGCCCTTGTTTTACCAGCCAGTAGAATATTTCTTCAAGGCATTATCTATTCTTCTTGATGGTGACTCCACTTGCTCACAAATTACACACATAGGTTTCCCAGCTCTCAGATGTATTATCTAGTAGTTTGAATTCTAAGCCTTGCCCATTATTTTCTTCTCCCAATCTAAGGGGCACATTCATTCATTCACACAGAGGTACTTGCCTTGCCAACTTCCTAAATGTCACCAACTCTTCCAACCTATCACCAAGCCTTACCTTCTAACCAGCTCCATCCTCTTCCTATCTCTGTCATTTCTTTGCTAGATTCACCCATTTTCTCTAAAGTTTTACACTAGAGCAAAACTAAAACAAAGTGAGCAAGGACACAGACACAAAGAAGAATTCTTCCTCTAGGGAGGTCACACCAGTTGACGTGTGTGAGAAAGAAATACAGTGGTACCTTGAGATACGAGTTTAATTCATTCTGTAACCAAGCTCATAAGTCAGTCAACTCATATATCAAACAAATTTCTCCCATTTAAAATAAATGAAATAGATTTAATCCTTTCCAGCCCTGTGAAAAATCCCTAAACCATCCTATTTTATGAAAAAGACATGTTTTTAATTAAGAAACACACATGTATACTTTACCAATGCATAACAAAATATATGAAATTAAAAAAAAAAGTGTTATGTAGTACTATATTCTTACCTTGGAGACAGATGAGCAAGGCTAACGGAGGTGAATGGCAGAGGAGGAAGGAGGGAGGAAGGGATGCAGGCACTGTAGACACATAAACTAAAACTGCACTTTCTTAATACTAAATGTAAACTAAAACTGCATTTTCTTTACTTTAAACAAAACTAAAACTGCACTTCCTTTACTTAAAATGAAACCATAAAAACTTAATTGTAAAAAAATGCACTTTCTTAACATTACATATTTTTCATTTAATCATCACCTACTTTTGCCTTTTGGGCTGCACTTTTGGCGCTTTCACTTGCAGGACTTTAAATAAAAATCTATCCAAAGAGGTTTGATTTTGCCTGCCTTTTAAAATGTTACGGAAATGTGACAAACAAGTGTCATTAAAAAGTGCTGAAGCACCACCAGTTGAAACTTTTTCTGGGTGTTTCTTTTCAGTGAAACTTGAAAACTTCTCCCACATTACCAGCATGTCTTTAATTTCACTTGTAGAAATCACTTCCTCCCACTCTACCTTCTCCTCACTACTAATCTCTTGCAGAACCTCTGTATGTTGCATCATCTGTAGCTCCTTCACCTCCTCAGTTGAGAGTTTCTCCTCATGTTCCTCGACAAGGTCGTTTACGTGACCCTCATCTTTCTCCAGACCCATCGACTTTCCGAGGGACACAATCTCCTCCAACGCTTCTACCTCGGTCTCGGTCTCTGGTTCGAATCCTTCAAAGTTTCTGTCTGCAACCACATCAGGCCATAACTTTTTCCATGCGAAGTTCAAGGTTCTTCTTGTAACCTCTTGCCATGCCAAGTCAACAATGTGTAAATATATCACGATGTTGTAGTGATCTTTCCAAAACTGTCAAAGGGTTAGAATTGTATTCTCAGTCACCTCAAAGCAGTGGCAGAACTAGTGCTTTGTGTAAAGCTTTTTAAAGTTGGAAATGACCTGCTGATCCATTGGCTGCAAGATTGAAGTTGTGTTGGGTGGGAGGTAGAGGACTTTCACGAATTCGAACTCATCAAGAATGTCATCTTCAAGACCAGGTGGGTGGGCTGAAGCATTCTCAAGGATTAGTAATGCTTTTATCGGGAGTTTGTTTTCTTGAAGATATTTCTTCACTACAGGACCAAAGACAAGATTTACCCATTCAATAAAAAACTGCCACATAACCCATGCCCCAGCATTGGTGCACCAATTAGCCTGCAGTCTTTCTGTAAGAATCTTGTGAGTCTTAAAGGCTCAAGGATTTTCAGAATGATACACTAGCATTGGCTTTACTTTGCAGTCACCACTAGCATTTGCACACAATGCAAGAGTCAGACAGTCTTTTGCGGGTTTATGGCCTGGCAGCTTCTTCTCCTCTGCAGTGATGAAAGTCCTCCAGGGCATTTTTTTCCAAAACAATCCTGTTTCATCACAAGTTGAACACTTGTAGCCTTCCTTTGTGATAAGTGCAGTAAAACGTGCGAGGTACTCCTCAGCTGCCTTAACGTCAGCACTCGCAGCTTCACCATGCCTCACCACCGAGTGGTTGCCAGATCTCTTCTTGAAATTTTCAAACCAGCCGTGACTTGCCTTAAACGTATCTTCTGCTGCCTCTTTTGAGGTTGATGGTTCTTTCTTCCTCAAGTTGCTGTAAATAATACCTGCCTTTTCACATATTACAGTCTCTATCACTGTATCTCCTGCCAGCTTTTTCTATTTTACCCACACCAGCAGAAGCTTCTCCATTTCTTCATGGATATTTGTCCTTAATTGGGACAGAATTGTAGTTTCTTTCACTGGATTTGCACTTTTAAAGGCATCCTTTTGTTTAAGGATGGTACAAATTGTAGATGCATTGCAGTCATACAGCCTTTACAGTTCAATCACTCATACACCACGCTCATGTTTTTCTATTATTTATTGCTTTACTTCTATCAACATCATCCTTTTCTTCTTCTCACCACTGTCCTTTACACTCACTTTCTTCAGCCCCATGATAGAACACAAAAAAAGTTAGTAAAAAATGCAAAAATGATGCAAGAACTAGTACAGCACATGAGATTCTACTTGATTCTGTGGGTAACATGAGAGAAAGAATGAGATGCTAATATTGTGCTGCTGATACTGGACCCGTGCGCCACTGTGCCAACTAGCGGCAGCTTCCCGAATCACGACTTGTATCTCAGAATTTCGCTCGGATCTCGAAAAAAATACGGACCGAAAAAAAAATTTGTTGGTCTGCTTGTATCTCAAGGTACCACTGTACCACTGTAACTGTCAGAGTCAGTGGAAGTGTGAGTAAAAGGTTTACTCAAAGTGGGAATTCTGTTTTTAAACTCAGTGCTTCTACATTAAGTGCCGAATATATGCCCACAGCCTTCTAACAGTGGACTGCGTGCCACTAAAAAGCATGTTACTTCAAACTCCATCTATCCACTCAAAGAATGGTCTATCTAATTATGGATATTTAAAACAGAATGAAAACCTGACGCTAGATCTGTGGTCAGGGGCAGGATGTCCTGACCATTTTTTGAAAGTGCTGTTTTTCTGTTTTAAGAACACATGACCATAACAGACAATAATATGCTAATAAATCCTTTCTCTACCCTTTTCATGCTTGACAATAATTATTCTTTTGTAGTGATGATTGGCAGAGACACTAAAATACTTAACCTATCAAATAGTATTTAATAAAAGTCTTTTGTCTCCAATTAGCTCGGGGAGTTTAGTTTAAGACTTATATGTAGGAACATTTTAATTAATATGCATACTTTTACTGACATATTTTAAAATACCTTACTAACCTAATAATGTCAGTTAGTAACATGAAAATATAATGATCACAGAAATTGTAAGCCTGGCAAAAAAAAAAGAAAGGTGCTTAAAAGATATTTGTTAAGAAATAAAAGGCATCCAAACTGGGGAGAAAAATGTTACTTTTTGCAAATGACATGATTCTGTGTATAGAAAACCTTTAAGACTTCACCAAAAACTAATAAAAGCAATAAAACCAACACAGTAAAGGTTCAGGACACAAAATTAATGTACAAAAATCCACTGCTTTCCTATATACAATGAAACAATGATGTGTAGGAACAGGACATGGTGTAGGGAATACACAAGTTTACGAATACAAGGAGGCTTTTTCTGTGGGGTTGAGTTACCTGCCCCTAGCAGTATTTCTACCACAGAACTCTAAATTATGCAATAACCCCTAATTGGTCTATTCCAGTGAATTGTGTAGTCTGACATGGGGAGCAGGTGGCAATACGGTAAGGTCAGAAAACATTCGAGAGAAAAATGTGAAGTTTCTAAAGTACTCATTTCAAAGGGGTAGGGGTAAACAAAGAGAACAAAAGATCAAGTAATGCATTTTGCTCATCCCTTTATTCTGGATAAGAGCCTTATTTCCCAAGCTTTACCCCACAAGCTACTATTGAATAATACTAAATTGTGATTATAGATTAATTTGGTGAAGTGTTCTTCTTTCTAATCCTGGCAGTTGTCCCTGGTGGTGGTGAGTCACTAGAATTTTCTGGCAATAAAGCAAAGGCTCTTGATCATGATGTGATCTCTTGAGGTGATCAAATTGCCTGCCTTTCATGATAGAAATTCAGCAATTAAGCACAAGTTGGTATTTTCTATATTCTATTGCTTACTATTTATATGTGTGTATGTATAATTATACATATATGTATACATATATATGTATGTATATATACATATATATGTATGTGTGTGTGTGTGTATATATATATATAAGTTTCTAGGCTGAGAATGTCCCCATGATTGCTTAATTTATTTTCTGGTTAACGTGTACATGGCAGTTCTGCATACAAACCTGCAGAACAACTGGGGCCTATCGGCTAAGGGAGGTATAAAATGCGATTTTGAATTGTTAATTGGGATTTCCCTCACTGAGGAATTTAACCAGTAACCAAACTCTCAGCTTTCCCTCATGACGCCGAGTGACCTAAGATAAAAACTTTGTTAACATAAGTGTTGCTCCCCACTGCCACATCCCAATTTCTCCCTTGAATTCTAGAAAATTAGATTGAACCATCTTGGCTCTTTCATTTAAAACCTCACTAGAAGCAGGATGGAAGCTTGCTGCTAGGTCACATTTCTGGGACCTATTCTGTGGTATCTACTCTATGAGAAGATTACAGAAAATACAAGAGAAAGAACATTCCTGCCTGACTAGGTGGTGGGAGAGTGGATAGAGCATCAATCTGGGACACTGAGAACCCAGGTTTGAAACCCCGATGTCGCCGTTTTGAGCATGGGCTCATCTGGCTTGAACATGGGCTCAACAGCTTGAGCCCAATGGTTGCTTGCTTGAGCCCAAGGCTGCTGGCTTGAGCAGGGGGTCACTGGCTCAGCTGGAGTTCCCCAGTCAAGGAATATATGAGAAAGCAATCAATGAACAACTAAAGTGCCACAAGAATGAGTGACAAGTTGATGCTTTTTATCTCTCTCCTTTTTTGTCTGTTTGCCCCTACTCTCTCTCACTAAGAAAGAAAGAAAGAAAGAAAGAAAGAAAGAAAGAAAGAAAGAAAGAAAGAAAGAAAGAAAGAAAGAAAGAAAGAAAGAAAGAACAAATCTTCTATCACCTGAAGCAGAGCTGAAACTCAAGTTATAATTTTATTTGCCTGAGCCCTACCTTGATTGTCACCAGGATTTTGGGGAATAGGGGAGTGGTTGTGGGGTTGGCTAATTAGTTTCCTTCAGGACAGATACTGCCTTCAAGCCAGAGCCCAAGAGCATTGCCCCAGACCCATATGCTCATTCCTCTTATTCTGGCCACTAACTGCTTCCATATTGCCAAATCCATGGCTCTTGTGTTTGCCCCCATCTTACTTAACTCTCATCAGCATTCATCACAGTAAACCTATCCCTCCGTGAAATGCTGCTTTTTTGGCCCTATTGATAATACACCAAATAATTTTCCTCCTACCTTAGTATCTGCTTGTGTCTTCCACTTGCCAAGTCGTGATGTTTTTCCAAGCTTTCAGGCCATCTTCTTTGCCAGCACTCTTGTCCCAATAACTCACATTCATCCCTGCAGATTTAATTTTATTCACGTGCTGAGTCTCCAGCTCAGATCTCTTCTGAGTTCCAAACTTGCATCTCTGTCTACCTGACATTGCTGTATTGGCCCATTTCTGAGTCAACTTGTCCAGAAGTGGCCATGTAGTACTCACTGCCACACCTGTCCGGGGCTCCTCCTTCTCAGGAAGTGGAACTGCCTCCTCCCAATTGTCAAGACAGAAATTAGCACCTTTATATTCCATCTATTGGCTAATTTTCTTCCTTCTACGTCCAAAATATGTAGTGAATCTGTTAAGTTTCTAGTTCTACTGAGAATACCCTGGTGTTCACCTTCACTTCTTCTACACAACACCTCCAAACTGGTCTTCCTGCTTCCATTCTCAACCTTCTCAGTACAGAAACATGGGTTTGAACTGTGTGAGACCACTTACATGTGGATTTTTTCAATAAATACCTGTACTGTTTCAATATGTGGTTGGAAGTCCATGTATGCAGAGGACCAACTGTATGCTTACGTTTTTTTTTAATTTAATTTAATTGGATGATATTAGTTAATAAAATTATATAGGTTTCAGGTGTACAATTCTATAATACATCATCTATATATTGCATTGTTTATTTACCACCCCAAGTTGTCTCCCTCCAACACCATCATCCTCCTTCTACCCTCCTCTACTTCCCCCACCTCCCTTACCTTCCTGCAATCCCCATACTGTTGTCTGTGTCTATAAGTTTTTTTTTAATCCACTCACTTTATTCACCCATCCCCCTCTCCCTATCTCCTCTCACAGCTGTCAGTCTGTTCTTTGTATCTATGAATCGGTTTCTATTTTGTTTAATTGTTTTGTTAATTAGGTTCCACATATAAGTGACATTTGCCTTTCTCTGACTGGCTTATTTCAATTAGCATAATACCCTCCAGGTCCATCTATGCTGTTGCAAAAGGTAAAATTTCCTTTTTATGGCTGAGTAATATTCCACTTTGTAAATATACTACAGCTTTTTATCCACTATTCTACTGATGGGCACTTGGGCTGCTTCCAAATTTTTGCTATTGTAAATAATGCTTCAATGAACATAGGGGTGCATGTATTCTTTCAAAGTGGCATTTCCAGTTTCTTTGGATATATTCCCAGAAGTAGAATTGCTAGGTCATAAACTAACTCCATTTTTAATTTTCTGAGGTAACTCCATACTGTTTACACAGTGGCTGAACCAGTCTGCATTCCCACCAACAGTGCATGAAATCTCCCTTTTCTCCACATCCTCACTTACACTTGCTATTTTTCTAATTGATTAATGATAGCCATTCTGACAGATGTGAGGTGATATCTCATTGTGGTATTAATGTGCATTTCTCTGATGATTAGTGAATTTGATATCTTTTCATATGTCTTGACAATCTGCATGTCTTAATTGGAGAATTGTCTATTCAGGTCCTTTGCCCATTTCTTAATTGTATTGTTTATGTTTTTGGTGTTGAGTTGTATAAATTTGTTGTAAATTTGGATACTAAGCTTTTATTAGATGTATCAGCAAATATGTTCTCTCATTCAGTGGGTTGTCTTCTCATCTTGTTGATAGTTTCCTTTGCTGTGAAAAACACTTTTCAGTGTGATATAGATCCATTTATTTATTTTTTCTTTTATTTCCCTTGCCCAAGGTGATATATCATATGTCTATGCCAGGGATCACGAACCATTTTGGCTGAGAGAGCCATGAATGCCACATATTTTAAAATCTAATTCCATGAGAGCCATACAATATGTTTAACACTAAATACAAGTAAATGTGTTCATTTTATGTAAGATCAACACTTACAGTACAGTAAGTCCTTAAGTCTTTTTAATAACATTCTTATGCTGTTGCTAACCAATGATGAATAAAGTACTTCTTACCATTAATGCGAGTTCTGGTGCTGCATGGTTTTGCTGATGGCTTTGTAGTCTGGTTGATAAGTGGTGCGGTTAAGCTTCATGCAGGTGTTGAGACTTCCATGTGTAAAACATGATCGTAGGTTGGTCTTAACATTCTTTAGATGTGAGAAAGACCGCTCCCATGCATATGTAGAGCCAAACTTTGTGAGTACAGCAATACTCACACACTGCAGTGTGTGGTATGTGACAGGAAGTGCTTTCCAAGTTTTGACAATCAGCTGGTCTGCAGGTTGAAGTTTTTTCATTTCTCCCCACTTGTGTTTGCTCGCCAACTCTGCTTGCTGTCATGCAAGTCTTTCCAAATCTTCATTCAGTGACTTGAACTTATTCACCTACGTGCCTGAGGCCTTCAGGTCAGCAGCTTATAAGTCAAAATCTCTGACGGAGACACTGGGGATGTAACTCAGGTCAGCACTGTCCACTGCACACTCGTGTGGATGGGTGATGAACTTAAAAAGATGAGTACGCTCACAAAATTCTCCAAAGCATGCTTTGAATGACTGCAGATTAGATGTGAAGCCCGCTAGCTGCTGGAGATCAAGATGTAGAACTGGGTCACTTGCTGTGCATGCATCTTTAAAATCTCCCATTTTTCAAAGCATAGTAAATGACCTGTTTCAGTTTTGGCAATGAAGAGTTCCAGCTTGTTTTCAAATGCAAACACTGCTTGTTGAAGGGATAAGACTGTATTTCCAATGCCTTACATTTTCACATTGAGCTGGTTCAGATGTTTAGTCATGTCCACGAGATTGTAGAACTTTAGGAGTCACTAAGTGTTAGCTAACTCAGGATGCTCAACGTTTTTCATTTCAAGAAAAGTCTGGATTTCACTCAGATAAACCATGAAATGGCTGAGCACTCTCCCTCTTGTCAACCAAAGCACATTGCTGTGCAGAAGCAGATCAGGATAATTATTCCCAACTTCATCCAGCAGTGTTTTAAATTGGCGATCATTTAAAGCTCGGGCAACAATAAAATTGATCACCTTAATGACCAGCAACATCACCTCACCAAGCTGCTCACCATACATCTGAGCACAAAGCACCTCCTGATGTAGGATGCAGTGAAAACTTAGGATGGGTCTCTTTTCATGTTCATGAAGAAGTGCTACGAATCTTTTGTTTTTCCCCACCATGCACGGAGCACCATCAGTACACACCGAAATAAGTTTATCCATCAGTAGATTTTTTTCTTTAGCGAACTCAGTGAAAGACTTGAATAAATCCTCCCCTCTTGTTGTCTCTTTTATAGGCAAAACAGCAAGACTTTCCTCACATAGTGTGTCACTGACAGCATACCTTGCAATCACGCTGAACTGGGATAAATGGCTTATGTCTGTTGACTCATCCAAAGTGAGAGGAAAGAATAGATCTGCATTTATGTCCTTCACTTGTGTTGCCTCAATTTGACTTGCCATCATAATGGTATGATCATGAACAGTTCTTGCCCACAGAGGCATGTCTTTTATTCATTTGATTATCTTGTCTTTATTCGTAAAGTTGTCAAAAAGTTCATTGGCAACATCAAGCATGAATGTTTTGGCATACTCCCATCTGTGAATGGCTTTCCGTTTCTCACAACTGCTAAAGCACTAGCAAAGCTAACCGAATTCCAGTCACCGTGTTGGGTTCAAACATGGAGTTCCTGCTGACTAGCTTGCACTCTGCACAGTAACTCTTGACATACTTAATTCCTGCTGTCCCAGCTGGATATTTCCATGCAAATATAATATAGCATGTGTCGAAGTGCCGCTTTATATTTGACTATTTCATTTATGCAATTTTATCATTGCATATTAGACACACTGCAGAACCTGCTTTCTCCACAAAGGCAAATTCCTCTGTCCATTTCTGCTGAAAAGTACGATACTCCTCATTTTTTTTCTTTTGGCCATCCTCTCTGTCAAAAGGGTTTCTGCAATTAGCTAGCTACTTGATTGAAAGAAGGGAAGTTTTCTTCCTGACCTCACAACGACCCGTGTACGTTATGCATTATCCAAAAAAAATTTGGTGTTGTCCCGGAGGACAGCTGTGTTTGGCTCCAGCCACCCACAACCATGAACATGAGTGGTAGGAAATGAATGGATTGTAATACATAAGAATGTTTTATATTTTTAACATTATTATTTTTTTTTATTAAAGATTTGTCTGCGAGCCAGATGCAGCCATCAAAAAAGCCACATCTGGCTCACAAGTCATAGATTCCCGACCCCTGGCCTATGCTTTCTTCTAGAATTTTTATGATTTTGAGTTTAACATTTAAGTCTTTAATGCATTTTGAATTTATTCTTGTGTATGGTGTAAGAAGGTGGTCTGGTTTTATTTTTCTTTGCATGTCTGTCCAATTTTCCCCAACATAATTTATTGAATCTTTATAGCATTGTATGTTCTTACCTCCTTTGTTGACTGTTAATTGACCATATAAGTATGGGTTTATTTCTGGGCTCTTTATTCTTTTCCATTGATCTATATGTCTATTTTTATGCATACTGTTTTGTATGACCTTGTAGTATAGTGTGATATCAGGTAGCATGATTCCTCCAGCTTTTTTTATCCCCCTTAAGATTCCTGTCACAATTTGAGGTCTTTTGTGGTCTCATATAAGTTTTTATAATGTTTATTGTAGTTTTGTGAAATAAGCAATTACTATCCTGATAGGATTTGTATTGAATCTATAGATTGCTTTGGATAGTATGGACATTCTAATGATGTTAATTCTTCCCATCCATGAACATGACATATGTTTTCCCTTATTTATATCTTCTTCAATTTTTTCTTCAGTTTCATAATTTTCTAAGTACATTCTTGGTTGAATTAATTTCTAATATTTTATTCTTTATGAAATGCTTGTGAGTAGATTGTTTTCTTTTTTAATTTTTTCATTGATTTGAGGCAGAGAGAGAGAGAGGTAGAGGGAGAGAGGGGGGAAGAGAGAAAGAGAGAGAGAGAGAAAAGCATCAATTTGTTATTTTACTTAGTTGTTTCATTTAGTTATGTACCCGTTAATTATTGCTCATTAATCATTATGTGCCCTAATTAGGGGTTGAACCTATGAGTTCTGGCATGCTGTGTCAACACATTATCCATTGAGCCACTTGGCCAGGGCTGGGATTGTTTTCTTAGTTTCCCTTTCTGATTGTTCATTATTGGTGTATAAAAATGCAACTGTTTTCTGGCAATTTATTTGTATGCTACTACTTTACTGATTTATCAGTTCTAGTAGTTTTTTGGTGGAGTTTATAAGAATCTCTATGTACAATATCATGTAAACTGCAAATAAGGACAGTTTTATTTATTCCTTTCCAACATGAATATTTTTTATTTCTTCTTGTCTAATCACTGTGGCTAGGATTTCCAGTACTATATTGAATAAGAGTGGTGAAAGCTGATGTCTCTTGTTCCTGGTATTAAGAAAACATGTAATTTTTACACATTGAGTATGATATTGGCTGTGGGTTTGTCATATATAGACTTTATTACATTGAAGTATGTTCCCTCTATTTCCACTTAGCTGAGAGTCTTTTTTATAAATGGATGCTGGATTTTATCAAATGCTTTTTCTGCATCTATTGATATGATTGTGTAGTTTTTATCTTTTTTTTTTTCCTGTGGTGTATCACGTTAATTGATTTGTGTATATTTTACCAACCTTGCATCCCTGGAATAAATCCTATTTGATTTTGGTGTATGATCCTTTTAATGTATTGCTCGAAATGGTTTGATAATATATTGTTGAAGATTTTAGCATGAATATTTAAAGTTACTGGCCTATAATTTTCATTCTTTGGTCTTGATCTGATTTTATAATTAAGATAATGCTGGCCTCATAAAATGAGCTTGGCACTCTTCCCTCCTCTTAAATTTTTTGGGAAAGTTTTGAAAGGGTAGGTGTTAGTTCTTCTTTGAGTAGAATTCCCCTGTGAAGCCATCTAGTCCAAGTCCAAGTGTTGTTTCTTTGGAGCTCTTTTTTTCTTTTTTTGACAGAGACAGAGAGAGAGTCAGAGAAAGGAATAGATAGGGACAGACAGGAAGGGAGAGATATGAGAAGCATCAATTTTTGTTGCAGCACTTTAGTTGTTCATTGATTGCTTTCTCATATTGCCTTGACCATTGGACTACAGCAGATTGAGTGATCCCTTGCTCGAGCCAGAAACCTTGGGTACAAGCTGGTGAGCTTTGCTCAAACCAGATGAACCCGTGCTCAAGCGGGTGACCTCAGGGTCTTGAACCTGGGTCCTCCGTATTCCAGTCTGATGCTCCATCCACTGCAGCAATCGCCTGGTCAGGCTTTGGAATTCTTTGATTTGTAATCTGTCTACTTAGAATCGCTGATTCTTTCTGATTCAGTTTTGGAAGATTGTGTTAGAAATTTATCATTTAATCCAGATTATCCAATTTGTTGGCATACAGTTATAATATTTTCTTCTAATCATTTGTATTTCTTTGGTGTGAGTTTGTTATTTCTGATTTTATTTTTTTGGATCTTCTCTCTTTCTTTTCTTGATGAGTCTGGTTAAATGAAACCAGCTCTTGGTTTCATTGGTCTTTTATCTTGATTCTTTAGACTGTTTCATTTACTTCTCTTCTGATATTTATTATTTCCTCCCTTCTACTCACTTTGGGCTTTGTTTGTTGTTCTTTTCCAGCTCCTTTAAGTGTAATGTTAGATTGTTCATTTGAGATTTTTCTTATTTCTTAAGGTAGGCCTGTAATGCTATGAATTTTCTTCTTAAAACTGCTTTTCCTTTGTCCCACAGATTTTGAGTTGTTGTGTTCTTATTTTTATTTGTTTCAAGGTATCTTTAGATTTGAGTCTTGATCTCATTTTTCACCCATTCTTTGGTTAGTAACATATTGTTTAGCCTCCACATCTCTGTGTGTTTTTCAGCCTTTTTCTTGTGATTGATGACTAGTTTCATATCATAAGTTCTAAGAAAATGATTGTAATGATTTCAATCTTCTTAAATTTATTTAGACTTGTTTTGTGTCCTTATATGTTCTCTAGCCTAGAAAATATTTCCTGTGTACTTGAAAAGAGTGTGTATTCTGCTGCTTTGGGGTAAAATGCTCTGAAGATATCAGTTAAATCTAGATGACCTAATGTGTCATTTAAGGCTGCTATTTCTTTGTTAATTTTCCATCTGGATGATCTATCCACTCATGTCAATGGGGTGTTAAAATCTTTTGCTTTTGCTGTGACTTATTGCTGTCAGCCTCTTCATTAATGTGTATCAAGATTTACTACATAGTTAGGTGCTTCTATGTTGGGTGCACTAATTTTTACAAGAGTTATGTCCTATTTTTGGATTGCTCCCTTTATAATTATGTAGTGCCTTTCCTGGCTTTTGTTTAAAAGCTTATTTTGTTACATTCAGTTATTGTTACCTCAGACATTTTCTTTCTATTTGCATAAAATATATTTTCCATCCCTTTATTTTTAGTCTACGTGTATCATTTGTTCTGTGATATGTTTTTTGTACACAGAATACACATGGGTCTTGCTTTCATATACATTCAGTACTGCAATACCAGGTTGATGTGTAGAACAGATAGAGCAAACTCTTATTCCATCTCCCAGCTCCAAATATCCATTTAATATATTGTTCTCTGATAGAGGACACATCAGATATTAAACTGATCAGAACAGATAGTACATTTGATCTTAGCCAAAAAGCCAAGAAGTGATATGTTGTTGTTGTTGTTCTTCTTCTTCTTCTTCTTCTTTTGCTCCTCCTCCTCCTCCTCCTCCTCCTCCTTCTCTTCCTCTTTCTTCTCCTCCTCCCCCTTCTTCTTCTTCTTCTTGAATCAGGTTCTTTAACATTTCTTTTAATGCTGGTTTGGTAGTAACAATCTCCTGTACCTTTTTCTTCTCTGGAGAAATCTTCATTTTTCCTTTAATTTAGAATTATAATCTTTCTGGTTAAAGTAATCTTGGTTGTATGTCTTTGCTTTTTATCACTTTTTATATTTTATGCCAATCCCTTCTGGCCTGAAAAGTTTCTGCTGATATATCTGCTAACAGTCTTATGGAAGCACCCTTGTAGTGAACCAACTGCTTTTCTCTAGCTACTTTTAAGATTCTCTTTTTTGTTTTTAACCTTTGCCATTTTATTTTATTTTATTATTTTTAACAGAAGAGAGAGAGAGACAGACAGACAGGAAGGGAGAGAGATGAGAAGCATTAAATCATAGTTGCTGCACTTAGTTGTTCATTGATTGCTTCTCATATGTGCCTTGACTGGGGGCTTAAGCTGAGCCAGTGACTCCGTGCTTAAGTCAATGACCTTGGGCTCAAGCCCAAGATGTTGGGTTTCAAACCAGCAACCTTTGGGCTCAAGGCAGCAACCAAGGAATCACGTTGATGATCTCACGCTCAAGCTGGCAACGCTTCACTCAAGCTGGTGAACCTGCACTAAGCAAGTGACCTCAAGATTTGAACCTGGGACCTCAGTATCCCAAGACAATGCTCCACTGAACCACCACTGGTCAGACTAACTTTTGTCATTTTAATTATGATGTGTCTTTTTGTGAGCTTTTTTTTTTTTTTTTTTTTTTGGTCTGTTCATTTTGTTTGGGAGTCTGTGCTACCTGAACTTGTGTCTTTTTCCTTCACCAGGTTAGGGAAGTTTCTCATCATTATTTCTTCAAATAGATTTTTAATCCCTAGGTTTCTCTCTTCTTCTGTCCACCTATGGTGTGAATGGTGTTATACTTCAGGTTGTCCCAAAGGTCTCTTACAGTCTTCTCTCTTCTCATTTTTTAAAATTCTTCTTTCTTTTCTTTTTTTTTTCTGTTCTGATTGGGTGTTTTTTCCTACCTTGTCTTACAAACAGCTGATTTGACTCTGCTCTAGCCAACCTTCTGTTTATTTCTTCAGTGTGTTCTTGATTTCCAATATTTTATTCTTCATTTCTGCCTGTTCCTTTTATGGTTTCTATGTCTTTTCTTTCTTTTTTTCTTCTTTCTTTCTTTCTTTTTATTAAATTAAAGGCAGAGTGGCAGAGAGACAGACTACTGCATGTGCCCCAACTGGGATACACCCCACAAGCCCCCTATTGAGTGATGCTCTACCCATCTAAGCCAATGCTCCATTGCTCGGCAACTGAGCTTTTTTAGCAGCTGAGGTGAGACCATGAAACCATCTTCAGTGCCTGGAGACAACTTTGCTCAAACTATCTGAGCAATGGCTGTGGGAGAGGAAGAGTGAGAGAGAGATAGAGAGAGGGTGGAGAAGCAGATGATTACTACTCCTGTGTTCCCACACTGGGAATTATACCTGGGAATTCCACATGCTAGGTCCAATGCTCTACCACTGAGCCAACTGACCAGAACTGGTTTCTATGTCTTTTTGTATGCTTTTGGGCATCTTATAATCTTATAACCATTGCTTTGAACTCTATATCTGAAAATTTGCTTACCTTCATTTTATATAGCTCTTTTTCTAGAGATTTTTGCTGTTCTGTCATGTGGGACCTATTTCTTTGTCTCTTCATTTCACCTGTTTGTTTCTGCATATTAGATAGATCTGTTGTGATTCCCAGTCTTCACGGTGGCCTTATGCAGTAGGTGTTCTGTGGTACCTAATGGTGTTGTCTCCTTGGTCACCTGATCTGGGTGCTCTAGTAATGTTCAGTGTGTGGGTTATGTGGGCCTTCCTATTCTGTTTTGGTCTTGATTGTTATTGGCCCAATAATGTGTAGGATAGACCTTCAGAATGACTGACTGTGAGGCAGAACCCCTACCACATCATGTAAGTTTCTGTGCAGGTGTTGTCCTCATGAAGCAGAATTTACCTCATTAGGGTTTGGTGCCTGCCAAAATCACTCTTTGGGTATGCTGATTTTGAAGCTTAATGGATTGTTCTCTGATGTCTGAATCTGTCTACTAGGTGTGTTTATTCTTGGCCTTTTGGGAGGGACTCTGGTACAACCAATGTCAGACACTGTCTGTGTCTGGACCTTGGCAACTTTTGTAAAACTGCAAGTGATCCCCAGTTTGTGGCTACCCTTCATGGAATTGAGTATGTCCACAATGTACCAAGCTGTGCACCAGGGCTCACTTTTATTAATACCAGGCCCAGGGGCAGGTCAGCAAAAGTCCCAAGGCAACCTTAGTTCTGCCTCTAGCTGCCTCCAATACCTGTTAAGCTCAGTCACTAAAAGAGCCTTTGGTGGAGTTGGAAGGATGTGACTAGTGTATTTCCTGTGGAGGGGGAGGTGCAAGTCAGGTTTTAGGGAAGGTAGTGAATGTGGTGCCCATCCCAGAGTCACACAACTCAATCTGACCTGGATTTTTCCAGGAGGGTGGCTGAAAGCCAAAATAGTCATTCTAATGGATCTCTTGTGAAAAAAAGCACCTGTCAGGTTCACAAGAAAGTGAGGGTAATGGCCTCTTCCCCAGAGCCAGACAATTGAGTCACTCATACTCCCTGAATCTGTCCAGACCTCTACACCTTGGCCAATGCAGCTGACTCTTCAGCAAAGCCTAAGTTCCACAGAGTGGGATGGGAGAGTGTTCTAAAGGTAGAGCAATTACTTTCTTCCAGGCTGATGCCACAGGGAGTGGAATGCTCCAAGAAAGATGATGCCTGTGCTATTAGCATATGATTCAGCACAGTGATCTTAGCAGCTGTCCTCCCTTGTCTCTCCCAAAAGCCACAACCCCTTGACTCTCTTCATTGACTCTTAGTTTGCTCCACCCTTCCTGGAGACCATGGTGAGTGGCTGCAAATAAAATTTTGTGCATTGGCCCTTTAAGAGGATGCCTCTGTTTCAAGCCATCTCTCCCTGGTGGACAGAAAACCTGCTGTTTTTCGAAGCTGAGTGTTATGTGGGTGCCTCTGCCAGGTCCTGCTGCTCTGGACTTTAGTGGGTTTTGACCCTGCATTTCTCAGAAAGAAATTCTCCAGCCTTGCTGCTGAGATGTCTCTTGGGAGCCTTGGCTGCTACCTGTAAGAGTGGAGCCAGCCCTTCTTATGCCTCTGCCCTTCCTATCAGTCTCAATATGCCTTCTTTTGTGAATCCTTTGTTACAAAACTCCTCTTCAACTAGTCATCAGTTGGATATTCAGGGTAATTGATCTTTAATTTAATTGCAATTCCAGTTTGGTCCTGGGTAGAGGTGAGTGTAGCTTTTACCTACTGTGCTGCCGTCTTCCTTATATGAACCCTGACTGGGGATTGAACCTGCAACTTTGGTATATTGAGTTGATGCTCGATGCTCTAACCAGCTAAGCTAAGTGTCCATGGCTATATGCATTTATCTAGACCTTTTTTATATGGGAGACTTGAGCATCCACAAACTTTGATATCTACAAGTGTTTTGGAACCAATCCACCATGGATACTAAGGGACAACTAAGTTATTGGGGCATCAAAAATTATTTGGGAACTTCTGACTGTGGTGTGTGTGAGATGTTAGCAACCCTAACCCTCACATTGTTCAATGGTCATTATATTCAGGAAAATAGTCCCCCTTCCTAATACTCTGCACTATTAAAAAATCAGCAGCTTAAAAATGACCTCTTTAGACTGTCCTTCTATGACACCTTACTTAAAGTCCTTTCACTTGTGATGCGTAGTGGGAATCATTTGTGTCCTTCATAGTACATGTCATAATCAGTATCTATGTAGTTTTTTACTTGTTTATAGAAAATCTTGCCAATTAAACTATAAGGTCTACAAAAGCAGGAACCATATTTATTTACCATTTAATTGCCTGCAGCTGGCACACACTGACATGGGTAAGCACATACTGAAGATGACTGCATACAAAAATGAATGAAATCTTTATCTCTTATTCTAGTAATTTTCTGTGCCCTTGACTGACCTCAGAGTTTCTCATTAGGAGTACAGTGGGTGTGCTGGGGTCAGAGGACATTGAAGGCAGAGAAAAAGTCTTTAGCAGCCCTGCCATCAAATCAGTGGCTGACATTATATGCTTTGATATTTTGAGGTGTTCTTTTGTATAGAAAGTGATAAGTGAGGAAATTTCAGAAAAAGTGTTGGTACCTTGAAATATCTATGGAGTTGTAGTTGCTATATCCAAAACATATAATATATTAGTGACTAATTCACATTTTAAAAATGCTGAGTCATAGTAGTTGTTTATATTTTACTAAAGAAGAGGTGATGTTTATTCTGATTTAGACTGTGGCTCAGGGATGGATGCTCTTCATCAGAACAATTTCCATGCCCACACTTTTTTGTTACTAACATTCTTAGATCTTAATTAGGTAACTGGGTAGTCGTATAACTAAAGAGAGTTCTAAATAACCACTGAATCAAGAAAGAAAAGTAACAATGGCTGAAATAAAGAAGGAATGAAGACACAAAAGCTGGTCAAAGGAAAAAGGAGAATTGGGTAAAAATAGTTTCTACCTCTGTTAACTGTGTGGAAGGTCAGTTTTATCCATTCTCTTCATTGACAGACTAGCACTGGTCCTGAGAGAGATACTTGATCATGTCCAACACAGGGTTCCTATTGATTGACAAAGAGGCTAGAAATGGGGTTAGATAATCTAGGAATGTGAAACTGCACCAATATTCTTTGGATGCTGCCATGGAACTTAACATTTTAACAGTTCAATAGTAATCAGGAATCTCCTTATTTTTAGGGCAGAATTAAAAAGCCTTATAAAGGCAGGGAATATTTCAGCATTTCATTTCCCTTAATAAAAACAGATTTTACCAGTGAAAAATTCAGATTTGAAAGCTGGAAAACAAATAAAAACCTTTGGGCCTTTTTCCCCTCTGAGTTTGGAGACTAAGAAAAGTGCATCATTTCAGAGAGGTAGTCAGGAGAACTCTTCTAGTACAAATTACAAATTGGTTGGGAATAAAAGTTTGTGTGTTTTTGGTGTCTCTCTATAAACACATCTAGGAATTCATAATAACCACAATTTACTATCCTGTGGTGAAAAGGAATTTTGTGATCTTCTGAGAAATTTTGTTTTGTTTTTTTTAAGAAGACCACGATAAGGAAGTGAGTGAAATTTCTTGGCAGTGGGGAGATTGTCTCAGTGCCACTGGCTTGGATTCTCAGATGTGTAGAGGGCTCTGAGCAAGCCAAGTTGTCATCAACTTGTTTTGCATGTAGGTTCCTAAACTTTACACATATACACTTGTCCAGATTTCTACCCACCCTTATGTTTTATGGAGAAGATGGCAGTGGCAGCCATGGAGGCATATCCATGTTAACCTCCCAGGTTCCAGGGGCTCTAAGGTTTAAGTCTAAGAATACTATGAATAAGGAGTTGAAATTCAAAGATGTAGAGGACTGGACAAGGAACATGGATGCTATCCTGAAAGGAAGAACAAGTAATTTGGGACACAAGGAACAAGCTCCTATGTGCTCACTATATATTATTTAAAACTAAGAGGTTGAAGGGTACTCATGTCTTATTACCTTTATTTGACATTTGACCACATCTTTCTCAAAATATTCTCTTTCCTTCTTTACCTTACCTCTGATTTTCTAATCATTCCTTGTCAATTATACATGCAAGATGTTGTTCTTTTGCTCATCACGTAAATCTTAAATGGGATTGATTTTGCTCTCCAAGGGACAATTCGCAATATCTGGAGACAGTTTGAATTGTCACAACTGGGGGTGGGTGAGTACTATTGAAATCTAGTAAGTAGAAGCCAATGCTGCTGCTAAACATCCTACAATGCACACACAGCTTCCACAACAAAGCATCATCTATTGTACAACATCGTTAATGTAGAGGTTGAGAAACTCTGGCTTAACTATTGCTGTCCCACAGTGTTTACTACAAGATAGTTTATTCTTATCTCATACACTCTTCTAGGGTCATCTCATCTATTGCCAATAAAAGAAAAAAATAGTCTATTCCTTCCCAAATGTCTATCTCCAGCTAAATTTTTCTTCTGAGCAGCAAACTCCTATCTACCAGCTGACTTGACAACTTCAGTTTTATATCCTACAGACAGTCTTTTTTCATTTTGTTTATTTTCAGCAAAACATAATTGCTTCTTATGAGATATTTAATGGATATTGAATGAGGGCATTTCTCAAGCAAACTTCTCCTTTTCTTTTACATCTATGTTCAACTCCCAGACATTTCTTCTTCTACTGTTAAGACCCCCCCACAGTGAGTTCATATGCCCCTCATACAGACTGACAAATAGACTAACTCTAAATCAACCCAATTACTTGCATTTGGGAACATCAGCAGTGAGCAACTGTCAATCTAGTACAATAATAGATGGGTCCCTTTAGAAACACCCTAATGGGTCATTAAGGGAAAGTTGGAGGAAGGAAGGAGAAAATGTGGAAACTGGTCCATCATGAGATAAGCGGTATGAGGAGTTTGGACCTCCTAAAATGCTGTTATCTCCCAGGGAAATCAGCTACCTACACATTCTGAGCCCTTTATTCCCATCGTGGTAAGATATCTGAAAGGAAGGAATGGTGCCCTGAGATAGTGGCTCAAAAGCAAGAACAGATCCCCATGCTTCCAAAACTTTCTCTTTCTTGAAAAAAACAGTCTTCTTCCACCAACTTGGAGCAGCTTTCTAGAGAGCTGCCCATCTGTCTGTGTCTTAAAAACAAGTCTTCATGTGTGCTATGTGGAGCCAGGCACAGAAGCGTGGAGGAAGGGCAAATTACAGAACACAGAGGAGGAGATATAAGAAGATATTCAGCAAAACCTGGGGAATTTCCACCTGGTATAATTTCAGAATATGAGGACAAGAGACCAGTGGGTCACAAGGTTAGCAAAGAACAGCCTCTGCTGGCTATATATATATATATATTCTAACTTCTGCAAAACTGCAACTCTTGGATGGTGACACATCTTTATTGAGTCTACTGTTTAGTTGCCATGATGTGGGTACTTTGGAGTTGTTCTCAGGAGTCACATTTTCTTGTAAGCTTCTGTGATCCTCAACACCCATTTTTTTCAGAATTTTGGGTGCAACTTATGGTCATGACAAAGGGTAAAGATGACCAGCCTGAAGTGAATTGGCTCTGTGACCCTGCTACTGTGGACATAGACTAATGTGTGATGCCCTTGTCAGCTGAATCTGGACTGCAGCTCACACCAGGATGCCAGATTGTCTTTGCAAGCTATGCCTCTTCTTCCACTTCTGCCCCATTCTATTGTTTCATTGATTTATTCATTAATGCCACAGATATTTGGTGGTCAGAGTAAGTTATGCACCATGCTAGGCACTAAGGATGAAATGGTGACATCCCTAAGCTTAGAATTATTTCCATTTCTAGGAAAGGTTTGTCTAAGATTAGGTGAATGCAATAATGTGATGCTGTGAAAGGGACGAGCACAGGGTGGTCCAGCCACGCCAGGGAAGGGCACCTGCTGAATGTTTCAAATTCTGCCCTGGAGTCAGTGACATCTATGGTGAACCCTGTGAGGAGAGAAGGTGAAGGCTGAGAGAGGGGAAGGGTAAGTGTGTGCTGTATCAGTGGTGAGAGAGGAAACTATGGGTGAAGTGCCTAGTAATCAGGAGGTAAGGGCTGAGTGAAGGCTGTAGATGGGAGGTGGACAGGAAAGTAAGACAGGACACTTTACTAGATCATGAGGGGCTTTGTAAGCTTTATTAAGGGCTTAATTCTACTTTACCAAGCAGAGGCTTAAATAAAGAAAATTGGTCAAAAAACATTTATAAACCTGAAGGTGGAGGAAAGTCCTGAGAAAGGAGAAGAAAACATTGACCTCAAGTTGTTTATAATTTAATTCAGAATAGAACAACAAAAAACACCTGAAATTCACAGTGTAAAAATAAAACTGAATATAATTAAGCACTAAAAGGTCTAGTGAAGATCAAAAAAGCTGTGGGAGGGACGCAAAGACAGGATGTGCTGTGGGTGTGATGGTGTGACATGGGCCTCAGAGGGAGCAGAAAGGGCTAGGCACTCAGCCCCAAAGGCAGTGTGGTCTCCCTTCTAAGTCCTGGTCTGCAATAAATGGGCATCAACATTACCCATGACTCTCTGAATGCCTCCAAGCATTCAGATCTCTATGTCAACAGTGTGTAATACCTGCACTCTTAGCTCTAAACAAAGAGTAAAATGCTGGCTGTTGTCTGACTCACAACTGGAACAAAAACAAAAACTTTCATGAAGGACACAGTATTTTTGGAGTCCATCTACTGCTCTGATCAGAAGGCTACCTAGATGTACAATAGAATCTCCCTACAGGAAGATTGCCCTTCAATAGATTGTGTTTTATTTTTATTTTTTGCTTTGAGATTTTATCAGTTTATGGAACCTAGACCTCAGTTTTTGTTATGGGGACACAGTTGAGAGCATGCTCTACTATGAATTAGTGTCTCCCAAATAAAATGCAACTGTAGAAATTTGAGACCTAACTAGTAATAGAAAAAAATAGTTTTCCTTAAAAAGAAAAAAAAATAACTGGTTACATGTGTCCAACCTATCTCTCTCTTTTTACTTTGGCTGTCTGGAAAGGTATTGTTAAATTTGAATCTCAATAATAGCAGAACAACCAGCCTCTGGTTGGTATATTTGTGTTTCAGTGTTCTCCTGAGTACTGATTTCTTTTATATCGTGTCATGTTAATGTGTGTGCTTGGAAAACATAATGTAGTAGAAAAAAATAAGAAAAAAACACTTACCTTTTAAGGGATGCTTTTAAAATTAAATATTTTTTAAAAATCCACCAAAATTATGGTTGAATTGATGATAAGGAAAGATAGCTTCTTCCATCCTGTCTGTTTACACATACTATTGTTTCGGCTCATGCTATTTTGTTTACTCTGAAAGAAAATATTTTACCACTTCTGAGATAATTAATTTTTGTCAGCTTTACTGTTTATAAGGGAAACTGAGAAACTGTTAATTGAAATACAAAATGAGTCACTGTTTTGAGCAATTTTTGGCAGCATTATAATTTGTGTCAATCCCAGCTTAATTCGCTGGAGACCAATTTTATTTTTCATTTTCTGTTGCATCAGGTTTTAGAACATTTTCTACATATTTCTGCAGCACTGATTCCAAATCTAAACTCCGTTTTTGGGTGTATGCTCTAGTTATTATGCAATTTTAATTTCTTTTTGTTACAGTTAATGACATGCAATGGTTTTTAAATTGGAGTTAAAGGGCAACGACTCTTGGATTGAACATAACCAAAAGGCTATTAATGTTTTACAAACATCACTTTTACATAATTGTAGTTGTTTTTAAATGTAAAATATTATTATCTGATAAAAACACCCTTTTATTTTGTTTTAAGATTGAATCATGGCTTATTCGAGTAGGCATAAATATAAGAATAGTCCTGACAACTTATGTTATATATGTGGCTGCTACACACTTCAACGTCAAGGCGCAATATTTCATCATCTGTGACACGTGCATATATTGCCTATTTTCAAGTACCCCTTGGTGATCAAGACAAGAATTGGGCTCCTCATATAGTGTGTCATAATAGTGAGGAAATGCTTCATGACTGGACAAAAGGCAAAGGAATGCCTTTGGTATTCCCATGGTTTGGTGTGAACCTAAGGACCACAGCAATGACTGTTATTTCTTTCTGATCCATACAAATGGCATCGGAAAGAAAAAATGGCATATGATCACATATCCTAGTATTTCTTCAGCAATATGACCTATCATATACTCTGAGACACTTCAGGTTCCAGTTTTCAATGGTTTTATTTCTTCTAAGGACTAAGAAAGTGAACATGGTGATCAAGTGTATTTTGATAAGATGAATGAAGAAATGGTTGTAGATAAAGTGTTAGGATCTGAGTGCAGTGCCCCCACCCACACTGCTGAGGGCTTGCTGGAGGGTGGGCAGCAGCGGGACACAGAAGCGCAGTTCCATCGACGGGGGTAGAGGCCGAGCCAGCTAGCGCGAGCACAGTCTAGCCCAGCTGGATGAAGGGGACGCATAAAAGTGGTCCGCTGGCTGCGACCCCACCTGTGGGAAAAAAGTGGGAGCCCAGAATGGGCAGAGATCCACAGCGGGGCAGGGGCGAGCGGGCGTGCAGCCTCACCCAGCCTCAGACTTGAAGCCCTGACCGAACCAGCTTTGCCCGCAAGGTTGCGCCTGAAGCCCGGCTTGTGGCTAAAAGTATAGCAGCAGCCCCGCCCAGCCGAGGAGCTGAGGTTGACGGGGACTGGGTAGAAACCAGACTCAGCTGAACGCACACCAGAAGCACCTCTCAGCCAGAGAAACAGGCTGACAGGGACCAGCAGCGGAGCAAAAGTGCACACCCTTGCCTTGGGTACCCAGACTTGTGGCCCGAATGTGGTGCTCAATCACCTCTTCAGAGAGGGGAGAAGGTTGAGACCAGCTGAGGCTTATAGAGTCTGGCATGAGAACATAGCCCCTGCTGTGGAGACAAGGTGGAGACTGCAGTGGATGGTGCTAGCAACACCCACACCCAACTACCACAGGCAGCGGGAGAGGGGATGGCCGGCCTGCAGACAGATCACATCTACGGAACACAGAGACAATACCCATTAGACTCCAGTAGCCAAACCCTTCTTACACACAGACAAAATGGGCAGGCAGAAGAAAGAAACCCAAATGAATCAAGAGAAATCCCCAGAGAAGGACCTGAATGAATCATATATAACCAAACTACCTGATGCAGAGTTTAAAATAATGATAGTTAGGATGTTAAAAGAGATTAGAGCAACAATCGATAGTCATTATGAACACCTAAATAAAGAGATAGCAAGTATAAAAAAGAAAATTGAAATAATAATAAAGAATTAGACAAAAGTGACAAATACAGTATCAGAACTGAAGACCATAATGGAAGGAATTAAAAGCAGGATGGATGAAGCTGAGGATCGAATCAGCGAGTGAGAGGACAAAATAAACAAAGGCACAGAAGCAGAGCAGAAATAAGAAAAGAGACTCAAAATCTGAGGAAACTCTAAGGCAGCTCTGTGACAACATAAAGAGAAATAACATGCGCATCATAAGAGTTCTAAAGAAGGAGAGGAGAAAGAACAAGGGATAGAAACTCTGTTCAATCAAATCATAGCTGAAAACTTCCCTAAATTAAGACTGGAAAGCGTACCACATATTCAAGAAGCACAGAGAACTCCATTAAAGAGAAACCAAAAGAAATCTACACCAAGACACATCAGAGTTAAAATACGAAAGCTAAGAGATAAAAAGAAAATTTTAAAAGCTGCAAGAGAAAAAAGGCTATCATCTACAAAGGAGCCCCTATAAGGATGACATCCGAATTCGCAACAGAAACACTTGAGGCCAGAAGGGAATGGCAGGATATATTTAAAGTAGTGCAGAACAAGAAACTACAACCAAGCCTATTCTATCCAGCAAGGCTAATGTTTAAAATTGAAGGAGAAATAAAGAGCTTCCAAGACACACAAAAAAAAACTTCAAGGAATTTATTAAAATCAAACCAATTCTGCAACAGACGCTTAGGGGACACTTGGGAACAGTTCAAAGGAGGAAAAGAATATAGCAAAAAAAAAGAATACAGCTTTAAAGAATAAAACGGCAATAAACAACTACATATTAATAATAACCTTAAATTAAAATGGATTAAATGATCCAATCAAAAGACATAGGGTATATGCGTGGATAAAGAAACAGGACCCATACATATGCTGTCTACAAGAGACACACCTTAAAACAAAAGATGTACATAGACTGAAGGTAAAAGGATGGAAAAAAATATTTCATGCAAATGGAAATGAAAAAAAGCCGGAGTAGCAATACTTATATCAGACAAAATGGACTTTAAAACAAAGGCTGTAGTAAGGGATAAAACACTACATAATGAAAAATGGAACAATTCAACAGGAAGATATAACCATTATAAATATCTACTCACGGAACATAGGAGCCCCAACATATATAAAAAAGACTTTGATGGATATAAAAAGAGCAAGATTAGCAGCAATACTATAATAGTAGTGGATTTCAATACCCCATTAACATCACTAGATAGATCCTCAAGAAAGAAAATTAACAAAGAAAGAGCAGACTTAAAAAATACACTAGATCAACTCAATTTAATAAATATCTTCAGAACTTTTCACCCTAAAGCAGTAGAATATACATTCTTTTCAAGCGCTCATGGAACATTCTCTAGGATAGAATACATGTTAGGACACAAAAATGGTCTCAACAAATTTAAGAAGATTGAAATCATATCAAGCATTTTCTCTGATCCCAATAGCATGAAACTAAAAATTAACTTCAAAAGAAAAACTGAAAAATACTCAAACACTTGGAAACTAAATAGCATGTTATTAAATAACAAATGGATTAACAATGAGATCAAAGAAGAAATAAAAAAGTTTCTAGAAACCAATAATAATGAGCATACATCAACTCAAAATTTATGGGACACAGCAAAAGCAGTCTTGAGAGGGAAGTTCATAACACTACAGGCATACAAGAAGAAGCTAGAATAAGCTCAAATAAAAAACTTGACTCTGCATCTAAAAGAACTGGAAAAACAATAGCAAATAAAGCCCAGGACTAGTAGAAGGAAAGAAATAATAAAGATCAGAGCAGAAATAAATGATATAGAGGTTAAGGAAACAATACAGAGGATCAATGAAACCAGGAACTGCTTCTTTGAAAAGGTAAACAAGATTAATAAACCTTTAACTAGACTCATCAAGAAAAAAAGAGAGAGGACTCAAATAAATAAAATTAGAAAGGAGAGTGGAGAAATAACAACTGACACAACAGAAATACAAGGTATTGTAAGAAAATACTAAGAAGAACTCTATGCCAAAAAATTAGACAACCTAGATGAAATGGACAAATTTCTTGAATCATATAATCTTCCAAAAATCAATCTGGAAGAATCAGAAAACCGAACCAGACCAATTGCAACAAATAAGATCGAAACAGCTATCAAAAAACTCCCAAAAAAGAAAAGTCCTGGGCCTGATGGCTTCACAAGTGAATTCTACCATAAATTCAAGGAGAAACTAACACCTATCCTCCTCAAGCTATTTCAAAAAATTCAAGAGTAAGGAAGACTTTCAAACTTTTTTCATGAGACATGCGTAATTCTGATTCCAAAACCAGGCAAAGACAACACAAAGAAAGTATAGGCAAATATCCCTGATGAATTTAGATGCAAAAATCCTTAACAAAATATTAGCAAACCGGATCCAGCAATACATGAAAAAAATCATTCACCATGATCAAGTGGGATTTATTCTGGAGAGGCAAGGCTGGTTCAATAATCACAAATCAGTCAATCTGATTCATCACATAAACAAAAGGAAGGACTAATATCACATGATAATTTCAATAGATGCAGAAAAAGCATTTGATAAAATCCAGCACTCATTCATGATCAAAACTCTCAGTATAGTGGGAATACAGGGAACATTTCTTATAATGATAAAGGCCATCTATGATAAACCCACAGCAAACATCATACTAAATGGACAAATATTAAAAGCAATCCCCTTAAGATCAAAAACCAGGTAGGGGTGCCCCCTTTCACAACTCTTATTCAGCATAGTCTGGAAGTCTTAGCCACAGCAATCAGACAAGAAGAAGAAAGAAAAGGCATCCAAATTGGAAAAGAAGAAGTAAAACTGTCATTATTTGCAGATGATATGATATTGTATATTGAAAACCCTAAAGTCTCAGTCAAAAAAAGTACTGGACTTGGTAAATGAATTCAGCAAGGTGGCAGGATATAAAATTAATACTCAGAAATCAGAGGCATTTCTATATACCAACAATGAACTGTCAGAAAAAGAAATTAAGGAAACAATCCCCTTCACAATTGCAACCAGAAAAATAAAGTACCTAGGAGTAAATTTAACCAAGGATGTTAAGGACTTGTACTCGGAAAAATATAAAACATTGATAAAAGAAATCAAGGAAGATAAAAACAAGTGGAAGCATATACTGTGCTCATGGTTAGGAGAATAAATATCATTAAAATGTCTATATTACCCAAAGCAATTTATAAATTCAATGCAATAACAATTAAAATACCAATGACATACTTCAAAAATATAGAACACATACTCCAAAAATTTATTGGAAACAAAAAAGAACACGAATAGCCTCAGCAATCCTAAAAAGAAAAAACAAAGCAGGAGGTATCACTCTTCCGGATATCAAGGTCTACTACAAGGCCATTATACTCAAGACAGCTTGGTACTGGCATAAGAACAGACACATTGATCAATGGAACAGAACAGAGAACCCAGAATTAAACCCGCAGCTTTATGGACAACTGATATTTGACAAAGGAGGAAAGAACATACAATGGAGTAAAGACAGCCTCTTTAACAAATGATGTTGGGAAAATTGGACATCTACCTGCAAAAAAATGAAACTAGACCATCAACTTACACCATTCACAAAAACAAACTCAAAATGGATAAAAGACTTAAACATAAGCCGTGAAACCATAAGCATCTTAGAAGAAAACATAGGCAGCAAGCTCTCCAACATCTGTAGCAGCAACATATTTGCTGATTTATCTCCATTGGCAACTGAAATAAAAGGCAAGATAAACAAATGGAACTATATCAAACTAAAAAGTTTTTGCACAGCTAAAGACAATAAGAACAGAATAAAAAGGCAAACCACACAATGGGAGAAGATATTCGACAGCACATCTGATAAGGGGTTAATAACCAAAATTTATAAAGAACTTATAAAACTCAACACCAGGAAGACAAACAATCTAATCAAAAAATGGGCAAAAGAAATGAATAAAAATTTCTCCAAAGAGGACATACAGATGGCCAATAGGCATATGAAAAGATGCTCAACAGCACTAATCATTAGAGAAATGCAAATTAAAACCACAATGAGATATCACCTCACATCAGTCAGAATGGCACTCATCAGCAAAACAACACATAATAAGTGCTGATGAGGATGTGGAGAAAAGGGAACCCTCCTGTACTGTTGGTGGGAATGCAGACTGTTGCAGCCACTGTCAGAAACAGTATGGAGATTCCTCAAAAACTTAAAAATCGAACTGCCTTTTGACCCAGCTATCCCACTTTTAGGAATATACCCTAAGAACACCATAACACTGTTCAAAAAGAAGAAATGCGCCCCCATGTTCGTGGCAGCATTGTTCACAATAGCTAAGATCTGGAAACAGCCCAACTGTCCTTCAGAGGACGAGCGGATTAAAAAGCTTTGGTACATATATACTATGGAATACTACTCAGCCTTAAGAAATGATGACATCGGAACATTTACAACTAAATAGATGGACCTTGATAACATTATATTGAGTGAAATAAGTTAAACAGAAAAAAATCTGAGAACAGCATGATTTCATACATAGGTGGGACATAAAAACGAGACTATGAGGCATGGACAAGAGTGTGGTGGTTACAGGGTTGGTGGAGGGAGTAGAGGGAGGGAGAGTGGGGAGGGGTGGGTCACAAAGAAAACCAGATAGAAGGTGACAGAGGACAATTTGACTTTGGGTGATGGGTATGCAACATAATTGAATGGCAAGATAACTTGGAGATATTTTCTCTGAACATATGTACCCTGATTTATTAATGTCACCCCACTAAAATTAATTTTAAAAAGAGTATAAAGAAAAAGAAATGGATGTAGAATCTGAAGGGTCTTCTGATGTCAAGCAATCATTAACCCCTCAGCAGTTTAGCCAACCCGAATTGAATGACTTAGTAAGAGATTTGGACCTTTCAAAGAAAGCAGCTGAGTTATTAGCCTCCAGGCTTCAAGAAAAGAATGTACTTCACTGGTCAGCTAAAGTATCCCATTTCAGGAAGCACGAACTATTAGTGGACTTATTTTCTGAAGACAAACACTTTGTTTATTGTCATGATATCAGTAGTCTTCTCAGCCAGCTAGGAGTTACCACTTACAGTCCAACAGAATGGCAGCTATTTCTTAACAGCTCTAATTGGAGTCTGAAATGTGTTCTCCTACACAATGGTAATGTTTATGCAGCGGTTCCAATTGGTTATTCAACTCATCTGCAAGAAGATTATAATTACATAAAAATTGTCCTCACCTGACCAGGCGGTGGTACAGTGGATAGATTGTTGGACTGGGATGCAGAAGACCCAGGTTTGAGACCCCAAGGTTGCCAGCTTGAGCACGGGCTCATTTGGTTTGAGGTAAAGTTCACCAGCTTGAGTCCAAGGTCGCTGCCTTGAGCAAGGGGTTACTCAGTCTGCTGAAGACCTGCGGTCAAGGCACATATGAGAAAGCAATCAATGAATAACTAAGGTGTCAGAAGGAAAAACTGATGATTGATGCTTCTCATCTCTCTCCATTCCTGTCTGTCTGTCCCTATCTATCCCTGTCACTCTGACTCTCCCTGTTCCTGTAAAATAAATAAATTGTCTTTGACTTTCTGAAGTATGAGGAGCATAATTGGATCATTTGTGTGGATCTTAAAATGGTAAATTTCCTGCTATGACAACAGAGAGGTTCTATGAAGTATCCTTGCTTTCTGTGTTTGTGGGACAGCCGAGCTCGGGAGAAACACTGGACACAGAAGGAGTGGCCGAAATGTGAAGCTCTGGAAGTAAGGATGCAAAATATTGTGGATGAACCTGTAATTAATCAAGACAGGATCATTTTTTCCCCACTTCCCATCAAACTTGGCTTAATGAAGCAGTTTGTTCAGGCTTTGAATAGAGAAAGTAAATCCTTTCCACATATTATTTCTGTTATTTCTGCCTTATCTTTCGAGAAGATAAAAGCAGGTGTATTCGATGGATCTCAAATTCGAACCCTCATTCATGACGAAGAATTTGCCAGGAAGATAAATAAGGAGAAGAAAGCAGCATGGCAGTCTTTTGTGGCAGTTACAAAGAACTTTCTTGGCAACAAAAAAGCAGAAAACTATGAACTTCTGGTTCAAAGGATGCTGTTGGCTTTCTGCAACATTGGATGTAAAATGAGCATTAAGATTCACTTCCTGAACAGTCACCTTGATAAGTTTCCTGAAAATCTTGGAGCTGTTAGTGATGAGCAGACTACTGCTGGAGCATCAAACGAGATTGTCTTCAGCAAGTACACAAACGCAAGAGCTACAAATGCAAATATTTGCCTGAATAGAATTTAAGTAAGTTTTGTGCAAATTTTATGATTAAAATAAGTGTTTTAATATGTTCTATTTCAAAATTGTAGACAAATTCTGATGCAATCATATCTTTTAGTGTATCAGTGTATTTACTGCATTATATAAATTATTATATTTTCACAAAGATGATGCCCAAGAAGACATTCTACTTCATTATGTTAAACTAAATGTTGAAAATTTTACAAGATGAAAACCTAAAATCTTGAATTGCAAAACACACTGTAGCTTACAGAGAAAAGCTAATGTCGGATTTGAGATCAGCACACTCGAATTAGGTAAGAACAAGTGTTTTTGTGGATGCAACAAAAATTTTGTTCCCTAGTGTATTAGATATTTTGAAAGTAGAAAGCATATTTGATTTTTTCTCTTACTGGGTTTTTTCTTCCTCTTTTTAAAAAAATAAAGATGTGCTGCCTGACAAAAGTTATATAGTTTATATCAACATGAGCTGAAATACCAGTACATTGGAAGTAACAGGAAGTTTATTGTGTCATGCTTGGCTCCTCACAGTACCTAAATCTTTAGAAAGCTCATAGAATGTGATCTTCCTCTTTCCTCATTCCTACCCCCAACCCAACCAAAAACTATGGTTATTTTAAAGACTCTTTTAGCTGGTATTAAGTCACAGTATATGGCCCATTACTAATGATTCACTGAAGTAAACTTCCCAGAAGTCATCAGGGAGAATTCATTTGGAAATCCAATTGACTGTCACTTGCAAAGGGCAGGTTCCTAGATTAGGTGACCCAGTCATGCATTCTTGAGTTATTTGTTGTAAAAGCATTAATCACTGTGAACTCATTTTCTCCTAATGCAAATGCACTACATTGTTTCACAGGAATTCTGTTTCAAATGATCATTAATTAGAGAGCGGAAGTTGCTAGCTATGGACAGGGTTAATAAAATCTGTCAGATCAATGGCCAATGTAATGGGACTATTAATGGTTGCTAATAGAAGTTGGCTCTTTTCTGGCTGTGGCAGAATGAAGGGGGGGATGGGGTATGGGGGTGAGGGGATGGCTTTGTTGGGCAGGCAACCATCTCTCACCTCCTGAGGCAGCTCCTGGGTGAGAAGAGCATCCATGTCAGTCAAAACATTGCCAGTGCTCAGGGAAGCCATGGCTGGAGCACCAGCACCAGCTGTGGGCTGAGGAGGGACTCCTGGGGTGACCATGGGGACAGCTCTGCTACCAGACTCCAGCTGCTTGCATGGCACATCCTCCTGAAGGCTACCTACAGTTCAGGGTGCATCTGAGCACTAGGTGCTGTAGCCACCCCAAAACTTTGCTTCACCCAACATTAGGTCAACAACGAGATGAAGCACAATGTCACAATAAGAGTGATAATCTCTGCTAATGCTCACTAGAAGTTTTCTGGGCCAAGGAGACAGCCCTTTCTTATCTCAGTCTTCAGAGTGGTACCCCTAAATGTGTGCTATTCACTATCCTGTTTAATAGCCGAGGAAGCTGAAGTTCAGACAGATTCAGTAACTAGTCCAAAGCCAGTTCCAAAACTGTGCCCTGCCACACTATGTCCCTTTATTGGAGGGAGACACACAGGAGCTGCAGACGAAAATCAGGCCAAAAAAAGAAGCAAAGCAGGACAGTGGATCTGGAAGCCTTCTCATTTGTACTTGCAGTCACAGTATGTTCAGGACCAACCTTGGGGAAAGTATAGAAAAGTATGGTTTGTCCAAAATGCTGTTTCTCTAGGCTTTGCCACTAAAATGTGGGTACCCTGGGCTTTAAGAAGCCTGACTACTGTGTCACCCAACAGCAGCCTTGACAAGGGGTCCTCAGGCTTTCTCTGCTCAATATTACCCTATACTTAAGACTTGTTCATTCACATTCCTCCCTTGGCCCATCAATACTTGTCTCGTTTCCTGTCATCTAAGGTCATGGTCTTCTGACTGTACTTAGCTGGGGCAGGTAAGGCAAGATGAAGCAACTGCCTCCTGGGGCTTCCTCTGAGCCCCAGAATGATGGGACTGACAGCAAAGACCACCCAGAACCATTTCCCAGGTTGAGAGCATGGTGATGCAGGCACTGTGATATTCTTAAGCCCCAGTGACTGCTCTAACCAAGGTGTTGACATAGCTGCCTGGGGGCCCGGGAATGGGACGCAGCATACAAGTGAAGGCTACAAATGCACACGGGATGGAAGAGGAATGACATAAATGTAAAAACTGTAAAACACCAACACTAATAGATGTTTCCAGTGAGCACAGAGTATGGCAGAAAGGAGAATTTGTGTTCGATCAATGAAAGTACATTTCACATAAGCTCAAGCCACCTTAAGCAAGTCTCAGTAGTCTTTCCACCCGAAAACACCACTATTACTAAAGGCTTATTTCCTTAATTATGTTATTTGAAAAATGTAGTGTGAAGGGTCTGAGAGATATGAGAGGGCAGGTGGTTATGAAGGAGAGGGTGAAGCAGTGAAGGAGTGGGGAGGGCATAAAAGGTTTTAGAGAGAGGCTCTTACACACCCCATAGCACCCATCTTCCATCAACAGGATGGTTACATACTGCCAAGTACAACAGGAAATGCAGAAATGGCTAAGAGGTGTTCTCTGGCCCCCAAGATCTTACAAATACACATCAGAAGTGCTAGACTGAATGGCACAGGATAGAAATGCAATCAAATTGAGTGAGAGAAATTAGCAAGAAGAAAATTCAGAGACAGCATCATGGAAGCTTGCATTGGTTGTGAAGAACATGGACGATGTGAACACAGGGAGAGAAGGCACAATTCACACAGCTGAGACATGAACAGAAGTGTGAGGCTATGAGCAGGCAGGCGAGTACAGAAAAGAGTGAAGGAAACAACCTGGTTCCCATGGAAGAGTGTGTGTGTGTGTGTGAGCGCACACGCAAGTATGTGTACATGTGTGTTAGGAGACGGAAGCAGCAGACAGTAAGTAGGACCAGAGAGGGTGACCACACATTACAAAGAACCTGGGTTTCCAGACAAAGGAGTTCAGGTTAGTATGATAAGCAGTAGAGAGCCACTGTAGGTCCTTAGGCATTTAAGGAGCATGATTTCAGCCAAGTTTTGGAAAGTTTCATCTGGTGGTTGTAGAATAAGGTAGATTGAAGGAAGAAGAAAGAATTAGAAACACTGGGAAGTTAACACCTTGTCATCTTTTCTCCTCCAGCATACATTCATATTCCCCTTCTTACTGGTTGAAGTCATCCTCAGGCCACACTGCTATCCATTGAAGAAGAAAGGACTCACCTTGTTGGCTGTGGCTAGTCTTGGTTACATTAGCAGGTAAGAATAGCAGTGAGAAAATAAACTTACTGCCATTCAAGTCTCTGAGGAATAATTCAGAAGCATGCATTTCTGAGAGTGACTTTATATTGAGTTAATGGGGATTCACCCATTTTTAAATTTTCAAGTAAGAAGGATTTTTATTGTTTGCTTTTGATACTCATGGAAACATCACAGGCAAGAGAATACACAAATGGGCACACATGCTTATGCATACATGCACACAACAAGTCAAGAGTTCCTCTCTCCTTTTTGTAGCAAAGCTATACATGCTGCTTCCCCCAAGAAAATGTTGATTTCTGGTTACATTTGCAAATTAAATATTTCAATAGCTGAGTGATCCAAGGCATCTAAGTATATCTGTTCTAAAAAGGTATTTGAAAGGCTGAGCTTGCTGGTTTTGGGTCCATTCCTGTTGCTTATATCATTATGGGTTTATTATAATCAACATCTGCACTAGAGCTCTTAGAGGGCATTTGGGCCATTGCCCAGGGCCCTGCAGAATACCCTAGCTGGAGACATGCTAGATCACTTAAGCTGCTGGCCTAGATTTTATCATTCCATCACCTGGAGACACTGATTCTCAGAAATACTGTCCAATGAACTGTCATTAAAGGAAAGTGCTTAGTTCTCCACCCAGTGAGAGGAAAACTCCTTTGCATTCTACAGCCTTCTCATCCACTCTGTGCTTCTGCTTTACTGAAAGGGTCATGCCAAACACAATCAGAAGCTAATAGTGATGTTTCTTCTCTACTCTAGGCTCACATAAACTGTTCATATCTGACAGTCTGGGTAATCCCCCAGTCCCTATGTGAAAGTTTAATTTGGTACAGGACTGTCAGAGACAGAATCTGGAAAACAAACAATTCTAAAGGGCCTTGGGCTTCCCATCCCTGCTCCATGAGCTTCATGATCCTCTGTCTTAGAGAAAGTAACATTTGTGCTCAAACCCAGATGATGTCTCTGTCCCAGACTTTCCTTTCCTTTTGTGAGGTCTGCTCCTCCCACCATTTTGCACCCCCTCTTTCCCCGAGTGTCCAAGCTCTTTCTTGCTTTTCCTGTCTTACAGAAAGTACTTGCTCAGTAAATCTACCCCATGATCCCAGTGATCTACACCATTCTCCAGCCTAGGGCCTTTGTGTTTTGACAAAGGCCATTTTAGAGAATAAGGCTTGAGTTGGGGACCTCCTGGTAGCTGATATTTGAAACACTGCATTGGAAAAGATTCCGAGGCCCTACCAAAAATGAGTTGTGTTATCATTTAGTGATTTCTGCCAACTGCTGTATAAATGAGAGTGGCAAGATAAGTTCCATGTATTTGCCAAGTCTGGCTTAACCCAAATCAGTAAGTCCTTAAAGACAGAATACCAAGGACCAGGGATGGGGTAAAAGTATATATCCATCAAGACAGTTCTGTTTTATGGGCTAGGGAGAAGCAGGGCGGTAGCTGATTTATTATACATGACTTTACATAGTCTGTCTTATTCTATTTCATTTTATTTTGGTGGACTTTAATCTTATTCATTCTTTCCAACTGTAACTTTTGGAGTTCATATATGGGATAGTATTTTTGATCTATTAACGTTTTCTGCCTAAGGACTTGAAAATTGATCATTGACTTTCAAATCTGACCCTTGACCTTTTACTTCTCAGAAACCAAGAAGGCACAAGAGCACCTAAGACCACTGGAATTTGGGGCAGGGAGATTGCAGTGGCTACAAAAGATAGGAAACAATGTGCAATATGGCTTGGCTTGTCGGTGCCTGGGCATCTGTTCTGACAATGCAGGGAGTTGGGTGGTTGCAGAGAAGAGGTGCAGTAAAATGGGGTCAGGTGTGAGTACATCTCATGGCCATTTGGCTAGCTATTTGCTAGTGCCAGGCACTGTGCTAAGATACCAAGGATACAGCAGTGTAGCAGCTACCATGCTGCTTGCAGGACTGTTTGGGAGAGGCAAGTGTGCACAGTGGGGAGACAGATAGCTGAGATTGTAGTATGGTATACACAGGGTAGGGTTCCACAGACATGTAGCATGGCTCCACAGACAGCATTCTGTGGAATGCTGAGGACTCTCTTCCAAAGGAGTAATGTCTAAGCTGAGACCCAAAGAAGGAGTAGGAATAAGTCAAAAGAGACAGAAAAGACCTCCAGGCAGAAAAATTAGCGTCTGTGAAGGATTGGAGGGGCTGAGGATGTGGCTGAATTGCAGAACAGGAAAAAGCTAGATCATAAATTCACATCAATGAGTCTGGACTTTTAAACTGAGGGATTTTTTGTGGAAAAAAAAAGTTTTAAGCAAAGGAATGCAATGATGCAGCTTATGTAAGAAAGATGATTAAAAAGTTGATTTTGGCTGAAGTGTGAAAATTAAAGAGGAAAAGGGCAAGGAGACCAGTTGGTGGCATTTGTGAGACTTGATATTAGCTAATTGATGAAAATATCAGTCAATTTTAAATAGAATTAGAGGAGAAGGATGGGAGGAGACTTAAAGGTCCTCGAGCATTAGAAACCTGATGCCTCACTGCATTCAACAACATGCCCAAGGTCATATGGCCAGGGAAAGCAAAGCTGGGACTTACATGGAGATCTATTTTCAAATGCAGTTCTCTTTCCACTTTATTCACATGGCCAGGTATTTATTCAGCTCACTTCATGTGCAAAGCAATGTCTGCTAAGTGCTAGAGGAGTTGGGTATGCAAAAAACTTGAAGTGGTCCCTAATGTCTTTCAAAGCTTTCACAATGTTGTTGTTTCTAGCTCTGTGCTTGTGATGGTAGTGATGTAATGGAGCAAGTGGAAGGAAACATAGCAGAAATGTGACTGGGTGGACCCCAGTGGTTTAGGATTTGCACCTCCATATCATTAATGAAGTAGTAAACCAACTTTTGGTTCATCAGGCCCCATTATTTCTAGAACAAATCAAACACACCTGTATGTGGGCATGTTGTGCTGCACCACTGACTGGAGCTTCCCTGTATCCATCCATTCCCTAGTTAAGGGAGCTCAGACTCTCTGCTGCCTGCTGTCTCCACCCTTATGCAATGCTCTGGGGCCCATGAGCCCTCACAGCCACAGATGGCCATCAACATGCTCCACAAACTGTGGATATCCATGGAGATGTTTTAAGGAAGTAGCTGTGGGTCAGCTGTTAGGCGTGCCTATTTGGATGGTCAAATAGGGAAACGGTATAGCAGAAATGAGGTCAAGAATATGGGCCCGGGCCAGACAGAGCGTGAGAAACAAACACGAGTCCGAAAAATGGCAATAACTGAGCTAGGAAAGCATTTCACTGCAGAAATCACATCACAATGACCTAAAAATAATTACCGACACCGTGGGGACTGCCTTACTTGTGGAACTTGCTTTTTGTTATTTTTCAGATTGCAGAATTGGAGGGCTGGCCTCTAAGTGGGAAAAGAAAGCTTTGCAAAGTAGTAATAACTGCAAATCTTTCATTTCCTTCGGAAAGCATTAGTCACCTATAAATATGGTAGCTCATTCACCCCTCCCTTCTCTTTCACCTCAAAACACCTCACCTAGCTCTCTCTGAGGCAGTGGCGAGGAGCAAGAAAATAGAAATGTTTCTACTTCTGGCTCTTATTCATTCTTTTATTGAGCAAATATTTCCCTTAACACAGGGCTGGTCTTGCTGGGAAAAGCAAAGTTATATAAGGCCAACCTCAGCCTATTGGGGTTTGTACTTAATAAATGGGGATGAGCCATGCACACAAATTATAAGAACACAAAATGGCAAGTGAGACAATCTCAGAACAATACAGGGAGCCACAGAAACATGGAGGAAGAAGTGGTTATGTCTTGCTGGGTAGTGTGGGAAAGGTGTGCATTGGTCTGGGCCCTGAAGGACGAGCTTGTTTGGAGCTTCAAAAACTGGGAGAAAGTGAACAACCCAGCATAGTCTGAAGGTCAAGGGACATAGACCATGTAAGAACAATGATCAGCAATTCCCATGAGCTGGACGTCTATGTGAAGAAGTCTGACAGGACATCACCCTGGAACTGCCCTCCTACGGAGGCTTGCAGAGGGCAGGCTAGAGGCCATTAGACAGAGTTGAGACATTGTGAGATTCAATTACTGCTGCTGTTTATTTCTATGGCATGGACTGGGAGAGAGGTATTAAAACATGGCCAGAGAATTATGATTTTTTAAAATTTTTCAAGACTTTATTCATTTTAGAAGAAGGGAAGGGGAGCAGGAAGCATCAACTCCCATATGTGCCTTGACCAGGCAAGCCCAGGGTTTCGAACCAGACCTCAGTGTTCCAGGTTGAAGCTTTATCCACTGTGCCACCACAAGTCAGGCCAGAGAATTATGCTTTTAAAAGTCTTTCTTGACAAGAGCACTAAAAATGGATTGGAATGTTGAGATATGGGAAGCAAAATAAAGTAAAACCATATACAAATAGAATTTTTATCTAGTGTAATCCTACAATCTTGTTCCTCATCCATGGTTATTTCATAGGTCCAGTGTCATCTCATGTCCAAGTGCTCAGAGTACCATCTCCCTGGCTGCAGGTGGTCCAGTCCCCCAAGAACTCCATCTCTACAGAACTCTAGTAATTCAATGAGTGCTCACACATGCCCATGTTGTTCACAGTCCTGAACACTGCCTTCCCACATGAACTGTGGTGTCACAATATCTAGTCCTCTGGGCCCAACATCTCCACCTTGCTCTGCTTTCAAGCTAGTATCCCACTCCCACTGCTAACAATGCCAACACTAGCACTGCACAGTAATTCCTTATGTTGGTAGAAATAGAACAATGCTGCTGGCCACTGCAACAGCCCCAGCTAGCCTGGAGTATATTACCACTTTGCTCTTGGAAGACCAGAAATCTGCTGATGCCTTAACTATCCTTGCTAGTGTGTAAGGTGTTGCATGCCAAGTGCAAGTGTTGCACAGATAGGCAGCCATAACCCAGCCTTGGGGGAAATATTTGCAAAATCACTTCTCAGTAGCAGTTTGTGTGAGGTGAGAGGGTTGATTCCTTTCTTTTATACTCTGCTCTTTCAGGTGATGACCACAGAAAAGCTGCCAGGGTCCCCAGGTTTAACAATTCTCTAAATTAATGCACCCATTTACACATACAGTTACATGTATAGACGTCATACCCCCAGAATACCTTAAAAACTGCCAGAGGGCTGGGCTAGCCTGAGTTCCAGAATCAGCCACCCTGCCACACCTAGCATCGACAATACCCCTCTGCTCCCACCAGTATACTGTGTGAATTCTCTCCCAAAGCCAGTCTCTGGTACCCTTTTCTGAAATCCGACCTCCTTCTGGGACCATCCAGATGCTCCATAGTTTATAACCTCAAGGACTCCTTAGCTTTCATGTTACTTAATATATGAAAACAAATATAAAAATGCCACACAACTTTCCTTCTTATCAATGGTTTGCGTCGAGGCTAGTCAGCGTGCACATTGAAGAAGGGTGGCAGTAGAGGGCTAGGAGAGGAAACAGTTATCTACACTCCTCACTCTTCCTGTCTGAACCTCAGCTCCTGCTTACCCAAAATGCTTGTTACAGAAATTAGAATTAAGAGCAACTAACTGTACAATCAGGAAGAAGAGACATACCTGAGACAAAATGGGTTATGTGGATTAATTGGCACATAGCAGGCAAATAAAAAAGAAAATATCAAGGATAATTCTAAGAATTTGCAGCCAGCAGCCTGGGAAGATAGTGATTTTATTAATAGATGTAGAGAAGTTAGGAAATAAATAGTTCTGGGTATAAGTAAAATAATCAGTTTAAAATCCCAAGTCTGAGTCTCATTCTAAAAAATTCTGATTTAATTGGTCCAGGATATATACTGGGCATCAGAAGTTTTAAAGCCCCCAAGGCAATTTTAATCACCAGGCAAGCACTTGCCTAGAAAAACTTCCATTTGGAAAATCAAACCTGGCTGCAGAGATCCAGGGAGCTGAACCCTCCGGGTGAGATGAGATTGCTGGAGAAAAGGGTGGGGGAGGGGAGAGAAAGAGAGAGGCAGAGAGAGAGAGGGAAAGAGAAGAAGAGAAAGGGAGACAGGAAAGAGAAGAGAAGTGGGAAGTGAATACTAGGGAAATGCCCTCATCTAAGGGACAAGAAGGGTAAGGGGGCAGCAAATTAGCAAAGAATGATCAGCTGGTAGAAAACCAAGAATGAACAAGAACCTCATGGTCCCTGAAGGTAAGAAGAAGCTTCAAGCCTAAAGGGGTATTCCAAGGAGGGGTGGGCAACAATTTTAAATGCCATGAAGATAGTACTACCTAACTCTCATTATTGCTAGCATTTTCTTCTTTTCTTTTTTTATTGCTAGCATTTTCAACATCCAGGTAAACTATTTCTCTAACACTCTAGCTTCATAACTGTCTTCATTCTATCTATCTATCTATCTATCTATCTATCTATCTATCTATCTTTCTTTCTTTCTTTCTTTCTATCATCTATCATCATCTATCTATCATCTATCTGCGTACTTATTTTTGCTTCACTTGAAGTTTGTTGAAAGTTAGATAAATCATGATAGTTTACTTTTTAAAACAATGGTAGAAATTCACAACTTAATATTAAAAATCAGATTTAAATTTTGTAGCTATTGAAACTAGAGGTTGTTTTTAACATGTCATTGTTCATATTTGATTAGGAGCATTTTGTAGGGTCTGAGGAGAAAACCTGGGAAGGAAGGTGAACAGGGTTGGGACAGGGGGTAGGTTTCAAGGACAGCAACAGCCTAAAGCTCCACCTAAGGAATCACCAGGTCACCAGTTCTCAGGGACATTATCATGGAAAGACGTCTTCTGCTAGGTTGTTAAATTCATTTGCAAATGGAAACACAGGTTGTGTTTAGATGTATTAGATGCAACTGTGACCCTCTCCCATGTTTATGTTTGAAGCCAGCATGAAACATAAGGCCAGAGGATCATTTTATTTTATTTATTCTGCTGAGCTAAAAAGATATGGCATGGGGGTTGACACTTTAAAAACTGAGATGCTTAAAGCCCACAAAATCCTTACTTATCTATTAATCTCTAACACAGAGACTTCCACTATTTTCCTACTGATGAGACACAGAAAATATGCATTTCATTATAATCTTTTAATGTTACAAGATGTAGGATGGGAAGACTATAAGATTAATTTTTGGCTACTGATGTGTGCCTGCCCACCCTGACTCACACAGATCCATATGGCAGACAGCTCGAGAAGAACATATATTATTGATATCTCAACTGAGGGTCAGAGTCATTGGCCTTTTCAAAGTATTAATAAAACAAATGTCAAATTAAGTAATTTGGAATGCCACAGGGTACATTTTCCAGTTGTTAGAAGCTATGGTGTTCTTGTTGGGTCAGACACTGAGAGCTGTCTCAGCAGCTGTGGTGGACAGCAATTAGAACCATAGGTGTTAGTAGAGACACCCAGCCATTCATTTAATAATAGAAAGAGCCCGGGCTCAGTGGTAGAGCATTGGCCTGGCATGTGGAAGTCTTGGGTTCGATTCCCAGCCAGGGCACACAGGAGAAGCACCCATTTGCTTCTTCACCATTCCCCCTCTCCTTTCTCTTTATCTCTCTCCTCATCCCGCAACCAAGGCTCCGTTGGAGCAAAGTTGGCTCAGGCACTGAGGATGGCTCCAAGTGCTAGAATGACTCTGGTTATACAACAGAGCAATACCCCAGATGGGCAGAGCATCGCCCCCTAGTGGGCATGCCAGGTGGATCCCAGTCAGGCGCATGTGGGAGTCTGTCTCTCTGCCTCCTGGCTTCTCACTTCAAAAAATACAAAAAAAATAAAAATAGAAAGAACTTGCTATGTTCCAGCATATAGGAAACAGATGTGCGTGACAGATAACATTCTTGTCCTATAGAGTTTCCAGACTAGGGAGAAAGACAATCAAATAAGCAACATGGTAAGTTCATGGTAGGGGAAGCATATGGCTTAAGAATCTAACTGAATGGGAGTTAAATAATGTTTAGAAAATCTTTTCTAGAGGAATTGACTAAAGCTGAGACTTGAAACATGAGTGCAATTTAGCCCAACACAGATCAAGGAGAAGTGTGTCTCAGGAGGTGACAAGGTCAGGGGTCAACAGCATATATGAAGGTTTAGAAGCTACTGAACTTGGTACATTTCAAGAAACAGAAAGGAGTTCAGTGTGGGTGTACTGCAGATATGAGGGTGAATGGATGGGCAGGGTAAAGCCAGGTTGGCTCAGTGAAGGAGCCTAGATATTTTCCTAAAGTAACAGGGACCCACTGGAATCAGGGGCACACCATGAACAGATTTACCTTTTAGAAAAATGGCTGGATTACTGGTGGCCTACATACAGTATGTAAAGTGGATTAAACGAAGCCAGAAAGCCCAGTGAGGAGATAATTACAGAAACCCAGGTGAGATGAGAGAGCCTGGACTGAGATCATGAAGTGAGTGCACTGGAGAAACATTTAGATATGATGTTATTGAGTCTCACCTGGGGCTAAGGAAAAGCTGATGCTGAAACAGAGAGAAAATGATGAATTAATTCACTTTTGGATTTGCTAAGTTGGTCCTTCCTCCCTCCCTCCCTTCCATTTCTCTCTGCCTCCATCTCTCTTTTCCTCCCTTCCTCTTCTCCTTCTTTTTCTCCTCCTCTTCTCTCCCCCCTTTAAACATAAATTCAGGCAAGCCATGAGGAAATGATACCGACTGAGTGTGACATCTCTCCACTCAGGTGCCTCTGCTGATGGCCTTCATTAAATAGCCACATTCTTGCATGATCCTCTATGTTTTCCATGACTCTCCTCACTGTCAGTTAACATGTCTATAACTTTCTTCACACCTTTTCCATGAAAGTACAGACTTTCTTAGTTTACCTCAGTAACATTCCTTTCCAGAACCTTATGCTCAAGGAAACAAACATGAAGTAAATAAACAGAAACTTTCCAGGCCTAGGGGGAATGTCCTTATTTGGCAACTCTCTTATATAAGCATACATGGGAAATAGGAAGCCCTGATTTCAAGTACATAAATAAAGTGAACTAATTAATTCAATCTGTTTAGAATATATTTAGATGTCCTCATTGATCCCAAACTCTTAACCCTAGCTACTTGGGGATGTTAACTTCCTTCCCTTACACCTTCTCTTGGATGTGGTAAGAAGCAGCAATGGAGGAAAGGAGTACTTGCACATCCTTCTAAAATGCATGCGTTAATGGGATGCACGGGCATGCAATTCCACTATTGGAAATAGTAATTACCATTTGTTTTTAATCTAGTCAAGTACACAAGAGGAGTATCTAGCCAAGTTCGAGGCAGCAGAGCAGTACTAGCAGGGCCACGACTGGGAACCAAAGGACAACCACACTCTTGTATGACCGGAAGAGGGATGTCCCCTAAAAATGTTTTTATATTATGGTAAAACATGCATAAAATAAAATTTTTCATTTTAACCATTTTTATATATGCAGTTTAGGGACATAAAGTACATTTTGGAGAAATGTCTATGCAAGTACTTTGTCCATTTTTAATTGGGTTATTTGTTGGAGTTCTCTATTCTGGATATTAATTCCTTATCAGACATGATTTGCCAATATTTTCCCCATTTCATGGGTTGAATTTACATTCTGTTCACTGTGTCCTTTGATGCACAGAGACGGCCTCTTAAATTTCATGCCATAGGTGTGCCCCTTGCCCTGGTTCTGGTATTAGCTCTAGTCTCTTCCATAAGCAGTTGACAAACTTCAAGTATTTGAAACAATTAAGATCACATTTGGGTTTCTGAAAGTTTAATTAAGCCCAGAATCTCATTCTTTCCTCCTTTGATAGATAGCTTGAGGTAACCAAATCTGAATGCTGTTTATGAAGCATAACCTCCTAGCCTATCCTGATGGTTATAAGAGATAAATAGCCTCAAAAGAAAGGTTGCTGAGAAAGCTCCTACTGTGGCACCTCAGGGAGAGAAGCATTTCAATTCTTAATAAATGATCACAATGTGCCATTTCTATTTACATTTGATAATCCTCTTAATCTTTACAATGGCCTTATAGGTACATAATATTTGCACCCTCACTTTACATCAGAGGGAAGGGACAGAAAGGCTAAGTTAATTGCTGAAGGCAACATGACTGATAGGTATAAGAGCTCAGATTTGAATTAGGAATCCAGGTTCCAGATACTGTACTCTTAATTGATTAGAAACTGTAGCTGATATATCATCTTCCCCATATTTAATTTTAAAAGTTATTTCAGACTTTGGCATCTTGCAGTGTGGTTGATTCCCAGAAAACTACATTTTTCAGCTTCACTTAAGAATATGGCTCCTCTCCTAGCATTTCTTTCTTTTTCTTGGCTTACAGATATGACTTCTATTCTATCCTCACATGAGCAAGATCTGAGCCTTCTGTAATCCCAGCCACTCCTACTTAATACTCAACCCATGACTCTCTTTAGGAGGTAAAATCAGGGCCAACAATTAAACCCCAGGTGTATGTGTTAGAGTAATATGCTCAATCTCTGTTCCTCCTACCCAACAGACTTGGAGAGCCAATTAAAAGCTACACCTGACTCTTTTTTTTTCTTTTATAGTGTGACAGAGACAGACAGAGAGAGGGACAAACAGGAAGGGAGAGAGATGAGAAGCATCAATTCTTTGCTGTGGCTCCTTAGTCTCCTTAGTTGTTCATTGATTACTTTCTCATATGTGCCTTTACTGGGGTGAAGGGGGGCTGCAGCAAAGCAAATGACCCTTTGCTCAAGCCAGCAACCTTTGGGCTCAAGCTAGCAACCATGGGGTCATGCCTATAATCCCACACTCAAGCCAGTAACCCCACGCTCAAGCTGGTGAGCCCATGCTCAAGCCGGATGAGCCTGCATTAAAGCCAGTGACCTTGAGGTTTCAAATCTGGGTCCTCCACATCCCAGTCTGATGCTCTATCTACTGTGTCACCGCATGGTCAGGCTACACCTGACTCTTAAGTACAGACATGCAAACCCCACTTGCTTGGCTGAGACCCAGAAAACATATGCTATCTTAGCAAGCTCAATGTCTCAGCAGGTCATACCTCTCAGGGAAAGGAATAAGTCATGTTCTCCACACTGTCTTTGACTAATGATGTGTTCAATAAACTCTCATATTTTTTCAACATCACTGAATTTAATATTAATAGATTAGATAAAACAGCCAAGCCCAGATCATGAAATAGATATGTCTCATTAAATCAAGCCTATCTAGTAAAGACTCACTTCTGTGGGTTTGTGGAAAAGCTTAACTGTTGACAAATACCCACTATAAATTTATTTCACTTGCCTGAGCTCTAGAACTCATTGATCTAAAAAGAAAATAGCTTTCCCCCTACTGTCCTAATTAGTGTGGTTTGTCATTTTTCACAGTGTCCTATGGATCTACCATAAGACTGGTATGTGGGTGTACCCTGTGTTTGCAAAACTCAGCGCAGTGGGCATAGCAGCCTTCTTCTCTCTCAGCTACATCTTCATTGCCAGCATCTACTTACTTGGAGAGAAGCTCAACCACTGGAAATGGGGTCAGTTGATTTCTCTTCTACTTATAGAGACACTTCTTCCTTGTCCTCTCTCTACTGCTCCTGGGAAGAGAGGGTAAATTAGTTCAAAGCAGAAGGTAGTGATGCTTGATACTTCTGTCCAAGTACTCAGATGGGCCTTATCAAGGAAGGCAAAGGAAAAACCTGCAGGAAGTCCATACTTTCTCAAAGAATCTCATCATATCATCTCCCTTCCTTCCATAAAAAATGTCTCATTTAACTTTAAGTCTAAAAATAATATTTAAAGAATATAAGACTCATAGAACAAGTTGTCACCATCCCCAGAATGAAAAAAAAAATGAATTTAGGGTCTTCCTCCATTAAGTAAGGGCTTGAAGAAAACAAGATATATAAATGTCAAGGTTTTTTGTTGTTTGTTTAGATTTGGCTTGGTCTGGTTTGGTTTGAAGGAAACCTTTTAGGTCTTCCAATGTCAGCAGCACCTTCAAGGATGAGTTCCCATCCCTTTCCCATTGGGTCACTTCTCAGCCTTTAGTAAAGCATTTACCGGATAAGATCACATCCTGTACTTAAGGTTGAAATTCTCATCTAGACAGGGTCTTGGACAATGGGAATATGTCAATGAGCTAAGCTTTCTAATTCTAGGTGGGTAGAACAAGGTTGCTTCTTCATAAGTGAAAAATAATTAATTTTAAAATGGAAAATTTTATTCTCCTTCCTGCTTCTCCCACCACCCCAACCCCTAAATATAATTTTGTGGGAAAATTAACCACCAAAATGTCAGGTTGCAAAACAGCCATGATTTTTATCCCTACCCAAGGAGAAGTGCAGGAACTCTACACTGATTTTGTATATAAGGAAGGTGAGAGTCACATACAGCCCTCCAAGCCACATGCCCACATGCCATTCTGTTTCATCAAAATAAAAATGGGAGAAGTGGCAGCTTCTGCCCAGTCTCTGAATTGTTATAAAAAAAATAAGCTGTAGGAGAAGGGGCAAGATGGTGATGGGGTAGGTAGAAGTACCAACTTCCAACTCCCAGAACCAAAGTTGATTATAACTTGAGTTTAAGAACCATCATCTGGATAAACCAATGCTGAACTGGACTGAGAGGACTCTTCAACCAGGGAACACTGAAGAAGCAACAATGAGACTTGTAGGAAAAGCAAAAATGCGGAAAGGGCTGCCCAGCTCCCCGGAGCAAAAGGCAACCCGCAAAGACTCGTGTGGCAGGAAGAGAGGCCAGCGAAAGGGTAGGGATCTGGGTCCCAGTAACACAGCCTCAGCCTACAGCCCCAAAGCCTAGAAGAGGCGGATGGACAGTATTTAGCTGTGAAACAGGTTAGGATACTGTTTGTGAGAAAGAGACAGTTGTCTCAGACCCAGGATTCTTCTTAAAGGGACGGCACAGAAAATCTCTCTCACAACCACTCACCCAGGACTTTGGGAGACAAGGAGAGAGGAGAGGACCAGAGCAGCGGGAAGAGAGTACGGTCTGGAAGGCACAAGGAGAAAAGCTTTGAGGGAAAACCACCCTAAACCCTGGGCTGAGTCAATCCACAAATCTGAAACAATATTTGCCCTGGAACCAGCAAAGGGAAGCAGAACACCAGCCAAACAGGCTCCCCTGCAGCAACTAGAGCACAGCCACTTAGAAGGAAGGAGCTTTCAGGACTACATTATGGAGTGTTAGGGTCTGAGCTGCAGTGCCCCCACCCACACTGCTGAGGACTTTCTGGAGGGCAGGCGGCAGCGGGACGCAGAAGCGCGGTTCCATTGGAGGGGGTAGAGGCCAAGCCAGCTGGAGTGAGCTCAGTCTAGTCCACTGGGGGCAAAGGAGACTCACAAAAGTGGTCCAGTGGCTGCGGGACCGCCTACGACCGCACCTGTGGGGGAAAAGTGGGAGACCAGAAAAGGCAGAGATTCCACGCTTGTCAGGGGCAAGCGGGTGCACAGCCTCACCTGGCCTCGAAGGCTTGAAACCCTGCATGAACCAGCTTTGCCCATGGAGGTGGGGCAGTAGCCCGGGCTCGCAGTAGAGCATGCACCAGCAGCCCGGCTGAGGAGCCAAGGTTGCTGGGGCGGGGTGGAAGCCCAGCATGCAGCTGAGGGCATAAGAGGAGCCCATCCCAGCCAAGGAGCCGAGGTTGGCGGGGGCAGGGTGGTGGCCAGGTTTGCAGCTGAGCACCCACGAGAAACCCCTACAGACTGGAGGAACAGGCTGACAGGAACACGCAGCTGAGCAAAAGTGCTCATCCTTGCCCTTGGTGCCCAGGCTTGTGGCCCGAGTATGGCGAGCAATCCCACCCATGAGAGAGGGGCAAAGGCCAAGACCAGCTGAGGCTTATAGAGCCTGGCACAAGAACATAGCCACTCCCGTGAAGGCAAGGCAGAGACTGCAGCAACAACTGCAGCAGCTGGCACCAGCAGGACCAACACCCAATCGCCCTAAGCAGTGCCAGAGGGGGTGGCAGGTCTGCAGACAGACCACACCTAGGATCAGAGGCAACACACATTGGGCTCTAGTAGCCAAACCCTTATTACACAAAGAAAAAATGGGCAGGCAGAGGAATGCAACCCAAATGAATCAAGAGAAATCCCCAAAAAAAGACTTGAATGAACCAGATATAACCAAACTACCTGATGCAGAGTTTAAAATAATGATAGTTAGGATGTTCAAAGAGATTAGAGCAACAATGGATAGTCATTATGAACATGTAAAAAAAGAGATAGCAAGTATAAAAAAGGAAATTGAAATAAAAAAGAATCAGACAGAAATGACAAATACAATATCAGAACAGAAGACCACAATGGAAGGAATTAAAAGCAGGATGGATGAAGCTGAGGATTGAATCAGCAAGTTAGAGGACAAAATAAACAAAGGCACAGAAGCAGAGAAGAAAAAAGAATATACTCAAAAAATATGAGGAAACTCTAAGGGAGCTCTGTGACAACATGAAGAGAAATAACATCCACATCATAGAGGTTCCCGAAAAAGAAGAGAAGGAACAAGGGATAGAAACTTCGTTCAATCAAATCATAGCTGAAAACTTCCCTAAATTAAGAATGGAAAATGTTTCACATGTTCAAGAAGCACAGAGAACTCCATTAAAGAGAAACCCAAAGAAATCTACACCAAGACAGATCATAGTTAAAATACCAAAGCTAACTGATAAAGAGAAAATTTTAAAAGCTGCTACAGATAAAAAGGCTGTCACCTACAAAGTAGCCCCATAAAAATGACATCCAACTGCTCAAAAGAAACACTTGAGGCCAGAAGAGAAAGGCAAGATATATTCAAAGTAATGCAAACAAGAACCTACAACCAAGACTTCTCTATACAGCAAGGCTAACATTTAAAATTGAAGGAGAAATAAAGACCTTCCCAGACAAAAAGAACTCAAGGAATTCATTAAAACCAAACCAATTCTGTAGGAGATGGGGCCTGTTGTGAACAGTTCAAAGGAGGAAAGGAATATAGCAAAAGAAGAATACAGCTTTAAAAAATAATATGGCAATAAACAACTACATATCAATAATAACCTTGATTGTAAATGGACTAAATGATTCAATCAAAAGACATAGGGTAACTGCATGGATAAAAAACAGGACCCATATATATGCTGTCTACAAGAGACACACCTTAAAACAAAACATGCACATAGACAGAAGGTGAAAGGATGAAAAATAATATTTCATGCACATGGAAATGAAAAAAAAGCCAGGGTAGCAGTACTTATATCTGACGAAATGGACTTTAAAACAAAGGCTGTAGTAAGAGATAAAGAAGGACACTACATAATGATAAAGGGAACAATTCAACAGGAAGATATAACCATTATAAATATCTATGCACCAAACATAGGAGCCTCAACATACATAAAGCAGACTGATAGATATAAAGGGCAAGATTAATTGCAATACTATATTAGTAGGGGATTTAAATACCCCAATAACATCACTGGATAGATCCTCAAGAAAAAAAAAATTAACAAAGAAACAGCAGACTTAAATGATACAATAGATCAATTCAATTTAATATATATTTTCAGAACTTTTCACCCTAAAGCAGTAGAATATACATTTTTTTCAAGCGCTCATGGTACATTCTCTAAGATAGACCACATGTTAGGACACAAAAGTGGTCTCAACAAATTTAAGATTAAAATCATATCAAGCATTGTTTCTGATCACAATGGCATGAAACTAAAAATTAACCACAAAAAAACTGAAAAATACTCAAACACTTGGAAACTAAATAGCATGTTATTAAATAATGAATGGATTAACAATGAGATTAAAGAAGAAATAAAAAAGTTTCTAGAAACCAATGATAATGAGCATACATGAAATCAAAATATATGGGACACAGCAAAAGCCGTCCTGAGAGAGAATTTCATAGCACTATAGGCATGCCATAAGAAGCTAGAAAAAGCTCAAATAAGCAACCTGACCCTGCATCTAAAAGAACTAGAAAAACAACAGCAAATAATGCCCAGGACTAGTAGAAGGAAGGAAATAATAAAGATCAGAGCACAAATAAATGACATAGAGGTTAAGGAAACAATACAGAGTATCAATGAAACGAGGAGCTGGTTCTTTGAAAAGGTAAACAAGACTGATGAACCTTTAACTAGACTCACCAAGAGAAAAAGAGAGAGAACTCAAATAATAAAATTAGAAAGGAGAGTGGAGAAATAACAACCGACACAACAGACATACAATGTATTGTAAGAAAATACTATGAAGAAATGTATGCCAAAAAATGTGACAACCTAGGTGAAATGGACATGTTTCTTGAATCATATAATCTTCCAAAGATCAATCTGGAAGATTCAGAACACCTAAACAGACCAATTACAACAAATGAGATAGAAACAGTTATCAAAAAACTCCCAACAGAGAAAAGTCCTGGGCCTGATGGCTTCACAAGTGAATTCTATCAAAAATTTAAAGAAGAACTAACTCCTATCCTCCTCAAGCTCATTCAAAAAAAGCAAGAGGAAGGAAGACTTCCAAACTCCTTTTATGAGGAGAGCATAATACAGATCCTGAAACCAGGCAAAGACAACACAAAGAAAGAAAATTATAGGCCAATATCACTGATAAATTTAGATGCTAAAATTCTCAACAACATATTAGCCTACTGGATCCAGCAATATATGAAAAAAACATACACCATAATCAAGTGGGATTTATTCTAGAGAGGCAAAGCTGGTTCAGTATTCGCAAATCAATCAATGTGATTCATCACATAAACAAAAGGAAGGACAAATATCACATGATAATTTCAATAAATGCAGAAAAAGCATTTGATAAAATTCAGCACCCATTCATGATTAAAACTCTCAGTAAAATGGGAATACAGAGAACATTTCTTAACACGATAAAGTCCATCTATGACAAACCCACAGCAAACATTATACTACATGGGTAAATATCAAAAGCAATCCCCTTAAGATCAGGAACCATGCAGGGGTGCCCCCTTTCACCACTCTTATTCAATATAGTTCTGAAAGTGTTAGCCACAGGAATCAGACAAGAAGAAGAAGAAAAAGACATCCAAATTGGAAAAGAAGTAAAACTGTCATTATTTGCAGATGATATGATATTGTATATAGAAAACCCTAAAGTCTCAGTCCAAAAACTACTGGACCTGGACCTGATAAATGAATTCAGAAAAGTGACAGGATATAAAATTAATACTCAGAAATCAGAGGCAATTTATATATAAACAATGAACTGTTGGCAAAAGAAATTAAAGAAACAATCCCCTTCACTACTGCAACCAAAAAAATCAAGTACCTAAGAGTATTTTTAACCAAGGAGGTTAAGGACTTATACTCAGAAAGTTATAAAACATTGATAAAAGAAATCAAGGAAAATACAAACAAGTGGAAACATATACCGTGCTCATGGTGAGGAAGAATAAACATCATTAAAATGTCTATATTACCCAAAGCAATTTATAAATTCAATGCAATACCAATTAAAATACCAATGACATACTTCAAAGATATAAAAGACATATTCCAAATATTTATATGGTACCAAAAAAGAACACGAATAGCCTCAGCAATCTTAAAAAGAAAAAATAAAGCCGGAGGCATTACTCTTCTGGATATCAAGGTATACTACAAGGCCATTGTACTCAAGACAGCCTGGTACTGACATAAGAACAGGCACATAGATCAATTGTACAGAACAGAGAACCCAGAAATATACCCACACCTCTATGAACAACTGATATTTGACAAAGGAGGAAGAACATACAATAGAGTAAAGACAGCCTCTTGAACAAATGGTGTTTGGAAAATTGAACATCTACCTGCAAAAAAAATGAAACTAGACCATTAACTTACACCATTCACAAAAACAAACTCAAAATGGATAAAAGACTTAAATGTAAGATGTAAAACCATAAGCATCTTAGAGGAAAACATAGGCAGTAAGCTCTCTGAAATTTGGCGCAACAATGTATTTGCCAATTTATCTCCACGGGCAAATGAAATAAAAGGCAGGATAAACAAATGGGACTATATCAAATTAAAAAGTTTTTGCACAGCTAAAGACAATAAGAACAGAATAAAAAGACAAACAACACAATGGGAGTCTATATTTGACAATACGCCTGATAAGGGGTTAATAACCACAATTTATAAAGACCTTATAAAACTCCACACCAGGAAGATAAACAATCCAATCAAAAAATGGGCAAAAGAAATGAACAGAAATTTCTCCAAAGACAACATACAGATGGCCAATAGGCATATAAAAAAATGCTCAACATCACTAATGCAAATTAAAACCACAATGAGATATTACCTCACACCAGTCAGAATGGCGCTCATCAGCAAAACAACACAGAGTAAGTGCTGGTGAGGATGTGGAGAAAAGGGAACCTTTCTGCACTGTTGGTGGGAATGCAGACTGGTGCAGCCACTGTGGAAAACAGTATGGAGATTTCTTAAAACATTAAAAATCAAACTGCCTTTTGACCCAGCTATTCCACTTTTAGGAATATACCCTAAGAACACCATAGCACTGTTTGAAAAGAAGAAATGCGCCTGCATGTTCGTGGCAACATTGTTCACAATAGCTAAGATCTGGAAACAGCCCAAGTGTCCATCAGAGGATGAGTGGATTTAAAAGCTTTGGTACATATATACTATGGAATACTACTCAGCCATAAGAAATGATGACATCGGATCATTTACAATAGAATGGATGGACCTTGATAACATTATATGGTGTGAAATAAGTAAAACAGAAAAAAACTGAGAACTGCATGATTTCATACATAGGTGGGACATAAAAGTGAGACTATGAGACATGGACAGGAGAGTGGTGGTTATGGGGTCGGGGGAGGGAGGAGTGGGAGGGATAGGGAAGAGAGGAGGGTCACAAAGAAAACCAGATAGAAGGTGACAGAGGACAATTTGACTTTGGGTGATGGGTATGCAACATAATTGAATGACAGATAACCTGGAGATGTTTTCTTTGAACATATATACCCTGATTTATTAATGTCACCCATTAAAATTAATAATAAAAATAAGCTGTATATGCAAAAAGACAGAAAAACAAACAAACAACAAACATGACAGTTTCGGAAGGTTCAATTCAAGAGTGCATATATCTGATAGGAGACTGCTACCCTGTTAAATAAGCATCTGGTTTGGCTTTTTCACCGGTTTTTCACTTGTGGAGAATTAAAGTGGTTAAGAAAGTCCTAAAGGGCCTGACCTGTGGTGGTACAGTGGTTAAAGCCTCTACCTGGAACACTGAGTTCTCTGGTTCGAAACCCTGCACTTGTCTGGTTAAGGCACATGTGGGAGTTGATGCTTCCTGCTCCTCCCCCCTTTCTCTCTCTCTCTCTCTTTCTCCTCTCTAAAATGAATAAATAAAAAAAGAAAAAAGAAAGTCCCAAAGGCAATATCCTCCTTGAAAGCAAACACTTGAAAAATAGAATACTAAAAATTACTCCCAAAATCAGGACTCCAAATCACAGCAAACTATCCAGGTGGAAAAATGTATTGACATTTCAGATGTGTTAACATTTCATTTAAACTAATTTGTACTCCTTGAAATTCTGGGTAAAGATTTTTGATGCCTTTCTCAAATCTACATTTTAAAAAAAAAAGAAAGAAAGGAAAGAAGAAACTAATCCATTTAGAATTTGGCTGGAAAAAGTGTGCAGAGAAAAAAAATTGATTACTCAGAGCTTAGAGAACAGTAATATATAAAATCAACCATATTTACTTCAATAATAATTTTTAAATTATTGGAACATAGACCAAAACATTAATTAAATTAAAAAACAAAATTTTCAAACCTGAAGATGGCAGTGGAGTAGGCAGATGCAAACTCCCAGCTCAACACATCAAACTGGGTTACAAAGTAATTTAAAAACAATCAGCATGGAAAACCAACTCTGGATTCCAAGAAGAGCTCTCAAAAAACCAAGGACCAAAAAAGAAGTCACACCGAGCCTGGTAGGGAGTGCTGAGGAGCGGTGTGTCTCCCCTGCTTACAGGAACCTAGGAGAGGGGTTGAGGCTGAGAACCCGGAAGGGCTCTCATTCCAAGGAAAACAGTAGAAAATATCACTCACAGCCACTTGCCTGAGGAACTGGGAATGGGGATGTTGAAAGAGCTGGCTTGTCTTCCAAAAGGAAAGGAGGGAGAGAGAGACAGACAGTAACTGGCAGAGGAATGCATAGGATGACCTGAGATGCTGACTCATCTAGTGCTGGAGGTGGACATAGCTGAGGGAGGGTTTGATCCTTCCACATAACACAATACTAAAGTGGTTCTGGGTCACCTATCTCAAGATATCTCTCCAGCTCCAATCAGTGCAACAAGACATAGCTGAAAACAAGAAGTGGGGAGGAGGGGCAATAACTCAGGTCTCCATGGAGATTTCAGATACACCTCCTCCTATTGAAGTGGAGAAAGCACCCTGCCCCCGCCACCCCTGTCACCCCCCCAAGAGATTAACTTGCAATCAGACCTTCAGAGTCTCAGAGTCTCACTGTTTTCCTGAATACAGTTTCAAATAAGCCCCCTACTGAGATCAGTAAACAAGACTACCACTGAGTTAGAGAAAACAAACAAATCAAGACTTCAAAGTGGCTCTACTAGAAAAGCCAAATTCAACAGTGGATTACAAACAACAGCTGATGCCAACCTAAGAAGAACAAGAAATAACACCAAGCCTAGACACAACCAGCTCTACAAACAACACACCCAAAAACACAGACATAATGAGAAGACAGAGAAGTGCAATCCAAATGAAACCACAAGAGAAAATATCAGAAAATAAATGGAGTGATATGGAAATGACCAAACTTCTGAATGCAGAGTTTAAAATAATGATTGGTAGGATGCTTAGGGATCTTAGAACAACAATGAATGGTGATTACGAACACCTAAATAAAGAGATAGTAAGTATAAAAAAGAACGTTGAAATATTAAAAAAGAATCAGTAGGAGATGACAAATAAAATATCAGAAATGAAGAACACAATGGAAAAAATTAAAAGCAGGATAAATGAAGCTGAGGATTGAATTAGCGAGTTGGAGGACAACATGAACAAAGGCATGGAAGCAGAGCAGAATAAAGAAAGGAGACTCAGAAAGTCTGGGGAAACTCTAAGGGAGCTCTGTGACAACATGAAGAGAAATAACATCCACATCACAGGGATTCCTGAAGAAGAAGAGAAAGAACAAAGAAGAGAAATTTTATTCAATCAAATCATAGCTGAAAATGTTCCTAAATTAATGCAGGGAAGGGTCTCACAAGTTCAAGAAGCACAGAGAATTCCATTAAAGAGAAACCCAAAGAAACCTACACCAAGATACATCATAATTACAATACCAAAGCTAAGTGATGAAGAGAAAATATTAAAAGCTGCTAGACATAAAAAGGCTATCACCTACAAAGAAGCCCTCATAAGAATGACATCCGACTTCTCAACAGAAACACTTGAGGCTAGAAGGGAATGGCAAGAAATATTAAAAGTAGTGCAGAACAAGAGCCTACACCCAAGACTACTTTATACAGCAAGGCTATGATTGAAAACTGAAAAAGAAATAAAAAGCTTGCCAGACAAAAAAACACAAAAGAAACTCATTACAACAAAACCAATGCTGCAGGAAATGTTAAGGGGCCTGTTGTAAACAAATCAAAGTGGGAAAAGAATATAGCAAAAAAGGAATACAGCTTTAAAGAATAAAATGGCAAATAAAAACTACATATCAATAATAACCTTAAATGTAAATGAATTAAATGATCCAATCTAAAGACATAGGGTAGCTTCATGGATAAGAAAACAGGACCCATACATATGCTGTCTAAAAGAGACACACCTTAAAATATAAGATGCACATAGACTAAAGGTGAAAATATTTCATGCAAAGGAAATGAATAAAAAGCTGGGAAAAGCTATACTTACTTATATCAGACAAAATGAACTTTAAAATCAAGGCTATAGTAAGAGATAAAGAAGGTCACTACATAATTATAAAGGGAGCAATCCAACAGGAAGATATAACCATCATAAATATCTACGCACCTAACATAGGAGAACCTAAATACATAAAGCAGACTTTGATGGATATAAAAGGTGAGATCAACAGCAATACTATAATAGTAGATTTTAGTACCCCACTAACAAGACTAGATACATCCTCAAGAAAGAAAATTAACAAAGAAACAGCAGACTTAAAGAACACACTAGATAAACTCAATTTAATAGATATCTTTAGAACATTTCACCCGAAAGCAGCAGAATATACATTCTTTTAGAGTGCTCATGGTACATTCTCTAGAATAGATCACATGTAAGGACACAAAAGTGGTCTCAACAAATTTAAGAAGATTAAAATCATATCAAGTATTTTCTCTTATCACAATGCATGAAACTAGAAATTAACCACAAAAGAAAAACTGAAAAATACTTAAACACTTGGAAACTAAGTAGCATGTTATTAAATAACAAATGGGTTAACAATGAAATCAAAGAAGAAATTTTAAAAATTGCTAGAAACAAATGATAATAAACATACATACAACTCAAAATTTATGGGACACATGAAAAGCAGTCCTGAGACGGAAGTTCAGAGCATTACAGGCATTCCTTAAGAAGCTTGAAAAACCTCAAATAAACAACCTAACCCTTTAACTAAAAGAACTAGAAAAATAACAGCAAGTACAGCCCAGAAGTAGTAGAAAAAAGAAAATAGTAAAGATCAGAGTAGTAATAAATGACATAGAGGCTAAAGAAACAATACAGAGGATTCATGAAACCAAGAGCTGGTTTTTTGAAAGGGTAAACAAGATAAATGAACCTTTAACGAGACTTACCAAGAAAAAAAGAGAGGACTCAAATAAATAAAATTAGAATTGAGAGTGGAGAAATAACAAACTACACAACAAAAATACAAAATAGTCTAAGAAAATACTAGGAAGAACTGTATGCTAAAAAATTGAACATTCTAGGTGAAATGGACAAATTCCTTGAAACATATAATCTTCTAAAAATCAATCTGAAAGAATCATAAAACCTAAACAGACCGATTACAACAAAAGAGATCAAAACCGTTATCAAAAAACTACCAAAAAACAAAACCCCTGGGTCGGATGGCTTCATTGGTGAATTCTACCAAATATTCAAAGAAAAACTAACTCCTGTCGTTCTCAAGCTATTTGAAAATATTCAAGAGGAAGGAACACTTCTAAGTTCCTTTTAAGAGGCGAGCATAATTCTGATTCCAAAACCAGGCAAAGACAACACAAAAAAAGAAAATTATACACCAATATCCATGATGAACTTAGATGCAAAAATCCTCAACATAATATTAACAAACAGGATCCAGGAATACATGAAAAAAATCGTACATCATGATCAAGTGGGATTTATTCTGGGGAGGCAAGGATGGTACAACATTAGTAAATTAATCAATATGATTCACCACATAAACAAAAGGAAGGAGAAAAACCACATGATAATTTCAATAGATGTTGGAAAAGCATTTGATAAAATTGAGTACCCATTTATGATCAAAACTCTTAGCAAAGTGGGAATACAGGGAATATACCTCAACATGATAAGGGCCATCTATGACAAATCTACAGCCAACATCACAATTAAAGGACAAAAACTAAAAGTAATCTCCCTAAAATCAAGGCAGGGGTGCCACCCTTTCACCACTCTTATTCAACATAGTACTGGAAGTCCTTGCCACAGCAGTCAGAAAAGGAGAAGAAATAAAAAGCATGCAAATTGGAAAAGATGAAATAAAACTATCACTATTTGCAGATGATATGATATTGTATATAAAAAACCCTAAAGTCTCAGTAAAAAAACTACTGGACCTAATAAACGAATTCACCAAAGTGGCAAGTTATAAAATTAATACACAGACATCAGAGGCATTTTTATATACCAATAATGAACTATTGGCAAAAGAAATTAAGGAAATAATACCCTTCACTATTGAAACAAAAAAAATAGACTACCTAGGAGTAAATTTAACCAAGCAGGTTAAAGACTTGTACTCAGAAAATTATAAAACATTGTTAAAATAAATCAAGAAAGATACAAACAAGTGAAAAGATATACCATGTTCATGGTTAGGAAGAATAAACATCATTAAAATGTCTATATTACCCAAAGCAATTTATAAATTCAATGCAATACCAATTAAAATACCAATGACATACTTCAAAGATATAAAAGACATATTCCAAAAATTTATACGGAACCAAAAAAGAACACGAATAGCCTCAGCAATCTTGAAAAAGAAGAATAAAGTGGGAGGTATCACACTTCCTGATATCAAGTTATACTACAAGGCCATTGTACTCAAAACAGCTTGTTACTGGCATAAGAACAGGTATACAGATCAATGGGACTGAACAGAGAACCCAGAAATAAACCCACATCTTTATGAAAAATTGATATTTGACAAAGGAGGTAAGAACATACAGTGGAGTAAAAACAGTCTCTTTAACAAATGGTGTTGGGAAAACTGGACAGCTACCTGCAAAAAAATGAAACTAGACCCCCAAATTACACCATGCACAAAAATAAACTCAAAATGGATGAAGGACTTAAATGTAAATCGTGAAACCATAAGCATCCTAGAAGAAAACATAGACAGTAAGCTCACTGACATCTATCACAGCAATATATTTGCTGATTTATCTCCACAGGCAAATGATATAAAACACAGGATAAACAAATGGGACTATATCAAACGAAAAAGCTTTTGCACAGCTAAAGACAATATGAACAGAATAAAAGGACAAACCACACAATGGGAGAACATATTCGACAACAAATCTGATAAAGGGCTAATATCCAAAATTTATAAAGAACTTGTAAAACTGAACACCAGGAAGACAAACAATCCAATCAAAATATGGGCTAAAGAAATGAATAGACACTTCTCCAAAGAGGACATACAGATGGCCAAAAGGCATATGAAACAATGCTCAACATCACTAATCATTAGAGAAATGCAAATTAAAACCAAAATGAGATACCGCCTCACACAAGTCAGAATGGCGCTTATTAACAAAACAACGCATTATAGGTGCTGGCGAGGATGTGGAGAAAGGGGAACCCTTCTGCACTGCTGGTGGGAACGCAGACTAGTGCAGTCACTTTGGAAAACAGTATGGAGATTCCTCAAAAAATTAGAAATGGAACTACCCTTTGACCCAGCCATCCCACTTATATAAATAAATCCCAAGGACACCATATCACTGACTGCACCCTAGAATCTATGAAAACACAATTAATTAAATAAGAAAATTTTAAAAATGAAATACACTGGGGAAACAATAGATTTCACTGTATTTAATATTTTTGAGTCCTTATTTGCAACACATAGCTCTTTTTTATTTAATTAATTATGTTTGCATAGATTCTAGGGTAACCCCAACTGCAACCCCTCTCCCCCATATTCCCCTCCACATCTCCCTTGCCCCCCTCCCTAGAGTGCCCTCTCCACTTCCCTTCAGGATTATCCCATCCTATCCTCCCCTTTCTCTCTGTCCCCTTTTCCTCTGCTCCCCTTGATCCCTCCTCTGTCTCAATCCATTTCCTCAGTTCTCAAGGTTCCTTGAATTCCTCAAATGAGTGAGATCATATGATATTTTTCTTTTTCTTCCTGGCTTATTTCACTCAACATAATAGTTTCCAGGGCCTCTATATTGTTGCAAAAATGTAATATTTTCTTCTTTTTCATGGCCCAATAGTATTCCATTGTATATATGTACCACTGCTTTTTTATCCACTTGTCCACTGATGGACACTTGGGCTGTTTCCAGCTCTTCGCTATTGTGAACAATGCTGCCACGAACATGGGGGTGCATTTCTTTTTTCAGTCGGTGATATGGTGTCCTTGAAATATATTCCTATAACTGGGATAGCTGGGTAAAAGGGCAGTTCCATTTCTAATTTTTTGAGGAATCTCCATACTATTTTCCACAGTGGCTGCACCAGTCTGCATTCCCACCAGCAGTGCAGGAGGATTCCCCTTTCTCAACATCCTCGCCAGCACCTATAATGTGTTGTTTTGTTAATGAGCACCATTCTGACTGGTGTGAGGTGGTATCTCATTTTGGTTTTAATTTGCATTTCTCTAATGATTAGTGATGTTGAGCATTTTTTCATATGCCTATTGGCCATCTGTATGTCCTCTTTGGAGAAGTGTCTATTCATTTCTTTAGCCCATATTTTGATTGGATTGTTTGTCTTCCTGGTGTTCAGTTTTACAAGTTCTTTATAAATTTTGGATATTAGCCCTTTATCAGATTTGTTGTCGAATATGTTCTCCCATTGTGTGGTTTGTCTTTTTATTCTGTTCATATTGTATTAAGCTGTGCAAAAGCTTTTTCGTTTGATATAGTCCCATTTGTTTATCCTGTCTTTTATTTCATTTGCCCGTGGAGATAAATCAGCCAATATGTTGCTGCGATAGATGTCAGTGAGCTTACTGTCTATGTTTTCTTCTAGGATGCTTATGGTTTCACGGCTTACATTTAAGTCTTTTATCTATTTTAAGTTTATTTTTGTGTATGGTGTAAGTTGGTGGTCTAGTTTTATTTTTTTGCAGGTAGCTGTCCAGTTTTCCCAACACCATTTGTTAAAGAGACTGTTTTTACTCCACTGTATGTTCTTACCTCCTTTGTCAAATATCAATTTTTCATAAAGATGTGAGTTTATTTCTAGGTTCTCTGTTCTGTCCTATTGATCTGTATGCTTGTTCTTATGCCAGTACCAGGCTGTTTTGAGTACAATGGCCTTGTAGTATAACTTGATATCAGGAAGTGTGATACCTCCCACTTTATTCTTCTTTTTCAAGATTGCTGAGGCTATTCGTGTTCTTTTTTGGTTCCGTATAAATTTTTGGAATATGTCTTTTATATCTTTGAAGTATGTCATTGGTATTTTAATTGGTATTGCATTGAATTTATAAATTGCTTTGGGTAATATAGACATTTTAATGATGTTTATTCTTCCTAACCATGAACACAGTATATGCTTCTACTTGTTTGTGTCTTTCTTGATTTCTTTTATCAATGTTTTATAATTTTCTGAGTACAAGTCTTTAACCTGCTTGGTTAAATTTACTCCTGGTACTCTACTTTTTTTGTTGCAATAGTGAAGGGGATTGTATCCTTAATTTCTCTTTCTGATATTTCATTGTTCACATATAGAAATGCCTCTGATTTCTGTATATTAATTTTATATCCTGCCACCTTGCTGAAGTCGTTTTTTAGGTCCAGTAGTTTTTTGACTGAGACTTTATGGTTTTCTATATATAGTATCATATCATCTGCAAATAATGATAGTTTTACTTCTTCTTTTTCAATTTAGATGCCTTTTATTTCTTCTTCTTGTCTGATTGCTGTAGCTAGGACTCTCAGTACTATGAGAATAAGAGTTTAGGGGAATGACTTTTAATTTTTATCCACTGATTATGATGTTGGCTGTGGGTTTGTCATAGATGGCCCTTATCATGTTGAGGTATGTTCCATGTATTCCCACTTTGCTAAAAATTTTGATCATAAATGGGTGCTGAATTTTATCAAATTCTTTTTCTGCATCTATTGAAATTATCATGTGATTTTTCTTCTTTCTTTTGTTTATGTGGTGAATCACATTAATTGATTTATGAATGTTGTACCATCCTTGCCTCCCCAGAATAAATCTCACTTGATCATGATGTATGATATTTTTCATGTATTGTGGCATCCGGTTTGGTAATTTTTTATTGAGGATTTTATCATCTAAATTCATCAGGGATATTGCATGTAATTTTCTTTCTTTGTGTCGTCTTTGCCTGGTTTTGGAATCAGAATTATGTCTGCCTCATAAAAGGAACTTGGTAGTGTTCCTACCTCTTGAATTTTTTGAAATAGCTTGAGAAGGAGTTAGTTCTTTTTTGAATATTTGGTAGAATTCACCAGTGAATCCATCAGGCCCAGGGGTTTTGTTTTTAGGCAGCTTTTTGATAACTGTTTCAATCTCTTTTGTTGTAATCGGTCTGTTTAGGGTTTCTGATTCTTCCAGATTGATTTTTTGAAGATTATATGTTTCAAGGAATTCGTCCATTTCACCAAGATTGTTTAATTTTTTGGCATACAGTTCATAGTATTTTCTTACAATACTTTGTATTTCTGTTGTGTCAGTTGTTATTTCTCCACTCTCATTTTTAATTTTATTTATTTGAGTCCTCTCTCTTCTTTTCTTGGTGAGTCTCATTAAAGGTTCATCGATCTTGTTTACCCTTTCAAAGAACCAGCTCTTGGTTTCATTGATCCTCTGTATTGTTTCTTTAGCCTCTATCTCATTTATTTCCGCTCTGATTTTTATTATTTTCTGCCTTCTACTACCTCTGGGCCTTACTTGCTGTTCTTTTTCAAGTTCTTTTAGATGCAGGTTCAGGTCGTTTATTTGAGATTTTTCAAGCTTCTTAAGGAATGCCTGTAGTGCTATGACCTTCTCTCTCAGTACTGCTTTTTCTGTGTCCCATAAATTTTGAGTTATATGTATGTTTATTATCATTTGTTTCTAGGAATTTTTTTATGTCTTCTTTGATTTCATTGTTAACCCATTTATTATTTAACAACATGCTACTTAGTTTCCATATGCTTGAGTATTTTTCCATTTTTCTATTGTGGTTGATTTTTAGTTTCATGCCATTGTGATCAGAGAAAATGAGTGATATGATTTTAATCTTTTTAAATTTGTTGAGACCACTTTTGTGTCCTAACATGTGATCTATCCTAGAGAATGTACCATGAACACTTGAAAAGAATATATATTCTGCTGCTTTAGGTTGAAAGGTTCTGAAAATATCTAGTAAATCAAGTTTATCTAGTGTGTCCTTTAAGTCTGCTGTTTCTTTGTTAATTTTCTTTCTTGTGGATCTATCTATTGATGTAACTGGTGTATTGAAATCTCCTATTGTTATGGTAATGCTGTTGATCTTGCCCTTTTTATCCATCAAACTCTGCTTTATATATTTAGGAGCTCCTATATTAGGTGCATAGATATTTATGATGGTTATATTTTTCCGTTGGATTGCTTCCTTTATCATTATTTAGTGACCTTCTTTATCTCTTACTATAGCCTTGGTTTTAAAGTCCATTTTGTCTGATATAAGTATTCCAACCCCAGCATTTTTTTCATTTTCATTTGCATGAAATATTCTTTTTCATCCTTTTACCTTCAGTCTATGTGCATCTTTTGTTTTAAGGTGTGTCTCTTGTAGACAGTATATGTATGGGTGCTGTTTCTTTATTCATGCAGCTACCCTTATGTCTTTTGATTGGATCACTTAATCCATTTACATTTAAGGTTATTTTTAATATGTAGTTGTTTATTGCCATTTTACATTTTAAAGGTGTATTCCTCTTTTTTCCCACTTTGATATGTTTACAACAGGCCACTTAACATTTCCTGCAGCATTGGTTTCATTGTAATAAATTTTTTGAGTTTTCTTTTGTCTGGGAAGCTCTCTATTTCTTCTTCAATTTTAAATGACAGCCTTGTGGATAAAGTAGTCTTAGTTGTAGGCTCTTGTTCTGCATTACTTTGAATATTTCTTGCTATTCCCTTCTAGCCTCAATTGTTTCTGTTGAGAAGTTGGATGTCATCCTTATGAGGGCTCCTTTGTAGGTGAAACCTTTTTTATCTCTAGCAGTTTTCAATATTTTCTCTTTTTTTTTCTTAGCTTTGGTATTTTAATTATGTCTTAGTGTAGGTTTTTTTGGGTTTCTCTTTAATGGATATCTCTGTGCTTCTTAAACTGTGAGACCCTTCCATGCATCAATTTAGGGAAATTTTCAGCTATGGTTTGATTGAATAAAGTTTCTATCATTTGTTCTTTCTTTTCTCCTCAGGAACCCCTATTATGCAGATGTTATTTCTCTTCATGTTGTCACAGAGCTCTCTTAGAGTTTCCTCAGACTTTTTGAGTCTCTTCTCTTTTTTCTCCTCTGATTCCATGCCTTTGTTCATCTTGTCTTCCAACTCACTGATTCTATCCTCAACTTCATTCATCCTGCTTTTAATTCCTTCCATTGCGGTCTTCGTTTTTGATATTGTATTTGTCATCTCTGATTGATTCTTTTTTAATATTTCAATGTCCTTTTTTATACTTGCTATTTCTTTATTTAGGTGTTCATAATGACCATTCATTGTTGTTCTAAGATCCCTAAACATCCTAACAATCATTATTCTCAACTCTGCACCTAGAAGTTTGGTTATTTCCATATCGCTTCATTTATTTCCTAGAGGATTCTCTTGTGGTTTCATTTGGATTGCACTTCTCTGTCTTCTCATTATGTCTCTGTGTTTGGGTGTGTTGTTTGTAGAGCTGGTTGAGTCTAGGCTTGGTGTTGTCTGCCTCTAATTTTCAGTTGTGTTATTTCTAGGTCTTCTGGGGTTGGCTTCAGCTGTTGTTTGTAATCCACTGTGGAATTTAGCTTTTTAATAGAGCCCCTTTGAAGTCTTGATATGTTTGTTTTCTTCTCAGTTTTCTTAACTTGGTGGTAGTCTTGTTTACTGTTCTCAGCAGGGAGCTTATTTGAAACTGTATCCAGGAATGAGGTGTGTGTAACCTTAGACTCTGAAGACCTGATCTGCCAGTTACTCTCTCTGGGTGCCGGGTGCTTTCTCCTCTTCAGTAGGTGGAGGTGTATCTCAGATCTCAATGGAGACCTGAGTTACTGCCCCTCCTCTCCACTTTTTGTTTTCAGCTGTGTGTTTTTGTGCTGATTGGAGCTGGAGGGATATCTTGAGATGGTTGACCCAGAACCACTTTAGTCTTGTGTTATGTAGAAGGATCAACCCCTCCCCCAGCTATGGCTGCCTTCAGCACCTCCCCCAGGTATGGCACTGGATTAGTCCATTGCTCAGGTCCTCCCATGCATTCCTCTGTTTGTCACTGGCTGTCTCTCTCTCCCCCTTTCCTTTTGGAAAACAAGCCAGCTCTTTCAACACACCTCATTCCCAGTTCCCCAGGCAAGTGGCTGTGAGTGATATTTTCTACTGTTTTTCTTAGATTGAGAGCCTTTCTGTGCTCTCAGCCTCACCCCACCTTTTGTTCCTATAAGCATGGGAGGCTCACAGCTCCTCAGTGCTCCCCACCGGGCTCAGTGTGGCTTCATTTTTGCTCCTTGGTTTTTGAGTGCAGTTCTTGTAGTCCAGAGTTGGTTTTTCATGCTGGTTGTTCCTAAATTAATTTGTAATCCAGTTTGGTGGTGTGAGCTGGGAGTCTGTGCGTCTGCCTACTCCACTGCCATCTTGTGTCCCCTACATAATTCAGCAACACCTAGCTCTTTTTAAGAAGCCTTGTTGATTAAATACTATATCCAACTTTTCACTAGAGTTAGGTCCCAATGAGCAAAGAGGACAGCCTCGCCAGCATGTAGACCCTCATTTGCATCATGCATATGTGAATGTTTATGCGAGTTAACTATTATAAATGGACAGAGACTACTGTGTCTCTTCTCTCTTCAGATTTTTAACTCCTTCAGAGTAGATTGTGTGAAAAGTCATTTATTCCATACAGCATCAAAATAGGATCATTGATGTGTTAAAATCTGAGCAGATGTTAATTAAAATGGTTGACTGAGCATTAAAAGAGAACTTAGATCACTTAAAATTGCAATGACAGTGACCACGTTTTTTTATTTGTTTGTTTGTTTGTTTGTTTAATTGATTTTAATGAGAGGATGGAGAGGCAGAGACAGACTCCTGCATGCACCTTAACAGAATCCACCTGGCAAGCCCACTAGGGGATGATGCTGTGCTCATCTGGGGCTGTTCCTCCATTGCAATCAGAGCCATGTTTTAGTGCCTGATATGGAGGCCATGGAGCCGTCCTCGGCTCCAGCTTGCTCTAATCAAGCCATGGCTACAGAAGGGGAGGAGAAGACAAAAAGAAGCAAGAGAGAGAGAGAAGGATGGAGAAGCAGATGGGTGCTTCTCCCATGTACCCTGACAAGGAATTGAACCCAGGACATCCACATGCCAGGATGATGCTCTACCACTGAGCCAACCGGCCAGGGTTGGCAGTGAACACTTTTAAACTGCCTAACGCTAAACAGAGCTATCTATGTGAACATATTTTTCCAGGTCCTAATCTGCTTAAAACATTCTGTCTTCCCTCCACTTTGTAACCTATATCAATACCATTCAGATGACCTCTAAGTAGGGCAACTGCTCACCTCATTTTGGTCCTAGTTAATGCCTCCTCTGCCCGTAGGCATGTAGTATAGCACTATCTAAACTTGAACAGTCAACTGTGTAGATCCTCTATCTCTAAGTTCCTCCCAAGACCTTCTGTTCTGGACCTGTAGGAACACCCACTAAGTAGCCACTTATATTGTCCAAATCTAGGGCTAACCCTACTTTTTCACCTTTTTCTACAGCCTGAGATTCCTTGAGTGAGAACAAAAAGACAAAGGAGTGCATTGATGATGCCGTGAAAGCAGTGGCTAGGAGAAGAATTCTGTGCCACACTGCCTGGGTTCCTACCTTGTTCTTACCATTAGTAGACCTGTGACACTGTGCAAGGCACTGATGTCTTCTGTTTCTTTTTTCTCTTGTGCATCATGGAGACAATATTTGTACCCACCTTCTAGGATCCTGGGGAACTATAAATGACTTGGGAAGTGTCAAGTGCCAAGAATAGGGCCTGGCACATAGGGTTAGTCACTATTGCTGTTAATGTCATTCTCCTCCAGCAAAAATCAGCAACCTTCTTTTCTATGTGGATTTTCCAATTCTCCCCTTCTATTTTATGTGTAAATTACCAGTTTCCCTAGCTAAGGTAATTAACAGTAACTACCACCTTAACTGAATACAAATTGACAGAGACAGTGCAGTTCCCGAAGAACTTAAAGAGTGAAATAGGAGGTCAAGCTAATTCAAGTTAGAATTAATTGGAATTTCTGCTTCTGAAATCCTGAGACCCAGTATGGCCCAGCTGAGAGTTACCAGCCAAATACTGAACAGTTAAGAAGTTATTAGTCGAAACCCATCTAATATGCAGGTGTCTCTCCAGCAGCATTTCCTGACCTTGATAGCACATTATAAAATTACTAGGCAAATTTTTAAATTACCAATTCCCAGGTCCACTCCACACTAATCAAATCCATCTCTGGAAAATGAGGATTTGGCATGGGTATTTTTAAAAGCTTCCCAGCCATTTTAATTTGCAGTCAAGGTCAAGAGCCACTGTCACAGAACAATATTTCTCAAACTCCTACGTGCCTGTAAATCTGTTGACATAAAAACCTTGTTAAAATGTGGGTTCTCATCCAGTTATACCTTGGGGTTCTTTCTTTCTAATGTGTGGCCCAGAGAGATTGATGCTGCTGGTCTGAGGACAGGACCCTCTATGCCACAGGACCCTGGACTCCTACAAGTGTAGATAATTATGTCTACAAGCATCCTTGCCCGATGCGGTGTTTTCCCGCAAGACCTGCCTTGCATGTTGTCCCTGATCATTTCATAAGAATCTTATTGTGAGATGACTCCTCATGCATTTCTAAAGCATTTTTGCTTTTTCTGTGCTAACTTCTTCTCCCAAAACAGTCTCCTTTGGATTATTCATATCCCTCCTCAGCCTCTTTCCCCACGAGGGTTTCTCCACCAGCCCTCAGCGCCATCATTTCTGCTGCCTTTGCACTGTGGCTGCCCTCATCAGTGCTCAGATGTTATTCCTCTAACACCCCGTATCCCCCTAGTCATCTCCCTTCTCACCCTCCTCCATGGCAGCCCACTAAAACTAGGCAAATGTTCTTCAAATTTTCAATTCAAAGTCTAACTGTAGTTTTTGTGGTTATAGATACATTAGGTGTAAATCCTTGTAAAGAATATGTTTGTACTTATCTTGTGTTATGACTATTATTAGAATAATAAGATATATAATTACATACAGTATCCAGAGTGATACTGATTAGAAAACTGTGCCCTGTACCATGAAAGCAGAAAAATGTTTGGATCTTGCAGAAGATGAGCATTAAATGTTTGGCTTAAAATATCTCTACTCCTTGGTACTATCTAGCAGGATAAAGAAAGGACAAGTCCAGAGTGGACCAAACTCCCTAACCACCAAACAGGAGGTATTCCACTAGGAAAAACTTCCATCAATGAAGAAAAGAATGATAACAAACAACATTATTTCCCAATCAGAGTTTGAAATTCATTTTCTAAATTTGTTTGTGTGAGATAATGTGATCTATTACTAAGTCAACAGTTTCCTTATCTCTAGCCATGCACTATGTAAACACTGTAAGAAAGGAATTTTGAAGACTCAAAGAAGCCTAGAAACTACTCAGCTCTGTGAGAATACAAGACTAAGGACCCACCTATACTTGCTAAAAACAAAAAGGAAAATATTATTTCTGTTATATTCACACCATGTAAGTTTCTACAGAATGAAATGACTGTTGGAGTTCCACACAGATACACTTTTGGGGACAATGCCTTCTCTAGCACATGAGTAGCTATGTGAGAATTTCTTAGTGCTCCATCTAGCTGCTTAGTGTCAGATGTGGGAGACTCTGTTCCAGTGGAAGGAATCACCTTCTCTCCTCCCACAAAGGAACTTCCTATCACCACTTCTACTCCTGCTTCTGCTGCTTCTCTCTGAGCCTTCATGCTCTGTTGTGTTTCATAAATAGATATGGAGCCTCCAATCCTTGGCACCTGGGATTGAAGGAGTGAGATGTTGATTAGTTAGACCCAATGTATGGGGGTGGTGCTGGGGTAGTAGTGGTGGGGCTAAACAACATGGATAACAAAAGCTTTAGGAGCCCTCAGAACGACAAGGGGAATAAATTTGAACAGTTTACATTGACCAAGCTTTTGAACCTGAGGAAATAAATGTGTTAAATAGCATAAAATAGGATTCATTAAAGGCCCAAAAGTATAGAGAGTGGTACCTTGAGATACGAGTTTAATTTGTTTTGTAACCGAGCTCATAAGTCAGTCAACTCGTATATCAAACAAATTGCTCCCATTTAAAATAACTGAAATAGATTTAATTCATTCCAACCCAGTGAAAAATCTCCAAACCATCCTAAATTATGAAAAAATACATGTTTTTAATTAAAAAACACACATGTATACTTTACCAATGCATAACAAAATATATAAAATAAAAATAAAAGTGTTATTTAGTACTGTATTCTTACCTTGGAGACACACAGGTGTGGCTAACAGGTGAATGGCAGAAGAAGAGGGAGGGAGGAAGGAATGTAGGCACTGTAGACACACAAACTAAAACCACTTTCTTAACACTAAATATAATTAAAACTGCATTTTCTTTACTTTAAACAAAACTAAAACTGCACTTTCTTTACTTAAAATGAAACCACAGAAACTTAATTGTAAAAATATGCACTTTCTTAACATCACATATTTTTCATTTAATCATCACCTATTTTTGCCTTTTGGGCTGCACTTTTGGCGCTTTCACTTGCAGGACTTTAAATAAAAATCTATCCAAAGAGGTTTGATTTTGCCTGCCTTTTAAAATGTTACGGAAATGTGACAAACAAGTGTCATTAAAAAGTGCTGAAGCACCACCAGTTGAAACTTTTTCTGGGTGTTTCTTTTCAATAAAACTTGAAAGCCTCTCCCACATTACCAGCATGTCTTTAATTTCACTTGTAGAAATCACTTCCTCCCACTCTACCTCCTCCTCACTACTAGTCTCTTACAGAAGTGCCATATGTTGCATCATCTGTATCTCCTTCACCTCCTCAGTTGAGAGTTTCTCCTCATGTTGTTTACGTCACCCTCATCTACCTCCAGACCCATCAACTTTCCAAGGGGCACAATCTCCTCCAACACTTCTACATTGGTCTCGGTCTCTGGTTCGAATCCTTCGAAGTCCTTGTCTGCAACATTAGGCCATAACTTTTTCCATGCAGAGTTCAAGGTTCTTCTTGTACCCTTTGCCATGCCAAATCAACAATGCGTAAATATATCACAATGCTGTAGTGATCTTTCCAAAACTCTCGAAGAGTTAGATTTGTATTCTCAGTCACCTCAAAGCAGCGGCAGAACAAGTGCTTTGTGTAAAGCTTTTTAAAGTTGGAAATAACCTGCTGATCCATTGGCTGCAAGATTGAAGTCATGTTGGGTGGGAGGTAGAGGACTTTCACGAATTTGAACTCATCAAGAATGTCATCTTCAAGACCAGGTGGGTGGGCTGGAGCATTTTCAAGGATTAGTAATGCTTTCATTGGGAGTTTATTTTCTTGAAGATATTTCTTCACTGCAGGACCAAAGACAAGATTTACCCATTCAGTAAAAACCTGCCATGTAACCCATGCCCTAGCATTGGCGCACCAAATAACCTGCAATCTTTCTGTAAGAATCTTGTGAGTCTTAAAGGCTCAAGGATTTTCAGAATGATACACTAGCATTGGCTTTACTTTGCAGTCACCACTAGCATTTGCACACAATACAAGGGTCAAACAGTTCTTTGTGGGTTTATGGCCTGGCAGCTTCTTCTCCTCTGCGGTGATAAAAGTCCTCCAGGGCATTTTTTTCCAAAACAATCCTGTTTCATCACAGTTGAACACTTGTTGGGGGATGCAGCCTTCCTTTGTGATAAGTGCAGCAAAACGTGCAATGTACTCCTCAGCTGCCTTAACGTCAGCACTCGCAGCTTCACCATGCCTCACCACCGAGTGGTTGCCAGATCTCTTCTTGAAATTTTCAAACCAGCCGTGACTTGCCTTAAACATATCTTCTGCTGCCTCTTTTGAGGTTGATGGTTCTTTCTTCTTCAAGTCACGGTGAATAATAAGTGCCTTTTCACATATTACAGTCTTTGTCACTGTATCTCCTGCCAACTCCTTCTCTATTACCCACACCAGCAGAAGCTTCTCCATTTCGTCATGGATATTTGTCTTAATTGGGACAGAATTGTAGTTCCTCTCACTGGATTTGTGCTTTTGATGACATTCTTTAGTTTCAGGATGGTACCAATTGTAGATGTATTGCAGTCATAAAGCCTTGCCAGTTCAATCATTTGTACACCACGCTCATGTTTTTCTATTATTTTTTGCTTTACTTCTATCGATATCATTCTCTTCTTCTCACCACTGTCCTTTACACACACTTTCTTCAGCCCAATGATAGCACACAAAAAAAGTTAGTAAAAAATGTAAAAATTATGCAAGAACGAGTACAGCACACAGGATTCAACTTGATTCTGCGGGTAACACGTGAGAAAGATCGAGATGCTGGTGTTGTGCTGCTGATACTGGACCCGTGCGCCAGTGCGCCAACTAGCGGCAGTTTCCCGAATCATGACTCGTATCTCAGAATTTCACTCAGATCTCAAACAAAAATATGGAACGAGTCGCAGCTCGTATCCTAAATAAATAAATAAATTTGTATGTTGGTCTGCTCGTATCTCAAGGTACCACTGTACTTCAGAAAGCAATGGTACTGTGTTTGTATTTATAGACCAAATATAAAGAAGAGCTAATTGGAGCAGGGATAATTCACATCAGAAATTTAAAATAAGTAGAAGCACAAATAAAAAAAATAACTAAACATGACAAAGCAGGAAAAGTTAAGGTGGTTTTGCTGGACTGCTGGAGTTAGGCTTCCCTGGTGAGGATGACAAGAACAGATAGAGGACTGTTTTTAAAAATGCTGAAGGACATGATATCACGCCTCCCCCCACCCCCGCCCCAAGCAATGTCTCTTTCCATCCCCATTGAGATGTACTCTTGTATGGTTTGTGAACCATGTCATCCCAATAAATTAAATTAAATATATATATATATATATATATATATATATATATATATATATATATATATATATATATACTGAAAGACATGAATACAAGGATGGCCATGAGGGTATTGTGAGTAGGAACTGGCTGTCCCAGGAAGTCAGTGTGATGATGGGGTCACAAGGAAGCCTTCAAATTGTCAGTCACTAAAGCCTCTGAGAAAAAAATTCTTTCAAAATAAGATTAAGGAAATATTTAGTGTTTACTATTAAGAATATAACTTAAGGGGTGGGGGAGGGAAGAGAGACTCAGAGTTTATAAGGTAAAGCACAAAATTAGGAGCGTGAGGCTGTTGTGGTACTACAGAGCTAGAACTAACAAGACTCTAACTTCCAGAATAAACAAGGAGAGACTGAGTTGAAAAAAGTTTTCAAAGTAGGCTTTATAGCATTTACCAATAGAAAGGATAATGAGTTAATAAAGTTTAGATATTTCAAAGCTTATACAAAGATTTATGATCGTTAAATATAGAGGTAACAGGTTGTTGGCTAAATGAAACTCATTCTAGAATCTAATGCTGTACTTTCAGCTGAATAAAGGTCCTTTAATGAGCTTATTAAAAACTAATCAATATGCAAGTACTTTTCTGCCCTGGCTGATAAGTTGATTTGGTGAGAGGCCACAGAATGACCCTAATTATGGGAATATTCACTCTTCTAGCTCCTTTCTAGTTCAATTTGTTCTCTTTTTCTCCATATGCAAAGTCCCCAAGTTTGTCCATGGATTGTGTACACTCTGTAAACATGCGGCCAAAAGCAACAGCATTCAGTAGCTCATATTAGATACACAAAGCCACATGAGGACTGATGGCAGCATTAGTCAACTGGCTGGTTGTAAGCTGAGCACCAAGGGAGACAGCAGAGTGGCTTCTTGCCCCGGTGATAGTAGTGCTAGTGTTTTAGAACTCCTTAAAAGTATGTCCTCTTGCTTTGGGAAAAGTGTCCTTGACTTTCCACTGCCTTGAGTCCACTGTCTACCTACATAAGAACACCCGTTAGGAAAACCCCAAAATCTGAAGTCTCTCTCTGTTCTTGTATGCACAGGTGACATGGAACAACCAGGAAAGAAGAAGTGATTATATGCTGTTTTCCAAGAACTCAAAAAAAGAACAGCCTGACCTGTGGTGGCGCAGTGGATAAATCGTCGACCTGGGAACACTGAGGTCGCCAGTTCAAAACCCTGCACTGGTCTGGTCAAGGCACATATGGGAGTTGATGCTTCCAGCTCCTCCCCCCTTTCTCTCTTTCTCTCTCTCTATCCCTCTCTCTCTCTATCTCTCTCTCTCTCACTTTGTGTCTCCTCTCTAAAATGAATAAAATAAAAATTAAAAAAATTTGAAGAAAAAAAACAAAAAACCATGAGAGTCCTTTTTTTTCCATCTATTTATTGGGGGTAGGGATGAGGAGAGGACGTGGGGAAACATAAAACAGTAGAAAGGACAGAAAACAATATTTAAATTTAATAAGAGCGTTATAAAGGTAGCTTAAGTTGAGGACTCCTGGGTTTTGAAAGGCTTCCTACATGCCAAAAATAACTCCTACTGTCTCAGAATTTGTTACCTTCCTCTGACCTCTGTGGAGGATGGTCTGTTGTCAAAATCTGGCCATAGGCCAAAGAAACTCATAAACTCAGTATTCAACAATGTTTAGACAGATAAAAGAATTTAAGATCATTCAACCTCTTCACTTTACAGAGGAGGTAGCTGAGGGCCTAGAAGAGAAGTTACCTGCATGAAGCCTAAGAGCGTCAGAACTGAGACAAGAACTTTTGTCTCACAGATCTTTTAACTCCCAGTCCTGTGCCATTCTTTAATAACCCCAACTTTAATAAACTATTTTCATGGATTGCTTATCTTCATTTTTTTTCGTTGATCTAAATAGAAGTGTAGGGAGATGGCAGATGAAGTATAATAGCAAGTTATTTGGGCAATGAAAAATAAGTTATAAAAATATTAGGAAATCTGTCCCCTTTGTGAGCAAGCATTCAGGACAGTTATAAACACTGAACATAGTGACATTTCAAAATCTCTTTCATTCACGTGTCACTTAACTCATCAAATGAATGTATACTTTGCTTGGGGAATAGTCTAAGTAGGAACTGATATGATTATGAGGACTGCTGAAATTGCTTTGGTCCAAAGCACTTTGCTGAGTTAGTTCATGGTTTAACAAAGCTGATTGTCAAAAAGCACATTCATGAACCCTGCCTCAATTTTCCTGGTGAAATTTTTCAGATCTTTTTTTACAGGCATATTTTATAAAAAACACAAATGACACATGTCTAGTGGTAGGTAAAAATATTCAAATTTATTGGTGTGGCATAGGGCCTAGGGCAATTGAGTTGTGGCCACCAGAGTAAACTGTACTTGGGCTTCCCAACCAAACATGATACAGAAGATATTTGATGAAAACAAATAAAATTGGGTAAAACCATGCCTGAAACCAAATTAAACCTTGATTGCTACATAACTAACCATTGTGCAATATCCATTTGAACACCAGAAATACCACAAAAATACCAAGAGTGGTCTTGCAGGGTTAGGGAAGAAAGCAGGCTATCCGAGTAGAGCAGGAAAAGAAAGACTTAGGCATCAAGAAAACTCTTTGGTCCATACTCCTCCGCTCTCATTTAATATGAGCCTCAAGTCTTTCTTGTTTGAGCTGGGAACACACCCTCTTCTCCTATACCAGCTCTTTCTTGACTGGTCCAAATACTTGGCCTCAGCAGGAGCACAGAGGCAGTTGTTACAGTGGCAATTCCCCAGCCATGAAGCCCACAGGGATCACCCAAATTTTTCATACCCCAAAGATGACTTTGGCTGCATACTTCTCAGAATCATAGTAAGCTCTTGGCTGGGATGAGCCTGCAGATTTTTATTTGTGGCTTTACTGTACCCAGAACCGAATTAAACAGTGATTGCTGCATGACTGGCCAGTGTGCAGTATCTGTTCCAACACCAGAACACCTCAGAACCATTTCCCATTGAGTTCATACATAAAGCACACAATGTTTCCTTGGTGCTGCGGTAGCTTTAGAAAAGAGACACAACAAAATATCTATAAAGAACATGGATTAAACATTCATTAAAAGGTATGCAGTGCCTATATAACACTGTGTTAGGCTATTAGTGCTTAAAAAACAACAATACATTGATGAGATAACCAGCAATAATATTAGTATAGTGTCATGTAATTGACAGCCATGCTCACCTCCATGATTTCATTTTATCCTCACAAAAATCTCGTGAGAAGAAAAGGTATTATGTTCTCATTTTACAAATGAGTAAACTGAGTGTCTAATATTGGTGTGCTGGTAAATGCTTAAAAACTAACTTTCTGGGGAAAAAATTTTAAGTTCTGATTTATAGTGTTTGCCCATTTCTATGGTTGCAAACACTTTACCATGGCTTTTTCAAGCTTTCAACAAGTCTCTAAATATAGAGTTATGAAGAGATATGGACAACCACTTGGTTCCCACAAACCTGTCCAAGATGGCTTCAGTTTAGCACTGGGTTCAGAGGAAGGAAAAAGGCTGGTCCAGGGTCACACAGGTGGCCAATTCCTGAGCCAATGTTCCTTTCTATTACAGAGCAAAGCAATAAATGATTGTCTGAAAACCTTTATTTAAAAAAGTAAGAATGTATGTATATCTGTAAGGCTGTACAAACGGAGGTCAGGGGACCCCAAATGGGTGGAAACTCTTACCCATACATACAGAAAGAGGGAGGAGCGACACCACTGCCTCATGAACCTCACAGGTCCATTCCTGTGCTTATGTTCTGGCAGTGCTAACATGAGACATCAATTTTAAATTTGGGGAGACTTATCTTGCTTGCCTAAACAATATATTAGCCCTTCCCACTCACCATCCAAAAAGGAGTCATACATTTCTCAAGCTATTTCCATCTCTTCTGCACCTACTCACACCACTTGTCATAACAGGAAGTCATTTTCATATACTGTAATCCCCAAACACATTGTGCCTGCACATGAGGGAGTGGGAGGGGCCGAGGAAGGAGTGAAGTAAAGCTAGACCTTCAGGAGACTGCCTGGCTGAGCACTGAACCCATCCCAAACCTGGGCATCCCTCCTTCAAGGGCCAAGTGTCAGAAACCAGAATCTATATCCAGACACTGCTTTTCTTTCTCATGCAATTGGTGGCTCAATTCTTTTTCTTTTTCTTCTTCTTTTTATTTTTTAAATAAAGCTTTTGAGTAGGCAGGCAGAACTGTTTATTTATAGCTGAGGATTTTCAATGCTGTAAAAATTAGAAATCATTGCTGAATGAGGCCTGCGCCCACTCACACACGCAGGGCTGCTATCTGTGAGTCCTTTCACAGAGTTTGACTGTACACAGTATAAAATAGGAGAAAATGACATGCTCTGAGTCAAATGACAGAGTCACAGCTAAACTGCAAAGCAGAAAACCAGCAATTATTTTTCCTCAGCACAATATGAGGACTACGACAGGTACAATTATCCAATATTATTTAACAGCACTGTTTTGCAGTATAGGGAGAAAATAAAGGTTTCCGTGTCTTGAGAAGAAAAAAAATAGAGAAAGAACCTGCCTTCTGGCTCCCATTTCTGTGGATTAAGCTGGGTTATGTAAACAGAAACTGGCCAGGATTTTAAAGAGAAAAGAGAACCACCTGGCTCCCTTGCCCTTCCTCATGGAAGTTTGCAACCGGGAAGCTGGTGACCGGATTCATTGGGGACTTTTGAAGAAAGGCCCCTTGCCTTGAGGACTGTGAACAGCCTCCTCTGAGGAGGGGGATCCAGGTAGGACTTCAGAACAGCTGGGTATGCCGAGTTCCTGTCCCTGCAAGAGGAACCCTGTCCTGTGCTGACTCTCCCTCCCTCAGCTGCATGAACACAAGTAAAAGTAAGGCGAACAACCTTTTTACAATGAAAAGGACAAAAATAAATGGAAGAAAACAATATCATAAATAAAAGAAACATTTTATTCATTGCAACAATAATATACAATAATATGATAAATGTATAATAAAACATTTGTAATATTTTATATTGTAATTATGCTTACATGCCTATTAATTTTTAATAATAATTGTAAGAAAAAAGTACTCAGATACAAATACTTCACATCACATGCAATGGATCGACTCTGCATCGATCGAATATGGACATTTACAGATTTGTCTTCCAATATCAAAAAGGAGGACATACAGGAGGACACTTTTTGAGGGAGGACAGAACTTACAAAAGAGGACTGTCCTCCCTAAAGGAGGACAATTGGTCACCTTATAAGAGAAGGTGGCCCGCAAGGAATCTTTTTCACTTCTTGCTCAGGTCTCCTTGTTTGGGCCTCCAGCACACTCCTATTCCTACTCCTAAGCCTGTAGATAAACTGGCCACCCTGCCTGCAATGACCTCTCTTTTTCCAGCCACTATTGAATAAATGTGTTGTTATCCTTGACAGCTTCAGAACTTACTGGGTCCCGTTTCCCCCGCTGTCCACCGGCCACACCCCAGCACTGACCCAGCAGCCCTCCACAGCATTCCATCATGCCCCACCTACCCGCCTGGCTCTGTTTCCATAGTAGAGTGCAATGCCGGAAAGAACATGAGCTTCACAACCAGACCGGATTTGAACTCAGATCCCAACCCCACTACTCACAATTTCATAGGAACTTGGGGTAAAATCGTTTACTTTACTGAGCCTTGATCCCTTGAAGTAAAGTGATAATACCGACCACAATAAAAAGAGATTATTTAAAGTGGTGAATTCAAGTGCATGGCATCCAACATTTCCATCCTACCCTGCTTGAATGCAAGCTCCTTGAGGCCATGGGTCATGTTTAGTTGTCTGCATCCTCCACCAGGCCTAACTCAGCAGCATGAGGACACACTGAAAATACCTACAAAGTGACTTAAGGATAGTTACAGCTTCTTAATCCTAAGGGCTTCGCCTGGCCAGGCAGTGGCGCAGTGGATAGAGTGTCGGACTGGGATGCGGAGGACCCAGGTTCGAGATCCGGAGCTTGCCAGCTTGAGCGCGGGCCCATTTGGCTTGAGCAAAAGCTTGCCAGCTTGGACCCAAGGTCGCTGGCTCCAGCAAGGGGTGGCTTGGTCTGCTGAAGGCCCACAGTCAAAGCACATGTGAGAAAGCAATCAATGAACAACTATGGTGTCTCAACGGCAACGAAAAACTAATGATTGATGCTTCTCATCTCTCTCCATTCCTGTCTGTCTGTCCCTATCTATCCCTCTCTCTGACTCTCTCTCTCTGTCCCTGGAAAAAAAAAAAATCTATGCATTTTTTTTTAATCCTAAGGGCTTCCTCACTAAATATCTCCCTCTTCCCCTAGAACAAGGGTCCCCAAACTACAGCCTGCAGGCTACATGCGGCCCCCTGAGGCCATTTATCCGCCCCCGCCGCACTTCCAGAAGGGTCACCTCTTTCATTGGTGGTCAGTGAGAGAAGCATAAGATGCATCCGCACCCATAGTTCCCATTGAAATACTGGTCAGTCTGTTGATTTAAATTTACTTGTTCTTTATTTTAAATATTGTATTTGTTCCCATTTTGTTTTGTTTTGTTTTTTTTACTTTAAAATAAGATATGTGCAGTGTGCATAGGGATTTGTTCATAGTTTTTTTTATAGTCTGGCCCTCCAACGGTCTGAGGGACAGTGAACTGGCCCCCTGTGTAAAAAGTTTGGGAACCCCTGCCCTAGAAGCTGATACTTCCCCAATGTGAGACTCCCTATTTTATTTAAGATAGTCTCTTTATATTATATCTCAGAATTCTATTAGAAATGATGATTAAATCATAGTTTCATGCGATCTAACCATGGAAAGCACACTGATAAAATGGGACACAGGACAAATACAATTTGATAAAAAGATGGGACATTTCCCATGGACTGGGAGAATGAAGGTTGCACGCAGGTAAAGTTCCAGATAGGACCACTGAATGGTCCTGATAATCCCAAGGACAGCCTATGGGGTGTGAGTTTCCAAGTTGAGAATACTGTTCTTTGAAAGAGAAGTAGGGTAGAGGGAACACCAAAAACAAATCTTTATATCAGAATTTATTTTCCTTTAAGTGCCTGTGTACTCCTTCCTTACAGATGATACCTGCTGTCATTATGACCTGGTCTAATCTGACTCTTCATCATAACAGACACTTTTTAGCCACTCCTGTGGTGTGATTCTGCCGGGACCATGGAAAGGATCTCTGCTCTTACTGCCAACCCATATATCTTTTTAATGTAAAAAAAAAAAAAAAAAATTCCTCACCGGGGATAAAACCTTCCATTTGAGATGCAGAGACAAATTTAACCATGGATATACTTATGAAAGAGGTGACCTATTGACTTATACTCTTTAGGTTTCAATTATCAATGAAAGATATTTCATGATTTGAAACCACATACTAATATGGGAGAGGGCTAGCTTGGCGGGGTGAAAATGGGATATTGTGAAGAAAAGAACGGCTACAGGAAGAATCAGCTGCAGACTTTGAGGACAAACGTTGCCTAGTTCACAACCTTTTACCATGTGAGCTGCCAAGAGAAGACCAGGCATGTGTTTTGGCTCTCTCTATGCCTCCCTGAGAGGCTGATCTATGGTTAGCATGCTCCAAAATAGAGCTAGACAGTGACTGATGGGTCAAAAAAATTCTGCATGCCTTTGGAGGAGTAGAAAGAAGAGGCACAGCTGTGACACTTTACTCTTTGTTTCTAGTCCTGATTGCCTGCCTGGCACTCCAGGAATTTAAACTTGTTTTATGGCTGGGGAGAGAAGTGTGGGTTGGGTTGTCATTATTCTTAAAAAGAGAGGCAACAGCACAAATAAAGATATTTGGATTCCATTGTCTCATGGAGAGATTTAGCCAGGGTTTAACTTCCTCAAGATTTCTTCTTACCCAGATGTCTTTCTAGCCAGTCCCAGAGCTACTGAAGTGTTTAAGAGGAGCTGACACTTATTAAAGGCACACTGTGTGCTGCCTTGAGGGCAGGGAGTACATTTTATTCACCACTATATCCTACACACACAGCACAATGCATAATATACAGTAGACTTTAAATACATACTTGATGCTCAGGAATTTAATAATATGCTCAGGTATATCCTGCTGGCATTAACATTCAAAACTAGATCTATCTGATCCAAATACCTTAGTATACTGCTCACAAAAATTAGGGGATATTTCAAAATGAATATGAAGCACTAAAATATCCCCTAATTTTGGGGAGCAGTATAGTTTCCACTCTACTGATGGCTTTTATATAATATTTCCTGATATCCTCAGAAATAACATTTACCTCATGACCAGTAGAAACACACACACACTTGCTTTTTTTTTTTTTTTTTTGTATTTTTCTGAAGCAAGAAGCAGGGAGGCAGAGAGACAGACTCCCATGTGCGCCCGACCGGGATCCTCCTGGCATGCCCACTAGGGGGTGATGCTTTGCCCATACAGCCATTGCTCTGTTGCAACCGGAGCCATTCTAGCACCCGAGGTGAAGGCCATGGAGCCATCCTCAGTTCCTGGGCCAGCTCCAGTGTAGCCTTGGCTGCGGGAGGGGAAGAGAGAGATAGAGAGAAACGTAAAAGGGAAGAGTAGAGAAGCAAATTGGGACTTCTGTTTGCCTTGGCTGGGAATCAAACCCGGAATTTCCACACACCGGGCTGTTTACCACTGAGCCAGCCGGCCAGGCCACACACTTGCATTTTTAATGTATATGACAGACCCCTTTGTTTTCTACTCTACCATTTTCTATTATTTGAAATATATTGTGACCATTTATTTGATTCTTTAGCGCAACAATGAGATTGCAACCAATAAGTTGAACAACACTGCACTTTACCATGCTGTAGGATTCACTGAACAAGTAATTATAAAGCACCTACTATGTGTTTGGCCCTGGCCAGATGCATGCCAGAGCGTGAGGATAGGGACATGAGGGTCATCATTCCTGCCATCTGCATGAGGATTACAGGTTTCCATCCTTTCATCCTGCAGCACTTTTGGGAATTGCAGAACCAAGTCCTGTTTTTCCAGCTCTCTATTAGCAGCTGCTCTGCTAGACTGAGCTCCTTTGAGATGCTGACAGGAAGAAGAGAAAAAAACGCTTCCTCTGTAAGAGCTTATAGAACCTTCCGCTGAGGCTTAAGTCTGGACTGAACAGATAGATTTGGTTACATTTTAGAGATTTGTTTTCACTCAGCACTTAATTTTATTAAGTCTGAAATTATGAAGTTAGATGACATAGAGTTAGGAAAACAGATACTGTATGATTTTACCTTACCAGACATCTGGAACACAATTCTGAAAACTCTCAATCTAGGTGTGTTTTATTACATTTGAAAATTTTTTAAATTACTAATTTGATGTGTACTCACATTGTTATTTCATGTGCATACATTAACTCAACTTTGCCTATTTTTAAAGTTGCATGATTGAATACAATTCTTTTTGTTATAAAATAGACTATATTGGCACTGCCTGTATTTTCCTCTCCTAGACATCCTGCCATCACAACCTTTTAGTGTCCTCACATGTCACCAAACTGAAAACAAGAGGCCAGGGAATCTATCTGCAACCAAATCAGTCACAGTCTCCCTGAAAAGCGGTGCGGCTTTCTGCATAAGCCTCACATCAAGGGAAAGAAGATCTGTTGCAAAATATCCTTCCAACTGACAAATGAACTCCCTCGGACCCTCCTGGGAGTCATTTTAGACTCCACATGAAATACAGGGAGTGGCAGTCTAAACAATGGTAGAGGGAGAGTTTTCTGGGCATTCTAGTGGGTTTAATAAAAATGCCATGCACACATGAATTTTGGTTTAGTGGTAGCTTACTGGGAGAGAATGAAGTCATCAGTCCAAGGTGGGTCTCCAAGGATGAGAGCCAGCAAAGCTCTAAGCTATTTGTGCACAAATGTGTTTGTATGTGTGTTACAAAGGGTTGTGCTTTTGCACCTGAGATTAAAGAGCAGCAAGGCCTTTTTTTCTGGTTGATGGATGGAGGTGCCAATGGCAGGCAGCTCTTTGATTTTGATTTTTTGCCTTACTTCCCCTCTCCTTGCCCCTCCTACTCAACACTTGTCATTTCACATTACCCACATGGTCACCCTTGAAAGACCCTCTACAAGTGCCAGTGGCCTTGGTTCCTATTACACAATATCATCAGACAAGCTGTTCACCCAATATCTAAATAATCCCAATTACCATTTAGCTAAAACTTTACCATTATCAGATTTAATTATATTTACAACATAAATTCATGTATAGTTGCAATAACCTATATGCAGTATAGCTATTATTATCTGTATTGGTTTCCTAGGGCTAACATAACAAAAGATCAGAAACTAGATGGCTTAAAAACAGCAGAAATGTATCCTCTCACAGTTCTGGAGGCTAGCAGTATGAAATCAAGATGTCAGCAGCACCATACTCCCTCCGAAAGCTCTAGGAAAGCATTTTCCTTCTGATGGCTCATGATGACCCTCGGTTTGTGGTTGCGCCACTCCAGTCCTTGCCTCCATCTGACTCCATGTGTGTCTCTGTGTCTCTTCTCATAGAGGGAATCTGTGTCCAAATCTCCCTCTCCTTTCTCTTATAAAGACAACAGTCATTGGTTTTAAGGCCCATCTTTAGTCCAAGATGTTTTATTCAAACTACCCCACTACAGAAATGTTCCCCCACCTACCAGTGCACCTCTTCTGTCCACAGGGACAGTGCACTACCTGTGGGAGAAGGACAATGGGCCTCAGACTTATATCCACCCCCATGGTAAAGACCTTAGCTTCTCTTCTTACGATATCAGAAGCAGGACGAGGAGTGGCTTTCTAGACCAGGCTCTTTAGCTGGAGGGAAAAAAGAAAGTTCATTCCCAATATTCCCAATACCCCGTGTTGGCTTGGAAACCTGTCAGAACTCCTAGGGCAAGAACTCAGGGACACACAAGGTGTTCCCAGGCTTCTGTGATTTCTTTGTGTCCCTTTCTCTTTGTATCCCTCTTGATTTATGAGACTAGGAGAGATGATCAGTTCTCATTTAACTTACTGTGAAGATGATTAACTGATTAACTAATCATATCAACAAAGACCCTATTGCTAAATAAAGTCACATTCTGAGGTTCTGGGTGGACATAAATATTAGGGAGATGTTATTCAATCCAGCATACTATCCCTATTTTATAAATAAGAGGATTGAGGTTCAGAGGTCACTGGATATCAAATTCCAACTTTTCAGACTTCTCACTTGTCACAAATATTTTTATACCATTGAGTACCTACTCCAAAGAGCCACTTGTCATTTGTTATCTCTAGTCTTCCTCACACACCTAAAAGGTAGGCATTATTATCCCAATGTGAAGGATGAGGAAACTGAGGATCAGTGAGATTAATGGATTTTCCCTAGGAGCCAGCCCCTTTCCTTTATGCCATGTGACTTCTACAAATTCCTGCTTTTGTTTTCTTCATGATGTCTAGGATATCAATCCTTCTGACTCCTCAAGGTCAAAATGTTAAACATTTTTATTTAAGCCTTTGGAGGAAGAGCTGCTCTGGCGGTATAGCTCAGATGTTTAGAGCATCATCCTGAAGCATAGAGGTTGCCAATTTGATCCCTAGTCAGGGCATATACAGGAATAGATCAATGTTCCTGTCTCTCCCTCTCTCCCTTCCTCTCTAAAATCAATAAAATAAACATAAAAAATAAAAGGTCCTGGCCGGTTGGCTCAGTGGATAGAGTGTCAGAGGTCTTGGGTTAAAACCCCCATCAGGGCACACAGGAGAAGTGACTATCTGCTTCTCCCCCCTCTCCCCCTTCTCTCTCTCTTCTCCTCCTGCAGCCAGTGGCTCAATTGGTTACAGCATCAGCACCAGGCACTGAGGATAGTTTGTTTGGTCCAAGCATCTGCCCCAGACAAGGATTACTGGGTGGATCCCAGTCAGTGCACATGCAGAAGTCTGTCTCCCCATCTCCTCACCTCTCACTTAAAAAAAAAAAAGGCTTTGGAGGCAATGTGGAACAGGTTCAGACCCTGAAAAATAATGCATTTTTGTACAAAACCTTTTTTTCTGAGACCTTGCAGCTTGAATGGCCAAGAAAATGGGTAAAATGAATGCTGAGGAAGCTTTGGGGGATGCAAATATGAAGGGCTGCCAGATGGGCACGTGGCAGAGCCAGTCAGCCTGGCCTGTGCTTGGAGTCACCTGAGGAGCTTATAAAAATACCTATGCCCAGACCCTTCCCTCAGAGATTCTGGATTGGCCTGGGCTACAGATCAGGCACTAGGATAAAAGCACCTCTAAGTCATTCCAGTGCGAAGCCAACCTTGGAAGCACTGGCAGATGGGAATTCTCCTTGAATTTTATTTTGAAATGGCAGCAGCTGAGGTCTAATTGAATATAATAATTTTCAGGTTGTGTTAAACATCACCTGTGATAGCTACAACCTTCTTTCTTAATGGCCTCTGGAACCTTAGCCACCCAGAAAATTGGCAAATTTGGTGGCAGGACTGACGGCATGGTCCCTTTGGATGCCGCACCAGAGGTGACTTTAAGGCAGAGTGCAGGGCCAAGCTCTGGCAATGGTTCAGAGACCTCTACAGAGCTTTCAGGTCGGGTGTTCTCATATCTACCTACAAACCTCAATTCACTTCCCTAGTGGAGAAAGCGACCGGAGCGCTGGACCATGGTGGAAGCTCCTGTGGGAATTCTGCTACCAGCGGTCAGCCTTTGGACTCAGCCTGCAGCCTCAGCTCTCTGGGGTCACCTGCTTCTGGCCCTCCCTGAAAACCCTGGACTTGTCAGTCTCCTCAGTAGCTTGAGCCAGTTCCTTAAAATAAACCTCTCTTTATCTCTCAACACACACACACACACACACACACACACATACACACACACACATGCAAACACAAACCCTATTGGTTCTGTTTTTCTGAAGAACCCTGAATAATACACTCCTCTACCTTTCTGGGTTCACCCTCCAGCCCTGCTCCATGTCTGCCCTCAGACCCTTGTCGTCCAGATCATTTGCCTGCAGTCCCTGTGACTCATAGGCCTATAATAAGCCTGCAAGTCCCATTTACCAAAGTCCCTCTCCTCCCTTCATTCAAGAGTCTCCCAAAATCCCACATCATCTAATCAAGGAAACAACAGTCTGCCCTCCCTAAGATGAGCTCATTCAGTGAACAGATTCAGAAAGAAAACCCAAATGTATGAATGTTGTTTGAAACTGTCCCACACACGACCATAAGAACAGTTGGTATTTCAAAATGCTCTGCCTTAAAGATCGGGCTGTGCAGGGCTGGGTCTGTACTGCACAGACCCACATTTGGTACATGTGCTAGTGATGCTTACGATCTTGGGTGTGGCTTCCTGACTGAGGGACCAAAGGCCACTGCCCTCCAAAGTTACAGATTTTACAAGCAGCTTCACACTACCATCGTGCTCAGATAACATTGCCTACCAGGTAAATTGGGTGAGGTGTGAAGGAGTTACTGCAGATCCATAAGCACGTATCTTTTTGATTGTATGTTGCTACGTCTTCTTCCTGGGAGCAAGACCCATTATTATATAAGGTCAATGCAAATGATCAATACATAAGATCCACAGCAAGGCTCACAATCACTGATCTTGTGAGCCATTAATCCCACCTGTGTTTACCTGCAGGCTGTCCCAGGGTCAGAGGCCATTAGTAGCTGGAATGAGAAAAGCAGTATGGCCAAATTTGTGGCAGTTACTACAAAAGAACTGCAAGGGTCTCATCACGTTCCTCTGCTCTGTGGGTGATAGAGAGTGGGGATATTACCCTCCAATTCCTACCGCATCTAAAGAGCAGCCACGTGACGTTTATGCAATCACCGTAGACCACACTTGTAGTATGCATTGCAGGGGCTACAGCACATGCTACCTTAAAGCCCACCAATGAACCCAGTGCCAATGATCCCTGAATGGCTTGGTGAGAGGGTGGCAGCCAGAGGATAAAGAAAGCCCAAAGTATAAGCTCATTTTATAGGGGCTACTACAACATCAGGGTGAGCCTGAGCTTTAACAGGCTGGCGAAATTCAGTTAGTCCCTTTTCCACAGCATTTATCACCTTGAATGACTCATTTAACCTTTCAGAGCTAGGTTTTCTCATATATAAACTGGGGGTGAAATACTTACCTTGTGTTAGAGTTACTATAATGTATGAATGGAAAGTCATAATAGACTTAGAATACAGCCCAGGGTCTGGCAGTCAATCAACATCACTTTCCTTCGCTGCTCTCTTAACTCAAGAGCTCTATTAATCAATCCACTGAGGAATATTTATATGTTGTCATGAGAGCCTGGTAGATTACCACAAAGGATGAAATAGCTGATGGGGCACAAGAGGTCAGAAATTTTTATTGGGAGGGACACAAACTTATTGTCTGTGTGACTTCACAAAATCAGCAAAGCAGTCCTAATCATTCCCAAACTTGAAGTACAAACAGGAGACCATTACAGAAGACCCAACAGAATAAAAAAGGGGAGAAGGCAGTGAAAAGTTGTAAATGCCATAGACTCCAGTAATTTTAGTTTTTAGAACCCTCTGTCTTCATAAACACTAAAATTTCAACAAACATTACTACGTCAGGTAGGCTTACATTAAGGAAGGACTAAAAGGCAAATTCCTTGATCCTGCCACCCAGCATGTGAGAATACCTCCCGAGCAGTTCTGGCATTGCAAAACACTAGAGATAAATTCAGTTTTTAATTAACAAGAGACAAGGAGGCCATCCTTGACATTTGGAAATGGAGTATTTAAAGCACATTTTCTGAGTCTAAATCCCCTCACCTTGTATTAGATGACTTGGCAGGATGTCCTTACAATGGTAGTATAAATTTAATGGGATAGAAGCGAATATATATTCTTTTTTAGTTTTCAATTGTATTTTTTACTTTTTTGTATTTCATGAATAATTCTCAGCCTACCATTAAATGGAATGATGAGAGCCCTCTGGTGGCTAAATTGATTCTTCCCTTTACTTAGAGATATTAAAACAAATTATCTTGTGCTTTGAACGTCCTGTGTCTGTTCCAGTTAGCAACTTGCTGCATGAACTATGTGTTTTCTTCACCTGAGCCAGTTCACCCTCAGGTGAAGAGATAAAGATGTTTTATTTTCAATCTCTTTGCTGCTCATTCTCAGAAAATATCTGGGGCATGTATTTAATCTACTTTCTGGGGAGAAAATCCACATTTTTAGAAATTTAATTTTCAGACATTTATCTAACCAATATTTACTGGGTATCTATACCAAGTTAAGCATCATACTAGGTGCTGTGAAAGATACAAGCAAATTTAAAATATAATCTCTAATTGCAAGTAGTTTATGATGTTGCAATACAAAAAAGAACAGCTTTGAACAATTTAAAATGTGGTTTTTCTACAAATCTAATTGTTTTATCAAATACATTAAATTTCCTTTGAAGAGCTATGTTCTTGAGTTGTCTGTCTTCTGTCTACACAGAGTGCCCTTAGCAAGAGTCTGAGCAGCCTACTGGACTCTTCCTTTTCCCACTCACCAATCCAGGTATTCATTGTGTCCTGCCAACTCTACTTCTCCTTGTTTCTGTTGACACCAGTTTAGCTGTCATTTCCAGTTATTACAATATACTTTTAAAAAATATTTTTAAAATTATTTTTGAGTGGTTAATCTATGCACACACCATAAAATTAAAATTATACAATAAAAATGCGTATAAAATATGTCTCTCTAACACCCTATCCCCTAGCCACTCAGTTCCCCTCTACAAAAGCAACTACAATTCTAATCTCTTGCATATGCTTACCCAGACACTGTATTCATGTACAACAACATACATCTTTTTTTTCACAAATCATGACATGCTGTTCTTCACCTTGCTTTCACAATCTTTCAGTACCTGTTGAAAAATATTCTAAATCAGTGTAAAGAGCCTCATTCTTTTTAGGGAGATGCATAGAATTCTGTTACATGCATGTTACCACAATTCATGTAATCAGTACCCCATTGATGGAAGTTCAAATGGTTTCCAATTTTTTCCTGTTATAAGTCAATGCTCCAATAAAGATAATCATAAAGACATCATTTAGCACATTTGCCAGAATACACTTGGGAAAATTCCTAGAAGTGGAATTGTTGGATCAAAGAAAATGTGTATTTTTACTTTTCATAACTTTTGCCAATTTATTCTTCATAGAGGTTTTACCAATATCTATGCTTCCTGAGAAAATATGAGACCATATTTCTCCAAATCTCCAAATTCAGTGGGTTGTACAATCTTATGGGTATAAATATTATCTCAACAGTTTTAATTTACGTTTTTCTAATTTTGAGTGAGGTTGACATCATTTAATGTTTAAGGTGTATCTTAATATGTATTATTTACATGTATTTTCTATGAACAGATTTTTTGTTTTGAGGTTGTTCATATATATATATATATATATATATATATATATATATATATATCTTATTGAACTGCAGTAGCTTGTAGTGGGTAGCCTCCAAGATATCCCAGATGACCTCACCCCCTGGCATACATACTCTTTCATAGTCCCCTCTCCTTCTCACATTGTATCAGGGTTGGTCTGAGTGACCAATGATATATGGCAGAAATGATATGTCAATTTTAAGATTCACTTGTGAAAGGCATTTGACTTCTCTCTTGGTGGCTCTCACTCTCTCTCAAGGCACTTGTTTGGGGGGAAACCAGCTGCCATGTCAGCCAGTTATAATGGACAAGGCCAAGTGATAAGGAATGAGGTCTCCAACCAGTGGCCAGTGAGGAGCTGAGGGTTCCTTCCAAAAGTCACATTAATGATCTTCAAAGTGGATCCTCCAGCCCCAGGTGAGCCTTCAGATGTGACTGCACCCTAGCTGACAGCTTAGCACGAATCTCATAACAGAATCTGAGCCAGCATCACCCAGCTAAGATATGCCCAGATTCCTAATTCTCCAAAACTGAGAGAAAATAAATGTTTGTTGTTCGAAGCTGCTAAATTTGTGGGTAATTTGTTATGTATCAGTCAACAATAATACAGAACTCTAAATACATTAAGAAAATAGATCCTTTTTCTTGAGTTTCAGCTTCTTGACTCAAGTTTAAATTTATACAAATTTCAAATATTTCTCCCTATTTGTTGAATTGGTCTTCTGTATAATTTTTTTTATTTCCTCTTTCCACTAAAATTTTTAATTTTTATATAGTGAAACATATGAGTTTAGGAAATTACATTTTTAGTAGAGTCTTTTTATTGTTTATTATTATTATTTATTAGTTTTGGATGTATAACTCAGTATTTAGGCAATCCTATACTCTATATAGTGATCTCCTTAACATTTCCAGTACCCAAACTAGCACCATACAGTTAACACAATATTATTAACTATATTTTCTATATACTTCTTCATGTCTATTTTGTAGCTACTAATTTGTGTTTCTTAGTCCCTTCACCTAGTGTCCCAACAACCACATAATTCAAAATAATATATGCATCCCTATGGTCATTGCAGCACTATTTATAGTAGCCAAGCCGTAGAAGCAACTCAGTGCCCATCAGTAGGACAGTAGATATAGAAGCTGTGGTAGATATATACAATAGAATATTACTGAGCCATAGAAAAAAAGAAATCTTACAATCTGCAACAGCATGGACAGAGGTAAAGTGTATTATGTTTGGTAAAATAAGTCATTCAAAGAAAGACAAATACCATATGATTTCACTAACATGTGGAATCTAAAGAACAAAATGAGACGGCAAGATGGCGATGGAGTAGGCGGAAGTACCAACTTCCAACTTCCAGAACCAAAGTGGATTATAACTTAATTTTAAGAACCATCATCTGGATAAACCAACTTTGAACTAAACTAAGTGGACTCTTCAACCAAGGAACACTGAAGAAGCCACATTGAGACTGGTAGGAAAAGCGAAAACGCGAAGAGGGCTGCCCGCTCCCAGAGCGAATGGCAGCCCAGAGAAACCCGCATGGCGGGAGGAGAGTTTGGCAGAGAGGGAGAGACCTGGGTCCCAGGAACAAAGCCCCAGCCTGCAGCCCCAGAGCCTAGAAGAGGCGTTTGAACAGTATTGAGCTGTGAAACAAGTGAGGATATTGTTTGTGAGAAAGAGACAGTTTTCTCAGACCCAAGATTCTTCTTAAAGGGACAGCGCAGAAAACCTCTCTCACAAACACTCACCTGGGGCTCCGGGGAACAGGGACAGAGGAGAGGACCAGAGCAGCAGGAAGAGAGTGTGGATTGGAAGGCACAGGGAGAAACACTCTGAGGGACAGCCACCCTAACCCCTGGGCTGAGTCACTTCCCTAATCAAAAATGCATATTGCCCCTGGAACTAGCAATACCAGCAAAGGGAGACAGGACACCAGCCAAACAAGCTCTCCCACAGCACTTAGAGAAGAGCTGCTTAGATGGAGGGAGCTTCCAGGACTACAGTATGGAGTGTTAGGATCTGAGCTACAGTGCCCCTACCCACACTGCTGAGGACTGGATGGAGGGATATGGTGGTGGCGGGACGCTGAAATGCGGTTCTGTTGGTGGGGGCGGAGGCCCAGCCGGTGTGAGCTCGGTCTAGCCCAGCAGGGCTGAGGGGAAAAAGTGGGAGGCCAGGAACAGGCAGAGATCTGCTCTGCAACCCTATGCAAGCCAGCCCTGACTGCGGGGGTGGGGCTAGGACCAGGGACAGGCGGAGGCTCACGACTGAGCGCACGCCAGCAGCCCCGCCTAGCCTGACAAACCGCGGTTTGTGATCCTGCACAGGCAGGCTCAGGCCTCAGGGGCAAGGCTGAAGCTCCAGACAGGCAAAGGCTCACAGCTGAGTGCACGTCAGCAGCCCCATCCAACCTGAAAAACTGTGGCGAGCATGCTCTGACCATGGGAGCTGGGCGGAAGCCCATGAACAGGCTGGGCCCACAGCTGAGCAAAGGTGCTCACCTCTACGCTTCGTGCTGAGGCTTGTGGCTTGAGTGCAGTGTGCAACCCCACCTGTGGGGGCAAGGCAAAGGCCCAGTCAGGCTGAGGCTTATAGAGCCGGGTACCAGAACACAGCCCCTCCCGCAGAGGAGAGTCGGAAATCACAGCAAGAGTCACAGTGGGCCAGCGCTGGCAATGCCCATACTCAACTGCCATAGGCAGCGGCAGAGGGGATGGCAGGCCTGCAGACAGACCACACCTAGAGAACACAAAGGCAACACCCATTGGACTCCAGTGGCCACACCGTGCTTATACACAGACAAAATGGGCAGGCAGAGAAATGGAACCCAAATGAATCAAGAGAAATCTCCAGAGAAGGACCTGAATGAACCAGATATAACCAAATTACCAGATGCAGAATTTAGAATAATGATAGTTAGGATGTTCAAAGAAATTAGAGCAACAATGGATAGTCATTATGAACACCTAAATAAAGAGATAACAAGTATAAAAAAACAAATGGAAATAATAAAAAAGAATCAGACAGAAATGACAAATACAATATCAGAACTTAAGACCACAATGGAAGGAATTAAAAGCAGGATGGATGACACTGAGGATCGAATAAGTGAGTTAGAGGACACAATAAACAAAGGCACAGAAGCAGAGCAGAAAAAAGAAAAGAGACTCAAAAAATGTGAGGAAACTCTAAGGGAGCTCTGTGACAACATGAAGAGAAATAACATCCTCATCAAAGGGGTTCCCAAAGAAGAGGAGAGAGAACAAGAAAGAGAAACTGTGTTCAATAAAATCATACCAGAAAACTTCCCAAAATTAAGGCTTGAAAACATTTCACACATTCAAGAAGCACAGAGAACTCCATTAAAAAGAAACCCAAAGAATTAACGCCTATTCTCCTCAAGCTATTTCAAAAAAATTAAGAGAAAGGAAGACTTCCAAACTTCTTTTATGAGGCGAGCATAATTCTGATCCCAAAACCGGGCAAAGACAACACAAAGAAAGAAAATTACAGGCCAATATCCCTGATGAATTTAGATGCTAAAATTCTCAAAACAATATTAGCCAACCGGATCCAGCAATATATGAAAAAAAGCATACAACATAATCAAGTGGGCTTTATTTTGGAGAGGCAAGGCTGGATCAATATTCGCAAATCAATCAATGTGATTCATCACATAAACAAATGGAAGGACAAAAATCACATGATAATTTTTATAGATGCATAAAAAGCATTTGATAAAATCCAGCACCCATTCATGCTTATTTAATGACATACTTCAAAGATATAGGACACATATTCCAAAAATTTATATGGAACCTAAAAAGAACACGAATAGCCTCAGCAATCTTAAAAAGAAAAAATAAAGCAGAAGGTATCACTCTTCTGGATATCAAGGTTTACTACAAGGCCATTGTACTCAAGACAGCCTGGTACTGTCATAAGAACAGGCACATAGATTAATGGAACAGAACAGAGAACCCAGAAATAAACCCACACCTTTATGGACAATTGATATTTGACAAAGGAGTAAAGACATTGGAATAAAAACAGCCTCTTTAACAAACAGTGTTGGGAAAATTAAACATCTACCTCCAAAAAAATGAAACTTGACCATCAACTTACACCACTCACAAAAACAAACTCAAAATGGATAAAAGACTTAAATGTAGGTCGTGAAACCATAAGCGTCTTAGAAGAAAACATAGGCAGCAAGCTCTCCGACATCTGTGGCAGCAATATATTTGCCAATTTATCTCCACGGGTAAATAAAATAAAAGGCAAGATAAACAAATGGGACTATATTAAACTAAAAAGTTTTTGCACAGCTAAAGGCAATAAGAGCAGAATAAAAAGACAAACCACACAATGAGAGAACATATTCGACAATACATCTGATAAGGAGTTAATAACCAAAATTTATAAAGAACTTATAAAATTCAACATCAGGAAGACAAACAATCCAATCAAAAAATCGGCAAAAGAAATGAATAGAAATTTCTCCAAAGAGGAAATACAGATGGCCAATAGGCATATGAGAAAATACTCAACATCACTAATCATTAGAGAAATGCAAATTAAAACCACAATGAGATATCACCTCACACCAGTCAGAATGGCACTCATCAGCAAAACAACACAAAACAAGTGCTGGCGAGGATGTGGAGAAAAGTGAACCCTCCTGCACTGCTGGTGGGAATGCAGACTGGTGCAGCCACTGTGGAAAACAGTATGGAGATTCCTCAAAAAGTTAAAAATCAAACTGCCTTTTGACCCAGCTATTCTACTTTTAGGAATATACCCTAAGAACACCATAGCACTGTTTGAAAAGAAGAAATGCGCCCCCATGTTCATGGCAGCATTGTTCACAATAGCCAAGATCTGGAAACAGCCCAAGTGTCTGTCAGAGGACAAGTCAATTAAAAAGCTTTGGTACATATATACTATGGAATACTACTCAGCCATAAGAAATGATGACATGGGAACATTTACAACAAAATGGATGGACCTTGATAACATTATACGGAGTGAAATAAGTAAATCAGAAAAAAAAGAACTGAAAACAGCATGATTTCATACATAGGTGGGACATAAAAGTGAGACTATGAAACATGGACAAGAGTGTGGTGGTTATGGGGTGGGGAGAGGGAGAGGTGGGAGGGAGAGTGGGGAAGGGAGGGGCACAAAGAAAACCAGATAGAAGGTGACAGAGGACAATTTGACTTTGGGTGATGGGTATACAACATAGTTGAATGATAAGATAACCTGGAGATGTTTTCTTTGAACATATGTACCCTGATTTATTAATGTCACCCCATTAAAATTAATAATAAAAAATGTTATAGAAATCGAAAGAAAAAGAACAACATAAATGAATGAACAAAATTGAAAAAGACTCGAGTGTAGAGATGGAACTGCAGGTTGCCAGAGGAAATGACTTTTTTACTTAGAAATGATGAAAAAGAGAGTACAGGCATTCCTTGTTTATTGTAGTTTGCCTTATTGTACTTCATAGTATTGCATTTTCATCGATATCAAGGCAAGAACGTCCATCAGCGAAAAGATCATGACTCACTGACAGCTCAGTTGACAGTTAACATTTTTTAGCAATAAAGTATATTTAATTAAGCCAGGTACATTGTGTTTTTAGACATAATGCTATTGTACACTTAATAGGTTACAGTATAGTGTAAACATAACTTTTATATGTATTGGGAAGCCAAAAAATTTATATGACTCTCTTTATTGCAATATTTACTTTTTTTGCTGTTGTCTGGAACTAAACCACAATATCCCTGAGGCATGCCTATATTAAACTATATTGAAATTTCACTTTCCTCTTCTAATATTAAAGAGCTACGCTTTTGAACCAATCCTCCTAAAATCTACTAAAAAATAGACAAAAATAATTTTATTAAAACCATTAAAGAAATGACAAGATAATAAGGAATTACTGGCCCAATGTCTAAGAAACTCATAAAGCCAAGAAACCCCACCAAAGCCTTTTGCCTGAGGACATATTTTGGGGGACTTGTGTTACTATTTTGAAGACCTCACAGAATAAAAAGGACAGAAGTCAAAGCTCAGGGTCCACCAGGTTGAAAAGTTAATATTAGACACCTTGTCTAATGTTAATCTAGAACCCCAAAGAAAGAACCCTCAGAATAAAGATAAACCAGAAGTAATACTACCTGCCTCTCCCCTCCTCAAAAAACAGTCCCAAGACAGAGGTGTCTTAATGCTGAACAGAGCAAAGAAGGAGAAAAACACATATATAATCGGTTCCTGAGTGGTTCTACCCAGAGACCACTCCCCTGGGTTTTTTATTATAGCTTAAGTGTAAAACCCAGGAGTGGTTCAGAAAACATAAAGGTTTGACTTTAATTTGAATTGGTTGCAGAGAGGTAGCTGGGAGAGGCAGCAAAACTGTCTGGAGAAGGGCTCCTTCACTCAACTCATAAGAATCACCAAAAATCATGTCTCATGGACAATGAATAGTGCCAAAGTCCATGGTAAACAAGTCACAAGAAATTAAGTTATAATGAGAAAGGAAATCAGGAAAAAAAACACTTATATAAACAAATTCTGAAAGACTCCAAGTCTTGGAATAATCAGAGGCAAATTATAAACTAGCTATGTTTAAAGAACTAAAGATTTAAAATGTCTGTAGTAAATAAAAACTTGGGGAGAAAATGACCTAGTATATTTGAAGAACAAGACAGCACATCTAGAAATGAAAAATGCAAAATCATTAATTGAAAATTCATATAATTTCACTCATATGTGGAATACAAAACTGAAATCAACAAGTGAACAAACAAGACAAAATTTCACAGACACAGACAACAGGATGGTGGTTATCAGAAGGAAAGGGGATCCTGACCAGGCAGTGGCACAGTGGGTAGAATGTCGCACTGGGATGCAGAGAACCCAGGTACAAAACCCTGAGGTCATCAGCTTCAGTACAAGCTCACTGGTTTGAGTGCAAGCTCACCACCTTGTGCATGGGGTCACTGGCTTGAGCGTAGGATCATAGACAAGACCTCATGGACACTGGCTTGAGCCCAAAGGTCGGTGGCTTGAGCAAGGATTCACTTGTTCTGCTGTAGCCCCCCAATCAAGGCACATATGAGAAAGTAATCAATGAACAACTAAGTTACTGCAACAGAGAAATTATGCTTCTTATCTCTCTCCCTGTCTGTCTGTCCCTATCTTTCCCTTTCTCTGTCTCTCTTGCTAAATAAATGAAGGAAGGAAGGAAGGAAGGAAGGAAGGAAGGAAGGAAGGAAGGAAGGAAGGAAGGAAGGAAGGAAGGAAAAGGGAGCAGGGGGAGGTAGTAAAAAGAGTCAAATATATGGTGGCAGAAGAAGATTTGACTTTGGCTGGTAAGCATACAGTGCAATATATGGATGATGTATTATAGACTTGTACACTTGAAATTTATGTGATCTTATTAACCAATGTCACTCAAAATAAATTTAATTTAAAAAATTTTAAACAATTAAATAAAAAATAAAATAAAACACAAAAACTCAATATAAAAGAATCAACAAGGTTAAAAATAGAACATAGAAAAGAAATTATCCCAACTTTAGCATAAAGAGACAAAAACGGGAACCATAAGGGTGTAGTTAAGAGAAATGAAAGATTTGAATGCTTTTTATATATTCCTCTTGTCTAATTGCCATGGCTAAGACTTGAATAAGAGTGGTCAAGGCTAACATCCTTTTCTGTTCCTGATCTTAAAGGAAATGCTTGTAGTTTTTGCCCACTGAGTATGGCATTGGCTGTGAGTTTATCATATATGCCTTTGAATATATTGTTTCTTCTATTCCCACTTTGCTGAGAGTTTATTTTTAATCAAAAATCAGTGTTTTGATTTTTATCAAATGCTTTTTCTGTATCTATCAACATGATCATGTAATTTTTACCCTTTATTTTGTTTATGTGATAATCACATTTATTGATTTATGAATATTGAGCCATCTTGCATCCCTGCAATAGATCCTAGTTGGCCTTTTGAATGTATTGTTGGATTCAGTTTTCTAATATTTTGTTAAGGATTATAGCATCTATATACCTCAAGGATATTGGTCTATAATCTTTTTCCATTGTACTGTCATTATCT